>CM038675.1:294483069-295083069 GCA_021605145.1 Aegilops bicornis
AACATGGTCAACTCAAGGATCGGTGTTTCGCTTCCCGGAGATCGTTGTTCTGGCTGTCCGCCGCAACTCTTGCCTAGTGCTCCGTGATCCATCAATGAACTGACAAACAAAAAGCAAATCAAAAGGAAACCACAATCGTGAATAGAAACGGGAAAAGAATAGGTCAGGAGAATCGGCTCGAAGCTTCAGCAAAAACAAGATTCTCGAATGAAAATATAGCAAAGCATCATCGATTCGCCCACCTTTCTTCTTCATGCCTGTGATAGAAGAAAATGGCGGAAGCTACAGCCCGGAGTGAGGTTTTTCCTCAAGAAAGGGGAGAAAGGGGGCTTGAGCCATTCCCATTGAAACATTATTGCTTCGCCCACTCATAAACTTTCGAGGCCACATACTCTCTCATAATCATATGCTGCCTCTTTCCAAGTGAAGAGGAAAAGTGATGCAGCAAAGTAGCGTAAGTATTTCCCTCTGCTTTATGCAGAAAACCAAGGTATCTAACCAAGAGGAGGCTACGCTACGAGTCCCTCGTGACCTTCATTAAATTACAATTAAATCCTTAAATCATGAGATAAGTGATTGCCAATCCCTTCAATGCAAGGCTTACGAGTGAGATCTCATAGATATTATAGGATAATATTTTTGGCATTGTAGTGATAAAGATGCAAAAAAATAAAAGCAAAGGAAACAACTAAGCGCTGGAAGATTAATATGATGGAAGACAGACCCGTAAATGCCATAGGTTTCACTAGTGGCTTTCTCTCAAGAGCATAAGTATTTTACGGTTGGGTAAATCAATTACCGCTGAAAGCAATGGATAAAATTGATGGCATAGTTATGAGAATATCTAAGTAAGATCATGTATATAGGCATCAGGTCCGAGACAAGTAGAGACCCACTCCTACCCGCATCTACTAGTATTACTACACACATCGACCACCATCCAAAGCATGTATCTAGAGTATTAAGTTCATGAAAACAAGAGTAACGCCTCAATCAAGACAGAGCGATGTAGAGGGATAACCATGCACAAGGATAAAAACCTCATCTTGTTATCCTCCATGGCAACACTGCAACATACATGCTTTGTCAGCCTCATCACATCTGAAAGGACATCGCAAGACCAAACCCAAAGCTAAGCACTTCTCCCATTGAAAGTAAAAAGATCAATCTAGGCCAAACCAACCTGATAATTCAAGAGACTTCAAAAGATAAATTCAATCAAAACATAAAAGAATTCATGAAAGTATTCAAATATTGTTCATAGATAATCTTGATCATAAACCCACAACCCATCGATCTCAACAAACACACCGCAAAAAGAAGAAGACATCCATTGATTCTCTCAATGTAGAGAGGGGGGGAGAACATTGTATCGAGATCCAAAAAGAGAGAAGAAGTCATCTAGCTACTAACTATGGACCCGGAGGTCTGTGTAAACCACTCTGCTAATTTCATCTGGAGAGGCTACAGGTGGTTGATGTAGAAGCCCTCCAGATGGATGCCCTCTCATGGGAGCTCCTACTGTAGCCCCAAGATGGGGACCTCGTGGGCACAGTATGTCATGAGGTAGTGGAATCAGGTTTTTGTCTCCGTGATATGATCGCACCATTGGGGGTACATAGGCATATATAGGAGGAAGGAGTACGTCAGTGAGCAACAGGGGGTTCACAGGGAGGAGTGCCACTGGGGAGTAACCTCACTCACCTTATGGGCTCTCTCTTTGTTTCTTTACGTAATCCAAGTCTCCCTTGGATCATAATCTTCCTAAAAATCACATTCCCAAGGTTGCTCTATTCTGCTTTGGACTCTGCATTTGATATTCCTTTTCCACTAAACTCTAAAATAGGCAAAAAACAGCAATTGCTCATTCTCCTGTTAATATGTTAGTCCCAAAATAATATAAAAGTGAATAATAAAGCCCAACAAATGTTCTAAAACAGAAGATAATATAGCATGGAGCAATCAAAAATTACAGACACGCTTGGAGACGATCAAGTAACATCCCCAAGCTTAATTCTCCCGCCATTCCTTAGTAAGTAAAATGATAAAAAGACACTTTTTGATGGAGTGCTACTTGTGCATAATTTCAATGTAATTCTTCTTAATTGTGGTATGAATATTCAGATCCAAAGATTCAAGATAAAAGTTCATATTGACATAAAACAACAATTTACTTCAAGCATACTAATTAAGCAATTGTGTCTTTTCAAACAATGATGCACAAAGAAAAGTTCATCCCTACAAAACTTCAGATAGTTTAGTTTAAGGCGTTCCGATTACCATCACACATGTTAATGCTCTCATCATGCACAAACCTGGCGCATGATGCTTAAGCAATTTGTTTTGGCAATTGTTTAGGAAATCTCATACGAATCAACTTTCACGCTAAGATATGAGCCGAGCCGTGGACATAGCACCATGGGTGAATAGAACATGACAGTGGGGGGTCATGTGGAGAAGACAAAAAGGAGAAAGTCTTCATATCAACGAGGCTAATCAATGAGCTATGGAGATGTCCATCGATTGATGTTAATGCAAGGAGTAGGGATTGCCATGCAACGGATGCACTTGAGTTTAAGGTAAACAAAGGAAGCTCAACAAAAGAAACTAAGTGGTTGGGGTATCCAACTTGTTTGCTCATCAAGACCCTAGGGCACCTCTGGAGGAGGCCCATTGCTGGAATATACAAGCCAAGTTCTATAATGAAAAATTCCCACTAGTATGCGATGAAAGTTGATAAAAATTAAGAGACTCTCTATCATGAAGATTAAGGTGCTACTTTGAAGCACACAAGTGTGGTGCCGATAGGAGGTAGCATTGTCCCTTCTCTCTTTTCTCTCTAATTTTAATGGGCCTTCTCCTTTTTTATGGCCTTTCTTTTTTATTCCTCACTTGGTACAATGCTCTAGAAAATTATGATCATCACACTTCTATTTATTTACAACTCAACAGATTATAACTCGATACTAGAACAAAGTATGACTCTATATGAATGATTCTACGGTATATACCTGGATATGCAATGAACCAAGAGTGACATGTATGAAATAATTATGAATGGTGGCTATGCCACAAATACTATGTCATAACTACATGATCATAAGCTAGCAATAAGGACAATGATGTGTGTGTCATGATAAACGGAATCAGGAAAGTTGTATGGCAATATATCTCTGAATGGCTATGGAAATGCTTTTATTGCAGGTATGAGTGGATAGTTTTGAGGAAGATATACAAGGAGGTTTATGTGTGAAAGAGCGATCATATCATCGGGGTTTGGATGCACCTTTCCAAGTTTGGTGCACCAACTGTCAATGTGAGAAAGGGCAAATGCACGGTAATCCGGAAGAGGCGTTAGCAATGATGGAAGGGGTGAGGAGGCGAGTAATCCATATGGACTCAAACATTAGTCATAAAGAACTCACAAACTTATTGCAAAAATCTACAAGTCATCAAAATAATAAAGTACTACGCCGTATGCTCCTTAGGGGGGATATGATTGGTAGAGAAAAGACCATCGCTCAGTCCCCGACCGCCACTCATAAGGAGGACAATCAAAGAACAACCCTGCTGTTTCAAATTTGTTACATAACGCTGTACTATACGCGGCATGCTACGGACTTGCAAACTTCAACACAAGCATTTCTTAAATTCACAAAAACTACTCAACTAGCACGACTTTGATATATTATTATTACTCCATATCTCAAAAACAATCATCAAACATCAAACTTCTTAGTATTCAACAACAATCATAAGATAGTTTTTACTATTGCCCTTGAATACTCAGCATATTAAGATTATTTAAGCAAATTACCATGCTATTTTAAGACTCTAAAAATAATCTAAGTGAAGCATGAGAGACTCAATAGTTTCTTTATAAAACAAATCCACCACCATGCTCTAAAAAAAGATATAAGTGAAGTAATTTAGAGAAAAAACTATATAACTCAAAAGATATAAGTAGAAGCACAAAGAGTATTCTAATAATTTCCAAATTATGTATGGCTCTCTTCAAAAGGTGTGTAAAAAAGAAGGATGATGGCTGTGGTAACCTAAAAGGCAAAGACTCCAAATCATACAAGACGCTTCCAAGCAAAAACATATACCATGTAGTGAATAAAATATATTCAAAGTAAAGTTACCACATGGAAGTGAGACGAAGAGGGATGCCTTCCTAGGCATCCTGCCAAGCTTTGGCTTTTTGGTGTCCTTAGATTATCTTAAAAGCAAGGGCATCCCCAAGTTTAGGATCTAAGCAATTCTTGTTCCAGTATAATCCATCAAAATCTTTTCACCCAAAATCTCTGAAAACTTGCCAACACGAAACTCAACGAAATCTCGTGGAGTCTTAGCTCGTAAATAGCCAGAAAAACAAACGGCATCACTCTAAGGTACTGTAATGAACTCATTCTTTATTTATATATTGGTGTTAAACTCCATCAGATCTACTCCAACTTCTCTATGGTTTATAAACCATTTTATTAGCCATAGATTCACCAAAATAAGCAAACAACGCATCTAAAAAACAGAATCATTTAAAACAGTAACAGTCTGTAGTAATCAGAACCAACGCAAACTTCTCGAACTCCAAAAAAATCAGCCAAAATAGGACGACTAATCTAGGCAATTTATTGATCAGAAGTGCAATTGAATCACCGTTTTATCACGCTCCGTGATTTTTAGCAATTGTTTTCGTGAAATGAAAAGTTTCCGAAATTACAACAAGATCAAATAACTATCATCCAAGAAGATCCTATAGGTTTAACTTGGCAAAAACACTAATTAAAACATAAAAAACACATCTAACCAGAGGCTAGATCAAATATTTATTCCTAAACAGAACCAAAAAGCAAAAAACTAAAATAAAATTGGGTTGCTTCCCAACAAGCGCCATCGCTTAACGCCTCAGGGCATAAAAAGCAAGGATAGATCTTAGGTATTGCCATCTTTGGTAGGCAATCCTTCAATGAGACATCTATCTTCCTTAGAAATTTCCTTTATTTTTAGTAATTATCAAACTTTTTAGGCACAAGATCGAAAAATTCATTCAGAAAGTAAATGGTTCCTTAATGATAGCAAAAAGATTGGGATGAATACTTATAGATTTAAGATCCAAGTTGTTTCCTTTACTAGAGGATTCACCTCCTTATTTTTAGGAACATACATAAGCTTGGCAATTTTAGTTGGAGGACTTGGAGTATTCTTTACTAAGAAAAAGCGGTTGCCCAAATTGGTAATGATACTCCTCAAGTTTATCGATTCTAGTGAATCTTGATTTATTCTCTCATTAACTATGGGTTCTTTCTCCTTAATATTTTTCCCTACCTTAGGTCCATATTGGGTAATTCAAGGTTGTGGATCTTTTAATCCAGATTTTCAATTAACTCTACTAAGAGTAGCAACTTTATTTTCAATAATTTCAAGTCTTGCATTATATGCTCCAAAGTTAAACATAGTTCCATTAACTAAAAGAGGGGTGAGCCAAACAAATCTATCATAGCATTATAAGAATCAAAAGTATGGCTACCCAAGAAATTCTCTCCAGAATGGTATCAAGGATATATCTATACCAAGGATTAGCACCTACATAAAATTATTAAGTGAGAAGAACGGAAGTAGATAGCTTCCTGGTAGATCTATTTTGAGCATTGCAAATTCTATACCAAGCATCTTTTAGGTTTTCTCCCTCCCTTTGCTAAAAATTTAGAACTTCATTCCTTGGGAGAGACAACGGAGAAGATAGAGGATCAGCCATAGTGACAAGCAACGGAGAAGAGGCGTAAAAAGAGGCTAACAGGTGAAAAGAGAGAGAGGCTTAATAAAATGGCAAGGGTGAAGTGGGGGAGAGGGAAACCGAGAGGCAAATGGCAAATAATGTAATGCGGAGATAAGTGATTGTGATGGGTACTTGTATGTTGACTTTACAGAGATTCCTCCCCGCAAAGAATGCTGCCTAAATCCTTTCTTGCCACCTCTTGAGCATCAAGGCCGGTTTTCCTTGAAGAGGAAAGGGTGATGCAAACAGCAGTAGCATAAGTATTTCCCCAGCTTTTGAGAACCAAGGTATCAATCCAAAGAGAGGCTACGCGAAGTCCCTCGTGTACATGCACAATACAAATAAATCCTCGCAACAAGGCGATAAGGTTGTCAATCCCTTCACGGTCACTTACGAGAGTGAGATCTAATAGATATGATAGGATAATATTTTGGTATTTTTGTGATAAAGATCCAAAGTAAAATAAAAGCAAAGGAAATAACTAATGTTTGTAAGATTAATATGATGAAGATAGACCCGAGGCCATAGGTTTCACTAGTGGCTTCTCTCAAGAGCATAAGTATTTTACGGGTGAACGAATTATCTGTTCATCAAGGAGCAACCGATGCATTGTTATATACATGCTAATATCTAGGTATGATCATGTATATAGGCATCACGCCCTAGACAAGTAGACCGACTCCCACCGCATCTACTACTATTACTCCATTCATCGGACCGCTATCCAAAGATGCATCTAGAGTATTAAGTTCATGAAAACAGAGTAACGCCTTAAGCAAGATGACATGATGTAGAGGGATAAATTCATGCAATATGATAAAACCTCATCTTGTTATCCTCGATGGCAACAATACAATACGTGTTTTGCTGCCCCCATCACACCGGAAAGGACATCGCAAGATTGAACCCAAAGCTAAGCACTTCTCCCATTGCAACAAAGATCAATCTAGTAGGCCAAACCAAACCGATAATTCAAGAGACTTGCAAAGATAACCAATCATACATAAAATAATTAATTAGAGAAGATTCAAATATTGTTCATAGATAATCTTGATCATAAACCCACAATTCATCTGGCCTCAACAAACACGCCAAGAAAACAAGATTACATCGAATAGATCTCCAACGAAGAGAGGGGAGAACATTGTATTGAGATCCAAAAAGAGAGAAGAAGCCATCTAGATACTAACTATGGACCCAAGGTCTGAGGTAAACTACTCACACTTCATCTGGAGATGATATGGTGTTGATGTAGAAGCCTCCATGATGGATACCTTCCATGGAGCTCCTAATAGGGCCCCAAGATGGGATCTCGTGGGGTACGAAGGTATGTCGGCAAAGGGAATTAGGTTTTGGCTCAGATATGATCGCTTGGGGTAACGAGGTATATATGGGAGGAAGGAGTATCGCCGATGGAGCAACAGGGGCCCAAGAGGTGGAGGGCACGCCTCGGGGTCATGCTGCCTCCCTACCTCGTGGCCTCCTTTGTTTCTTGACATAGGGTCCAAGTCTCCCTGATCATAGTCTTCCTAAAATCACATTCTCAAGGTTTCATTCCGCTTTGGACCTGCTTGATATTCCTTTTTCTCTGTGGAAACTCAAATAGGCAAAAACATCAATTTTGGGCTGGGCCTCCTGCTAATAGGTTAGTCCCAAAAATAATATAAAAGTGAATAATAAAGTTTAACAATGTCCAAACAGTAGATAATATAGCATGGAGCAATCAAAATTATAGATAACGTTGGAGACGACGTGCCACTCTTTTACCGGGCCGCCGTAAAGGTGAGGGTTTTGGTGATATGACGCGTCATGACGCCATACCGGGTGACCGTGAGTTTCGACCGTAGCACCTCGCCGTGATTTGGTGGATGGCATGCTGGCCCGAATGCTTTGATGTCCCGCATGTAGATAGAGCGGTTAGTCATATTGTGCACCGCCACCATGGATGAGAGAGAGGAAAACGAAAACTAGGTAATTAATGCATGAGTTTAATTAGGATAGTTTTGTAAAGCACGAGATACATTCCTCCAATCGCAAAATGCCTTGCTGATGAGATTTGAGCCCTATAAACCGGAAGGGATATTTGAGATTTGAGATTTGAGATAATGCACGCGTGTAGTCTAGTCACTTGTTGGAATCTCTAGTATACCGCATGAGTCTTTGCTTCTTTCTTACTACAACATACTACTACCGACATGTGGGACAGCCAGCAGATCCGGCCGACGTAATACGGTCATGCACCGCATTAGAGTGTCGAAACGAAGGGGGCATCACTCCGCTCGATGGCCAGCCTCGACGCTGGAGCAGTTGGTGCACCGGAAGCGGCGCGCTTCTCGCCGTCGCGCCACTTAAAAGCCGGGCGCCAAAGTGAGAGGTCGCCCGCCTCCGCTGTGCATTAATGCGGCACCGATGCTCTGGCTTATGCACGCCGACCGCTTTCACGCGGGAAGCTACCGGCAAGGGAGTATAGGTTTTGAACCGCTTATGTAGTAATCGTAGTTTGCAAAACTACTCAATTATTGCACTTAGTTTCCTAAGAAATTGTGGTAAAAAACGCGTACTCCACAGCCCGCCTTCCCTTCTCCTTCCTATTCCACCGCCTGCGCACATCCGCAATAAACGACCGTCAACCTCCTATATAGGAGTGCTAGCACAAAAGATGCATGCATGACCACTAAAATTTCCAGATTAAACAGCCGCCCCATGGAGTATGGCGATGTTGTTACTCTTCGCCGGGCCATGGCTAATGCGGGCGACGGCAACCAGAGAAGAGGCGGCGGGAGGGGAAATGAATGCAGCTATCGTTTGTTCGCCGTCCGCTTAAATAAATGCGCAAGAACATCACGGCATTCCTGCTGGTGCACAATTGTAACATACGTGTTCGCTTAATCAAGCGCCACGAATCGTGTGTGTGTATGTGAGATTCCAGAGACAGAAAGTAAAAAGTACTTTCACTCTTCGGGCATGTACTCAACCTTTTGCATCGGGATATAAGTATAATGGTATTTACTTTAGCTAGTGATTTACGTGGCTATGGTAACGTGGTTGTGTAAAAAATGTCACTTCCTCGCTCGTGGATTTGGCAAGTATATAATTACAAGCAATATGCTCGCATTGCACTAACATCAATATGCATTTTTTTACAAAACACATGTTGTGATTTACCCATGCAGGAGTAATCCCATGTGTAGAAACTAATGATATTTCAAGAGTTTTATTGGAAAACTGGTATCTCGAGTATGTCATCAAAAAAATGTAAGATGAGAGATAAGGTGAGGAGGAGGAGCGTGGTGGTGATCGGTGGTCGGAATGGACTGAGGCATGGGATGGACGGCCACGACAAAGCAAAGGGCCACCATGCTTGATTGTTCCTAGACTTTCAAAGAATGAGGTGTGGGAGATAATGATGTGGAGAGAGGTGCGGCTATCTTTGTAAAATTATCATAGTTTGTTTTTATCCGCCGATATAGATCGACGGTATATATTACAAGATGGCTGGCACACCATCATCGCTAACTCGGGTTTTTTATAAGGGGTACAAATGATAAGTTTGCTAACTACTAAAGTAAACCGGAATTTGTCCATGTTATACAAGTAAATTAAGGTGATTGTTTATCATACTGGGTAAGGGTGGATGAAGGGTAGTAGGAACAAATGTCTCCGCCTAGAGCATGTGTGTGTGAGATGGAGTCTCTGTGTGTGTGTGTGTGTGGGAGAGAGGGAGAGAGATGGAGTCTTAGTGTGTGTGATGGAGTCTTACTGTGTGTGTGTGTGCGTGTGTATGTGTGTGTGTGGGTGGTGGTGGGTGGTGGGTGGGTGCGCATGCAGGTGTGTGTGTGTGTGTGTTTGATTGTGTGTATGCAGTGTCGCGGGGTCTTCTGTCATGGGATGTAATTTAAGTGTGCATGGCTTCATCATAGAGAGGTGATGTGTATGGGCAGAGGCCACCAACGATGGGGGTGCGAGAGAGAAATGCCCGTGAGAGAGGGAAGAGAAGGTGTGTAAAGTGATGAGAGTAGTCGACATCGAGAGAACATGTTTGTTCGAGAGACACCAAGGATGACTACTTTATATCGATGGTGCATGTAGGCGGGAATTAAACGAAGGGATGGTCTTATTGGTTTCGGGGATATAGCGGAAGAGTGAGAGGGGGGTAGCTACAAGGAGATTGTTATGTGAGTGTGTGTTTTACCCATCCAAAGCGGAAGTTATGTGCACAAGAAGAGAACGATTCGATGTATGCTAGGGTTGAGGGTAATTAACTACGTGATGGAGACATAGAGACCTTCAACGTGCATGTGTGAGAGGTATACATGTATACATGGGATGTGGTAAAGGCTGCCAAGATGATCGAGATAAAAGAAAGAAGATATAAGTCACAAGCTAAGATCAACGACATGGGAGAGACGGATCTGGTGATGACAATATGCATGCATGCGAGAATGCAGAAGAAGGCCCGATAATTGAGCATGTGTTTTGTCTTTAAGAGATAGTGGCGTAATGGAGCATGCATCTATGGCGAGCAGAGGGAGTGAGGCACAACGGTTGTGCAAAAGAGATCAACTTATAAATGAAAGAAGGTTGATGGAGAAACAGATAAATAGAAAGATAAAGATGCTAGCTAGTGTACATTAGAGATAGGAGTCGAGTGGATCAGAAGGCTGAGTTATGGGTGTGGGTGTGAGAGAGATGAAGAAAGGGTGCATGTGACTCACATACAAACAAATATCGGAGAGAAATGAGATCGTGGAGAGACAAAATTTTGTGTCTCAAGGAGAGAGAAAGATATTTCAAAATGAGAGTGATAGCTAGAGAAACATATGAGGGAACGCAAGATATCTCTAGGGAGAGACAAGTGTGTGAGCGACATGCAAGAGAATAGTGGATAAATATGAGACCTCGGGAGATGTAGTTTGTGTTTGTGTGTGAGAAAGAGATATTTAAGAGGAAGGGTCGAGGTTCTCATACCTAAGGAGCGAAAGACATCTCAGATTAGGGGTGTGCGAAAGGCACACGTGGGAATAGTAGAGAGAAATGAGACCCCGTAAGACAAAGTTTTGTGTTTGTGTGAGAGAAAGAGATTCCACATGGAGAATTATAGTTAGAGACACATAGCAGGAGCTAGATATACTTAGAGAGAGATAGAAAGATGAAGGTCGAGGGAGAGAGTACCGTCCAAGGTGTTACTTAAGATAAAATATCATTGTTTACATAAGGTAGCACGAGAGATACCCGAGAGACGATGAACGCAAGATAGGTCTAGAGAGATAGTCCTATATAAGCATGAGCTTATAGTTATATGAGACGAATATCTGGATTAAATGGGATTCAAATATTTAAACCGAGATCACGACATCGATAATATCATAACGCAAATTGGTGTATCAAACATGCATATTCATTTGAATTTCGGGACACGTGTAATGTTATATAGTTTATTAATATTGGTGATCCACAGATTCTTTAATTAGAAACAATGCATGGTTTATATGCAATTAATGTCTAAACGGGATACACTATATGTTGCGTGTGTGGAACACATTATACATGTTTGAGAAGTAAAAAAACCCGCATGAAACACACATTAATTGGAGACAACAATGAGGAATGCATACATTGGATTTCAACATAAAGTGGTTTCAAATATTTGAAAATCCAAATTGATGGATACAACCTTATGAATCTGAGATCATGCCATTTGTAAACCATATTTATGTATAAAGGGTGTTAAGCTTTTGAAAGTATATAAAAAGGATGTATATAGAATTTTATTCCAATCGAAAATGGATCCCACCAAAAAAATAGAATACAAACGGGATTCAATTGAGTTGGCGCTGTAAACGCACTCGCTAAATTTGAACGAAGCGGGAAAGTCGCAGAATCACTCGAAACCAAAAATCATGAGATGGAAATTACTACCGCTTATCCCTCGCCACGCAAAGCCTATTTGCTCGATTGCTATAGGTTTCGATAGGGGTAGGTTTATAATTTCACCTTAACGTGACACAACCGCCTCTCACCCGGATTCATACACGGTGGGCGCCAAACACAGTGTGTCCTCTCGGCCAAATCGACTCCTCCCGATTCATACACTGGGCGCCAAAAACGAACTCTCGTCGGCAAATATTCGGTTTATGCGGATTTCCGTCCTATACCCAACCGACTAATATTGTTGTGATGTAGAAAATTTGAAACGGGGGCTAAGTTTGTAAATTTCCTCGCATTTGAGACAAGCGCCACCAAGACATGGTCCCCCCTTCCTCTCCACCTCCATTTCCCCATTCAGACTCCATGGGCGCCAAACACCCTCTCCACCCCAGCCTCCTCCGTCCGCCACCCCATCCACCGCCGTCCTCCTCCACCATGCCGAGCCGACACTCCCTTGCCGCCGCCCATTACAAGAGATCGACCTCTCTCATCCATGGCTTCAGCATCGATCCTTGCATCCCGTCCTCTCGCTTCATCCCCGCTGTCGTCTACCTTGCTGGCGCGCCACTCCTACGACTGCCTCGCCCACCGCGCCCACGCCACCGCCTACCCTCCTAGATCTGCTTCCACACCGCCGATAGCCATCGCTACCAAGAACACCGCCAAATTCTCAGCAGATGCATACACGGCGCCGCACTGTGAGGCGGTACTCTTTCAGATTCACTCAACTTATTTATTGCAACAAGAAAATAGATCGCCACTACTTTACTCTAATTTCTTGTCCATCACTTACTTGCTAGTTGAGAGCAAACATTGGTTCTGGTTGCCTTTGTCCGGTTTGCACCTTCAGATCCGCCATGGCACGCTCAACACTATACTCCCAATGCTTATGGTTTCCCTTTATATTCCACACTAGTTAAATAACAAGAGACTAAATTTCAAAATTGGGTCGATGATTTTTCGTAGCGCGGAGTTAGCCGGTGCGAACGAAGGGGCTTGGGTGGGGACTTAGGTTGTTGGGGGGGGGGGGCGGTGGTGGGGCCTAGCCGAACGAAGGAAACTCGACGCAGGTGGGGGCGGGGGTGGGGGTGACGGAGGAATACAGGCGGTGGAGGCCGATGGTCCGGCACCGGGCCGTCTGCAAGGTGTTCGTATGGGAAGAATCGTAGACGAGGAAGAAGAAGGGTTAGGAGACGAGATCTTCATCCAACCGCCTGAAATGGTCGACCGACCCAAATGCGTACATGCCTTTATATTCGACCATCATCGCACTCGCTTAGCACTTCTCCCTAATCCATCAAGCTAAACAACGTGCCACTCATAATTCCAAACTTGTTGCTCAAGTACCTAATCTGATATGATGCTGATATTACTAAAACATATAACATTTAATTGGTCAGCTAATATTCCTACTTTACTTTCGAAAAAGCACGTGCACCACATATAGAGAGACAACAGGAGTTACTTTCTTAATGCGCCCGGTTCATCATGTGTGGGATCACTGCGAATCTAACATTTTATTATCCAAAATCTGCTTGCTCTTCTTTACCATGTTCCTCTTCCATTCTTCTTTAATAAGTATTTCTCTGTTCCTAACATACAAGTCTTTGTATAGATTCCACCATTGACTACATATGGAGCAAAATGAGTGAATCTACACTCTAAAATGTATCCTCGATACATCTCAGAGTGTGATCCATAGTGGAAATCTCTACCAAGACTTATATTTTGGAACGGAGGGAGTATGATAGTAGTACAAGATGTTCAAGTAGTGAATATGAGCAGGGACATTTGCAGTGTAGAGGTCTATACAGTCGGTTGGTATGGACACTTTTAACTCGTCGGACCTCTTTGATTCGTAGGATTTTGTAAACATGGGAATAGGATTTGTAGTGGCCTGCCCACTTGAATCCTATAAGAATAGCAAGAAAACGCGGGGAGCTGTATCGCTTTTGAGAGTTACACATCGATATTAACAGCACCGCACCTTCAGCTTGAAGAGAGCTGGTATCCGAAGCCTTTCTAGCCGCATCGCAATACTAGCACATATATTCCAAAGCAAGTTCCACTTTGCTGATTTTACTCGATGCTTATGGTTTTCCCGTTATATCTACACTATGATCTGTGTAGTTGCTTTATGTCGCACTAGCAGCAGTCCACTCTTGAAGCTAAACACCGCAATGACTTACAAAATTGCCACCAAGGCATTGAGTGCCATTCTGGATGCAATGAAACTCATACGCCCCCATCTCGTTAACTCTTGTTCGCATATGATCCTAATAACTCTTGTCCAAAATTGCCACATACAGAGAGACAACATGGGATTGCATTTCTTTGGGTGATGTGATCCATCATGAGTGGGCAACCAACATTGTATGCAATTAAGCGGAACCTCAAGAATATGCTTCCTCTTCTGTTCTTTAACATGTTCCTCTTTTGTTATTCTCAGATTTAGTACGTGATAGTATGTTCCTTGTCGAAGGGAGCAGGACATCTGCAATAACAACTTATAGAGCTGGCATGTACTTGATCGATAGGCTTTCGCCATTAGCAGCAATACAACACCGTATTTTCAAGCCGCCCACTTTCCCGATTTATATATCGTGGTTATGGTGTACCCTTTATGTACACTATGATCTCCCTAGTTGTTGTGTGCTCTTGTTATCATGGTTTGGCTATAAACTCTCTATATAGTATATTTTGAACCTATCATCTACCAACTATCCTTACTTCTGGAGCCTATTTTTGTGTACTTGTGCCAGATTATATAAATGCACGCACTATATTACAAAGACACATGAGCTCTCTCATCGTAATCCAAAGGATAGCACACAAGTGTTTACAGGGCGCCTATATTAGAATATCCTCTCGCATTACAAAGATAATCTCACAACTATTTATGTTTTCATGGTTCTCGATATTATACATAATTACAAGTGAATATCGTAATCACGCTGCATCGTAAGAATATTGTGGAACACCGCAATGACTTACAAAATTGGCACCAAGGCATTGAGTGCCATTCGATGCAATGAAACTCATACGCCCCCAATTGTAGATTCTTCTTCGTAATATGATCCTAATGACTATTCTAACCTCGAGGAGTCAAAGGCGTATGGCCTGTCATGTTCACCCATCAAGGTGCCTCGCCTAATTTGGCAAGGTTTTATTGATTGCGCATATCTTGCATATGTTATCTTGCATTTCTTCTACTTTGTTGCACCGCCATCTCGCTTAGTTTACTCATCATATATGTCGAGATGTCATGCACATCCATTATCAATACATATTCCATCCGTCATCATACAATGTTTTTTCACTCAAATGTTGTTCTTGTGCATCAGACATCAAAAAGGAAGAGGGTGATTGCCGAACCTGAAGGAGCAACAGCAAAGTCCTTGAAAACTGTGGTTGTGCCAGAGAAATCATATAGCACCCCACTTATATTGGTTGTACAACCAAAGGACATGAAACGAGGACCGACTCCAGCAGACTGCACTCCATACTTCACCGGCCACACCACTAGCTCCCACCACACAGACCTGCACTCCAAAGAAAAGGTATGCCGATTTCAATTGCCATAGCACCAAATTGCATTACGTAAAAATACCACTCCAGAAAAAGTACAACAAGTCCATCGGCCGAAGACCTATCCCAACTGCAGAGACGGCTAATTCCTGCAGATTGGAACCCCATTCCAGTTATTCCCAGTTTAAAAGAAAACGCTTTCAATGTTTTTAGGGACTACGTGCATATATTCCCATCATTGGAAGATTATAGTGAAGACAAATACCATTTTCACATCTTCCGCCCCACTTACGTGTAAGTGCTATTATTCATGGTGATTATTTTCCTGTTTTCTCGCTGATTGAACACATCAATGATTTACATTACATTGTTGTAAGTAGGCGAGGTCAATCTGGATAGTCATGACGGCAAAGCTTTCTTTGCGCTTTTCAAGGAAGCATTGCAGCAGTATTGGTGTTACTCGAGGAAATCGTGACTTTGATGGCAAGTCTATAAACGAATTTTCCGTGAAGTCTCCTGTGCTAAATTTAGAAGACAATGAATGGAAAAACCTTGTTATGCACTCGTCTCGTTCTCGAGGATGAGGTAATCGCCTATGATATCGCATGAAAATTTGAACTTCTACTTTCCCAAGATGTGCCTTACGGATCTTTTTGCGTGAAATCTGCTCGAAAAAGAATTCGAGGACATCGCAAATATGCTGCCCGCTGCTTTGCTCTTGTTAGTACCGTTGTCCTGTGATCACCATCTTGCATACATACCTGGTTCATTATGTGACAGCAGATGCATGATAGCTTGCTTATCAATTGTTCGCTCCAAATTATCTCGATCTCAGACGAATGGTTACATTAGTGTAGAATATATCCAATGCCAATGAAATTTTTAGCTCGCATTGTTCTTGTAAGTACCGTTGTCCTTTATCAGTGTACTTATATGGACAGGTAGTTGTTCATGTACCATCACTCTGCAGCTTATTTTCCTTTGCCCTCCATTTTCTACACATAAGATCTATATTTACTCTTACCATAAGGTTGGATAACACCGATGGTACTCAAGAAGTTTAGCTCGCATTGCTCTTGGCTGCACCTTTTGCCTATATCGTCAGACTTCACATCTATAGCTACTTGGTTATGTAGCATCACTCTTCATCTTATCTTAAATATTCTCCATTTTTTCTTATATTGTCACATCTATATTTACTCTTAACAAAATGTAAAATAAAGGCAATGCTTATGAAGAAGATTCTATGGTGAACTTCTTGAATTGCCCCCCCCCATCAGCATGGACAAGGGCTTTATAGAGCCTGCCTTCACCAATAATGTAAATTTGTCCTTCTCAAGCCTTCAAACATTTTTGTGTATATTTGGTTAGGCATGACTGCAACAACTGTTTATTTTTGGTGTTTGCATCAAATTGCATGTTTAAAGTTTATTATGTACTCCAGTTCATAAGCAAAAGTTTGTCCTTCTCAATTTAAGTTTTCAGTTGTACAACCAAGTTCCTTCTTCATACCATGTAAATTAAACTATACAGAGCAAGTGATCTTATTTTGCCAATCTGAAATGGGATAAATTGACAACACCCTAACCCATGATACTTATGAGTTCTTGATCTGTAATCCAGTGGTGTCGTGAAGCTGCCAACTCCTCCACAATGTCATTTCCTGCCATGTCTTGACCTGAACAATACCATATTATGTTAATGCTATTTTAAACTGTGTCACTTTATTCGTCAGTAAGAAATGTGATGAATTGTCAGCACTGATACTTGTATGTGCAAAACCCGCTATCCGTCTTCGCTTGTTTATCTTTCAGAGTGAGGAGGATATATGTCAAACAAGTGCAGCTCACCATTTTGTTTCACCGCTATGCGCAGCAGCTCTTGAAAGGTGGCTATCCTTTCTTGAACTCTATTGAAGGGTTGTCGGTTTTGTATATTATTTTGTCGGCGTGTTTAGTTGCACTGGTGGTGATCTTTGATGCCCAGTGTATGTAATCTATTGTCTGCTTGTGCTTTATTGTCATAGTGGCGAACTTTGATGCCTAGTGGATGTAATATGCCGTAATTTCTTTATTGTATAGTCTAGGTTTTTTTCTTATTCACGATGCTGCAGTTATTTTACTGTATATATATATATCCTGTCTTCGCAGTAAACCGGCCAAACCGTAAAATTACGGTACATAATCGAGCCGTCATGCAAATCACCATGTATGATCCGCATCATGGGCCCCGTCATCTTGGTCCGCTAATGTGCCTAAATGTAAATCGCCCACTAGTAGATTCGCCTTTAATAGGCCGAGTAAACCGCCGACCCTATTTTCCCAAAAACTCAATGGGCCTTTAGGAGGTCAAAAGTAGGTTGGGCCCGAACGCGTGTCGAACAGCTCACGAGCCGGCAAGAAGAAATCAAATAGACCCCGCCAATGAATGTGCCAATCAAATTATGGGCTTATAACAGGCCAAAATTGTCTCGGTCCTTGTTTGGCCCAATCATATTATTTCCACGAGCAGCCGGATGCAAACCGTGGTCGTAGTTAGGCCCAACTATATGACGGGCTTTAACAGCCGGAATTAATATAGGGACGAAATGTTAAACGGCCCTTAACAGATTTAAACTAATATTAGGTCACCATTACTAAATGGGCCTTTAGCAATGGGCCCAAAAGCGTAGCGCCCAGCTTGATGAGCTGAATCGATATGGGCCATAATTTATCCCAAAGCCTCTTAAAGGGTCAAACTGATCTGGTCGTAATTTGGCCCGTAACGTGTTAGGGCTTTTAACGGGCCGATCTCATATGGGCCATTATTAGGCTCGGACGTGGTAGGCTATTAATGGACCGGATCAAATATGGGCCGACATTTGGCCCAAAACATGGCAACCAGCTAATGGGCCGCCTACTAGGGTCCTCAAAATCTTGTGGGCCTAAAGTCGGGTCGGCCCATTAATGCCACAAATCTCATGGGCCTTTAGCTGGGCTGGCCCATTATGGTCCATAAAATCTTGTGGGTTTTCACCGGCCGCCCATTATGGCGCCAAAAATCTTGTGGGTTTTACCGCCGCCCATTATGGCCTCGCAAAATCTTATGGGTTTTAGTCGGGCCGCCCCATTATGGTCCGCAAAATCCTGTGGGCCTTTAGTTGGGCCGCCCATTTAAACTTTGTGGGCCATAATGTGCCACGTGTCGCACGATCATAGGCGCTTTGGGTCCAATGAGTGGATGACATCTGTCCCAACGGTGAGCCAACACGTGTTTCCTCCAGCCAATGATGATTTTACACGTGGAAAATCCCCATTAGTCGGGGCTGTTAACGGGTTCTCAGATCCAAAACCGGACCCGATAGCTTAACGGCGTTCCGTTACGGTGGATGCCACATGTCGGTCACCCTTGACGAAAGCACTTCTGTGACGCATGATTATCGTCATGGAAGTGGACACTTCCGTGATGATAATTTTGGTAATGTCATGGAACACTTCTACGACAAAGACAGTATGACTATCTTGATTTTGTCATAAATTTGTCATGGATGTACACGCATGATGTAAAAACTTGACCCATCGTGGACAAACACGATCATCACTAAGTGTATTTTTTTGTAGTGCAAGGTGACCCGTCTTCTCCCCTCCTCTTCAACATTTTGTCTTACTCTTTATCTCATATTCGACTGGCCGTCAAGCTATGGGCCACATTACTCTTGTCACCCCACCATGTTCCTAATGGCATCTCTCACTTACAATATGCGGATGATACTATTATTATGGTTGAGCTGAATGAGGCTAGCATAATCCACCTGAAGTTTCTTCTCCTTTGCTTCGAAGCTCTCTCGGGTCTCAAGATCAATTTTGCTAAGAGTGAAGTCATTGTTACTGGGGCTTTGGACGTTGAGGCCCAAAGAGTTGCTCATCTTCTTAATTGCTCCCTTGGCTCCTTTCCTTTCAAATATCTCACCTTTCGATCTCTCCCACAAGTCATTGCTAAAGATTTTGCTCCGCTGTCACTAAGGTGGGCAATCGGGTATTGCCGTGGAGAGGCTATTACAACACCCAAGCGGGCAAGGTAGCCCTAACCAACGCTTGCTTGTCTTCCTTACCATGTTTCTAATGGCTTATACCTCCTTTCGTGAGGGACACACGTTGGTTTTGATAAGCACAGGTGCCTTTTATCGAATTCGCTGATAATAAGCGCAAATACAGATGGTGAACTGGAAATACATTTGTCGACCCAAAAACCTAGGTGGGTTAGGGATCATTAACACTGCTGTCATGAATAAGTGCCTCATTTTAAAGTGGTGGTGGAATATCATGTCCTCCGCGGAATCCCCCCTGTGGCTCAACATCCTCGAGGCTAAGTACTTCCCGACGTCGAGCCCCATGTTTGCTTCGTCCTTTGGTGGTTCACAATTTTGGCATCAGCTCGTTAAAGTGCGTCCAGTTTTTCAGTCTTTGGTCAAATTTATAGTCAGGAACGGCAAATCTACTCATTTTTGGCTAGACTGGTGGTGTGGGAAACCACCCTCGCGTGTCGCATCTTACCTTGTTCTCTTACTGTTCTAACCCGGAGATCTCTATCTTCAAGCTCTCTCTAAATAACTCGATCTAGACCTCAGAGAACACTATCTCCTCAAGAGTTGGAAGACTGCATCACCTTATTGCTTGCTTCCCTTGCTCTCGGAGGAAGAGGACTCGTTGTTCCGCCCCATTCTTCTTCTCGTCGCCGCTAAGTCTGTTTATGCTAAACTCATCTCTGGCTCCCCCACGTCCAAGTTCAAATGCATTTGGAAGGCCCGAATTCCTCCTAAGATCAAAATTTTCTTGTGGCAAGCTTTTCGTGGGAAGCTCCCCGCAGCGGATCAAATTTGGAAGAGGAACGGTCCGGGCTCAGACAGATGCGCCTTATGTGGGGCCATCGGGAACACTGATCATATCTTCTTCCAATGCACTTTAGCTAAGTTTGTGTGGAGCCATATTCGTTATTGGTTGCAAGTGAATTGGAATCCTCGCCCTTGTGGACTTATGAGACTAGCCAACTGCTTATCCGGGCATCTAAAAGGATTTTCTGGGTTGGGTCCAGAGCGATTTGTTGGACGTGGACCACTAGAAACAAGTTTACCATTGAACATATCTTCCCAGCTAATCCTGTTAGTTGCTTATTTAAAACTAGTGTATTCTGCAAGCAGTGGAGATTATTGATTAAGGAAGCGGATCACAAGGCTTTTCGACGCTATGGCTTCCAAGATTCGATCACGGCTTCCTCCTTGGCCGCTGGCATCGGGAGGTGTCTTAATTCTAGCTTCTTCTATCATTTCATTTGAGGGCTGGCTCAATGCCATGACTGGCTAGGTAGCCATGTACGCGAACTTTCTCTATCTGTTGTCCTGCTACTTTGTTTGCTTGGATGTTGGTTGTGCTACTCTGCCTGGTGGCTTTATTTATAAAGTCGGGCGTATGCCTTTTATGTAAAAAAAATATTAGAGCAACAGTCTGATGTGGAGCCAGGGATTGCTAATTTCACAACATACAAGTTTCCTAAGCATCAGAGCCTTCCAATAGCAACTAAATAACCTAGAACAAATATTAGAGCAACAGTCTCATGTGGAGCGAGGGAGAGAAACACATACACCATTGCTAATTTCACAACATACAAGGTTCCTAAGCATCAGAGCCTTCCAATAGCAACTAAATTAAGATTTACAGGTTGTTATATGTACAAAACATGGACTATGTGCCATCAGGCCCTTTGTGTGTGACTTGGTTCCTATTAAGAAAATACAATGTTGCAATACGCTTGGCTGCTCAAACAAATAGGTCAGCAGCTACAGCCAAGACCTCGTCAACTCGCTTCAGCTGCTCGATTGCATCTCAAATTAGACCTGATCTATTTATTAGACCTATTTACAATGGCGGCTCGTACAGATTTCTCTTTGAACATACTGGCATGAATTAATCATAATGAGCTAGCCTGCAAGTTATCATGTATTCATGCGATTGATATACACCCATGTGGGAATTGTTTTCGCCCATCACCAATTTAGCCACAGAAGCAAACATGCAGCTTCTGCTAATTGATAATTGCAGCAGTAAGAAGGCCTGCCAATTAGCTCTTGCGATTTTTCTCTGAACAAAGAGGGAAAAACCAGCGCCACACTTTCAAGCACCGCCGTTGTCCAGATCGATGTGATCGGTTCTACACTTTTGCCCCTATGCACAATTCACAAATTAAACACATGTTCCAGAAGACATGAATGCTTGGACATATAAGCAATGGGATGAATGCTGGTGCGAGGGGGTGTGGTCGGTGGCCGCTGACCGGGTGCGTCGAGGGGTACAGATGGTGGCGATGGACCAGGGCAGGGAGTCCGACAGAGGATTCCGAGTGGCAGCCAAGTAGGAGGGGCTGATTCGCGACGGCGCTAACTCCTAGCGCCTCTGTTCGAGGTTTGGAACGAGAGAAATAGAGCATGCGTGTGAGTTGAGTTGACGGGCCTGGCAGGGTTTCGATGGGCTTGGCCCATGTGCTTGTCAGACGTGAGAGGAGAGGAGGCGAACGGCGGATGGACAAAGCGCAGGGCAGGACGCGGTCCCTCGGCAGGAAGATGCTGATCACCAGTGCCGGATCAGTCGGGTGGAGACGCGAGAGGATGCAGTCCTACTGGGTGACGACCCTCTGACGCCAATAGCCGCATGACCAGGGCGAGGAGGCACTTACGCAGGCAGATTTGGATGGTGCCACGACCTCCACCTGACCTTGAATGATGCAGGGGAGTCGACGACAGCCCAGAACTGGAGGGAAGGCGGCGGCTTATGGATGTCGCGGCCGTCGCAGCGCCGGTGGAGAGCTTGGGGCGGCAGCAACGCAAGGGAGCCGGGCGGTGCGTGGAGAGAAGGATCGGTGAGTTCGGGTGGGAGACCGCGATCTGATTTTGTAGGACAGGGAAAAGGAGAAGGTGTCAGCTACCGCTTGAGCATGTGTTGGTTTTTCCTTAAAGAGGAAAAAGTGATGCAACAAAGTAGCGTAAGTATTTCTCTCGGTTTTTTATAACCAAGGTATCAATCTAGTAAGAGACTACACGCAAATTCCTAGTACCTGCACAAACAATAAAGAACCTTGCAACCAACGCGATAAAGGGGTTATCAATCCCTTCAGGGCCACTTGCAAAAGTGAGTCTGATAAAGATAATAAGATAAATATTTTTGGTATTTTTGTTGTATAGATTGGAAAGTAAAGATTGCAAAATAAACGGCGACAGAAATTGGCAAGTTGATGGGAAACTAATATGATGTAAATAGACCCGGGGCCATAGGTTTCACTAGTGGCTTCTCCCAATATAGCATATTTTACGGTGGGTGAACAAATTACTGTCGAGCAATTGATAGAAAAGTTTATAGTTTTGAGTATATCTAGGCATGATCTTGAACATAGGCATCTCGTCCGAGACAAGTAGACCGAAACGATTATGCATCTACTTCTATTACTCCACACATCGACCGCTATCAAACATGCATCTAGAGTATTAAGTTCATAAGAACAGAGTAACACATTAGGCAAGATGACATGATGTAGAGGGATAAACTCAAGCAATATGATATAAACCCCATCTTTTTATCCTCGATGGCAACAATACAATACGTGCCTTGCTGCCCCTGTTGTCACTGGGAAAGGACACCGCAAGATTAAACCCAAAGCTAAGCACTTCTCCCATTGCAAGAAAGATCAATCTAGTAGGCCAAACCAAACTGATAATTCAAAGAGACTTGCAAAGATATTAAATCATGCATATAAGAATTCAGAGAAGAATTAAATATTGTTCATAGATAATCTTGATCATAAACCCACAACTCATCAGATCTCGACAAACACACCGCAAAAAGTATTACATCGAATAGATCTCCAAGAGAATCGAGGAGAACTTTGTATTGAGATCCAAAGAGAGAGAAGAAGCCATCTAGCTAATAACTATGGACCCAAAGGTCTGTTGTAAACTACTCACACATCATTGGAGAGGCCATGGTGTTGATGTATAAGCCCTCCGTGATCGATTCCCCCTCCGGCGGAGGGCCGGAAAAGGCCCCAAGATGGGATCTCACGGGTACAGAAGGTTGCGGCGGTGGAAAAAGTGTTTCGTGGTGCTCCTAGATGTTTTCAGGGTATATGAGTATATATAGGCGAAAGAAGTAGGTCAGTGGAGCTACGAGGGGCCCACAAGGGTGGGGGCGCGCCAAACCCCCCTGGGCGCGCCCTCCTACCTCGTGGCCGCCTCGTTGCTTCCTTTACGTCCACTCCAAGTCTCATGGATTGCGTTTGTTCCAAAAATGATCCTCGCGAAGGTTTCATTCCGCTTTGGACTCGCTTGATATTCCTTTTCTCGTGAAGCAATCGAAATAGGCAAAAAACATCAATTTGCACTGGGCCTCCGGTTAGTAGATTAGTCCAAAAAATAATCTAAAAGTGCATAATAAAGCCCATTAAACATCCAAAACAGATAATATAATAGCATGGAACAATCTAAAATTATAGATACGTTGGAGACGTATCAAGCATCCCCAAGCTTAATTCCTGCTCGTCCTCCAGTAGGTAAATGATAAAAACAGAATTTTTGATGTGGAATGCTACCTAGCATAATTCTCAATGTAATTCTCTTTATTATGCCATGAATGTTCAGATCCGAAAGATTCAAGACAAAAGTTTAATATTTACACAAAAATAATAATACTTCAAGCATACTAATAAAGCAATTATGTCTTCTCAAAATAACATGGCCAAAGAAAGTTATCCCTACAAAATCATATAGTCTGGCTATGCTCTATCTTCATCACACAAAATATTTAAATCATGCACAACCCCGATGACAAGCCAAGCAATTGTTTCATACTTTTGATGCTCTCAAACTTTTTCAATTCTCACGCAATACATGAGCGTGAGCCATGGATATAACACTATATGTGGAATAGAATGGTGGTTGTGGAGAAGACAAAAAGAAGAAGATAGTCTCACATCAACTAGGCGTATCAACGGGCTATGGAGATGCCCATAAATAGATATCAATGTGAGTGAGTAGGGATTACCATGCAACAGATGCACTAGAGCTATAATTGTATGAAAGCTCAACAAAAGGAACTAAGTGGGTGTGCATCCAACTCGCTTGCTCACGAAGACCTTAGGGCATTTTGAGGAAGCCCATCATTGGAATATACAAGCCAAGTTCTATAATGTAAAATTTCCACTAGCATATGAAAGTGACAACATAGGAGACTCTCTATCATGAAGATCACGGTGCTACTTTGAAGCACAAGTGTGGTAAAAGGATAGTAACATTGTCCCTTCTCTATTTTTCTCTCATTTTTTTGTTTGGGCCTTTTTTTATGGCCTCCTTTTTTTCATCCGGAGTCTCATCTCGACTTGTGGGGGAATCACAGTCTCCATCATTCTTTCCTCACTTGGTACAATGCTCTAATAATGATGATCATCACACTTTTATTTACTTACAACTCAATACTTAGAACAAAATATGACTCTATGTGAATGCCTCCGCGTGTATGGGATATGCAATGAATCAAGAGTGACATGTATGAAAATCATGAACGGTGGCTTTGCCACAAATACGATGTCAACTACATGATCATGCAAAGCAATATGACAATGATGAAGCATGTCATAATAAACGGAACGGTGAAAAGTTGCATGGCAATATATCTCAGAATGGCTATGGAAATGCCATAATAGGTAGGTATGGTGGCTGTTTTGAGGAAGGTATATGGTGGGTGTATGATACCGGCGAAAGGTGCACGATATTAGAGAGGCTAGCAATGGTGGAAGGGTGAGAGTGCGTATAATCCATGGACTCAACATTAGTTATAAAGAACTCACATACTTATTGCAAAAATCTATTAGTTATCGAAACGAAGTACTACGCCAAGATGCTCGTAGGGGATAGATTGGTAGGAAAAGACCATCGCCGTCCCCGACCGCCACTCATAAGGAAGACAATCAATAAATAAATCATGCTCCGACTTCATCACATAACGGTTCACCATACGTGCATGCTACGGGAATCACAAACTTTAACACAAGTATTTCTCAAATTCACAACTACTCAACTAGCATGACTCTAATATCACCATCTTCATATCTCAAAACAATCATAAAGAATCAAACTTCTCATAGTATTCAATGCACTTTATATGATATTTTTTATTATACTTATCTTGGATGCTCATCACATTAGGACTAATTTTTAACCAAAGAAAATTACCATGCTGTTCTAAAAGACTCTTAAAATAATATAAGTGAATCATGAGAGATCAATAATTTCTATAAAATAAACCACCACCGTGCTCTAAAAGATATAAGCGAAGCACTAGAGCAAAATTATATAGCTCAAAAGATATAAGTGAAGCATATAGAGTATTCTCATAAATTCCTATTCATGTGTGTCTCTCCAAAAGGTGTGTATAGCAAGGATGATTGTGGCAAACTAAAAATCAAAGAATCAAATCACACAAGACGCTCCAAGCAAAACACATATCATGTGGTGAATAAAAATATAGCCTCAAGTAAAGTTATCGATAGATGAAGATTTAAAGAGGGATGCCTTCGGGCATCCCCAAGCTTAGGCTTTTGGTTGTCCTTGAATTTTACCTTGGGGTGCCTTGGGCATCCCCAAGCTTAGGCTCTTGCCACTCCTTATTCCATAATCCATCAAATCTTTACCCAAAACTTGAAAACTTCACAACGCAAAACTCAATAGAAAATCTCATGAGTCTCCAAGTAGCAAAATAAAACAAACCACCACTTTAAGATACTGTAATGAACTCATTATTTATTTATATTGGTGTTAAACCTACTTTATTCCAACTTCTATGGTTCATCCCCCGATACTAGCCATAGATTCATCAAAATAAGCAAACAACACACGAAAAACAGAATCTGTCAAAAACAGTAATAAAGATGTAGTAATCAGTATCAAACGGAAACTTCAGCAACTAAAAAATTCTGCCAAAATAGGACGATCTAAATAATCAGTTTATTGATCTACTTCAATTGAATCAGTATTTTATCACTTTCTGGTGATTTTTAACAATTGTTTTCATGAGCAGAAAGTTTCTATCTTTTTCAAAGCAAGATCAAATAATTATCACCCAAGAAGATCCTATAGGTTTTACTTGGCACAAACACTAATTAAACATAAAACCACATCTAATAAGAGGCTATATGAATTATTTATTACTAAACAGGAACAAAAAGCAAGGAACAAAAATGAAATTGGGTTGCCTCCCAACAAGCGCTATCGTTTAACACCCCTAACTAGGCATAAAAACAAGAATAGATCTAGGTATTGCCGTAATGATAAGGCAAATCATGAAAAATCATATCATATTCCCTACGCTCAGCAGCAAGTTTTCTTTGTGGCAAGCAAAAGTAATCAAAAGGGCTAAATTTAATGGGACAAAAGTCCCCAAGATCAAGCTCGGGAGGTATGGGTTCCTCTTTTGGCCCCTTATATTGCACGACCAATTCATCATTACAAACATTCTTTTGGCAAAAAGTCATGAGCCTTTGTTCAAGAGAAAAACCTAACCCATTGTTTTGAATAGCAAAATCATCATTAAGTTCAGAGATCCTATCAACTAGAACATCGGTAGGAACCTTCTTTCTAAGGTTTTCATTATAAGCAACATGATCTAAGGATTGTAAACGCATTATGTCTTCTTGATTAAAAAGGATAGCTTCTATGGGAGGACGACCAGCGTCCACCCTATAATGCGCAAAAATTTCTTTGGCCTCTTTCATTATAAATCTGAACTCATGTGCCAAAAAGATAGTGGATGCTCGCTAATGTAAGAATGCTCAATATTGGAAAATTTTAGAAAAATTGTTTGTATGCAAGGATGCATATGAACAAATTGTCTTTCAAGTTCAACTACGAGCAAAGATATAGCATCCGCAAGACTACTAGTTCTATGAAGAATAGACCCTCCCATAGTGGGCAGGGCACCGACACAAGTAAAGAAATCTTGAATAACTCCTTCTCGATAATATTACCACTACCAATCCGAAACTTTTTGGTGTGTAAAATAGTAGGTTCTTCATGAGGATCATCAAAAACATCAAAGTTCTCCATGTTATTACCACTATCCTTATCAATGATAACCTCCCCAGTTTCAGACATGATGGCAGTAAATCTCACAAAGAGCGAGCACACAAAAGGTAAGCAAAAAGAGATGAACAGAAAAAGGGCGAATAAAACGGCAAGGGTAAAGTGGAGGAGAGGAAAACGAGAGGCAAATGGCAAATAATGAAATGTGAGGGATAAGAGTTTGTGATGGGTACTTGGTATGTCTTGACTTGTGCGTAGATCTCCAAGAACGGCGCCGTAAATCACACGCTGGCGGAGACCAAATCTTGACTTGACTTGGCGAAGCCTCCCCAAAGAACGGCGCCGTAAATCCTTCTTGCTACCTCTTGAGCATGCGTTGGTTTTCCCTTGAAGAGGAAAGGGTGATGCAGCAAAGTAGCGTAAGTATTTCCCTCAGTTTTTTAGAACCAAGGTATCAATCCAGTAGGAGACTACACGCAAATTCCCAGTACCTGCACAAACAATTAAGAACCTTGCAACCAACGCGATAAAGGGGTTGTCAATCCCTTCATGGCCACTTGCAAAAGTGAGATCTGATAAAGATAATAAGATAAATATTTTTGGTATTTTTATTGTATATATTGAAAAGTAAAGATTGCAAAATAAACGGCGACAGAAATTGGCAAGTTGACGGGAAACTAATATGATGTAAAATAGACCCGGGGGCCATAGGTTTCACTAGTGGCTTCTCTCAAGATAGCATATTTTACGGTGGGTGAACAAATTACTGTCGAGCAATTGATAGAAAAGTTTATAGTTATGAGAATATCTAGGCATGATCATGAACATAGGCATCACGTCCGTGACAAGTAGACCGAAACGATTCAGAATCTACTACTATTACTACACACATCGACCGCTATCGATCATGCATCTAGAGTATTAAGTTCATAAGAACAGAGTAACGCATTAGGCAAGATGACATGATGTAGAGGGATAAACTCAAGCAATATGATATAAACCCCATCTTTTTATCCTCAATGGCAACAATATAATACGTGCCTTACTGCCTCAAGTTGTCACCGGAAAGGACACCACAAGATTGAACCCAAAGCTAAGCACTTCTCCCATTGCAAGAAAGATCAATCTAGTACGCCAAACCAAACTGATAATTCAAATAGACTTGCAAAGATACTAAATCATGCATATAAGAATTCAGAGAAGAATCAAATATTGTTCATAGATAATCTTGATCATAAACTCACAATTCCTCGGATCTCGACAAACACACCACAAAAAGTATTACATCAAATAGATCTCCAAGAGAATCGAGTAGCACTTTGTATTGAGATCCAAAGAGAGATAGGAAGCCATCTAGCTAATAACTAGGACCCGAAGGTCTATGGTAAACTACTCACACATCATCGGAGAGGCCATGGTGTTGATGTAGAAGCCCTCCATGATCGATTCCTCCAGGAGCGCCGATACATCGCCGTCAGATCTACTTTTCCAAACACTTTTGCCCTTGTTTTGGACTCTAACTTGCATGATTTGAATGGAACTAACTCGACCGACTGCTTTTTAGCAGAATTGCCATGGTGTTATTTTTGTGCAGAAATAAAAGTTCTCGGAATGACCTGAAAATCAACGGAGATTATTTTGGAATTAATAAAAATATCGGGCGAAGAATCAAGGCCAGGGGCTCACACCCTGTCCACGAGGGGTGGGGCGCGCCACCCCCAGGCGCGCCCTGCCTCGTGGGCCCCCTGGAGCTCCACCGACCTCAACTCCAACTCTATATATTCGTGTTCGGGAGAAAAATCATAGAGAAGGATTCATCGCGTTTTACGATACGGAGCCGCCCCCAAGCCCTAAACTCTCTGAGGAGGGCTGATCTGGAGTCCATTCGGGGCTCCAGAGAGGGGAATCCGTCGCCATCGTCATCATCAACCATCCTCCATCACCAATTTCATGATGCTCACCGTCGTGCGTGAGTAATTCCATCGTAGGCTTGCTGGACGGTGATGGGTTGGATGATATTTACCATGTAATCGAGTTAGTTTTGTTAGGGTTTAATCCCTAGTATCCACTATGTTCTAAGATTGATGTTGCTATGACTTTGCTATCTTAATGCTTGTCACTAGGGCCCGATTGCCATGATTTCAGATCTGAACCTATTATGTTTCCATGAATATATGTGAGTTCTTGATCCTATCTTGCAAGTTATAATCACCTATTATGTGTTATGATCCGTTAACCCAGAAGTGACAATAATCGGGACCACTACCGGTGATGATCGTAGTTTGAGCAGTTCATGTATTCACTAAGTGTTAATGCTTTGGTCCGTACTCTATTAAAAGGAGGCCTTAATATCCCTTAGTTTCAATAGGAGCCCGCTGCCACGGAGGGAGGACAAAAGATGTCATGCAAGTTCTTTTCCATAAGCACGTATGACTATATTCGGAATACATGCCTACATTACATTGATGAATTGGAGCTAGTTTTGTGTCACCCTATGTTATAACTATTGAATGAGGAATCGCATCTGGCATAATTCTCCATCACCGATCCAATGCCTACGAGCTTTTCACATATTGTTCTTCGCTTATTTACTTTTCCGTTGCTACTGTTACAATCACTACAAAACTATCATCATACTTTTGCCATCACATCACCGTTACTTCCATACTACTTTGCTACTAAATACTTTGTTGCAGATACTAAATTATCCAGGTGTGATTGAATTGACAACTCAACTGCTAATACTTGGGAATATTCTTTGGCTCCCCTTGTGTCGAATCAATAAATTTGGGTTGAATACTCTACCCTCGAAAACTGTTGCGATCCCCTATACTTGTGGGTTATCAAGACTATTTTATGGTGCCGTTGCCGGGGAGCATAGCTCTATTCTTTGAGCCACTTGGGATTTATATCTTCTGGTCACTATGAGGAACTTGAAAGACGAAAGAACTAAGATTTTTCCCTCAACTACGAGCGGAGGTAAGGAACTGCCATCTAGCTCTGCACTTGACTCACCTTCTGTTTTGAGTAAGCTTGCGACACCTAAACCTGCTTCTGCTATTAATTCTGATATGTCGCACGTTATTGATGATGCCACTTCTGCTATGCATGATACTTATGATGAAACTACTTCTATGCTTGATACTACTGTGCCACTAGGTGAATTTCTTGATGCACAACTTGCTAGGGCTAGAGAGAATGAAATTATTAAAACTGGTAATATTGATGAAACTCATGATGATAATTCTCCCCCTAGATATGAATTGCCTGTTGTGCCTGGGGGTTATGTAATGGATGAAGAAACTGCTAGAGACTTTCTTGCTTGCAATGATAGGAGTGATCTTAAGAAATTCTTAGCTAAGCTGAAAGAAAAATCTCTGAATGCCAGAATGAAATATGACCCTGCTTTTGCTACTTCACCTATCTTTGTTACTGATAAGGATTATGATTTCTCTGTTGATACCGAGATAATTACTTTGGTTGAATCTGATCCTTTCTATGGCTATGAATCTAAAACTGTTGTGGCACATCTTACTAAATTAAATGATATAGCCAATTGTTCACTAATGATGAGAAAACTCACTACTACTATATCCTCAAATTATTTCCGTTCTCATTAAAGGGTGATGCTAAGATATGGTTTAATTCTCTTGATCCTGGTTGTGTGCGTAGTCCCGTGATATGATTTATTACTTCTCGCTAAATATTTCCGCTCATAAGAAACAAGCTGCCTTAAGGGAAATATATAATTTTGTGCAAATTGAAGAAGACAGTCTCCCACAAGCTTGGAGGAGGCTTCTCCAATTACTTAATGCTTTGCCTGATCACCCTCTCAAGAAAAGTAAAATATTTGATATCTTTTATAATGGACTAACCGATGCTTCCAGAGACCACCTGGATAGTTGTGTTGGTTGTGTTTTCAGGGAAAGAACAGTTGATCAAGGTGAATTGCTATTGAATAATATGTTGACTAATGAAAATAATTGGACACTTCTGAACCAACTCCTAAGCCAACTCAAGAAAAGGGGTATTATATTTCTCACTCAAGATATGCAAGAGGCAAAGAAATCTATGAAAGAAAAAGGTATTAAAACTGAAGATGTTAAGAATTTACCTCCTATTGAAGAAATACATGGTCTTAATCTGCCGCCTGTTGGAGAAATACATTGTCTTGATAACCCAACACAGGTAGTAAAGGTAAATTCTCTCTATAGATTTGATGAAGGTGATATTCCTCGTTATAAGTCTGCTAGCCAATGCTTAGATGAGTTTGATAATTTTATTGTCAAACAAGAAAACTTCAATGCTTATGTTGGTAGACAATTGAAACACAATGTTGATATGCTTGAACACTTGAGTGATTATATGTCTAGAGTTAAAGGTGAACTTAAACTCATTAGTAAACATGCTTCTATGGTCACCACTCAAGTAGAACAAGTTCTTAAAGCTCAGAATGATTTGCTCAATGAATTAAATAATAAGAAAAATGATAATGTCAAGTAGGGTTATGACTAGAGGGGTAAAATGACTCAGGAACCTTTGTATCCTGAGGATCATCCTAAGAGAATTGAGCAAGATTCTCAGAGAACTAATGTTGATGCACCTAGTCCTTCTAAAAAGAAGAAAAAAATGATAGGACTTTGCATGCTTCTAGTGAACCTGTTGTAGACACACCTGAGAATCCCAATGATATTTCTATCTCTGATGCTGAAACACAATCTGGTGATGAACATGAACCTACAGATAATGTTAATGATGATGTTCATGTTGATGCTCAACCTAGTAATAACAATGATGTAGAAATTGAACCTGTTGTTGATCTTGATAACCCACAATCAAAGAATCAATGTTATGATAAGAGAGACTTCGTTGCTAAGAAGCACGATAAAGAAAGAGAAGCATGGGTTCAGAAACCCATGCCTTTTCCTCTCAAACCATCCAAGAAAAAGGATGATGAGGATTTTGAGCGCTTTGCTGAAATGATTAGACCTATCTTCTTGTGTATGCGTTTGACTGATATGCTTAAAATGAATCCTTATGCCAAGTATATGAAGGATATCGTTACAAATAAGAGAAAGATACCGGAAGTTGAAATTTCCACCATGCTTGCTAAATATACTTTTAAGGGTGGAATACCTAAGAAACTAGGAGATCCAGGAGTACCAACTATACCATGCTCCATTAAAAGAAACTATGTTAGAACTGCTTTATGTGATCTGGGAGCCAGTGTTATGCCTCTCTCTTTATGTCGTAGACTTGATTTGAATAAGTTGACACCTACTGAAATATCTTTGCAAATGGATGATAAATCAACTGCTATACCTATCGGTATTTGTGAGGATGTGCCTGTTGTAGTTGCAAACATTACTATTTAAACGGACTTTGTTATTCTTGATATTCCCGAGGACGATAGTATGTCTATTATTCTTGGAAGACCCTTTTTGAATATCGCAGGGGCTGTTATTGATTGCAATAAAGGCAATGCCACTTTTCATGTTAATGGAAATGAGCATACGGTACAGTTTCCGAGGAAACAACCTCAAGTCCACAATATCAATTCTATTGGAAAAATTCCGTCGATTACTATTGGAGGTTTTGAATTTCCTCTTCCTACTGTCAAAAAGAGATATGATATTCTTATTGTTGGGGATGTGCATATCCCCGTTGAGGTAACATAGTGTTATTCAAAATTTCTCTGGTTCCATGTTATTCGGAATGAGTTTGTTAACAAGCCTTGCTCAACCTTGTTAGTGGATTCCTTTTGATGAGCATGAGATGGATGAAGTTAGAAAGCACGACCTACTGTACCCTCCTTTTACTTTCTGTTATTTAGATTAAATAAAGAAAAAATGGTATTTTTCTCAGCTTTTCAATTATCAGCAATAAAAATACCCCGAAAATAAAAGTTCTCCAAATGCCCGAAAATGAAATATGATTTTTCTGAATATTTGAGAATATTTGGCACCGAGAGCACATCGTGGGAGCAAGCACACTGCCACGAGGGTCCAGGGGCGCCCACCCCCTGGCGCCCTGCCTCGTGGGCCCATGGTGGCTCCTCCACTTATTCCAGCCACACACTCTGTCTTCCTCCCAAAAAATCACCAACCAGCTCAAGCACGAGTTCTAGCTCTTTTTGGTGCGATTTTCGATCTCCTAGCTCAAAGCTCCACTCACAAAACTGCTTTGGGGGATTGTTCTTCGGTATGTGACTCCTCTAATGGTCCAATTAGTTTTTGTTCTAGTGCTTTATTCATTGCAAATTTTTGCTTCCTAGGTGACCCTGTTCTTGAGCTTGCATGTCAAATTTATATGGTCCCAAGTAGTTCTAATGCATGATATAGTCTCTAGGCACTTGTGGGAGAAGTTGCTATCAATTTTGTTGAGTTTGGTTCACTTTTATTTTAAGTTACTAAAATCTTCAGAAATTTTTCAGAGGAAGAAATATGTTTAGGAAAATGTACCAAGGTGGTTCTTCAAGGAAGCAAGGACCCAGTTCAAGAATACATGAGCGGACCATGAACCAAAGCAAGAGAAGCTCAAGTGCGGCCTTGTGAATGGCCGTCAGAAGATTTCATGGTTCGAGCAGGAATTAAGGAGGAATTTGATGCATGTGTGCGTAATGCTGAACTCGAGGGCTTCATGCTAGATAAGTGCCCTCAATACTATCACATAACTGATTCCTTTGTGAGAAGGTTCAAATTTTCATCTTCACGTAATTCTCACACTATCCTATTCGATATCTATGGCCAATCTTATACTATGGACTTAGAGGATTTTAGTACTGCTTGCAAACTTCCACAATGGGGTAGTGTTAGTGAACCTCCCAAATCTGAGTTTAGAGATTTTCTTGCTAGTATTACAGTGGGGGAATCTAGAGATGTAACACAAGCTACCATAGGGAGCATTCATTTTCCTGCTATACATTATTTTGCTCTCTTCATAGGTAGGTGCATAAATGGTAAGGATGAAGCATGTCACATGTGTGTCCCTGATCTTAGCGTTCTCAAGAGTGCTGTTTTAGGAGATAAACATTATAACTTGGGGGCCATTGTTGCACAGAGGTTGCACAATACTGGTTTAAGTGGAGACTTTTTTGGTGGTATTTATGCAACCCGTGTGGCTAATTTTCTTGGGATACCCATACATGAAAGTGATATGGAATTGCCTCCCACTTATCTAGGATATGAGGCTATGGTTCGCCATCAGTTTATTGAAAGGAACGAACAACCTCTCCAGTACCGACTAATGTTTGACAAGCGCCGCATTTTCCATGTTGCTCTCCCTGCTCCTACTTTCTTTGACTTTCAGACAAAAGGGAAATTTATTATAACCAGGGAGGAGGCGAACGAGTATAAGAGGAGGACGGAGACAGATCGCCTCCAAGCGGCAGCTCATGAGGCAATAGATGTTGCATCATAGTACGACCCCAACTACAACTTTGGATATCCGCCAGGCCAGCCGTGGCAGTAGACCAACTTAGGCCAAAAGCCTAAGCTTGGGGGAGGACGTATTTCTCACCGACATTAAATTCATATTCGCACACTCATGCTAGTTGTCGGTGCTCATACTTTTTCATTGTAATATCCATGCTAGTTTATTTTCTTTTTCTCGCTTTCTTCTTGTGTGTTTGATAAACCTTAAGAAAAACAAAAAAAATTAGAAGTAGCTCTTAGCTAGTTTACTTTCCTTGCTTGTAGTAGTAATAATTAAAACAAAACCCAAAAAGATTTCATGTTCTTCTTTTGTTTGTTGGGAGCTATCACGTGTAAATAGTTTTATTTCTTTTCTTTTCTTTGGGGGTCGAGAGGAGAAGACCATAATGAAAATGTTGAAGTGGTTCTTATATGCATTATTGTTGATTTAACCAAGAGCCCATATTATCTTGTCTTCTCCTTTGTATTGAATGCCTGCAGATTCCAGCTTAGTCCAATGCACGTGCATTATTAGTATTATCCACATCGTTCGGTCGTGCAAGTGAAAGGCAATAATGACGATATATGATGGACTGATTGAGATGAGAGAAGCTGGTATGAACTCGACCTCTCTTGTTTTTGTAAATATGATTAGTTCATCGTTCCTGATTCAGCCTATTATGGATGAACATGTTCGCAATGACAATTAGGGATTATAGTTGCTTATGCCATGCTTAATTAGCTAGGAGTTTATAATGGTTTACCTTGCGTGCCAACATGCTATTAAAATGGTTGTGATGTGGTATGATAGGGTGGTATCCTCCTTTGAATGATTCGACGGACTTGACTTGGCACATGTTCACGCATGTAGTTGAAACAAAATCAACATAGCCTTCACGATATTTATGTTCATGGTGGATTATATCCTACTCATGCTTGCACTCAATGTTTATTAATTTTAATGCATGTTCATGACTGTTGCCGCTCTCTAGTTGGTCGCTTCCCGCCTTTTTTCTAGCCTTCACTTGTACTAAGTGGGAATACTGCTTGTGCATCCACTTCCATAAACCCCAAAGTTATTCCATATGAGTCCACCATACCTTCCTATATGTGGTATCTACCTGCCATTCCAAGTAAATTTCTATGTGCCAAACTCTAAACCTTCAAATGAAATTCTGTTTTGCATGCTCGAATAGCTCATGTATCAACTAGGATTGTCTGTATCTTCCATGCTAGGAGGGTTATTCTCAAGAGGAGTGTACTCCGCTCCTCACTCACGAGAAAATGGCTGGTCACCGGGATGCCCAGTCCCATGCTCTATGCAAATCAAATCGAAATAATTGCAAACAAAACTCCCCCGGGACTCTTGTTAGTTGGAGGCACTCGTTGTTTCGAGCCAGCCATGGATTGATGCTTGTTGGTGGAGGGGAGTATAAACTTTACCATTCTGTTTGGGAACTGCCTATAATGTGTGTAGCATGGAAGATATCGAGATCTCTCGGTTGTTATGTTGACAATGAAAGTATGCCACTCAAAATATTCTTTATCTCTATTGCAAAAATCGAGCTCTAGCACCTCTACAAATCCCTCGCTTCCCCTCCGTGAAGGGCCTATCTATTTACTTTTATGTTGAGTCATCACCCTCTTATTAAAAAGCATCAGCTGGAGAGCACCGCTGTCATTTGCATCCATTACTATTAATTTATATTGGGTATGACTATGACTGGATCTCTTTTACCATGAATTACAATGTTTAGTCAGTCCTTAATCTTCAGAGGTGCTCTGCATTTATGTTTCATGATGCGTGAAAGGGCTAGCGAGATACCATCTTGTTATATCATATTATGATTGTTTTGAGAAAGTGTTGTCATCTGAGATTTATTATTATTTTGCTCGCTAGTTGATTATGCCATTGATATGAGTAAACATGAGACCTAAATGTTATTGTGAATATGGTTAGTTCATAATCTTTGCTGAAAACTTGAATGTTGGCTTTACATATTTACAACAACAAGAGCAAACAGAGTTTGTAAAAGTTATTTTTATCACTTTCAGTTTGTCAACTGAATTACTTGAGGACAAGCAAAGGTTTAAGCTTGGGGGAGTTGATACATCTCCGTCGTATCTACTTTTTCAAACACTTTTGCCCTTGTTTTGGACTCTAACTTGCATGATTTGAATGGAACTAACCTGGACTGACGTTGTTTTCAGCAGAATTGCCATGGTGTTATTTTTGTGCAGAAATAAAAGTTCTCGGAATGACCTGAAAATCAACGGAGATTATTTCTTGGAATTAATAAAAAAATACTGGCAAAAGAATCAAGGCCAGGGGGCCCACACCCTATCCACGAGGGTGGGGGGCGCGCCTACCCCCCCCCCCCCCCCGGGCGCGCCCCTGCCTCATGGGCCCCCTGGAGCTCCACCGACCTCAACTCCAACTCTATATATTCTTGTTCGGGGAGAGAGAAATCAGAGAGAAGGATTCATCGCGTTTTACGATACGGAGCCGCCGCCAAGCCCTAATCTCTCTCGGGAGGGCTGATCTGGAGTCCGTTCGGGGCTCCGAAGAGGGGAATCCATCGCCATCGTCATCATCAACCATCCTCCATCACCAATTTCATGATGCTCACCGCCGTGCATGAGTAATTCCATCGTAGGCTTGCTGGACGGTGATGGGTTGGATGAGATTTACCATGTAATCGAGTTAGTTTTGTTAGGGTTTGATCCCTAGTATCCACTATGTTCGAGATTGATGTTGCTATGACTTTGCTATGCTTAATGCTTGTCACTAGGGCCCGAGTGCCATGATTTCAGATCTGAACCTATTATGTTTCCATGAATATATGTGAGTTCTTGAGCCTATCTTGCAAGTCTATAGTCACCTATTATGTGTTATGATCCGTTACCCCCGAAGTGACAATAATCGGGACCACTACTGGTGACGACCGTAGTTTGAGGAGTTCATGTATTCACTAAGTGTTAAGGCTTTGGTCCGGTACTCTATTAAAAGGAGGCCCTAATATCCCTTAGTTTCCAATAGGACCCCGCTGCCACGGGAGGGTAGGACAAAAGATTTCATGCAATTCTTTTCCATAAGCACGCATGACTCTATTTGGAATACATGCCTACATTACATTGATGAATTGGAGCTAGATCTGTGTCACCCTATGTTATAACTATAGCATGAGGAATCGCATCCGGCATAATTCTCCATCAGCGATCCAATGCCTACGAGCTTTTCACATATTGTTCTTCGCTTATTTACTTTTTCGTTGCTACTTTTACAATCACTACAAAACTATCACTGTTACTTTTGCCACCGTTATCTTTACTTCCATACTACTTTGCTTCTAAATACTTTGTTGCAGATACTAAGTTATTCAGGTGTGTTTGAATTGACAACTCAACTGCTAATACTTGAGAATATTCTTTGGCTCCCCTTGTGTCGAATCAATAAATTTGGGTTGAATACTCTACCCTCGAAAACTGTTGCGATCCCCTATACTTGTGGGTTATCAAGCACCGCAAAGGCCCAAGATGGGATCTCATGGGCACAGAAGGTTGCGAGGGTGGAAAAGTGTCTCGTGGTGCTCTGGATGTTTTCGTGGTATATGAGTATATATAGGCGAAAGAAGTAGGTCGGTGGATCTACTGAGGGGCCCATAAGGGTGGGGCGCGCCTACCCCCCGGCGCGCGCCTCCTACCTCGTGGCCGCCTCGTTGCTTCCTTGACGTCCAGTCCAAGTCTCTTGGATTGCATTTGTTCCAAAACGATCCTCGCAAGGTTTCATTCCATTTGAACTCGTTTGATATTCCTTTTCTGCTAAACACTTCAATAGGCAAAAAAAAACAGCAATTTGCACCTTGGGCCTCCTAAGTTAGTAGGTTAGTCCCAAAAATAATATAAAAGTGCATAATAAAGCCCAGTAAACTTCCGAAACAGATAATATAATAGCATGGAACAATAAAAAATTATAGATACGTTGGAGACGTACCAATGTCATGCAATCAAATCATATCGAAACTTGCCTTCCGTAAACCTGACAGAACGGGAAAAGGGGGTTGGATGAGACAAACGAACGATACAATGACCTACCATCACGACCACAGTCTCCTTCTTTAGGAGTAGAGATAGCCTTTGGGGTAATTTAAATTTATTACCATATAATTACCATATTCGAAATTTCCTGAGTTATGGCCTTACCATACCTGATTGATAGGCTTTGGGATAATTTAAATTTATTACCATATAATTACCATATTCGAAATTTTCTGAGTTATGGCCTTACCATAACTGGATTGATTTATTACTATAATTATCATATTTGAGATTTCTGAGTTTATAGCCTTACCATACGTGGATTAATTCTGATTGATTACCATAAATACGTTGGGTATTGCCAACCAGACGAGAAAAGAGGAAAACCGGTGGGAGGGGGTGGTGGGAGGTGGGACGAAAAAAACCAGACGAAAGTGGTGGGACTATCACTACTGCAGGATGCTGCTGACGTGACACTACGATCAAAGACCCTTCGACGAAACTGTATGCGATGCCATAATCGCAAACGGTGGTGTAAAAAAGCTGTCAAAAAAGGTGCAAAACATTTGCGATGGAGGATGCATCAAACACGGTTCAGATTTTAGTTGCCTATGCGATGCAAGGCATACGGTTCGGCTCAGTTAACTGTTTGCGATGAGGAGGAACAAAAGAAACGAGCAGCTAGATGAAGGTGTGTGCGATGTACAGCATACGGTTCACTCGGATGAACTGCTTGTGATTAGGCAACACAAAAGAAATGGTCAGCCAGATCAAAGGTTTGTGCGATATACGACATGCGGTTCACTCGGATGAACTGTTTGCGTTGAGACATGAGAACAAAAACGGTTCAAATGAACAAGATGTGTGTGATACGAGGCAAACAGGTCTGTAATCAGAAACATGTGCGAAGACCAATAACAACATAGACGATTACTGATAACAAGCCGTGTGTGTTGTGAGCAAACGATTGCTGGTATACAATTGTGAGTGATTGATGAAAACATCATCGATGGGTTCCATTGTTTAGTCTGTGTGCGATGTGATTTTCTTTGTCCGCACAACATCTATGCTCTGTCTACAGAGCATCAACATATATACTTAAAAAGACAGCATTGCATAACCAAATTAAGCATACAATTACACAAGTGACTACACACATAACATTTGCACACACCAAAGTAAGAAATTACATGCATACTAAAGTAGGAGAAACAAGGATCTAATCATCTACTTATTGTTGCGACGACGCTTGCCATTGCTCTGCTTCCGGCTGGATCCCTGGCCATTTTGGGGAAGGAGGCACTTCCTCATGTCAACGATCCGCCTGTACATGTCGTAGCTCGTGTACGCCTCCTGGTCAGCAGACACGACGTGAGCTTTGTCAAGTTTCTCCATCCAGGCTGAGTGCCAGGCACGCTTGTCCTTGTTGCATGAATCCTTCATGTCTCTGTAGTAGGGGTCGATGATGGCCTCGGCAAGGTGAACCAGTGAGTCCTTCTCATGCTCCTTGCTGCCCAGATCTTGTATTGGCCCTAGATGTCGACAAGATTCTGGCAGGCGATGCCCGAACTCTCGAGCGCCTTTACATCGTTGGTGATGTCCACCGTAGCGAACATGTAGTGGGGGCTGTTGACAAACCTGGCGAAACGCTCGCAAGGCCTTGTGGCCAGGCAATAGTGGTAGACGAGGACGTGGTGGCGCACGCACATCTGGGCGACGACGACCTTGGGACGAGACCCGGCACGAGCGCAGGTGTACTCGAGGTCGAACCCGACCACCTTGTACTTCTCCTCGGCAAGCAACAGCTCCATGATATGGATGGAGTGCTCCACCCAGACCGGGTCGTTGGTGTACACCACCGAGAGGTCCATGAACCTTTTGTGGGTGTCCACCACGGCACGCATGGTGAACTGCTGCTCGTCGTCAGCAGCCGCTCGGAGCGCCATTGGAGCCGTGCAGGATACCCTCTAAGAATTTCTCGTGGTCGGTGTGCTTCTTGCAATGGTGGGGCACGATCGAAAGGTTGAAGAGACACAAGGGTAGGTTAAATGGCCGCTGTAATAAATGGGGGCCGGCCGGCCTGTAATCATCATGTCTTGTCACGGCGTTCATAGCGAAGGATTCCAGAATCTAGTGCATGCTTGACAACACTGCACCGCATGCGTGGGCTTGAAGAGGCGCCAAATGTACCGTCGGTGATCCTGTTCCCACGCTACCGCGTTGTTTACCGCGCAAGCTTCCCGCCCGGCTAGTTTGGCCACGCGTCGGCTAGAAGAGGGCCAAATTGTGGGCGTTTATTGGCAAAAAGCTTTGTAAAAACGAAGTGTGTGGAATGACTTCGGTCATAAGTTTACCCTTGAGTGATGAGGTCAAATTTACACAGAAGGGTGATGATGGACACTCGAGTGTGATAATTAATTCTGCGCTCTACAGTGCACACGGTGGAAGAAACCAACTGTGTGCAATAATGTCGAAGATCATAGTCGAGTTAGCTATACAAATCGTGTGCTGTGAGATCGACAAGGTAAACTGATTCGAGAATGGTTAATAAAATCTAAGACCATTGCATATTAAGGTCAAAATAGTGCTAGCAATATACGAGTCTCATACGATGCCATTTCAATGATTGTACCACAAAAGCTCGAAATGTTACAAGGTTCAAATTCCATAGTTATATGGCTCAAATTCGAAGATTACAAGGTTCAAACTGATATTAGAAATGAAATTCAGCTCATCACCGCAAACGCCGTGCCGATCCGCTGAACATGGATATCGTGGAGGTTCAAACTAATATCACCGCTTCTAAGTCTGGTTTCAAACCTCACAATTTTTGCAAAGGGTCAGCCATTGAGAAGTCATGTATGGGGTTGACACGATGACTTCGATTACTCATCATCTGAAGTTTCAAAATGAAATTCAGCATTTTTGGAGCCTACTCCATTCTGCCGCATGTGCCGACGCTGATCAACAAAGCATACATTTTTTGAGAAATAAATGAAGGGCAAACCTCATTTCCTTCAAAGACCCTTGTTCGAGAGCAAAGAACACAGCGAATATAATCTCCGGTAAGGTCCCTCGGTAGGAGTTCAAAGTAATTTCGAGATGCAGATCTAGGCATTCGACGTGATTGTTATATTGTATCACATTATCCACCACTGGGCCTAATCTTATCTGCAAAAGAAGAAAACGTGTTAGTGCCTACATGCAGTTTGAACATTACTACAGGCCTATTTGGTTTGTAGGATTTCTAAAATGCACTAACATGCCATCTTCGATCTGATATGATTAACATGTGCATTTGATTACATTCTAGAAATATGTAGCCTTCTTGACAAGAGGTTGGAGTGGATGAAAAGTTCCCTAAGAAAACTAGTACAGATGAATCTAAAGGAGAAATGCTTATTGATTGTAACCATATGGATCAAGCAACCAATATGGGGGGGACATGTATGTACTGAAATCCTCCAAAAGAACCTTTAGAAATCGTAGTACATTGTCATTGTAAACTTGGAAAAAGGTGTCACAAATTGAACTCCGTTATGGTTAACATTTAACAGGAAAGGAACATCACCTCGATATATAGCTTCTCCAGCACATAAAGCATCTCAGAAACTCGACAACTTGCTCCGTGTCGGGCTGATAGATTCTAGTGCCAAGACCTTCACTGTGCGCAATTTCAGGGTCAAGCTTGTCGGAATCATTTTAATGACAGACAAACAAACATCTTCAAAATTAGAAATAATGTTAATTTGTAGAAGGAGAGGTAGAAGGCGGCTGTTGTACCTGAACGGGTGTGGATCCAATAACAAGTTCGGAGTATTTGTCAGACGGGTAGCCCACCACCGCCAATTTCAAGCAGAAATGACATTGATTCTTGTTGGACCTTCTTGATCAACTACAAGTAATCTCTCAAGTGCAGGTGTGTCCTCAATGACCATACAGTGGTACACATCTTGTGATGTCTTCCTGCGGCACCAGCAACACACATAAATAGTCCTAGAGTCATGGAGGTGATGTGGAAGGTACTCAACCCATTGATTGCCTGAAGACGAAGGTACTCGAGTGCAGTACAGCCGCGGAGCAGACGCTCCATGTCACCCTTTAAGAGGCAGACGGCGATGAGCTCGAGGTGCTTCAGTCGTGGTAGAATAAGAGCGGGCGCGTCGTTAAGGGGCAGGAAATGGCAGTTCCTGAACTTGGCGACGCGCAGCGTGGGCGCGAGGCAGAGTGGGGACGTTGGCAGCGACCGCATATGCCCATCATCAAAAGTGAGCTCCTCGAGCTGATCTAGGGTGGGGGATCAAAACCACTCATCAAGCTTGGCTCGGTCCTTGCCGTTGGAACGAAACTTGCCCATTATAAGGCCTTTGGTTGGGCCAAGGTGACTGCCAAGGATCTTGGAGAATGCATCCAAGCTTTTGCGATAGCCATGGCAGAGCTCGTGGGTGTCGATGAGGTCGAGAGGGCTGGAGTTCCATAGGGGGCGCCACCGCTGGGAAAGGACGGTTGTCCGTGCCCCATATTTGATTGGGAGGAGGGAGATGATGACTCTTAACATATCATCACGGAGGTTGCTGATGAAGTCTAGGCCTGCTGGAGTCGCTTGCGGTTCTAGCTCGCCCCGCCTTTGCTTGTTGGCAGCCCCGTTCTCCACCTCCGGAGTCTCCTTGTCAGCGGCGCTTTCTGATAGAAATGGGAGTACAGGGAATATTTAGTTAAAACAGAGTAATAGAAAAGTGTAATCGTAACTAGAAGTTATTAGGTAGGAATATAGTAAGAAAAGGGAATAACAATTGGTTTCTTAAATACTACACAATTCATTTGACATTGCTGGGTAAGTCAACATATGCAGATAGTTGAAAAGAAAACTTACTTCGAACAAAGTCTGACGGATGATTTTGTCGGGAAGTTAGCATATATCTCATTACCAGGCCCTTTTATGTGCAAAGGCAATTTTAGTGCCAGCTTCAAGACATAAAACTTTGCAATTTCTTTCCAAAAGCCAAGTACAAAATAGGAGTCACCACGCTCATCAAGTCTTACAAAGAGCAAAGATTGTAAATCCATGGTTTGTGTGCAGTATGACATCCGTGGAGCCTTGATCTATGTAAAGGGAAAATTGTGCACTACATAATCTGTTGCATAGCAAGGGATGTTCTGCAGAAAATGGTAGGATTGTTAAAGAAAATATGGTAACATGCAAATATGGGCCCAACTTGAAAGAACTGTACAGTAGTTGAAATCGAATGACAAAAAACTATAATTAAACAGATAGGGTAAACATGATGTCATGGAAATATGAGAGTAATCGAAAGAACAATACATCATTAATTCTCCTAATATAGAAAGAAGAGGGGGGAAATCCCCTTTGACGTATATGGTGCATGTGACACCTTTTATCCAAATGTAGCAATATTTAGAATATGTTCAGGAAAGTAGGCCATGCCAACCGATTTAGGGTGAGATTGAACATACCGCGCGTGTCCTCAAGTTATCAGGTACGGTGAGATGGAATCTCTAGCGGCAGTCGCAAAGTCCTGAAGTGTCGGCGTACTGTACATTCTATGAATGAAAGAAAACCCTCAAATCAGCTCGAATAAAAATGAATTCACGCCGATTTCCGCCGGGTGATTAAAGGAGGCAGATGAACTGGGATAAGAGATGAGATAATATCTCATTAAATTAGTTACCTTGTCGTCCATAAGAAAGAACCCTCAGTACGGCAGATTCCCCAACCGAGCGGAGCTTGGTCGACCTTGAGCAGCATCGAGAAAGTCGATGGCGATAGGCGGCGGCAAGCGGAAGTGGCGAAATGCGGTGGGCTTTGCCGGCAGCCTGGCGGAGGCGGCATGCGTCGAGCTAAGTGTTTACCGCCGCGATAGGCGGTGCCATGGCATAGACGCGGAGGAGCTTGTGCGGGTGTGAATGGGGACCGTACCGGAGGGGGTGGCGGGCGGGGTGAGGGTTTTTGTAACATGGGGATGGTGAGGGTTTTCTTTTTTCTTTTTTGAATTGTTTGCTGAGGGTTTTCTGTCCCACAAAGAATTTGGGGGCGACGGTTTGCTAGAGCGAACGATGTGTGATTGACGCAACAGGCAAAATGGAAGTCATTGCACACTGTTCCAATTTGGGAACTGTGTGTGATTGACGTACTACCTCCGTCCTGGTTTATTGACCCCCCTTTGAAATTTTTACCAAATTTTGACCAAATATTAACCATACTCAGACATAGATAATAAGCGTACACGTACATAATCATAGTTCAACCACAAGTACATAGTTCAACCGCCATTAAGCATACTCAAACGTACATAGTTTGATCCATCCCACATCGCATCTCACATGCCGGCACGATCCTGAAGGTTCTCAGGTACTCGACGTACGCGCCATGTGCCACCCTGCGAGAATACTTCTGCTTGAAGGAGCCAATGGTCTGTCCTCTTGCATGCGCCAGAACACTTAGATACGCGTCATGAAGTGCTACCTCTTGAGCACTGCGTTGGTTTTCCCTTGAAGAGGAAAGGGTGATGCAGTAAAGTAGCGTAAGTATTTCCCTCAGTTTTTGAGAACCAAGGTATCAATCCGGTAGGAGACCACGCTCGAGTCCCACGCACCTACACAAACAAATAAGAACCTCGCAACCAACGCGATAAAGGGCTTGTCAATCCCTTCATGGTCACTTACGAGAGTGAGATCTGATAGATATGATAAGATAATATTTTTGGTATTTTTATAATAAGGAGAAATAAATATGCAAAGTAAAATAAACGGCAATAGAAATAGCTAAGTGTTGGAAGATTAATATGATGGACAATAGACCCGGGGGCCATAGGTTTCACTAGTGGCTTCTCTCAAGAGCATAAGTATTACGGTGGGTGAACAAATTACTGTCGGGCAATTGATAGAATTGAGCATAGTTATGAGAATATCTAGGTATGGTCATGTATATAGGCATCACATCCGCAACAAGTAGACCGGAATGATTCTGCATCTACTACTATTACTCCACACATCGACCGCTATCCAGCATGCATCTAGAGTATTAAGTTCATAAGAACGGAGTAACGCTTTAAGCAAGATGACATGATGTAGAGGGATAAACTCATGCTATATGATATAAACCCCATCTTGTTATCCTTGATGGCAACAATACAATACGAGTCGTTTCCCTTTCTGTCACTGGGATCGAGCACCGCAAGATTGAACCCAAAGCTAAGCACTTCTCCCATTGCAAGAAAGATCAATCTAGTAGGCCAAACCAAACTGATAATTGAAAGAGACTTGCAAAGATAACCAATCATACATAAAAGAATTCAGAGGAGATTCAAATATTGTTCATAGATAAACTTGATCATAAACCCACAATTCATCGGTCTCGACAAACACACCGCAAAATAAGATTACATCGAATAGATCTCCAAGAGAAACGAGGAGAACTTTGTATTGAGATCCAAAGAGAGAGAAGAAGCCAACTAGCTAATAACTATGCACCCGAAGGTCTGAGGTAAACTACTCACACATCATCGGAGAGGCTATGGTGTTGATGTAGAAGCCCTCTGTGATCAATGCCCCCTCCGGTGGAGCGCCGGAAAAGGCCCCAAGATGGGATCTCACGGGTAAAGAAGGTTGCGGCGGTGGAATTAGGTTTTCGTGGATGCCTCTGATGGTTTGGGGGTACGTAGGTATATATAGGAGGAAGAAGTACGTCGGTGGGGCAACATGGGCCCCACGAGGGTGGAGGGCGCGCCTGGGGGGTAGGCGTGCCCCCCTGCCACGTGCTCTCCTCGTTGTTTTCTTTACGTGGACTCCAAGTCCTCTGGATCACGTTTGTTCCGAAAATCACGTTCCCGAAGGTTTCATTCCGTTTGGACTCCGTTTGATATTCTTTTTCTCAAGGAACACCAAATAGGCAAAAAACAGCAATTTGGGCTGGGCCTCCGGTTAATAGGTTAGTCTCAAAAATAATATAAAAGTCTATAATAAAGCCCATTAAACATCCAAAACAGAATATAATATAGCATGGAACAATCAAAAATTATAGATACGTTGGAGACGTATCAAGCATCCCCAAGCTTAATTCATGCTCGTCCTCGAGTAGGTAAATGATAAAAACAGAATTTTTTATGTGGAATGCTACTTGGCATAATTTTCAAAGTAATTCTCTTAATTGTGGTATGAATGTTCAAATCCGAATGATTCAAAATAAAAGTCTAATATTGACATAAAAATAATAATAATTCAAGCATACTAACTAAGCAATTATGTCTTCTCAAAATAACATGGCCAAAGAAAGTTATCCCTACAAAATCATATAGTCTGGCTATGCTCTATCTTCATCACGCAAAGTATTTTATCATGCACAACCCCATGACAAGCCAATCAATTGTTTCATACTTTTGGTGTTCTCAAACTTTTCAATCTTCACGCAATACATGAGCGTGAGCCATGGACATAGCACTATATGTGGAATAGAATGGTGGTTGTGGAGAAGACAAAAAGGAGAAGATAGTCTCACATCAACTAGGCGTATCAACGGGCTATGGAGATGCCCATTAATAGATATCAATGTGAGTGAGTAGGGATTGCCATGCAACGGATGCACTAGAGCTATAAGTATATGAAAGCTCAACAAAAGAAACTAAGTGGGTGTGCATCCAACTCGCTTGCTCACAAAGACCTAGGGCATTTTGAGGAAGCCCATCATTGGAATATACAAGCCAAGTTCTATAATGTAAAATTCCCACTAGTATATGAAAGTGATATCATAGGAGACTCTCTATCATTAAGATCATGGTGCTACTTCGAAGCACAAGTGTGGTAAAAGGATAGTAACATTGTCCCTTCTCTCTTTTTCTCTCATTTTTTTCTTTGGGCCTTTTCTATTTTTTTATGGCCTCTTTTTTTATTTAGTCCGGAGTCTCATCCCGACTTATGGGGGAATCATAGTCTCCATCTTCCTTTCCTCACTTGGGACAATGCTCTAATAATGATGATCCGACTTCATCACATAACGGTTCACCATACATGCATGCTACGGGAATCACAAACTTTAACACAAGTATTCCTCAATTCCACAACTACTCAACTATCATGACTCTAATATCACCATCTTCATATCTCAAAACAATTATCAAGCATCACACTTCTCGTAGTATTCAACACACTCATAAGATAAAAAAATTCTAGTCCTGGATGCCAATTACTTTAGGACTAAATTTTCACTTTAAGCAAATTACCATGCTGTTTTGTAGGACTCTCAAAATAATATAAGTGAAGCATGAGAGAACAATAGTTTCTATAAAACAGATCCACCACCGTGCTCTAAAAGATATAAGTGAAGCATTAGAGCAAAAAAATATATAGCTCAAAAGATAGAAGTGAAGACATAGAGTGTTCTAATAAATTCTGAATCATGTGTGTCTCTCTCAAAAGGTGTGTACAACAAGGATGATTGTGGTAAACTAAAAATCACAGACTCGACTCATACAAGACGCTCCAAGCAAAACACATATCATGTGGTGAATAAAAATATAGCTCCAAGTAAAGTTACCGATGGATTTAAGATTTAAAGAGGGATGCCTTCTGGGCATCCCCAAGCTTTGCTTTTTAGGTGTCCTTAGATTATCTTGGGGTGCCATGGGCATCCCCAATCTTAGGCTCTTGCCACTCCTTGTTCCATAATCCATCAAATCTTTTACCCAAAACTTGAAAACTTCACAACACAAAACTTAGCAGAAAATCTCGTGAGCTCCGTTAGCGAAAGAAAACAAAACACCACTTCAAGGTACTGTAATGAACTCATTCTTTATTTATATTGGTGTTAAACCTAATGTATTCCAACTTCTCTATGGTTTATAAACTCTTTTACTAGCCATAGATTCATCAAAATAAGCAAACAACACACGAAAAACAGAATCTGTCAAAAACAGAACAGTCTGTAGTAATCTGTAACTAACGCAAACTTCTAGAACTCAAAAATTCTACCAAAATAGGAAGACCTAGCCAATTTTTTTATTGGTCTACTGCAATTGGAATCAGTATTTTATCACGTTCTGGTTATTTTTAACAATTATTTTCGTGAACAGAAAGTTTCTGGAATTTTCTGCAAGGTCAACTAACTATCATCCAAGAAGATCCTATAGGTTTAACTTGGCACAAACACTAATTAAAACATAAAAAAATCTAACCAGAGGCTAGATAAAATATTTATTCCTAAACAGAAGCAAAAGCAAAAAACTAAAAAATAAAATTGGGTTGCCTGCCAACAAGCGCTATCGGTTAACGCCCCTAGCTAGGCGTAATAGCAAGGATAGATCTAGGTATTGCCATCTTTGGTAGGCAATCCATAAGTGGCTCTCATAATGGATTCATAAGGTAATTTTATTTTCTTTCTAGGAAATTGTTCCATGCCTTTCCTTAATGGAAATTGGAATCTAATATTCCCTTCCTTCATATTAATAATTGCACCAATCGTTCTAAGGAAAGGTCTACCAAGAATAATAGGACATGAAGGATTGCAATCTATGTCAAGAACGATGAAATCTACGGGCACATAGTTCCTATTTGCAACAATAAGAACATCATTAATTCTTCCCATAGGTTTCTTAATGGGTGGAATCCGCAAGGTGCAAGTTCAAGGAACAATCATCAAATTCACTAAACCTAACAAATCACATAAAGTTTTTGGAATCGTGGAAACACTAGCACCCAAATCACACAAAGCATAGCATTCATGATCTTTAATTTTAATTTTAATAGTAGGTTCCCACTCATCATAAAGTTTTCTAGGGATAGAAACTTCCATCTCAAGTTTTTCTTCATAAGATTGCATCAAAGTATCAACGATATGTTTAGTAAAAGCTTTATTTTGGCTATAAGCATGAGGAGAATTTAGCACGGACTGCAACAAGAAAATACAATCTATCAAAGAGAAATTATCATAATTAAATTCCTTGAGATCCAAAATAGTGGGTTCATTAATTTCTAAGGTTTTGATCTCTTCAATCCCACTTTTACCAATTTTTGCATCAAGATCTAAAGACTCCGAATTTTTGGAACGCCTTCTAGGTAATGGTGGCTCATATTCAGTCCCATCATTAACAAGATTCATATTACAAAACAAAGATTTAATAGGAGACACATAAATAACTTTTAGATCTTCATCTTTATTCTCATAGAAACTAGAAGAACATGCTTTCACAAAGCAATCTTTCTTAGCACGCATCCTAGCGGTTCTTTCCTCGCACTCATCAATGGAAATTCTCATGGCTTTGAGAGACTCATTGATATCATGCTTAGTGGAATAGATCTAAGTTTCAAAGAATCAACATCAAGAGAAATTTTATCAATGTTCCTAGGCAGTTCATCAACTTTAAGCAATTTTTCTTCAAGCAAAGCATTGAAATTCTTTTGTGAATTGATAAACTCCTTAACACTAGTCTCAAATTCAGAAGGCATCTTATTAAAATTTCCATAAGAATTGTTGTAAGAATTACCATAATTATTAGAGGAGTTACTAGGATACGGCCTAGGATTAAAGTTTCCTCTATCTGGCGTTGTTACCAAAATTATTCCTACCAACAAAATTCACATCCATAGATTCTTTATTATTCTCAATCAAAGTAGACAAAGGCATATCATTAGGATCAGAAGAAACACTTTTAGTAGCAAATAATTTCATAAGTTCATCCATCTTTCCACTCAAAACATTAATTTCTTCTATCGCATGCACTTTTTATTAGTAGATCTTCGGTGTGCCATTGAGAATAATTAACCATAATATTATCTAGGAGTTTAGTAGCTTCTCCTAAAGTGATTTCCATAAAAGTGCCTCCCGCGGCCGAATCTAAAAGATTTCTAGGAGCAAAATTCAATCCGGCATAAATTTTTTGTATAATCATCCAAAGATTCAAACCATGTGTAGGGCAATTGTGTATCATTAACTTCATTCTCTCCCAAGACTGTGAAACATGTTCATGATCAAGTTGCTTAAAATTCATGATATCGTTTCTAAGGGAGATGATTTTAGCGGGAGGAAAATACTTAGAGATAAAAGCATCTTTGCACTTATTCCATGAATCAATACTATTTTTAGGCAAAGATGAAAACAAAACTTTAGCGCGATCTCTAAGTGAAAAAGGAAATAGCTTCAATTTGACAATACCATTGTCCACATCTTTCTTCTTTTGCATATCACACAAATCAACGAAGCTATTTAGATGGGTAGTGGCATCTTCACTTGGAAGGCCGGCGAATTGATCTTTCATGACAAGATTCAACAAAGAAGCATTAATTCCGCAAGATTCAGCATCGGTAAGAGGAGCAATCGGAGTGCTAAGAAAATCATTGTTGTTGGTCAGTAGTATTGTCTTGAGCCATCGTGACAAGCTAGCAATCCAACACACGAGCAAACAAGAAGCAAGCGAAAAAGAGGCGAACGGAAAAGAGAGGGCGAATAAAAACGGCAAGGGTGAAGTGGGGGAGAGGAAAACGAGAGGCAAATGGCAAATATGTAATGCGAGGGATAAGAGTTTGTGATGGGTACTTGGTATGTCTTGACTTGTGCGTAGACTCCCCAGCAACGGTGCCAGAAATCCTTCTTGCTACCTCTTGAGCACTGCGTTGGTTTTCCCTTGAAGAGGAAAGAGTGATGCAGTAAAGTAGCGTAAGTATTTCCCTCAGTTTTTGAGAACCAAGGTATCAATCCAGTAGGAGACCACGCTCGAGTCCCATGCACCAACACAAATAAATAAGAACCTCGAAACCAACGCGATAAAGGGGTTGTCAATCCCTTCACGGTGAATTACGAGAGTGGGATTTGATAGATATGATAAGATAATATTTTTGATGTTTTTATAATAAGGAGAAATAAAGATGCAAAGTAAAATAAACGGCAATAGAAATAGCTAAGTGTTGGAAGATTAATATGATGGAAAATAGACCCGGGGCCATAGGTTTCACTAGTGGCTTCTCTCAAGAGCATAAGTATTATGGTGGGTGAACAAATTATTGTCGGGCAATTGATAGAATTGAGCATAGTTATGAGAATATCTAGGTATGATCATGTATATAGGCGTCACGTCCGCGACAAGTAGACCGAAACGATGCTGCATCTACTACTATTACTCCACACATCGACCGCTATCCAAAGATGCATCTAGAGTATTAAGTTCATAAGAACGGAGTAACGCTTTTAAGCAAGATGACATGATGTAGAGGGATAAACTCATGCAATATGATATAAACCCCATCTTGTTATCCTCGATGGCAACAATACAATACGTGTCGTTTCCCTTTACATCCTTTGGGATCGAGCACCGCAAGATTGAACCCAAAGCTAAGCACTTCTCCTACTGCAAGAAAGATCAATCTAGTAGTCCAAACCAAACTGATAATTCGAAGAGACTTGCAGAGATAACCAATCATACATAAAAGAATTCGGAGGAGATTCAAATATTGTTCATAGATAAACTTGATCATAAACCCACAATTCATCGGTCTCGACAAACACACCGCAAAAGAAGATTACATCAAATAGATCTCCAAGAGAAACGAGGAGAACTTTGTATTGAGATCCAAAGAGAGAGAAGAAGCCAACTAGCTAATAACTATGGACCCGAAGGTCTGAGGTAAACTACTCACACATCATCGGAGAGGCTACGGTATTGATGTAGAAGCCCTCCGTGATGAATGCCCCCTCCGGCGGAAAGGCCGAAAAGGCCCCAAGATGGGATCTCACGGGCATGTAAGGTTGCGGCGGTGGAATTAGGTTTTCGTGGATGCCTCTGATGGTTTGGGGGTACGTAGGTATATATAGGAGGAAGAAGTACGTCGGTGGCGCAATGTGGGCCCCACGAGGGTGGAGGGCGCGCCTGGGGGGGTAGGCGCGCCCCCTGCCTCGTGCTCTCCTCATTGTTTTCTTTACGTGGACTCCAAGTCCTCTGGATCACGGTTGTTCCGAAAATCACGTTCCCGAAGGTTTCATTCCGTTTGGACTCTGTTTGATATTCTTTTACTGCGAAACACTGAAATAGGCAAAAAAACAGCAATTTGGGCTGGGCCTCCGGTTAATAAGTTAGTCCCAAAAATAATATAAAAGTGTATAATAAAGCCCATTAAACATCCAAAACAGAATATAATATAGCATGGAACAATCAAAAATTATAGATACGTTGGAGACGTATCATGAAGCTTGTGGTTGCAAAATGGGCACCCATAACCGTCATTCCAGGTCCTAATACGCCTGTTATGCATTCCTGCATAAAGCTCCCTCGGTATTCGCCTCTTGTACCTCCTCTGGGCATTTTCATCCTCGTTGTCCACATCGTCAGACAACACCTATACAAATAGTAAAACAAATTTGGCATCAAATCACTGATTACATGCCATGAAGTAGGATTAGGAATTTATGGCTATTTATCTATACACATCCAGAGATTATGGTTTGTTTTTTAAGCACAGTCGTCTATGTACAGGCCAATCTTGAAGAAAATAATGGCACAAACATATGTAGGTCATTCAAAATCAATTGTCATGTCCTGGCTAGGAATTATTAGCACGAACACTAACCCTAGTCGGATTACTAGCAGAAATCATTTGCACAGATGAAACAACTAATCACTTATCACCTGTACCATTCAAACAATCAATACGCTGCACGGATCTAACGAAACTTACTCAGATTTCATGGATTGGGAGAACATAACCACAGGATTTCTATTCCAAAAAGGGGGAGGCAGGAGTAACCAGAGAAACCCTATGATCTATTTGACACATAAATGGGTACAGATGACTAAGCAGCTGTCCGTCTTTGTCGGAGTCGTCGTCGGAGTGGTCGTCAGAGCCGTCGTCGGAGTGGTCGTCGGAGTGGTCGTCGGAGTCGGTGTGGAACTCAGCCTCCGGCTGTGGAAGCTCGACGCCGTCGACGACGCCAGGGTGCAGCGATAACTCGCCGGCGTTGACGGCAACTTCTGTCTCCATCTCCACGCCGTGCTCCGGTGCTTTAGCAGCCTCGGCAATTCCACTCCCTCCGATGGGGTGCTTCGGCGGCATCCTCATACACTGACGGCTTTGAGGACTGAGAGTGGTGTCGAGGATGCAAGCGGAGAGAGAGGATTGTGTGTGTGTGGCGAGGATGGGGGGTGCGGCCGCTCGGGCGCACATTAATATGGAGTAGTGGGAGTTGTGGTAGAGAGGCGGACGGCGGTCAAACCGATGGCTCACCTCCCGGTGAGCATGCGCACCAGACTGCTGGCATGCCTACCAAAGTTTCACACAGCTACTCGTACGCCTCCCGATGACACTGCGCAGCGAGCACGCCTCTGTCAATTCACACACCTGCATGCACGCCTCCCCGGCAGACTGCTCGCGTGTGTCCCGTCAACTCACGCCTGCTCGCACGTCACACGGTTCGCGCAGCGGCACGTATATTGTTTTTCTATTTGGATGATTAATGATGCCACTTTATTTCTTAGCCGAAGCATGACACGTATCCATTGTTGGTCTAACGCTCACGGTTCAAATAAATAATCCGTTTGGGATATTGGTTCCCAATTATTAATAATCTCCCATCTGTAATTAGATAAAGATTACATCAAAACTGGTCTCAAATTTGACAAAAGAAAGTACAATGCCACTTTGTATTAGTGTCCATATGACAACACGATAAGTTTCATGAACTTCAAATAAGTTTTGGATGTACTAGAATTTAAAAATCAAGATTCTCAATGTTTGAATTTTGTTGCACGGGGTGTAAACATGCACCCAGTGAGACACGTGTGTTTTTGCAATCCATTTAGGTGCACTGTCACGTGTGCATGTAGCTCAAATTTTATTTTTGCACATTATACCTGTAGAAAATCAATCAATTAATGTACTAAAACGTCTTAATGATTTCTGTGATTTTTTTTGAAATTAAAACGTCCCTCCTTTGGTAACATGTATGTTCACCGCGGGATAATTAATTTAACATGCATCGTAGTTGCGGCGGATTCGCGGTGTGTGTGTGTGGGAGTGGGCGTCTGGGGGTGGCGGGTGGCTCGCAGTACACTACGAGTTGTGAGCCACCGTGTGGGTTGGCCGTTTTGTTAGGCATGTCGGTGCCACATCAGAGTCGTGAAATCGTTATTTAAAACATTACACAACCCTTTCATACATACATGTTTTGGCCACATGCAGTCGATGGTTGTTCTACATGACACTCGATACTCGTGTGTGACGCTTTCTGTGGGCCCGCGAGGTCGTCGTCCATCACTTTGACGAACAGGCGGCAGTGAGGTTAATTTGACCAGCAAGGTAGAATCTTTTTTGTTTGTGTTATGGTGGTATATAGTACGCGTCGAAGAGGTGGGAGGGACTAGCATATATACTATACGTGACGTCTGCGTGAACAAGTACACCTCACTCAGTGTCGGGACATTTTGGTTTCTGAGGCACGTGCCACATCGAAATTGTGAAATTGGCTATTCAAACATCACACAACACCTTTTTGGGCCACATGCATATCCTAGCTAGGACACTCACGTGCGACGCTTCCATCTGTGGGCCCACGAGGCCATTGTCGATGCATGCATGCATCACTTACCTACATCGGGAGAGGTTAATTAATTTCACCATCGATGAGGATTCTTTTGGGTTGTACAGGTATTACGGCAGGAGCATATAGTATGCAGTGAAGAGGGGAGAAGGGGACCATCATATGTAGTATGCTTGATGAACCTCGCTCTGTGTGGGTGCATGGTTTACGGTCTTTGAGGCATGTGACACATCAAAGTTGTGCATTTTGGGTATTCAACAAATATATGTTTGGCCCACATGCAAAGCGGTGGTGGTTGTCCTCTCGCACCCACTTAAGAGGTTACCAACGATATCGATGCTTTCCATTTGTGGGCCCGCTTGGTCCATCACTACTTTTTGCCTGACAACAAGAGAGGTTAATTTGACTTAGGAGGGGATTATTATTTTTGTTCTGGGATGACATGCATGATACAGTTTGAGCACACACACATGCATGTGTACGCATGAATCCCTCCCATCGAGTCGAAGTGGCTAGTACAACAACACATCATGAACCGATCTCGCTCTGTGTGGGGAGCTAGTGTATGATTTTTGACGCACGCGCCACATCAATGTTGTGTATTCAAACATCAATGCACGCATCACCTCCATACATATGCATGTAGTGGTTGCCTTCGAACGGTACACTCCCTCATGTGGTTATCGGCGACAAGCCTATATATTCATGGGCCCGCATGGACATCCATGATCACCTTGACCAACAACAAGATAGGTTGCCATGGTGGATTCTTTATTTGGTTTGTGTTATCGTAGTATAGGTCATGCTGAGATTCAGACCTTAAGTTTGAGCGCATATACTATGCACGCATGCATGCATGAATCCCCGTCGTTGGCTTGAAGCGTGGTGTAACATACATATGCATCGTCAACCTAATTAACCCTCACTCAGTGTGGGGATTTCTAGTTCGAAATCACGGTGCCACATCAAAGTTTTTCCATTGTTACTCAAAAGCACACCTCTCCTACATATGTTTGGGCCACACGCATGCAGTGGTTGTCTTCGGGGACTAGCTACCTGCGTGATTATTGGCGAGCTAGCCCATCTCCGGGGTCGCATGGACGGCCATCACTTTGACCAACAACAGGAGAGAGGTTGTACGACCAAGGTTGATTATTCTTGGCTGTTTTACAATCCATCTTGGTGAGATATGCCTCTCTGGCCCGCCGACTGAAAGTGTGTGTGTGTGGGCGGGGGGGGGGGGGGGGGTTGCTACTTCGCACTTTGCTAGGTGAACCGCGGGTGGGGGGCATGCATTCAAAGCTTAGGATTCCCTTCGTGCCGACATGAGGGAGGGGCTGCTAGCTACTTCGCACCTCGCTAGGGTGCACCTCGGTTGGGGGGGCATGCATTCATAGCATAGGATTCCCATCATGCCGACACGAGGGAGGGGGGCTGCTAGCTACTTCGCACTTTTCTAGGGTGAACCTCGGTTGGGGGGGGGGGCATGCATTCATAGCTTAGGATTTCCTTCGTGCCGACATGAGGGAGGGGGGCCGCTAGCTACTTTGCACTTTGCTAGGTGAATGCACCTCGGTTGGTGGGCATGCATTAATAGCTTAGGATTCCCTTCGTGCCGACACAAGGGAGGAGGGAGCTGCTAGCTACTTCAAGCACTTTGCTAGGTGAACCTCGGTTGGGGGAGGGGCATGCATTCATAGCTTAGGATTCCCTTCGTACAACACGAGGGAGGAGGGAGCTGCTAGCTACTTCGACTTTGCTAGGTGAACCTCGGTTGGGGGGAGGGCATGCATTCATAGCTTAGGATTCCCTTCGTCGGCTACAGGGGGGTGTAGGGGCAAGCAATACCGTGCGCTTTGTGAGAGAGGTGCCACATCGAAGTTGCATTTGGTATTTGAAAATCAAACCACCCTTTTGATACATAAATTTGGTCCACATGCAAGTGTGTTCGTGTTCTGACCCTCTCCCGCATCATTTTTCACCAAATTTATGAACATTAGACAAGTCGGATGACGCAAGAGACACGGTTCATTCAAACTAACTATGTGCCACGCCGGTGCCCCTGTCACGCACACATCCGCACAGTACATTGGGCTCCACGAGGCTCCCCCTCTCAAAAATATCTGCGCGCCTCGAGGGTTTTTCTATTTCATAACACATGGTTGTTATCTTCGGACCGTGTGCGATGTTTCTTGTTCCCAATCCCAGTCCCGCCTGCATGCCTAGAAAATATCTACCTGCCTCGAGGGTTTTTTTGTTTCATAACACACGGTTGTTATCTCCGGACCATGTGCGATGTTTCTTGTTCCCAATCCCGCCTGCATCCCTAGAAAATATCTACCCACCTCGAGGGTTTTTCTGTTTCATAACACACGGTTGTTATACCCGGACCGTGTGCGATGCACTATCATCAAAATTTTCAATAGCCTGGCATTTCACTCCCGCGTAGTAAAATTTTTAGTACCCGCGTCATTTCCTCAAACACCCCCCCTCCACACACACACACAACACACACACACCAAAACCACCTCCGTAAGTGCATCTAGTGCCCCTTAGTGATTTTGGTGTATTGAAGACTTATAGGTTAAGAGACTAATGTGTTTATGAGTGTACACAGGTCTATAAGTCTATGAGGAGTTTGATATTTACAGAGAAAGTCAACCCCTAAATATGAAGTTCTTTGATCAAGACTTTGGATTTCTCAAGACTTTCAAGACTTTGAAAGTGAAGAAATTGGTGTGACCTTGAAGACTTGGTATTCATTCGAGGAACATGAAGCGTGAAGACTTTTGTTTTCGTAGTTTCATTTTCTCTTTCTTGAGTCATAGGAAACACCGTCTTGTTAAAGGGGTCGAGGAAATACTAAGGAAAAATTTCCATGTGATGCTCAACTCAAAATCCTACACCTACCAATCCCTTCGAAAGTGAAGCCATTGAAATCTCATACGATTCAGTCAATTTCTTCAAAGGATGTAGACGAAGTTCTTCTGGTCGCTGAGGAATTTGTTCTGACTGAGATGTTAGGAATTCGCCAGTGCGGATTGCCTACACAGTGAGGAACATGATAGCCCTGAGGAATTTGAGCCTCTAATTTCCGACCATTGTTGTGCTATGCGTCAGCTGTCCCAAAATATCTACCCACCTAACGGTCATATCATTGAAGGGCATTTATGTCTTATCATGTCGGGCTGCTCCCTAGGCTATAAATAGCCGCCCCCTACAACCACTAGCTGGTTGGCTGCTCGAGAGAAACCGACACTTGTCATTTGAGAGCATCCCATCCTCCGAGGACTTTGAGCGAAAATCATCAAGTGAGGAAAAACCCAAACCCAAACACCTACAAACCCAAAGTGATTGAGCATCACTGAAGAGATTGATCCTGCGTGGATCCGATGCTTGTTACCTTTAAAGACTGTGCTTCTTCCAGACGGTTAGGCGTCATGGTCTAGAGCATCCAAGAGGAAATTGTGGATCACCGAATGACCGAGTTTGTGAAGGTTCGGAAGTCACCTGAAGACTTACCATGAGTGATTGGGCGAGGTCTGTGTGATCTTAGCTCAAAGGGAATACGGTGAGGACTAAGTGTCCTGGACTGCATGTTCAGGACTGGGTGTCCAGGACTATGTGTCCTCAGGTTTAAATACCTAGCCGCCCTAACCAGACGTACAACTGAGACAGCAGTTGGAACTGGTCTACCAAATCATTGTCTTCACCAAGCCAACTGGTTCTATTTCCTCAACTCTTTCATTTCCTCATTATTGTGTTGTGTGCTTGTCATATCTGTGTTTGAAGACTTTGACTGAAGACTTTCTCAATTTCCTCAGTTCAATTTCTTCAGTCTGTTTGTCTTCATCGTGTGTTATCATGTGATTACACTTTCTATACTTTGTGCTTGTCTTCATTTCATCATGATGACCATGCTTGTGTTCTGTTATGTTTACTTCTGAGTACTTATTCCGCTGCAAGTAGTTCTTCGCTAAGGAATTTCCTCACCCACAAATTCCTCAGTGAAGAATTCATAAAAATCGCCTATTCATCCCCCCTCTAGTCGATATAACGCACTTTCAATTGGTATCAGAGCAAGGTACTCCCTTGTTCTGTGTGATTTTGGTTTAACCGCCTGGAGTTTTAGTTATGTCGACCGCAGATATGAAGAAAGTGACATGCCCAGTCTTTGACGGTCACGAGTATCCCAAGTGGAAGGCCATGATGAAGAAGCGCCTCACGGCGATGAACAACGAACTGTGGACCATCACTGAGATTGGTCTTACCGATCTGTGCAAGACGGCGGGAGCTGATGACATTCGCAAGTACACTCTTCTCAACCTCACGGCGAAGGACGTCATCTGCTCATGTCTTTCTCAAAATCAGTTCAGGAATATCATGCATCTCGATCATGCAAAGCTTATCTGGGACCGTCTCTCTGAGGTCTACGAAGGTCATCGAACCCGTCATGATCCTTGGTTTGAAGACTTCAAGGAATCTCTCAAAGCAATGACATTCGAACCAGAATCATCATCCTCTTCACCGGCATGGCAAAAAGTGCCTGAGGTAACTGAATGCTACCTATCCGAGTCTAGTGATGATGAATCTGGTGATGAATTTGGACCCAGCTATGTCAAACTTGCTTCCCTTGCCACTAAACAACAAAGAGCTTTGAAAAAGTTTAATCTTTCCCTAATAATAAAGCACGTATTGACTTTGTCGGGTTCACTATCACAATACACTTTTTTCTGTGATTTTACGCTTTCAGTTTGATTTTAAAACATGTACGCAAGGTGGTACTAATTCGGACAACCAACCAGGTCGTGTGCGTCCAATCAATCGCACCCGCTCCCTTCCCCGGTAGACTCCCTGGGCAACCCGCTAGACTCCCTGGGCCACATCAACCCGCTAGACTCCCTAGGCCACATCGAGGCTAATGGGCCTGTTCCTGGGAGCATAAAACAAATACGTAGATGGCTAACAGAAACAAATACGAACACTCCTCCTAAATACGTAAATCGGAATAGAGCTGCCTCGATCGATAGAATCAGATCGGTCGTGGAATTCAGGGGCCTTCGATCTAAACACGCCGCTGGATCGAGAGAGAGGGGGTTGACGGGGAGAGAGCAGTCAGGCGACGGCGGTGGCGGCGGCGGCTTGAACCACAGTCCAGCAACGACGACGGTTCCAGAGCAGGGATTCCCTTTTTTCGTCCCGTCAGAAAAAGAACACAGCCTGTTGGAGGTTGGACACCGCCGCCACCCCCTCGATCTCCGGCCACCGGAGCCGCTGCGCTCCTCCGGCCGGTCGAACGGAACAGTCTTTGCCCCGGACTCCTCCCCGTACCCGTTGCCGAACCGCGGACGATTCCCCGTCTCCAATTTCTCCGAAATTGAGGTCGGCCGCGCCAAGCAGGGGTGGTTCCTCAACGACGCCGACATGATGGGCTTCTTGGGGTCCATCGCGGATGTTGACGACGGCACGGAGCTCCGCCGAGTGCAGATGCGATACATGTGCCATTCCTATCTGGTTTACTGCCTACCTCTCCCCCTGCTCCCCTGTCCCCTCCGTGCTCTAGGCAAGATCGAGCGCCACCATCTACCTTCTGAGCGTGCTGCGCCGCCGGCGTCCGCCGCGAGCGTGAGCAACGCGCCCACCTGCGCCACCCTTGCCACTGCCGTCCTTCAGGTCTGGCGTGTCCATGCCTTTAAGCTCCTGCTCTGCCCCGAGTTGGCGACCTTCGAGCGGCACCGGAGCAACGACGAGAGGCGATCTGCAGCCGCGGTCCTCTCTTCTCCTGCCTACGAGTGCCCAAAGAAGGTCGTCGTCGCCGTGTATTGAGCAGGCACTGGACGGAGAGCTATTGAACTACTCTCTGAACTACCAACTCCTTGGTGAGCAGCGGCAGCTGCAGTAGGATAACTGAATCCGCCGCGCCGCGGTCCTCTCTTCTCCTGCCTACGAGTGCCCAAAGGAGGTCGTCGTCGCCGTGTATTGAGCAGGCACTGGACGGAGAGCTATTAAACTACTCTCTGAACTACCAACTCTTTGGTGAGCAGCGGCAGCTGCAGTAGGATATCTGAATCCGCCGCGCCGCGGTCCTCTCTTCTCCTGCCTCTGAGTGCCCAAAGGAGGTCGTCAGTCAGCCGTGTATTGAGCAGGCATCGGGCGGAGAGCTATTGAACTACTCTCTGAACTAGCAACTCCTTGGTGAGCAGCGGCAGCTGCAGTAGGATATCTGAATCCGCCGCGCCGCGGTCCTCTCTTCTCCTGCCTACGAGTGCCCAAAGGAGGTCGTCGTCAGTGTATTGAGCAGGCACTGGACGGAGAGCTATTGAACTACTCTCTGAACTACCAACTCTTTGGTGAGCAGCGGCAGCTGCAGTAGGATATCTGAATCCGCCCGCGCCATGTCCTCTCTTCTCCTGCCTCACGAAAGTGCCCAAAGGAGGTCGTCGTCGCCGTGTATTGAGCAGGCACTGGACGGAGAGCTATTGAACTACTCTCTGAACTACCAACTCCTTGGTGAGCAGCGGCAGCTGCAGTAGGATATCTGAATCCGCCGCGCCGCGGTCCTCTCTTCTCCTGCCTACGAGTGCCCAAAGGAGGTCGTCGTCGCCGTGTATTGAGCAGGCACTGGACGGAGAGCTATTGAACTACTCTCTGAACTACCAACTCCTTGGTGAGCAGCGGCAGCTGCAGTAGGATATCTGAATCCGCCGCGCCCCTGTCTGGTAAGTCCTTCTGATCGAAGTCTCACTGCTGAAGGTCTGCAGCACTGCCGCGTACAAAATTGAGGTTTAATCTTCATTAGCCCATCCAGCCGTCTGTCATTCGCAGCTAACGTCCGGATGCTCACGGTCGATTGGCTTGGTGATTACTTGGAACGCCAACTGAACTCATGGTGATTAGCTAGCTTCAAGAATAACCTGACGGATGGATAACCAACCCTGAATAGTATAAATACCGCCATATTATTTTACAAGAAAACTAAAGAAGCATGAGCGTGTGAAACCAACCAAAGCTCAAGTCACACGAGTACAATTCGTCTAATTTTGCTTGGATTAAATATTACAATTTTTTAAATATGAGTAAAGGATCTATGGCTGAAGATACAAGAAAGTTTATCGACTCTATGTTTTTTTGGAAAGTAAATGACAGACGCCATCTCCTTTTCAACCGGAATGCTTTATGGTGGAACAAGGGAACTAAATTTAAGTAAAATCTAACATATTTCTAATGGTTTGAAAAAAAACTAAAAGAAGACATGTTGCTGTCCTGTATTTTGACCATGTATAGGTTTATTCTTGAGCCGTAGCAACGTATGGGCATATTTCTCTTTTTTTAATAATAAAGCACGGATTGACTCCGTCACGTTCACCGTCACAATACACTTCTTCCCGTAAATTTACGCTTTCAGTTTAAATTTAATATATATACGCGAGGTGGTACTAATAAAATTTGATACGTCGCACGCTAGGCTCGCTAGCCGAGAGAGAGAGAGAGAGAGAGAGAGAGAGAGAGAGAGCAACACAAGTGGCTTCACGAATAAACAAACACATGATCGGAATAGAATTTATCTTTCAAACACTAACTCAAAATATAACATGTTATATATGAAAAAATCATCAGAAAGATGTGTATAAATCTTAAATATACATACATACCTGAAAAATCCTTTCACCGGCCTAATTTTTTACGTCGCATTCGTCCGAGTCAGGCACAAATGATACGCATGGTTTTTTCGTTCACCTCCCCCCGATATTCTATCTGAATCTGTTGAACATGGACATATAACTCTAGATATATACATCATTTTCCTGTTTAATATTTCTTTTTTTGATAGATTAAAATACACTTCAAAATATTTATCTGTCAAACACTAACTCAAAATATAACATGTTATATATGAAAAACTCCTGAGAGAAAGTGTGAATAAATTTTAAATATATATACATGCATACCTGAAAAATTCTTTCAACGGGCTAATTTTTTTACGCCCCATTCATTCGAGTAAGGCACTCAGAGTAAAACAGATCGAGGCTCCAGTTATTAAGATGGCACTCAAAGTAGCCCTTGACCTCCACCTCTCCTTTCTAACTGGCATTTGCTTAGTATAATGATGAAAACCACAAGCTCATGTATATAATAAAACTTGCGAAAAGGCGAACGGATGAATAGGTTGATGTCAATGAGGAGACGGAGCAATTGCGATAAGTGGTGAAATATAATTTTTGTTACCCCATTGCAACGCACGGGCTCTTTTGGTAGTACATGCTGATGAAGTCATGTGCCTAGGGTAGGGTCATGGACCTGTCCAAGATACCCTCCCCAAGGACATCCTTAGAATAAACTGCCTTCCAGTTGACCTGGTAGGATTCCACTCGACAGACTCAAAGACACTCGACCATGAAGACCCACTCGACCACCAGGAGTTCAAGAACCACTCGGTGTCCAAACGGTCTGTAATTAAGTAGTCTTTATGGTCATGATGACACTTTATGTAAGGCGTTACCGAACGCCTGGCCTTAATGTACCTTTAACCCTCCGCTTCGTGGGCTGGCTGGGGTCTGGCGCACTCTATATAAGCCACCCTCCCACGGTAGAAGGGTTCGCACCCTGTAATTCATACGCATATAATCCAGTCGACCGCCTCCGGGCTCCGAGACGAGGGCTGTTACTTCCTCCGAGAAGGGCCTGAACTCGTAAAACTCGTGCGTATACAACTACTCCATAGCTAGTATCTTGCCTCTCCATACCTACCCCCATTCTACTGTCAGACTTAGAACCACGACAGTTGGCGCCCACCGTGGGGCAAGGTGTTCTAGCGATTTGTTGGAGAAGTTGGGATTCTTTCGATCTCCTACATCATGGTTTCAGGTGGGGTTTTGGTCAAAGGCCGCGATATCCGTCTCGGTGCGCTCACGTTCATCGCCGACGACTCCGCTTGGCTTCAGGAGGCTCCTCTCGACGTCGACGCTCCCGTCTGCTGGGCAACGTGACTTTCGCAAGGCGTCGTCATGCGGCGTCTTCCTCAAGGGTAAACCGTCGACCCAAGATGGGTCGGTTCTTGTGTCGTCCTCACTCCCGATCTCCCGCGGCGCAAGCGCTCGATCGGTCGAGGCTTCAGCGGTGGGTGAGGCATGCGGTGGCTCGCCCGATCGGCCACTTCCCAAGTTGCGGCAATCGAGCCCGACGAATCTCTCTACAGCCTGTTCGATCATGACCGGGCTCGCAGAGATCCATCCGAAAAGCGATAGCAGCGATCCGGCGCAGAGGTTCCGATGGTCGATGGACCACGCAGTCCTCCCTGATTCCCCGCACCGACGGACGCGACGGTGGAGGCGATCCGGCGCAAGCTCACGAAGAGTACCAACCCGAGCCCCTCACTTCGCTGCAGAGGGAAGAACTTCGCCGCCGAAACATGGATGCCCTTCACACTCCTATCATTGGAGAAACCCCCGAGGCTCGTGCCTTGGAGGATGCGCAACAGCCAACCTGGCGAAGCGCACTCGACCGAGAACCTCCAATGAAGTTCTCGACAAACGCACGCGACCACGAGTTCCGTAATCCGGTCGGCGTCGGCTCTTTCCACAACCAACTCAGGTATATCGAACTCCGATTCAGAATTTAGCAATGCATCCCGTATAGCAGAATCGATTCAGCCTTCCCAATCGGAGGTGGGTAGAGGTTTGCAACAGATCGTAGATTTACTCCGGGCAGCAGGAGATCAAAACTCAACAGATCACAACACGGAACATGATTCACAGCAGATCCGTCGCTGCGAATTCAGTCCAGTCGGCCCATAGTCCAAGATCGCCCCCGAGGCGTGAGGAACGTGGAGGCCGGCGTGATGATCAGTACAAGAACCGCGAGTCATATGAGCACCGATTCGATCGCAATGATCGACGTCGAGTGCCCACCCCACCCCCAAGAGGTGGATCATACACTCCTCGGCAACAAGATGACAGACGCCAGCACGGTGTTGGGCGAAGGGTTCCAGTCGACCCCAGAGAGCCAGGCTTTGATGCGAGATCCATTATTGTTCAAGGCTTGGTCGACAGGAACAGAGCTCACCGAGAAGGCCATGACAGAGATGTTCCCTCCAAAGAAGCAGAGTTCGTGTCTCGTGTACGAGTGTTTTAGCGAGGCCATCGAGCCGCAGTGATTCCTCCCAACTTCAAAGTTGGCGATCGGACTCGATAAGTTCACCGGTGTGTCCAAGCCTGACACTTGGCTTGAGGACTACCGAGTGGCTGTCCAGATTGGCGGCGGCAACTATGAGGTAGCTATGAAGCATTTGCCCCTTATGTTGGAGGGTTCGGCCAGAGCATGGTTGAATCAGTTAGCACCCAAAGATATTTAAACTTGGGAAGATCCTGCCCGAGTGTTTGTCGTGACATTTGAAGGGACTTGCAAGCGACCAGCGAGGTTGACAGAGCTGCGATCGTGTGGTAAGTCGAATGAAACTTTGAAAGATTACATCCAGAGATGGATTACCTTGCACCACACGATTGAGAATGTGTCTGATCACCAGCAGTCTATGCTTTCAAGGAAGGTGTCAAGAACGAGGAGTTGAGTTTGAAATTGATCCGGACATGAGATATGACCCCGAGTCGATGATGGAGATTGCCACCAAGTATGCTAATGGTGAAGAAGAGGATCGGCTCCGGAGTGGTAAGTACAAGTCAGCCGCTAATGAAGCCGGCGGAGGGAACTCCAGTCGGAAGCAGAAGCGCAAAGCCAAGCCAGCCGCTCCCGGAGAAGCCTTGGCTGTGACCCCAGAAAAGTTCAAGGGGAAACCCAAGGGTCCGTGGAACCCCAAGAAGGTGAAAGACCAAGATGGGAATGATGTGTTGGACTTGACATGTCACATTCACACGAAGAAAGATGAAGAGGGTAAACTCATTTACCCGAAGCATACCACTCGACGATGTCGGCTCTTGATTCAGCGGTTCCAAGGGAAGCAGCCCAAGGATAAGGAAAAGGAGTCGGACAAAGTTGAGGACAAGGAAGATAGTGATGGTGGATACCCCCAGGTCAATTCCACCCTGATGATTTTTGCTGACGCTAAAAGCAAAAGTCGATTGAAAGTTATCAACCGAGAAGTGAACATGGTCGCTCCGGCGACGCCCAATTATCTGAAATGGTCCTGCATCGCCATCATATTCGACCAGTTCGATCATCCGACACACATTGCCACCCACGGGAGGCAAGCGTTGCCAGGAGTCGATCCGGTCGTCGAAGGCACTCGACCGACCAAAGTTTTGATGGATGGTGGCGATGGTTTGAACATTTTGTATGCGAGACGTTGAAAGGGATGGGCATTACGATGTCCAGACTCAAGACCAAAGAACATGAGCTTCCATGGAGTCATTCCTGGAAAGAAGGCTGAGTCACTCGCCAAATTGCTCTCAATGTGGTTTTTGGTGACTACAAGAATTTTCGTAAGGAAAAGTTGACCTTTGAGGTCGTGGATTTCCAGAGCGCTTATCACGCTATTCTGGGGAGGCCAGCATATGCGCGTTTCATGGCTCGACCATGTTATGTGTACCTCAAGCTAAAGATGCCAGGTCCCAAAGGTGTGATCACATCGCGGCAATCGGAAAAAGCGTAAGAGTGTTTTCAGAAGGCTCTAAGATCGCTGATGCTCATATGGCGATGGTCGAGCTGCAAGAGTACCAGAAATCAGAGACCTGAAAGTGATTTGTTGCGAGCCAAGAAGCCCGCCACGGAGTCAGCATTTCACCGTCGAGGAAACAAAACCGATTCATATTCATCCGACTGATCCCAATGCTGCTCTGACTCACATCTCAACAACACTCAACTCCAAATAGGAAGAAGCGCTCATCCAGTTCCATCGTGAGAACTGGGACATCTTTGCATGGAAGCCTCACGACATGCCAGTGTTCCTGTGGGACTGGCTGAGCATCGTCTCATGAAGTCGACTCAAAAGTCAAACATGTCAAAGAACATCTTCGACGGTCCAGCGTCCAGAAGAGAAAGGCCATAGGCGAGGAGGTGGCTCGGCTCTTAGCAGCAGAGTTTATCCGAGAAATTTACCACTCTGAGTGGCTCGCCAATGTTGTCATGGTCCCTAAGAAGGATAAGTCACTTCGCATGTGCATCGACTTCAAACATATCAATCGGGCCTGCCCGAAAGATCATTTTCCTCTCCCCCGCATCGACCAAATAGTCGACTCGATCATGGATGTGAGCGGTTGTCTTTTTAGACGCATATTCCGGATACCATCAGATCCGTCTGTATGGACCCGGCGAGATCAAAACAGCTTTCATCACTCCATTCAGTGCTTCGTTATGTCACCATGCCATTCGCCTCAAGAATGCCGAGCCACGTTCATGAGGATGATTCGAAGTGTTTACTCACTCAAATCAGTCGGAATGTGGAGGCATACATGGATGACATTGTGGTCAAGTCACGGAAAGGTTCCGACCTGTTGACCGACCTTGCTGGAAACATTTGCCAATCTCAGAGGTATGATATCAAGCTTAATCCATCAAAGTGCACATTCGAGTTCCTGGCGGAAAGTTACTCGGTTTTCTCATTTACGAGCGAGGAATCAATGCTAACCCGTAAAAATTGGCACTATACTCCGAATGAAACGCATGCAATGCAGTGCACGATGTCCAGAAGCTTACTGGATGCTTGGCCGCTTTAAGTCGATTCATCTCTCGCCTCGGTGAGGCATTGCCTCTTTACCGACTGATGAAGAAGTCAGACAAGTTCGAGTGGACTCTTGAAGCTGATGCAGCGTTTGCGAGCTCAAAGCTCGCTCTCCACCAGCCGGTGCTTGCTGCCCCAATCAGCAAGGAGCCGTTCTTTGCTTACATTGCAGCCACATGACAAGTCGTCGATGCAGATTTACTTACGGTCGGCGGGAAGAGGAAGGAAAGGCCTTCAAAGTTCAGCGCCCGGATATTATCTTTCAAGTATTAACCCGTCAAAGCAAAGATACCCTCATTATCGAAGCTTGTGTATGGGGTTTTTATGACCGCGAAGAAGGTTGCTCATTACTTCTCTGATCATTCCATTACAGCTGCCGACGCCCATTATCGTGAGATTCTCGCACAACGTAGACGCAATCGTCGAGTGGCTAAATGGGCGATTGAACTTCTTCCCTTGATATCAAGTTTGAGGCAAAGAAAGCCATCAAGTCCCAAGCAATAGCGGATTTCATCGCCGAGTAGATTGAACAACGATTACCGACTCAAGTTCACTCGAACCTTTGGACTATGTTCTTTGATGGTTCCAAGATGCCGAATGGTTCCGTCTTTGGGGTAGTATTGGTTTCCCCCCGAGGAGATAAGCTCAGATATGTGCTCCAGATTCACTTTGATTCTTCCAACAATGAAGCAGAATACGAAGCACTGTTGTATGGGTTGCGTATGGCCATATGGGTTGCGTATGGCCATTTCACTCGGCGTCCGTCCCCTCATGGTCTATGGCGACTCAGATCTGGTGGTTAATTAGGTAATGAAGGAGTGGGACGTCAGAAGTCCAGCCATGTCTGGCTACTGTAATGCAGTGAGGAAGCTAGAGAAGAAGTTTGAGGGGTTAGAGCTCCATCATATACCCCGACTGAAAAATCAAGCTCAATGATTTGGCGAAAATAGGGTCCAAGAGGGAAGCCATTCCTAGTGATGTGTGTTTGGAGCACATCCGCACACCGTCGATTCAAGAGGATCCTTTCACCGAAGAAGCTCCACAACCAAAAAGTGCTACTGATCCGACTGAAGTTGAGGTCCCAGCGGTGGTCGACCTGATCATGGAAGTCGTGGTCATCACTCCCGACTGGACAGTAATGTACATCGCGTATATCCTGAGGAAAGAGCTCCCGGAGAATGAAGAAGAGGCTAGACAGATCGTCCGCCGATCCAAGGCCTTCACTGTGATCAAGGGACAGTTATTCAGAGAAAGCGTGGTCGAGTCACCCGAAGTGCATAACGCCGTAAGAAGGTCGATAATTCTTGATGATATCCACTGGGACCTGTGGTCACCATGCGTCCTCTCGGACCATCGTGGCTAAAGCATACCGAGCGGGATTTTACTGCCAAAGGCAAATGAAATGGCAAAGGAAATAGTCGACAAGTGTGAAGGATGTCAGTTCTACTCCAATATGTCACACAAACCTGCCTCAGCATTGAAGACCATTCCCCTCGTCTGGCCTTTCGCTGTTTGGGGGTTAGATATGATTGGACCACTGAGAACTGGCCGGAGTGGTTTCACTCATTTGCTTGTGCCAGTCGACAAGTTTACAAAGTGGGTCGAAGCTAAACCTATCAAGAACCTTGATGCGTGCACTGCTGTCAGTTTCATCAGAGAGTTGATATTCAGATATGGATTTGCGCACAGCATCATCACTGACAATCGGTCAAATTTCGATTCCGACAAGTTCAAATCCTTTTGCGCCTCTCAAGGCACGCGAGTCGACTATGCTTCATTCGCTCACCCCCAGTCGAATGGACAAGCAGAACGAGCAAATGGTCTAATTCTCAAAGGACTGAGACCTCGACTGATGCGTGATCTCAAGCATGTAGCAGGAGCGTGGGTTGACGAACTTCCGTCGGTTCTTTGGGGATTGAGGACCACTCCTAATCGGTCGACTGGGAGAACTCCATTCTTTATGGTCTATGGAGTCAAGCGATTCGCCGAGTGACTCGCTTCACAATGCGCCCGAGTCGAACTCTACTCATCAAGTCAAGCGAGCAAGCCTGGCAAGATGCAGTCGACCTCCTTGAAGAGGAGAGAGAGATGGCCCTGATCCGCTCGACCATCTATCAGCAGGACTTGCGTTGATTCCACGCTAGAAATATGAAGAGCCGAGCCTTTCAAGAAGGGGATTTGGTCCTCCGAGTGGATCAACAGAAACCACACAAGCTCGCTCCCACTTGGGAAGGTCCCTTCATCGTCACCAGAGTTCTCCACAATGGAGCTTACCATCTTTACAACGTCGAACGTCAGATCGATGAGCCTCGAGCCTGGAATGCGGAGCTGCTCCGCCCCTTTTACACTTAAGAACTCACTCGCGTGAGATGTAATAAAAGTACCTCTATAGTTTGTTTATCTAAATCAAGAAGGTTATAATTTTCCCAGTGATTGTTATTACTTTTTGTTAAAATTCCCCCCCCCCCCAGTGGGTGGCTTAGCTGCGAATCCGTTTCGCCTAAGTTTGTAAAAAAATCCTCACCAGTGGCGAGCCAGCCTCTCTCTCGGGGGCTTAGCTACGAATCCGTTTTCGCGTAAGTGTTTTAAAATCCCATCGAGTGGTGAGCCAGCCTCCCACTCGGGGCTTAGCTTCTGATCCAAGTACTCGCCTAACTGTATTAAAATCCTACCGAGTGGTGAGCCAGCGTCCCACTCGGGGCTTAGCTGCAGTCCCAGTACTCGCCTAAGTGTTTTAAAATCCTACCGAGTGGTGAGCCAGCCTCCCACTCGGGGGCTTAGCTGCAGTCCCAGTACTCGCCTAAGTGTTTTAAATCCTACCGAGTGGAGAGCAAACCTCTCACTCGGGGGCTTAGCTGCAGTCCCAGTACTCGCCTAAGTATTTAATACAATGTGCTTCACAAGGACGACGAGGTGCAGGTCCACTGCTACCTTCTCCTTCGGAGCTACGCCATCAAAAATCCTACCGATTGGAGAGCAAACCTCCCACTCGGGGGCTTAGCTGCAGTCCAGGTACTCGCCTAAGTGTTTTAAAATCCTACCGAGTGGTGAGCCAGCCTCCCACTCGGGGGCTTAGCTGCAGTCCCAAGACCCGCCTAAGTATTGAAAATCCCACCGAGTGGAGAGCAAACCTCCCACTCGGGGGCTTAACTACGGATCAGTACTCGCCTAAGTATCGAAAAATCCTCACCGAGTGGAGAGCAAACCTCCCACTCGGGGGCTTAGCTTCTGATTCAAGACTACGCCTAAGTATTGAAAAATCCTACCGAGTGGAGAGCAAACCTCCCACTCGGGGGCTTAGCTGCAGTCCAGTACTCACCTAAGTAAGAAATCCATCCTGATCCGCAAGGATGACGAGAGGCAGTTCGACACTTACCTTCTCCTTCGGAGCTACGCCACAAGTACAACATGCAGTCCATCCCAATCCGCAAGGACGACGAGGTGCAGGTCGACTGCTACCTTCTCCTTCGGAGCCGCACCACAAGTACCACGTGCGGTCCATCCCGATCCGCAAGGACGACGAGGTCAGTCACAGCCTGTACTTCATCCCTACCTGCAAAATCGATGAAGTGCAAGTCAACTGGATATTCACCTCAAGGATGCTGCTCAAGCATTGAAGTATACTCCGAATGAAAAGCAAAGTTCGCATCGAAGACAAATAAAAGCACGCTCGATGATAAACCAAGTTCAGATAAACGTCCTACGGATTCGAAAGTGCTCGGGCGTTAAGCCCGTTAAAGTTTATCGATTACAAAACCCTCCGCTACGTGGGCTGGCTGGGGTCCTGGCGCACTCTATATAAGCCACCCTCCTCCACAGGTAGAAGGGTTCGCACCCCTGTAATTCATACGCATATAATCCAGTTGACCGCCTCCGGGCTCCGAGACGTAGGGCTGTTACTTCCTCCGAGAAGGGCCTGAACTCGTAAAACTCGTGCGTATACAACTACTCCATAGCTAGTATCTTGCCTCTCCATACCTACCCCCCATTCTACTGTCAGACTTAGAACCACGACACATGCTAAACAAGAGCGATGATATGTTGGGTGAAGAAATGGATCAGTCAAAAGCTTTGGCTGAAAGTCTTCAGAGACTTCATACTAAGTATGACACCCTTCAAGATCAACATAACACTCTCTTATCTGATCATGAGAAGCTTTCTTATGAATTTCTTCAGAGAAAGCAAGATCTTGAGAAGCTAAGAGTGAGTTATGAAGACCTTTAGAAGGAGTGCGATTCATTACTTGCTCAACAAATCAGCGCTGCTCAGGAAGAATTTGTTCCTCCATGTTTGAAATGCATTGAACGTGAATCTGCTAATTCTTCACCTGAATGTTCAAATGCTACTAATGCTACAAATTCTTCACCTGCCTCTGTTATCACTAATTCCTCATCCGAGGACATTGCTAGTATCACCGACGATGCGAGGGCTGAAGGAATTGTACATGATGTGCATGTACAAAAAGCCTCAAAGGGCATCGACTCTTTGTGATGTGCTTAAAAGCAGATCCTCAACAGAACCCTAGGAAATAGGGTATTGCCTTTGAGAGGAAACTCAATGCTGATGGTACATATTGGAAGCTTTGGCGGCACCCCAAAACCTCATGGGTTGCTGCAAAGGGACCTCCAATTGATCCATCTAATCTATCTGGCTTTACATGTGAATCTTCTCATTCTTCTGATGAGTCATTTGACTCCAACTATAAACTGTTCAAAAATCAGAATGGTGAAGTATTTGCTAGATATGTTGGCACTAACTGCAGGAACGGTTCCCCTATCAAGAAAATCTGGGTTCCCAAAAGGTGCCTTGAAAGTCTTCAGGTGAATGTCCTCATGACACCACCTGTGAAGAACAGGAACCCCAAATCAAATTGTTCATATGGACCAAATTCTTCATATGGATCCAAGTCCTCATACGGATCAAATTCCTCAAAAGGATCAAAGTCCTCATATGATTATCATCGTGCTAACAACTCTGTTTCGCAAGGAAGAGCTAAGGGCTATGAATATGAGCATTATTCTTCTAATCATTATGTTCATAAGTCCTCGAAGAATTTCTCTGCTTATTCATATGCTTACCCTAACTCCTCTTATGTTAAACGAAATGGATTGGCTTCTCTGCCACCTTTCTCGTATGGAGCCCGCAGAGTGATGAACTCTTTGCCACCCCTTCAGATGTGGGTGGTGAAGAAAAAGAACTAATCTCTTCTGCAGGGTCAGGTCTCCAGACGTGCGTGAACGTCTGAAGAATTTGCTGGAGACCTGAAAACTGCCTGAAAGGACGCAGGCTAATCATGAAGAAATGAACTCTCATTTCTCACGTCCTCATACTGCTATATCATCTTCTTTGCTTGATGAAATTGATCGATGAATTGATGTCATATTCTTCACCGATGAAGTATATGAGTTCGTAAGCTGCACTAATTCATCCGCAGGATGATCAGCCCAAAGCCACCGAAGTGGGTCCTCGATAGTGGATGTACAAATCACATGACTGGCGACAAGAATCTATTGATGGATGCTCCCTTATCACCATCGCATCTGAAGCATATCATCTTCGCTGACAAAGGTAAAAGTCAGGTATTGGGTCTAGGTAAGGTTGCGATCACAAAGGATCGACACATGGACAAAGTCATGCTTGTCGAGTCCTTAGGATACAACCTTATGTCTGTCTCAATGCTTTGTGATCTTGATATGGTTGTTGTCTTTGGCAAGTATCGCTGTGTTGTGGTTATGGAAGCTCACTGTTCCAAAGTTTTCGAAGGCTTTAGGAGAGGAGACTTGTATATTGTTGATTTCTCTACAGGTTCACAACCAGCCATGTGCCTACTTGCAAAAGCTTCAGAAGGCTGGCTATGGCATCGACGACTTGGTCATGCAGGCATGAGAAATTTGCACACGCTTGCGAAGAAGAAGCATGTCATTGGCATTGAGAATGTCAAATTCCTCAAGGATCACTTGTGTGGAGCTTGTGAAGCTGGAAAGATGACCAAGGCCAAGCATCCATCGAAGACTATCATGACCACTACTCGACCATTTGAATTGCTTCACATGGATCTCTTCTGTCCTAATCATTACTCAGCAGTCACTAATGATGCATCTCTATATGGTCTTGTTATTGTTGATGATTACTCCCGTTACACATGGGTACACATTTTTACTTACAAACATGAAGTGCAGGAAGTCTTCAAACGATTTTCCTCGAGGGCTTCAACCAACTTTGGTGTGAAGATCAAGCACATCAGAAGTGACAATGGAACTGAGTTCAAGAATTCTGGTCTCGATGACTATCTTGATGAACTTGGTATTACTCATGAGTTATCTACTCCTTATACTCCTCAGCAAAATGGCGTCATGGAGCGCAAGAACAGAACTCTTGTTGAGATGGCATGCACTATGCTTGATGAATACAAGACGCCTCGTCACTTCTGGATTGTCGGGGCAAGCTGATCTGGCCCACGAACACCTATGGGACCGGCGGACCGAGCCCCTTTCGGTTCGGCGGGGAGCGGAGGTCGCACGAAGAGCAGATCGAGGCGAAGCACACGAGAGGTTTAACCAGCTTCGGAGCTCTCCGGAGAGATAATACTCCTACTGCTGCATGTCTAGGTGTATTGGGTTCTTGCTCGGGAGCGCTTGAGTGCTACAGTACACATGAGCTGCTAACGAGACCGAGCGTGGGGGGAACCGACCCCCTCTACGCTAAGCGCATGGGCCTCCTTTTATATGCTCAAGGGGTCTCCGACAGGTGGCAACGTAGACAAGGGTAAAATGGAAAAAGAGTGGTTGGTACAGCTACATGCGAGGTACAGTGTATCATACCTAACTCGACGGCAGGGGACAAAGGCATTAAATGCCCGTCACGCCGCCCTAATAGTGCAAACAGGGACCGTCGAGGCGCCACCGCTTGCCACGATGGCAATCTTGTCGGCGCCGCTTGCCACCTCAAGCACCGGGCTGCACAGCCTCTCGCCACGCCACGCTACCGGAAAGGTCCTGTGGCGACATCGTTAGTGGATGCGCCGGAGCGCAGGTACAGAGTGGTGATCTGCCGCTGCAAGCGCCTTGCCATGTTGTTGTCTTTGTCGCGCCCGGAAGCTTGTCGCTCATCGGGCCTTCCCGACAAGCTCCTCTTGCCGGGCCTTGTCTCCTAGGGTGCCTTGGGTGGCCTTCCGGCAAGCTCCTCTTGCCGGGCCTTGTCTCCCTGGCTTGAATACTTTGTTCTTGAATGGCTCCAAAGGAACCACGGAGGATCTTGGCGGTCACCCGGTAAGCCTTGCCGGGAGGGCTGCAATCGCCCGTGCACAAGTTCGGGATACTAGGGTACCCCTACTCTAGTACACCGACAGAGCCTCGGGCTCGGGCCACACACGGTGCCGAAGCGCTGTTGGGCCAGGCCCAAAACAGGGCACGGTCACGCGCGGCCTGGGTCACGCCGTTACTCACCCCGGACCCACCACGCCCTCCACGAACGGCACGCGTCGAGTGCGGCATCGTGTGAGAGATCGTGGGCGAGATCATGGGTGGTTTCTTTATTAGGAAAAACGGAACATCCGCCCCCTCCCTCTTTATAAGCAGAGGAAACAGGGGCAGTCCGCCCATCTCGCCAGTTGCTGTCCCATCTCGAGAAAACCTCCGCTGCTCCCCCCTTCTTCCCAAGGCTGAAAAGAGAGCAGCGCTCCGCCCCCCATCGCCACCAACATCACCAACGCCGCCGATCTCCCTCACCACCTCCGCCATGGCTCCGAAAGCCGACAAGGGAAGGCCGTGAAGTCGGCCGGCGCAAGAGCGGCTTGCGGCGCTAGGAAGGAGCTGGCGATCTTTCCCCCCAGCCGCGAGGGAGCCGAGGGAGAACTACTACCTCTTCCGTCGACGGAGACGCGAGCGCATCCGCGCAGACGAAGGTACTCCCGCTGCTGCTTTGGAACCGGCTCCGATCGATATCCCTTCTTCGCGCTCTTCTTCTCTGCGGGCTCGCCCGCCCTTTCTCTCAATTCTTCAGGACATCATGAACACCTACGGGTTCCGCCTCCTTGATTTCACCCCCAATGATGTTCTGACCATGGCAGTTTTCGCACATCTCTGCGAAAACTTTGTCGGAGTCCATCCAAATGTAGCCCTTTTCCGCCACTTCTTTATACCCCGAGTTGAGAGAGGGGAGCCTCTTGCCGGAGGAATCGCTTGGATCTCGAGGGTCGGCAAGAAGGAAGCCTATCTGGAGGGAGAGCTCCGTAGTAAATGGGAGGAATGGAGGGCGGATTGGTGCTGGATAGTCGAGAGAACCCGCAGCCATTTACCGCCCAGCGCCAAACCCGATGAGTCTGCTGCAACGATTGGAGCAATCTGGCCCGGAAGACGCTTAGGCTGAAGATTGCGATCACCCGAATCCTTCGCCTTAGACTTGCGGGCTCACGGTAAACCGCTGGCGCAGACTTTCTTCGCCGACGCCATCGCCCCTTGCGGGAGAGGAGGAGGCCTGCCTGGAGTTTCGAGCGCGCAGATATCATGAGGCCGCCCAGGCCTCAACTTCAACTTCACCGTCTTGGAGCTTGACGCGATGCTCTTGGAGCTGTTCAAGCCCGATCCCGATCATCCGTGAGATGTTTATGTTGCCGAGGGCGCTGTTCACAGTGCAACAATTCCTCGCCGACCGCATCCGTGCAATGATGCCGTAGCGACTCACATGGAATTGTCCCAACTTGGCAAGAGTCGGCAGATGACGTCGTCTGGCGGTTCTTTGACAATCTGGTAGAAATGCCGGTCCGCCCGATGAATGAGGGGCCTCACCCGAGACACCACCGATGATGAGATGCAGCGCGCCACCAGTTGGAAGAAGCGGCAGCAAGCCGCCGCTGCGGGCGAAGTTCGGATTCACCGTGGAGGAGGCAGAGGGCAGAGGCGGCAAGCCTTGTCGAGCGAAAGGAGTTTGCGGCGAGGAAGAGCTTGCCGAGCCTCGGCTGAGTCGAAGCGAGCCGCCGAGGGCGCCTCCTCCCCACCTTCAAGCAGCTTGTCATGAAGCGGAGCCCCGGCTCCACCAAGAAGGCGTCTTCGCAAGGCCGGAGACGAAGGGGCGGGCAGACGGGCTAACAGCCGCAACATCACATGACGCGCTCCACCATGACAAGCACTATTGCCGCTGGAGCACCTCACGCCGCTGCGGCAATCGGAGCGGGCCCTCGCAGACCACCGGTTCTCGCCTCCCACCAAGCGGCCAAGGGAGCCTACTCCTCCGCCTCGTCGTACTGGAGGCGGGCCAGAATTTGATCTCTCTGCGCTCAGCTCCGACGAGGAAGAAGAAGAGTAATATTATTTGCTGTACTTGTAATTCTTCGATTTGTTGCTTTGTCTTGTATCTGATTTGCTTTACTCTGAACCCATTCCTTTTCGTGACGCCGCCCGTAGAGTGTCGAAGAGAGCCAAGACTCCGGTGATTGTCGTCGAGGACGAACCCACTGCGACAGCAGGAGGTGCGTCCGAGACCACCTTGCCGGACGCGACAACTCTTCCTCAAAGCAGCCCCCAGCGTAAGTATACGGTCTACTTCTTGTTGTTCGGCGTGCATGGGTGCTCTTTCTTTGCTGATATCAGACTGTTGATTTGTGTAGGAGCAGAGCAGCCTCCTTCTGCTTCGACTACATCGCCAAGGGAGGATTCCCCGGCGAGGGAGCGTTCTCCGCAAGAGAGACTTCTCCGCAAGGCGCTTCTCCGCAAGGGACGGCACCAGCGATCCCTTGGCGGCGGAGACCATGACCGCAGACCACAGCACAGGAAATCTTCTTGCCTGAAAACTTCCCTTGTGTTCTTCTTCTTCTGATTTTCTTTTTGAATATTTGCTTGACTTTTCTTCATCCATCCGCCACAGAGCCAATGGAGACCGAGGTCGCCGGCGAGGAGGATGTGCGCGGCAATATTGACGACACCACTGCCACCGAAGAAGAAGCTGGCGCTGACGAGCCCGCCGGCGAAGAGGCCGCCAAAGCTGCCGCCGCAGAGGCTGGCGAGGGGTCCGGCGGTCGCACTGACGACCCCGAGGCTGCAGGAGCGCCAGGCGCTACGCCGACCGCCAATCCCTCCGCCGTTTTGGCAGCGTCGGGCTCCGAAGAGCCCCAGCCCGGCGCCTATTTGAAGGCCGGCAATGGCGTCTTCATCAAGCTCCCATGGGCGTCGAGCTCCAGGGCGCCGGCCGAAGGAGAAACCTTCGATTAAGAGCTACTCGCCTCCGCTGGACTGACGCTGGTTGACGCGCCAAGCAGCAGCGGCGGCGAGTCTGAAGAGGAGCAGCTGCTGCGGAGGTTGCTGTCGCTCTACCGCGCCCGACAAGCCAAGCTGGAATCCCGGGAAGCGCTTGTCACGAAGGCGGGAGCAGACATCGAGAAGCGCGCGGAGGAGCTCCGGGGCCTCAACCAGGAAGCTCTCCGGGCCTTGGCAGAGGAGCGGGAGCAACTTGCCAAGGAGCACAAGGCCTTCCTCCTCGAGAAGGCTGAAGCTGAGGAGGAACAAAGGCTTGCCGCCGAGAAGCTATCTGCGCAGGAAAGGCGAAGTTGGCGCAGAGGAAGGTTAATCTTGACAGCCACGAGGAGGATCTTGCCATGCGCGAGCAAACATTTGGCGGGGCTCTCAAGGAAGCAAAGGATCTTTGCCGCAGCCGAGGCCGCCAAGAAGGAGCTGGAGACGAAGGTGGCGCATGGTGAGGCCAATCTCAAGGAGAGCGGCGAGGAGCTTGCTGCACTCAAGCACGAGCGCCGAGAAGGACGCCTACACTCTTGGCGAAGTTGCGGTGGCCGTCTCGCCGAGGAGCAAGGAGCTCAGCGCCGCCAAGGACTCCAACGCGGATCTTGAGTTGAAATCGACCACCTTGACTCGGGCTGGGCCAGGCGCCCGAGGAGCAGGAGGTGGCCTTGAAGGAGAAGATCAAGGCTGACGAGACGCTGGCGAAGTCTTCTTGCCGCCCAGAGTGCCTTGAGGGAGAATGTGGAGCACCGGACCGAGGGTCTCGTGAATGTTGCCGCAGCCATCAACGAGGAGTCAAGCACTGGGATGGTGGATCTTGGATATTCCTTCGACGAAAGCACCTCCAACCCAGCGCCAAGCTTAGCTTGTTCTTCAAGGCGTGGTGGACGGCCCTCCAGCCGACTCGGGAAGAAGTCCCAAAGCAGCTGGCCGAGGAGTCACGCCAGATCTGCGCTGGGGCTCTTCAAAAGTCTTGATGAAGGTGGCCTTCCGCAATCCAGGCCTCAACCTCACCAACGCCCTCAAGTCCTTGCCGCCGGATGCTGATGTGGAGGCGCTCAAGACCCTTGTCGCACCCATCGTGGACAGGGTGAGCGGGATCAAGAGGGTTGAGGGCGACCGCGTAGATTAGGCCGCCCGCTTTTTCTTTTTCTTGCCGCTGCTGGTCATGTTATAAGAACAATCTATTAGAGCTGCGACAAGCTATCTTGTAATATAACTCTAGTTCGGGTATTAATTGCCATGTTATTTCCTTTACTTGATTCCTTCCTTTGTATGTTTTTGCCCTACGCTTTTAGGGAACTTGTTAGCGCAGGCACCTAAGTCATGAGCGCCGAGTGGACGCCAAGAGTCTGGCCGGGCGGTGCCGCTCCGACAAGTAACCTTGTCGCAACTAGTCGCAGCTCACTTAAGTTGTTGAGCGGACTCAAACAAAGTAAGGCGCAACTAGCTACGAGTTGGTTCCTCCACAAGACAGGTTTTCCATACAAAGTACGGTCGTTCGAGGAAGATAACTTAAAAATTTTAAAACTGATTGCTCAAACTTTAGCAACTTAGCTTTTTCCGCTGTTTGCTTCCCGGTAAGGCTAGACTTCCTTGAGTGACGCTTGGTCCACACCATTATCTTCTCCTTTCCCCCCGGCAAACTTGTGTGCGAGGGAACCTTCCCTTCTTTGAGAAAGAGAAAGAAGAGAAAAAAAGATATGGAGCCTTATGGCTCGTTATTGCTTACCGGGGTAGGTGCTGCACAAGGTGTCAGATAACGCATGCAAAATAGAAGTAAAAAGCATGAAATTGACAAGATGTGCGAAGCACGCTAGCTTTACTTATGCATGGGGTCTCATACCGGCTTTGTACAAAGGATTACATGCAACAACGGCAAGACTTGTACAAAAGGTGGTTGCCGGAACAGGTTCCGGCAACCGCGCCCTATGGGTAAAACTTACGAAGATGCTCAATGTTCCAGGAGTTGCTCACCGGAATGCCATGTTCGGTCTCAAGGCGGACAGCGCCAAGCCTAGTGACTTGTTTCACTCGGTAAGGGCCTTCCCACTTCGGCGTCAACTTGTTGGAATTCTTGGTGGACTGAACGCTACCAAGAACAAGGTCGCCTTCCTCGAGACTTCCGGCATTAACTTTGCGGCTATGGTAGCGGCGCAAGCTTGTCAGTATCGAGCAGCTCAGACAAAGACTGAAGACGATCCTCCTCAAGGAGCGGTACGTCATCTTGTCGCAAGCTGCTCTTGCTCAAGCTCATCATAAGTGAGCACTCGAGGCGATCCGTGATACGAAGTTCCATGGGGAGAACTGCCTCCGCTCCATAGACTAGAGCGAAAAGGTGTCCGCCGCGGCTCGATTTGGCGTCGTCTGATCGACTAAAGAACCACCGGCAGCTCCTCAATCCAGCTTTCTTCCGCACTGCAGCCCTATCGAAGTTCTCGGTCTTGAGCCCGCAGACTTCAAGATTTGCCTGTCCGCTTGACCGCTGCTTCTCGGATGAGCAATGGGTTAAGCAAACCTTGGCGCCAAGATCTTGGACGATTGCATGAAGGTGCGGCTCGTGAATTGCGTGCCGTTGTCGGTGATGATCCTGTTAGGGATTCCAAACGGCAAACAATCGACTTTGAAGAACTTGATCGCCGACCGTCTGTCACCTTCCTCATCGCTTCCACTTCCGCCACTTTGTGAACTTGTCGATTGCAACGCATAAGTACTCAAAGCCCCGACAGCTTCGGGAAAGGGGCCGAGAATGTCGAGCCCCTGCATCAAAATGGCCAGGATAAAGGGATCGTCTGGAGAGCTTGAGCTGGCTAGTGTATCTGCTGGAATGGAACCGCACGCTTCACACTTGGTTACTTGTGCGCTTGCATCTCGGAGGGCTGTCGGCCAAAAGAAACCTTGCCAAACGCTTTGCTTAAGCAAGTGCTCTCGCGCCAATGTGGTGTCCACATATGCCTCCATGTATCTCTCGCCAACAGCTTTTGTCCTTCTTCCCGTGAATACACTTCAATTTCACACCGTTGAGTCTTCTTCATGCATAAAGTGTGTTGTCGACAAACCGTACATACTTGACTGCCGGGCTACTCTTTCCGCTTCTTCTTGCTCTTCGAAGTTCCCCGTCTCAAGGAAATGGACAATCTGCGTGCCCATGCCGGAGCTTGCGGCTCGACAACAAGGACTAAAGGCACATCTGCTGCTATGGAACATTCGCTTCTACGACGAGAACCTCGGCTCACCGGAGCTTGACGTTCCCGCAAGCTTGCCGGAGCAAAACTTGTCGGGAGCGCTCGCTTCAACGAAACAAACCCTAGGGCTTGTCGGAGCAGCATCGCTCCTCAAGATCGCTGGTGTTGATCTTGGGGACCTTCTTGACGGCGGCTTCGGGAAGCTCGCCGAAAATAGTCACCAGAGATCAACTTCCTCTTCTTGCTCTGTCCGGGTTGATGGTGTTACAGACGGTTGAGTCAGCTTGAGCACAAAAATCCTCGGTTCCACAGTAGCTTAAGTGCAAGACTTCGACAAAGCCATCAAGAATGTCATTCGAGCTCTTGGAATATATTCCATCTCAGAGGTCAGTCAAAGTGCTCTTCTAGCTTTCTCACTTCATCAACATAAGCTTCCATCAACGGACTCGATAATTCTTGTTCACTTGGCGGATGACAAGTCGTGAGTCACCCCCGACAATGAGCTTCTTGATCCCAAGGTCTACTGCAATCCCGAGGCCGCAAGCAAACCTTCATACTCTGCAGATTGTTTGTCGCTTGCTCCTTGGGAAAGTGCATCGACTACGTACTTGAGGTGCTCTCCGTGGGTGCAACAAGTAGCACGCCCACACCGGGCGCCTTTGCAGCGAGAAGGCACCATCAAAGTACATCAGCCACTCTTTGCTTGCTTCCTTAACAGGATGCTCGCTTCGAATTTCTTCATCTTGTGTTGGCGTCCATTCTGCTATGAACTCCGCCAATGCTCGCTTTGGATAGTTGAAGTGCTCTCAAACTTGAGGCCAAAGCTTGACAGTTCCAAAGGCTCACTCGACAATCCTGCCTGTTGCCTCTGGATTTTGCAAGATCCTCTTCAGCCGAAAACGAGTGACGACTGTGATCTCATGTGCCCGGAAGTAATGGCGCAGCTTTCGAGGCCATGAGGAGGCCGAAAAGCAATTTCTGCACACCGTAGTACCTTGACCTAGCCCCCGCAGAAGGGAACCGACAAAAGTAAACTGGGCGTTGCACCATTCTTTTCGCATCTTCTCATGCGCGCTGCAGATCCGGCCCTTGTCGAGACCCAGAGCTTGCCGGTGAAGCCCCCTCGCTTGTCGCTGGATGCATCTCGCCACGGTTGCTAGCTCATCATCCGCCTCCTCTCCGCTACTAACGCAACACTAACCACTTGATTGGTTGCCGCTATATATAGCAAAGCAACTTCTCTTGTGGCTTAGGTGCGACAAGTGTTGGAGTGGAGGACAGGTATCTCTTCAAGTCTCGCAGCGCAGCCTCCGCTCGAGTCCATTGCATCGGACCTGCCTTTTTCAAAATTTTGAAAATGGCGAGGCGCACTCAACAGACCTAGAGATAAACCTGCCGAGAGCAGCTACGCGAACCGCAAGTCTTCGTGACATCCTTGACGCGCTTTGGTGCTTCAATCTGCTCAATGTCCTTGATCTTGTCGGGATTGGATTCTATTCCCCGTTGAGACACGAATAACACGAGAAGCTTGTCGGAATGGACTCCAATCACGCAATTCTCAGGTTTGAGATTGAGGTTGATCTTGCGCAGATTTGCAAAGGTTTCGTCTAAATCTTGAATCAGGGTCGCCTTGTCCTTGCTTTTGACCACTATGTCATCCATGTAGGCTTCCACATTTCTGTGCATTTATGCTCAAAAGCGTCATGAACTACTCTTGCAAATGTTGAACCAGCATTCTTTAACCCGAAGGGCATCCGTGACAAAACAAAGATGTGCCACATGGGGTGATGAATGCGGTCTTCTCCTCATCCTCTTCTGCCATGATGATCCGATGATATCTTGAGTATGCATCCGAAATGAAAGCAAATCACATCCGACCGTGGAGTCAACAATCTGGTCGATGCGCGGCAAGGAAATGGGTCTTTGGGACAAGCTTTATTGACATCGGTAAAGTCGATACAAAGCCTCCATTTCCCGTTAGCCTTCTTGCATACAACTACAGGATTGGCCAACCATGTAGGATGGAGTACTCCTCGACAAGGCCTGCCGCTTCCAATTTCTTGATTTCTTCTGCGATGAACTCTTGACGCTCCACCGCTTGCTTCCCGACTTTCGCTTGACGGGGGCCGCGATGAGGACAAAGCGGCAAGATGGTGCTCAATTACTTTCTGGGAACACCGGGATGTCGACGGTTGCCACGCAAACACGCCGTCGGCGTTCGCCGCAGGAAAGCAACGAGCCGCCTTCCTATTTAGGGTCGAGAGTGGCACCGATGGTGAAGGTACCACCGATGCCGTCCTCCTTGGCGGACACCTTCTTGGTCTCTGGTGGAGCTGCCATCGCCTTCTTACACTTGCCGTGGAGCTCGATGGTGCGTCCTCGACGGTAGCGCAGCACTCAAGAGGTGCGCTTGCCGGAGTGGGAATCAGAGCTCTTGCCGGACTTGGTCTTCTTCTTCGCCCGGGAGCTTCTGGCAAGTGGCTTGCAATCTGCTGCAATTCTTTGCTTCCCGGTAGATCTTGTCGACGCAGATGAGAGCATCCTTCTTGTCGCCAGGGACTGAAATGACACTTATCGGGCCTGGCATCTTCAGCATGTTGTATGCATAGTGAGAGGCTGCCATGAATTTGGCAAGTGCTGGACGGCCAAGTATCCCATTGTAAGGCAATGGAAAGTCGCTAACGCCAAAAGTGACCCTCTCGCCCCGAAGTTCAACTTCACGCCAAATGTCACCGCAACGTGATCTTTCCCTTCGCTTGCTCCTTCCCGGATTGATTCCTTGGAATGTGCCGGTCTCTTCGAGCTCGCCATCTTGGATCTGGAGTTTCTGGAGCACCGCGGAGGAGATCAGGTTCAAGCCGGCCCCGCCGTCAACTAGCATCTTAGTGACCTTGAGGTTGCGGATAGTTGGTGAAACCAACATCGGCAAGCACCCGACCGCAGTTAGGCGATCAGGGTGGTCCTCAATATCAAGGATGATAGGCGTGCTAGACCATTTCAGAGGCCTGCGTGACTCGACGGATGGTTCTGCCGCATTGACTTCCCGCATCCACTGCTTGAGCTGGCGGTGTGAAGTATGCAGAGAAGCACCGCCGTCAACGCACGGGACCTCTGTGGCTTTCTGGAACTCTTGCTCATCGGTCTCGTCATCATCCATGTCTTCATCATCGCCTGCCGCTCTTCATCCTTGTCGCGCCGCTGGGAGGTCTGTCTCCTTGCCGCCGCTTGGCCTTTGCCGCGGCGTCCTCCTCGGCCGGACGCTTTTGCTAGCTCCTCCAAAGACCTTCCGGGCCTTCTCCTTGTCGCGTCGTTCAGATTCAGCCTTCGCTGCTCGACAAGCTGCTCGACCTTCTTGCAGCTCTGGAGGTCATGGCCCTTGGTGCGGTGGATCTTACAAGATTGTTTGTTGGAGCTGTCACGCTTGTCGGCGATCACATACCGGCAGTTGGTGCCAGCGGCAACCTCCTTGCCGGATCTACCAACTTTGGCTTTCTTGGCGCCACCTCCGTTGCCGGACTGCTCAAGAACTAGTACATCTTTGCCTTTCTTCTTCCTGTTGTTACGCCGCCGGCTTTTCTTTGCCGGGGCGGTCTCCTCACTATCAGATCCTCCTGTTTCAGTATTCTCTCCGGGGAGTCTCCTCCCTTCCTCAGCATGTGCACACTTGTCGGCCAGGGCATATAGCTCACTGACGTCTCTGATCTTGCACATCGCCATCTCCTCCCGCATCCTCGCGGTTTCGCACGCTCGATGGAACGCGCTGATTACCGCGGCAGGGTGGACATCTGAGATGTTGTCTTTGTCTGTGGCTGAATCTCTGAATGTACTTGCGCAAGGGCTCTCCTTCCTTCTGGGCGAGCAGATGAAGGTTGCTTTCTTGGCCATGGGGCTTGTGGCCGCCTATAAAGGCGCCGACAAACTGATGGCATAGATCCGCCCAAGAGGATATGTAGTTGTCCGGCAAGTGCATGAGCCAGGATCTGACATTGGGCTTGAGCACCGCCGAAGTAGTTGGCTGAATCTTGTCGTCTCGCCCCCGGGCAGCTTGCACCGCAATGGTGTAGATGCTGAGGAACTCTGACGGATGCGTCTTGCCGTCGTACTTTTCTGGCACGTCTGGCTTGAAATTCTTCTTGCCAGGCCACTGGACTTGCCGCAGCTCACGAGTGAACGCAGGGCAACCTATCACAGACGGCAAGTCGCCTGGTTCTTCCGGGCGCATGCATGTCGACAGAAGGGCCCAGCCAGACTTGTCAGATTGACGCCGTGCTTCTCTTCGGCGCTCGATGCGAGTTCGAGCGTCTTCTTGCTGTCGTTCGTGAAGAACTTGGCGCTGATCACGACGAGCTTGTGGATCCGATGATGCGGTGGAGTCGCTGTCGAGGTGGATCCGGTGATTCGGCGATCTTGGCCTTCGGGGCGGAGAGTGCATGGTGGTTGCACCCCCACCGGTCTCATCGCCACCGGCTCGTGTTTGGCAGTCCGCCGCCGCAACGGCGCAACGATGCACTTTCGGTTGTCATGGAGCGCCGCTGGCGGCCGATGAGACTGAATGGTGGCCCTCCATTCATCGACCTTGTCGGCTGTTGGAGGGTAATCTAGAGCAGTTGTGCTCTCGCCAAAGCTTCTGCTGGAGTGGTGGGTGGCGGTGGCAAGCGGCGCGAGGAGCGGATATGCTCGGACTTCTAACTATGTTAGAAGGAGCAGATCCCGTCCAGCGGCCGTGCCTGCTTCAGCGCCCAAAGATGTTGGCGTGCATGCTGGTTTTGAGCATCCCGAGATCCTCCAGCTCGATCTTGGTCCAACGAGCGTATGGCATTGTGAATGCCATGACGCTGTCGGTCTCGCGCCTCCTGAGACGGGCGCGGTGCATGCACGGACGCCGAGGTATGCGCAGCCTTGTCCTTGGACTTGGCAGCACCGTGGACTCCCCCGTCGACGTCCGTTCTTCCGCCGGCGTCTACCCCACCACCCGTTTGCTCCGGTGGTGGTGGGTTCGACGCGGATGGAGCATCTGCCGACGAAGCCTTCTTCTTCGGTGGCATGTCGATGAAGATGATGAAGATCTAGCTCGCGTGGACGCCGGATCAGGTTCGCACAATCTCGACGCTCCCCTACCTGGCGCGCCAAAGATGTCGGGGCAGGCTGATCTGGCCCACGAACACCTATGGGACCGGCGGACCGAGCCCCTTTCGGTTTGGCGGGGAGCGGAGTTCGCACGAAGAGCAGATCGAGGCGAAGCACATGAGAGGTTTACCCATCTTCGGAGCTCTCCGGAGAGATAATACTCCTACTGCTGCATGTCTAGGTGTATTGAGTTCTTGCTCGGGAGCGCTTGAGTGCTACAGTACACATGAGCTGCTAACGAGACCGAAGCGGGGGGAACCGACCCCCACGCTATGCATGGGCCTCCTTTTATATGCTCAAGGGGTCTCCGATAGGTGGCAACGAGACAAGGGTAAAATGGAAAAGGAGTGGTTGGTACAGCTACCATGCATAAAGGTATGTACAGTATCATACCTAACCTCGACGGCAGGGGACAAAGGCATTAAATGCCCGTCTCACGCCGCCTCTAACAAAGGCAAACAGGGATCGTCGGGCGCCACCGCTTGCCACGATGGCAATCTTGTCGGCGCCGCTTGCCACCCCGCACCGCTGGCTGCATGACCTCTCGCCACACGCTACCGAAAGGTCCTGTGGTGACACGTTAGTGGATGCGCCGGAGCGCAGTACAGAGTGGTGGTCTGCATGACAAGCGCCTTTGCCGCGTTGTTGTCTTGTCGCTACCGAAGCTTGTCGCCATCGGGCCTTCCCGCAAGCTCCTCTTGCCGGGCCTTGTCTCCTAGGGTGCATTGGGTGGCCTTCCCGGCAAGCTCCTCTTGCTGGGGTCTTGTCTCCCTGGCTTGAATACTTTGTTCTTGAATGGCTCCAAAGGAACCACGGAGGATCCTGGCGGTCACCCGGTAAGCCTTGCGCGGAGGGCTGCAACTGCCCGTGCACAAGTTCGGGATACTAGGGTACCCCTACTCTAGTACAATCGACATGGATTGAGGCAATTTATACCGCGTGCCACATCATCAACAGGTATATCTTCACAAATTCTTCAAGAAGACTGCCTATGAACTCCTCAACGACAAGAAACCCAATGTGAGTTATTTCAAAGTCTTGATTGCAAAATGTTGGATTAGAGATCCTCATCACAATACTAAATTTGCAATCAAAGCACATGAAGGTTTTATGCTTGGTTACGGAAAGGACTCAGACACCTACGTAGTCTTCAACAACGTTCTTCACAAGGTTGTTGAAATCAGTAGATGTGCGGTTCGATGAAACTAATGGCTCACAAAGAGAGCACCTACCTTCTGTGATAGATGAACCAGCACCTGAGGATTCTATCAAGTTCAAGGCTACTGAGGATGTATTCCTACCGAAGAATCTGCTGAAGAATTCATTCCAGAACATGAAGAATGTCGAGCTGATGCACCTGAGGAAAATGCTGAAGAAAATGGTGCTGAAGAAAATGATGATCAAATTCCTCAACGACAACCAGCTCATCCTCGCGTTGCAAAAGAAGTGCAAGTTGAAAAGATCATCGATGACATTAGAGCACCAGATGAAGCATTTCTGGAGCCTGAGTGGATTCAGGCCATGCAAGAAGAATTACATCCATTCGAGCTCAACAACTTCTGGGAACTGGTCAAACGTCCAGATCCTCGCAAGCACAATATCATTGGCACAAAGTGGATCTACCGCAACAAGCAAGATGAAAATGGCCTTGTGGTGAGGAATAAGGCACGGCTTGTAGCTCAAGGCTACACACAGGTTGAAGGAATTGATTTCGATGAAACTTCTGCACTTGTTGCTAGACTTGAGGCTATTCGCATATTACTTGCTTATGCTAACCATCATGATATCACTTTATATCAAATGAATGTGAAAAGTGCATTCCTCAATGGTAAGCTTGAGGAAGAAGTATATGTTGCTCAACCCCCAAGTTTTGAAGATCCAAAGCATCCCCGACAAAGTCTTCAGACTCAATAAGGCCCTCTATGGCCTCAAGCAGGCCCTTCGGGCGTGGTATGATACTTTGAAGGAATTCCTCATGAAGAAAGGCTTCAAACCCGGTTCACTCGACCCTACTCTTTTCACTAAATCTTATGATGGTGAACTGTTTGTGTGCCAAATATATGTTGATGATATTATCTTTGGTCTGTCTTGACCAACGTTATAGTGATGAATTTGCCTATATGATGAGTGAAGAATATGAAATTTCTATGATGGGAGAGTTGAAATTCTTCTTAGGTCTTCAAATTAAACAACAATAAGAATGGCATATTCATATCTCAGAGAAATACCTCAAGGATGTACCGAGGAAATTCAGCATGCATGATTGCAAAGGCGTTAAAATTCCTATGCCCACAAATGGCCATCTGTGCACTGATGAAAATGGTATTGACTTCGATCATAAGGTATACCGCTCCATGATTGGTTCTTTATTGTACTTATGTGCATCTAGGCCAGATATAATGCTTAGTGTTTGCATGTGTGCCTGATTTCAAGCTACACCGAGGGAATCACACCATAAGGCTGTGAAGCATATTCTTCGATATCTAGCTCACACACCAACACTTGGATTATGGTACCCCAAGGGCTCGGCTTTTGATCTCATTGGATATTCTCGACTCGACTATGCCGGTGATCGTGTGGACCGCAAGTCAACATCTGGTACATGTCATTTCCTCGGACGATCTTTTGGTCCGTTTGTCCACGAAGAAATGTAATCGCGTATCACCGCTTCACTACCAAGCCGAGTACATTGCTACTGGTTCTTGTTGTGCTCAATTGCTATGGATGAAGCAAACTCTCAAGGACTACGGCGTCAACGTGAAAAATGTGTCTCTCCTTCAGGACAATGAGAGTGCCATCAAGATTGCTCACAACCCAGCTTCAGACTCAAGACAAAGCACATTCAGATTCATCATCATTTTCTTCACGATCATGTGTTGAAGGGCGATATTTCTATTGAGCATGTGAAGACTGAAGACCAGCTAGCCGATATCTTCACAAAGCCCTTGGATGATAAGAGATTTAGCAAGTTGTGGTGTGAGCTAAATATCTTAGAATCTTCGAATGTTCTTTGAAAAGGACACTCATCCTAACACTTATGCAAAATTGATGACTTAGATGTGCAACACATGAAGAAATGTTTTTCTTTAATCAATGAAGAATGACACTCTAAGTGTGAGGAAATTAATGAAGAATTTGATTCTCAGAACCCTATGACAATTGTACGCGGTGTCTGAAATCACCATTCTTATACGGTGGGTCACGCCACCACCAAAGTTGAAAATCTTCAATTTGAGTTTTTTTTTCCAGTTGTGAAATTCCTTAGTTGTTCAAATTCTTCAACTTTGCAAAATCTTCATTGTTTCCGTTGTTTTTCTTCATTGGCTATATATATATATATATATGGGTTTATGTCCTCTATAGCATTCACTTATGGCTAATTCTTCAAGTTGGTTTTTTCTGCTAAGTAAATGTGATCGGACCCTTCCCCCTCTATGCTATACTCAACCCAATCTATTCACAAATTCTTCATGTGCGTTCTATTTGAAACTCGTTCAAAATCTTCACTGTGTCCTTGTCAGCTGAAGAATTTGCGAACTGAACTTTTAACTTATCTTATCCAAATTTTCGGCTTTGCCGCTCAAACCGTTCCGCATCCCACGATATACTTATCTATTCACCCACGATCTAACACGATCTCCACTTCTCAGTACGTGGGTGACACATGTCATGCGAATGAGAAGGGTCAGGGGCACGTTCGTCCAAAATCTTTGGGCGGATAGTTTTTCACCGTGGCTATAAATACCCCTCTCCCTTCCTCACTTCCTTTACTCTGCCGACCTCTCTCTCCCGCCGAGCTTCTCAAACCCTAAGCGCCGCCGCTTACTCCATCGTCAGCCGGTGAGGAAGAGCTTCATCGCCTCGACCTCGTCGCCGACGACTCGCCACCGCCGCATGAAATCTTCAATTGTCGCCGCCAGAGCCGCCTTCCTTCGCCAAGTTAGGGCGTGGAAGATCTGCACGCATTTAACTTCACTTCTCCATCTCACCGCTCGTAGTGTTCTTCGCTCAGGTAATTAAAAGTTACTTTTATCGCCTCTTTGATTCAAATGATTTCTACAAAATCTTCAAAGGTGTTTTTCTTCAAATCCTCACACACTAAACACCTCACAAGTCATCTGTTTGATTCTTTTCTCTAAGCATCATTTTTCTTTAAGATTCCTCAATTGTGTGGATCTTCGATCTATACAACTCGAACCTAAGACAAAGAACGCTTAGTAAATTCTTCAAGACTCATCTCGTCAAATTCCTCAAACTTGTTCTTTTGAAAACCTTCCGAGAATGCATATGACCTCTCCAAATTCCTCGCAACTATACTCTGCTCACAGTACTCATGTCCGCCGCTGAATCACTAGGTTCTCTTCAACTTATCTCATTTGCAGCGTTCCTCGAAGAAAAGTTGCATACTTCTTCAGAGAATTCAATTGTTCAAATTCCTCAATCAAGAAAATGGTCGATGTAAAGAAGCCACAGACAGGAGGAAAGAGGCCTGAAATCGACACTGCCTTTGAGATCCCTTATGACATATACAAAGACTATTGCACTCCTGATGAGGCCAAGTTTGGTAAGGAGAACAAAAATCAGCGCAAGGCGCGCATCCAGAGGATAGAAAGGAGATGGGCAAGAGAATGAGGGAGTACAGGTATGTAACTCCAAAGTACATGAAGAAATTCGCACTCAACCCTCCATGCCCAAGACCTCCATTGGCACCTGGCCAAGAAGCAGATCCCACCAGCCTCAAGCGCGGTGAGGATTATCCTAATGAATGGGCCAAGCGCCAGGCCAAGCTGGCTAGACAAGCCAAAGAAGTAGTGAGGAAATTCAATGAAGACTCTGCTGCTGCTGCTACTGAGGCCTCTGTAAAGCCGAAGAAATCCATGGCAAAGAAACCTGCACGTAAGCCAAGTGCTTCACCTTTAATGCCCTCAAGGCCAAGTTCCTCAGCAATGCCCTCACGGCCAGAATCTTCAAAGCCCTCAAGGCCAATTCCTCATGCTGCTCCTGCTCCTCCAAAGTCCTCAACTGCCCGACAAAGTCCTCAAAGACATGTGCATCTTGCCACGTGCCAAAGGACAACTGCATCTCTATTGCCTCAGAGCCTCTGCAAGTTCCTCACCGCACCAAATTCTTCAATGGGACCATCTCTGCCAAGACAAAGGTCATCATTGACGAGGTCCTCGCCCTAGTCCTCGTAAGAAGCAGTGTCGCCTTCCAAGTGCCGTCTCAAGAAGACGGCCGATGATGAAGAACTTGTCGAGATCATCGAGATAGGAAAGTCGTGGCCGCTAGAGCCAAAGGCACGAATGTGCCACCGCTTTTGGATCCAAGGTTGATCCTCGACTATATTGATCTTCCGCACAAGGACCCAAACACTCCTATGCCTGATTTCAATTTGACTCTCGCCAAAGTCACATGTCAATTCCATTTCATCCAAGAAGAAAAATGGAAATATGAGAAGGCCAGCAGATCAAGAAAGCACAAGATAGGAAAGAGAAGTTTCAAGAACAACGTCAGCCTCAATGACAACTCGATGAACTTGTAAAAATCCAATTCAAATCAAATCCTCAAATGATGACTTCAATGCTTACTATGCGATTGGCAAGGAGCCAAAGTCAGTTTGTTAAATTGACCGAGAAGTTCACCTCCAATGTTGCAGCTCCATCGCAACAAGAATTCCTCAGTCAAGCATCCGCCAGCCAACTAAAGAACATGTCAGCACCGCTGATGACTTTCAGGCTGCTGAAGAAAATGTGAGTTCCAGGGCTGATGACTGCATTCCAGCCGCTGAAGAAATTGAAGAGGTCAGGGAAACTGCATTAGTTGTGCCTGAAGAAAATCAACCAGATTCCTCTGCTCCTCCTGGGCCTACCCCAACTCCAATCCTTCCATCTGCATCAGATGTGAAGAAGACCAAGGCTGCAGAGCGCAACCGTGAAGAAAATGAAAGCACCAGCCACTTCAGATTCTTCAGCTCCGAAGAAGATGAAGCCTTTGACCAGTTCGTTTGCAAATCCCATTGATGTTGTTCCGATCTCAACCATGCCATCAAAGGAAATCGTACCTTTTGATGGAGAATATGTGATCCCCAGCGGATCTGATGAAGAAAATCCTTCTGCTGCTTCGTCAGAGCAGATGGATGAAGAAATTGAAGTGGATAAGATCCCTTCAACACCAATCGTTTCCTCGCCTATGCCTCAGTTCACAGCCAAGAGGTCAAGGCGTTGAAGAAATGGAAGATGAAGATGTGGACATTGGATGCACCACTCCAATGATGAATGATGACTTTTGGGAAAGTCAGCACCCCAATTCTCCACTCTTCACACCTTTAAAGCAAATCCCTCAGTCCCCTGCACCAACCGTTCAAATGGGCTCTAAAGAAACTCACCCCACTTCGTCTGTACGTGAAGAAATTCCAGCCACTAGTGCTGAAGAAACTGCTGCATCGATCTTCCAAGACGCAGATCGCCATCAAGAGGAACCAGAAATTCCTCACCAAGAACCCGAGATTGCGATTCCCGAGGTTGTGATGCAACTCATCGACACTCCTCCGCCCAAGCCAAAAGATCCATTCTCAAGGAAGCAAAAATTCAAGGTCAAGATTTCTTCGGCGAAAGCATGTATTCTTCACAGACTACAACCCCTATGACTCTGCTCGCATAAGGAAGAGGCGTTTCTGGACGGCCAGCCAGGCTAATTTCTATTCCTCAGTGCTGTTCAACAAAGACAAAGTCTTCGATCATGCGCACATTCCTCACGTGGATATGGAATCTCTGCCGTGCTTCGAGCCAGTCCTCAGTGTTCTTCACGACGCTGGATTGTTAAATTTCTGCACTGACATCTGCGATTGGAATGAAGAACTCATTCTTCAATTTTATGCAACGCTGCACATCACCGGAGATTCTGAAGGTGTGAATTCATGGGTGCCGGATCGATGTCCGAAACACTCACTACAAGGCACCAGCCATCAATTGCTTCGTGCCTTACCACTCAGTCCTCCCCTTGAAGCTGCTCGTTGCGTCTACAGTGAACCTGAGCTTACAGATCATTACATGCAAGTGCTGATGAAGCCTTTGACGCCGGGTCAGGCCCCACGAACCAAATTCCTTGTGAAGGAATTACTATATGTGCCTCGGACTGTCTATTGCATTTTGACGAAGACATTGAGTCCTATCAAGGGCCACAACTCGAATGACGAAGAAGTCGTTGGCATCATGAAGAATCTGCTTTTCAATATCATTCACGGCGTTCCTGTCAACTTCCATGATTTCTTCATGAGGACTCTGGCCAATATCGCTATGTCACCATTTGAGTTGAAGCCTTATGCACCTTGGATTATGAGATTCATCAGAACAAGGTCTTCACTCAACTACAAAGCTGATACACTGAACAACTCCAGCTACTTGCCTCCGATTGAAGTCCTCAAACGGACATTTTCCTCAGCTGATGACAAGGGCAAGGTCGCCATTGTTATAGATGAAGGCATTCGTCCATTGATGGTCAATTTCGCAAGGCTGCATCCTACTCAACCAATGACGACTCTGCCACCCATGACTCTGCCGCCAACATAGCCAAGCAAAATCCTCAAGGCACAGCACCCAGGGTGATGACTGATCATGAGCTTCTCCTCAGCCTTCATCAGAAGGTTGATCGCAATCATAAATGGGTCAAGCGACGGTTTGGTTCAATTCTTCACAACATGACCTCAACCCACAATGCAGTGAAGAAAAACCAATACTACCTCCATGAAACCTTCAACTGTACCTGGGTTGTTTTGTCTCATGTCTATAGCAAAGAAGATCTGAAGAAAATGGGTCTCAAGGAGGACTTTGACTGGTCTGCACCTCCACCGAAGAAATACAAGAAGGTCAAAGTTCCCTCCTTGGTGGCCAGCTCATATTCTTCATCGCGCGACACCGATGAGCATGAAGACTTGGACGACATCAAGGCAGCCCAACATCAACAACCGACCCTAACAACGCCGACGCTCCTTCATCAACTTGATATTCTTCGTATGCGTTAGTCCTCAATTTCGATCCTTTTGGTCATTCGATGACAAAGGGGGAGAAATTTGAGTTAGTCTTCACGCGGGTCTATTATATGGGCGTTTTTTTCTAAGTTACAACTCTCGTTCTTCTGATGACTTTGCTGGATCGAGTTGTAAACTTAAACTCTATGGTGACCTGATACTTTTGCTGTGTTCTTTTGCATGCTTATTCCTCATTAATGTTAATGCACACATGCTAAATTACATCAGTCACCATATTTCATCATGCATTTCAAATTCTTCATATTATATGTCAAATGCGTGTATGAATTACAAGATATAGGGGGAGATCTCCATGATTCAACTCTTCAAGTGTGCATTGCTTCAAAAGCAAATTCCTCACTATGCACATCTTCAGGAGGAGTTCTTCTATATCTTGCAATCAAATTCCTCAATATCAGTATTTACACTTCACATGTTTATCCCCGTTGAAAACTTAACCGATATTGTCATCAATCACCAAAATGGGGGAGATTGTAAGTGCATCTAGTGCCCCTTAGTGATTTTGGTGTATTGAAGACTTATAGGTTAAGAGACTAATGTGTTCATGAGTGTACACAGGTCTATAAGTCTATGAGGAGTTTGATATTTACAGAGAAAGTCGAATTCTAAAATGAAGTTCTTCGATCAAGACTTTGGATTTCAAGACTTTCAAGACTTTGAAAGTGAAGAAATTGGTGTGACCTTGAAGACTTGGTATTCATTCGAGGAACATGAAGCGTGAAGACTTTTGTTTTCGTAGTTTCATTTTCTCTTTCTTGAGTCATAGGAAACACCGTGCATCAAGTTAAAGGGGGTCGAGGAAATACTAAGGAAAAAATTCCATGTGATGCTCAACTCAAAATCCTACACCTACCAATCCCTTCGAGTGAAGCCATTGGAAATCTCATACAGCTTCAACAATTTCTTCAAAGGATGTAGACGAAGTTCTTCTGGTCACTGAGGAATTTGTTCTGACTGAGGAGTTAGGAATTCGCCAGTGCGGATTGCCTACACAGTGAGGAACATGATATCCCTGAGGAATTCGAGCCTCAAATTTTCGACCGTTGCTGTGCTATGCGCCAGCTGTCCCAAAATATCTACCCACCTAACGATCATATCATTGAAGGGCATTTATGTCTTATCATGTCGGGCTGCTCCCTAGGCTATAAATAGCTGCCCCCTACAACCACTAGCTGGTTGGCTGCTCCGAGAGAAACTGACACTTGTAATTTGAGAGCATCCCATCCTCCGAGGACTTTGAGCGAAAATCATCAAGTGAGGAAAAACCCAAACCCAAACACCTACAAACCCAAAGTGATTGAGCATCACTGAAGAGATTGATCCTCGTGGATCCGACGCTTGTTACCTTTGAAGACTGTGCTTCTTCCAAACGGTTAGGCGCCATGGTCTAGAGCATCCAAGAGGAAATTGTGGATCGCCGGTGACCGAAGTTTGTGAAGGTTCGGAAGTCACGTGAAGACTTACCACGAAAGTGATTGGGCGAGGTCTGTGTGACCTTAGCTCAAGGGGAATACGGTGAGGACTAAGTGTCCTGGATCATGGTTCAGGATCGGGTGTCCGGACTGTGTGTCCTCGTGTTTAAATACCTAGCCGCCCTAACCAGACGCATAACCGAGACAACAGCTTGAACTGGTCTACCAAATCATTGTCTTCACCAAGCCAACTGGTTTTATTTCCTCAACTCTTTCATTTCCTCATTATCGTGTTGTGTGCTTGTCATATCTGTGTTTGAAGACTTTGATCAAGACTTTCTCAATTTCCTCAGTTCAATTTCTTCACCGCTTTGTCTTCATCCCGTGTTATCCTCGTGATTACGCTTTTCAGACTGTGCTTGTCTTCATTTCATCATGATGACTATGCTTGTGTTCTGTTATGTTTACTTCTGAGTACTTATTCCGCTGCAAGTAGTTCTTCGCTAAGGAATTTCCTCACCCACAAATTCCTCAGTGAAGAATTCATAAAAATTGCCTACTCACCCCCCCCCCCTCTAGTCGATATAACGCACTTTCAACCTCGGGCGTGCACACACACACCCCCCTCCCTCGCTCAAAACCCTAGTAAGGTCCCCGCCTCCGCAAGGCCTCCAATGTCAACATCTGCCGGTTTTGCCCGTGTAGCTTACCCACCGATCTCCATACCCAGGCCGCCCTGAGTTTCTTAGATGACGCCTGCCAAACGCCCCCTTTCCCACAGATCTCCATCCCCATCCCCATCCCCTACTCCAGAGCGTCGCAGCCTAAGCCCGGCTACGCTTCCCATGGAGCTCGAGGAGCGACTGGCCCAAAAGAGGTGTATAGCGGTATCTTCGCCCGACGTCGCCGAGGAAGCTGACGACCATTACTGGCGGCAGGCACTCAAGCAGCGGGCTAGAGTATGCGGGCATGTATCAGCCGTCGGCTACAACATCGAGGTCATCGACAACGATGGCCTTAGGCGGGCTATGTCACGGGTTAGGTGGCCCACCCCCAACCCCTCGGGTTCAACCGCCTTCGATCTCATCCATGGCCCCGCCGCTGATCTCCTCTGGCTCGCTGTCAACAATTTGCCATTCTACATCGCCATCGAGCCCCTTTTGTCATTTCTGAAGGACACATTCTGTGACGCTAGCTTGGGATCCACAGCTTCCAAGTCAGACCTCATCGACGGTGACCATGAGGAGGGCACCCTCTCCGGCTCTTCCAAGGGGAAAGAGCCCATCTGCTCTTCCAAGGGGAAAGCGCCCGTCTGCGACATCAGGGAGGGCACCCTACAGCCGTGCTCTTCCAAGGGGAAGGAGCCCATCTGCGACAACATGGAGCTCATCCAGGGTATGTGCTCTTCCCACGGGAACGAGCCATCTGTGACAAGTGAGGAAACCCATGATTTGTTTTGCCGTGCCTCTTCACAGGGGGAAACCCATGATTTGTTTTGTCGATTCCCTTTTGTAGTGTAGTGAGAATATGTCCAGTTTTAATTGCTATATCTAGTTGTTTGCAGTATGCCTTGTTTATTTCAGTTGTTCACAATGTGATGCTCTATATGTGCAATTATTTATTGTGCAGTACATTTCATCAATTCAGTTTTAAACATACCGATAGGAATGCATATATTTGCTTGTTGTTAAGCCTGTTATAGCTAGCATATGCCTCTTTTAAAGTTTTTTGATTGTTTGGTTGTTTGTAGTTAGCATATGTCCAATTTCAAATGCTATCTTTGGTTGTTCGTCGTATGCCTTGTTTATTCCAGTTATTCACAACGTGATGTTTTATATGTGCAAGTATGAACTATGCAGTTCAATTTCATCAGTACCAGTTTCAACAATACCACTATGAATGACTACATTTGGTTGTTGCATCTTGTAGTTAACACGCATTTCCATTTTTTTAACAACAAACAGTGTACTTAGACCGGCACAATACCAGTTTGAATGACTGTTGCAGTTAGCACACCTTTCCACTTGTTTTGCTTTACTAGTGTGCTTAAACCTGCACACTGAAGCTATCTTTTGGAGATTATTTTGTCTGCTATGTATAATTTTGGTTGATGTTTAGCCTGTTGTGCTTAACATGCTTCTCGATGTACCTACATAGGACAATTTTGGGAACGACTGTTGTTTTCCATCGAGGTTAGTTTCATCCCATGGCTTATATCTGCTCATTGTTCAGATATCGGTAGCTGGTACCATATAGGCCGGCGGCTGATAATGGACTAATCGGTGAATCGGACTTTTAACTGAATATATCTGCAACCCATTTTTCGTTAGATTAACTAGGGCCATATGTAATATATCTGAGGCTACATAGCAACATGCAATCGCATTTCTTAATGTCTAAATATGCAATCCTAGGCTACATAGCAACAAGGAAGAGTGTTACATTAATGTTCTAATGATGTCTAGATATACGAGAAGAGCAGCAAAGAATAAAGAATAACAACAACAACAACAACAACAACAAAAACAACAACAACAACAACAACAACAACAACAACAACAACAACAACAACAACAACAACAACAACAACAACAACAACAACAACAACAACAACAACAACAACAACAACAACAACATCATCATCAACAACAACAACAACAACAACAACAACAACAACAACAACAACAACAACAACAACAACAACAACAACAAAGAATAAAGAATAACAAAGAATAACAACAACAAAGAATAAAGAATAACAAAGAATAACAATAAAGAAGAATAAAGAATAACAACAAGAAGAATAACAACAAAGAAGAATAAACAACAAGAATAACAACAACAAAGAACAACAACAACAAAGAACAACAACAGATTGAAAGTTTTTGGTAGTTATAGAATTCTCAGATTTCTTCAACTCGAATACCAAAAGGAAGAAAAAAATATGACTAAGTGATTTTATAGTAGAGGCATATCCCGAATGTGCTTGATAGATCCCATTTTTCATGAAAATAAAGATAGTCAATTTGATCGACTTAAGACTTTATTATGTTTTCTCGAGAAAGAATAAGATATCATTATTCTCTTTAATAAACTTTTGTCTCGTCACGGAATACTATATGATTTCACCGCTTGTTTCATCGTAAACAATCGGGACGGAAGGATTCGAACCTCCGAGTAACGGGACCAAAACCCGCCGCCTTACCACTTGGCCACGCCCCATTTCGGTTTTATGCGACACTAATAAACACTAGTATGTTTATTTGTTATTTGTCAATACCATTTCAATTACATAAAAAAGGAGGGATATTCTCAACAACAAGAATAACAATAAAGAAGAATAAATAACAAGAAGAATAACAACAAAGAATAACATAAAGAATAACAACAACAATAAAGAATAAATAACAAGAATAACAATAAAGAATAACAATAAAGAATAACAATAACAATAAAGAATAATAAAGAAGAATAACAAAGAAGAATAATAAAGAATAACAATAAAGAATAACAATAAAGAATAAAGAATAAAGAATAAAGAAGAATAACAACAACAACAATAAAGAATAATAAAGAATAATAAAGAATAACAAAGAATAACAAAGAATAATAACAAGAATAAAGAATAAAGAATAAAGAATAAAGAATAACAATAACACCAACAACAATAAAGAATAATAAAGAAGAATAACAAAGAATAACAACAAGAATAACAATAAAGAATAATTAATAAAGAATAAAGAAGAAGAATAAAGAATAACAACAAAGAATAACAAGAATAACAAAGAATAACAAAGAATAACAAAGAATAACAAAGAATAACAATAAAGAATAAAGAATAAAGAATAAAGAATAAAGAATAACAACAACACCAACAACAACAAAGAATAACAAAGAATAACCAACAACAACAACAACAACAACAACAACAACAACAACAACACCAACAACACCAACAACACCAACAACAAAGAATAAAGAATAACAAAGAATAACAAAGAACAACAACAACACCATGAACACCACCAACAACACCAACAACACCAACGACAACAACAGCAGGAACAACACCAACAACACCAACAACACCAACAACAACAACAACAACAACAACAACAACAACAACAACAACAACAACAACAACAACAACAACAACAACAACAACAACAACAACAACAACAACAACAACAACAACAACAACAACAACAACAACAACAACAACAACAACAACAACAACAACAACAACAACAACAACAACAACAACAACAACAACAACAACAACAACAACAACAACAACAACAACAACAACAACAACAACAAATAACAACAACAACAACACCAACAACAACAACAATAACAATAAAGAATAAAGAATAAAGAATAAAGAATAAAGAATAACAACAACACCAACAACAATAAAGAATAATAAAGAAGAATAACAAAGAATAAATAACAAAGAACAATAACAAGAATAATTAATAAAGAATAAAGAAGAAGAAGAATAAAGAATAAATAACAAGAATAATAAAGAATAACAAAGAATAATAAAGAATAATAAAGAATAATAAAGAATAACAATAAAGAATAAAGAATAAAGAATAAAGAATAAAGAATAAAGAATAACAACAACAACACCAACAACAACAAAGAATAACAAAGAATAATTCAACAACAACAACAACAACAACAACAACAACACCAACAATACCAACAACACCAACAACAAAGAATAAAGAATAACAAAGAATAACAAAGAATAACAACAACAAAGAAACAACAACAACAACAACAACAACAACACCAACAACACCAACAACACCAACAACACCAACAACAACAACAACAACAACAACAACAACAACAACAACAACAACAACAACAACAACAACAACAACAACAACAACAACAACAACAACAACAACAACAACAACAACAACAACAACAACAACAACAACAACAACAACACCAACAACACCAACAACACCAACAACAACAACAACAACAACAACAACAACAACAACAACAACAACAACAACAACAACAACAACAACAACAACAACAACAACAACAACAACAACAACAACAACAACAACAACAACAACAACAACAACAACAACAACAACAACAACAACAACAACAACAACAACAACAACAACAACAACAACAACAACAACAACAACAACAACAACAACAACAACAACAACAACAACAACAACAACAACAACAACAACAACAACAACAACAACAACTACAACAACAACAACAAAGCCCTGTTTGGATACTCAACTTAGCTAGAGGTTAGAGTTAGTTTCTAGCTCATGACTAACCCTGAACTAACTCCATCCAAATAGTTGTTTGGATGGCAGGGTTAGATTAACAATAAATGCACTAGGAGAACTAGCTCCAATTAGCACCTCTTGGATTGGATAGTTTTTTTGGGTGGGTTATAGATGCAACTAGCTCAAACTAGCCCTCATGTTTAGATATACTTTAGGGCTATTTCAGCCCGAACTAGCTCAAACTAACTGTAACCCATGGATACAGCAGCAGTTAATCAGCCGATAATTTGTAAGAATGCACTAAACTCCTTCCGGCCCATAATATAAGATGTTAATTCATCTGATATGGAGTATATTGGTGTTGGGGATCGTTACAGAAATTAGAAAAATTTCTATGCATCACCAAGATCAATCTATGGAGAGACTAGCAATGAGAGAGAGGGGAGTGCATCTTCATACCCTTGAAGATCGTGATGCGGAAGCGTTACAAGAACGCGGTTGGAGGAGTCGTACACACAGCAATTTAGATCACGGTCGATTCCGATCTAAGCGCCGAACAACGGCACCTCCGCGTTCAACACACGTGCAGCCCGGTGACGTCTCCCGCGCCTTGATCCAGCAAGGAGGAGGGAGAGGTTGGGGAAGACAACTCGAATAGCAAAGACGACAACAGTGGTGGTGGTGGAGCAACAGGAGCCCAAAGCAGGCTTCGCCAAGCACTATGAAGGACGAGGATGTGGAGAGGTAGGGCTGCGCCGAGAGAGAGAGAGAGAGAGAGAGAGAGAGAGAGAGAGAGAGAGAGAGAGAGACTCGTGTCCTTGGCAGCCCCAAAACCCCCACTATATATAGGAGGAGGGGAGGTGGATGCGCCCCCTCTAGGGTTCCCACCCTAGGGGGTGCGTCATCCCTAGATGGGATTGGAGGGGGCGACCAAGAGGGGGAGAGAGGGGGGCGCGCCCTAGGGTGGGCCTTTAGGCCCATCTGTGCCTAGGGTTTCCCCCTCTCCTCCTAGCTGCGCCTTGGGCCTTGGTGGGAGGCGCACCAGCCCACTCAGGGGCTGGTCCCTTCCCACCCTTTGCCCATGCAAGCCTCGGGGGCTGGTGGCCCCTCCCGGTGGACCCCGGAACCCTTCCGGTGGTCCCGGTACATTACCGGTGACGCCCGAAATACTTCCGGTGGCCAAAACCTCACTTCCTATATATTATTCTTTACCTCCGGACCATTCCTAACTCCTCGCGACATCCGTGATCTCATCCGAGACTCAACAACATTCGCAACCACATACAAACTTTCCCTATAACCTCAAGGCCATCGAACCTTAAGTGTGTAGACCCTACGGGTTCGGGAGGCATGTAGACATGACCGAGACATCTCTCCGGTCAATAAACAACAACGGGATCTGGATACCCATGTTGGCTTCCACATGTTCCACGATGATCTTATCGGATGAACCATGATGTCGAGGATTCAATCAATCCCGTATACAATTCCCTTTGTCTACCGGTATGATACTTGCCCGATATTCGATCGTTGGTATCCCTATACCTTGTTCAATCTCGTTACCGGCAAGTCTCTTTACTCGTTCTGTAACACATCATCCCGTGATCAACTCCTTGGTCAAATTGAGCTCATTATGATGATGTCTTATCGAGTGGGCCCAGAGATACTTCTCCGTCACACGGAGTGACAAATCCCAGTCTCGATTCGTTCCAACCCAACAGACACTTTCGGAGATACCCGTAGTGTGCCTTTATAGCCACCCAGTTACATTGTGACGTTTGGCACACTTAGAGCATTCCTACGGTATCCTGGAGTTGCACAATCTCATGGTCTAAGGAAATGATACTTGACACTAGAAAAGCTTTAGCAGACGAACTACACGATCTTGTGCTATGCTTAGGATTGGGTATTGTCCATCACATCCTTCTCCTAATGATGTGATCCCATTATCAACGACATCCAATGTCCATGGTCAGGAAACCGTAACCATCTGTTGATCAACGAGCTAGTCAACTAGAGGCTCACTGATACGTCTCCAACGTATCTATAATTTTTTATTACTCCATGCTACTTTGTCTACTGTTTTGGACTATATTGGGCTTTATTTTCCACTTTTATATTACTTTTGGGACTAACATATTAACCGGAGGCCCAGCCCGTAATTGTTGTTTTTTGCCTTTTTCAAGATTTTGAAGAAATGTAATATCAAACGGAGTCCAAACGGAATGAAACCTTCGGGTCGTGATTTTCCAACCGAACGTGATCCGGAGACTTGGACCCTACTCCAAGCAAAGGTTAGAGGCGGTCACGAGGTGGAGGGCGCCCCACCTGGCGCGCCTACCTCGTGGGCCCCTGAGCTCCACCGACGCATTCTTCCTCCTATATATACCTACATATCCCCGAACGATTAGAAGAGGAGCCAAAAACCTAATTCCACCGCCGCAACTTTCTGTATCCACGAGATCCCATCTTGGGGCCTGTTCCGGAGCTCCGCCGGAGAGGGCCATCATCACGGAGGGCTTCTACATCAACACCATAGCCCCTCCGATGAAGTGTGAGTAGTTTACTTTAGACCTTCGGGTCCATAGTTATTAGCTAGATGGCTTCTTCTCTCTTTTTGGATCTCAATACAATGTTCTCCCCCTCTCTCGTGGAGATCTATTCGATGTAATCTTCTTTTTGCGGTGTGTTTGTTGAGACCGATGAATTGTGGGTTTATGATCCAAGATTATCTATGGAAAATATTTGATTCTTCTCTGAATTCTTTTATGTATGATTGAGTTATCTTTGCAAGTCTCTTCAATTATCTTTTGGTTTGGCCAACTAGATTGGTAGTTCTTGCAATGGGAGAAGTGTTTAGCTTTGGGTTCAATCTTATGTGTCCTTACTCAAAGGATGTAAAGAGTTGCAAGGCACTTATTGTATTGTTGCCATCGAGGATAACAAGATAGGGTTTTTATCATATTGCATGAATTTATCCTCTACATCATGTCATCTTGCTTACGGCGTTACTGCTTTTTACTTAATACTCTAGATGCATCTTTGGATAGCGGTCGATGAGTGGAGTAATAGTAGTAGATGCGTAATCGTTTCGATCTACTTGTTTTGGACGTGATGCCTATATACATGATCATTGCCTAGATATACTCATAACTATGCTCAATTCTGTCAATTGCTCAACAGTAATTTATTCACCCACCGTAGAATACTTATGCTCTTGAGAGAAGCCACTAGTCAAACCTATGGGCCCCGGGTCTATTCTCATCATATCAATCTATATCACTTTATTTACTTGCTTTGTTTTACTTTGCCTTTTACTTTTTACTTTGCATCTATCTATATCAAAAATACCAAAAATATTATCTCTATCAGATCTCACTCGTAAGTGACCGTGAAGGGATTGACAACCCCTAAGCGTTGGTTGCGAGTTGCTATCATTTTGTGTAGGTACGAGGGACTTGTGCGTGGTCTCCTACTTGATTGATACCTTGGTTCTCAAAAACTGAGGGAAATACTTACGCTACTTTACTGCATCATCCTCTCCTCTTTGGGGAAATCCAACGCAGTGCTCAAGAGGTAGCACTCACTAGGGACATGTTGTGGTCTATGTATTCACACATGTATTACAATTTCCGGATAACACAATTATAGCATGAACAATAGACAATTATCATGAACAAGGAAATATAATAATAACCATTTTATTATTGCCTCTAGGGCATATTTCCAACAATTGGATGTTATATGATACTCCCTCCGTTCCTAAATATTTGTCTTTTTAGAGATTTCAAATGGACTACCACATACGAATGTATATAGACATATTATAAAAGAGTGTTGTACTACATCATTGTGCAATTGCTGTTTAGCTTCTAATATTAACTTGGTGCTTTTAGGTACATATGTCATTGGTAAAGATCCGCTTCAATTCCTTTCTCACAGATGGGGCAATGAGATATCGATGAACCAGCATCAAATGAGGAAGCCGATAAAGATTGTTAGTAAAATGGGTCCAAAGATGGCAATTAAACTACTTGTTTACACTTTATCTAAGACAACAGTGAACTGCAGGATGGTAAGTAAGAACTCTGCAGCCTTCTTTTTACTGCCCATAATGAGTTGTGTTAGATGACAATGTCTGAATCTTTTTCCTTTGCAGTGGTTGCTAAAGCAGTTTACTCAAGATTACCTCTCAAACTACATGATTGGTGGGCATGCAAAGGTTATAGTATTTCTATTAGAACACGATGATTATCTAGATGTTTTCATGAAGACCGTGAAGGATGGGCGGTCGGCCATCACAAGGGGTTGGACTAGAGTCGTGCGTGCCTTCTGCATGGAGGAGGGTCCAATATGGGCATTCCGCTTCACCTTGTTCAGCAACCAGAATATATTTTGCCTCTTTTTTTACCGTCTTTAATAGTACAAGTATACAAATGTGGTTCATCATTCTTTATTTGGTTCTTATGTAATTCTTGAACATATGTACCTATGAATCGAATAATGCATTGGTTGTTTGAACCTGATGGATATGAATAAATCTGTAGCATACATTCAAATTCAAATCCGATACAATTTGAAAAAGAAGCAATTAAATTACGGTGAAATTACGCTCTCCAGGTTGTTACGGCACACACGGTTGGTAAAACACAAACATTTGCGATATGCATCATAATCCGAGATGGTTCACGGAGAGGAAACGTGTGCAAGCATGCACACAGTTGCCATTTGCAAAGCGTGTGCGATGTCAGACAATATCACAAACGGTGCGGGCAAACTAAACGTTTGTGTTAGTTGCCTTATTGTACACGATTCGCAACCATGAACTGTTTCTGATGCAGTATGCATCGTAAACGTTGCACCACAGAATAGCGTGTGTGATAGTTGTCATGTACGACGATGTTACAACGGTCCGACATTTCGTAATCCTGTCCGACACTCGTATGACGATTAGCTAATCTTATTAACAGTGAACCGTTTGTGATGGGCCGCGCATCATACACGTTCTATAATAGTGAACCGTTTGTAATGGGCCGCGCATCATAAAGGTAGCACCACAGAATACCGACTACGGTGGCAATGCGAGCAGAAACGAGTAGGAGTACTGCAGGGGCCCTATCCCTGGAGGTTTCTGGGTCGTGTGGGAAGGACCCCCCTATCGCCCACACTCACTTGGCGACGGTTCCAAATGTCGTCGCGGAAAGGGGTTAAAAATCGTTTGTTTAGGACCGACGCGCACCAGTGTATTCAACCAACTCGTCCATTAGGAGTAGAGATTCACACAAGACCTTACAAAGTCATACAACAGTAAGACTAAAGCCGCCGTCTAGGCAACATCTGTCGCTACTTCTATCCAGTTGATGAAGGGATGCTGATAGTCTGGGCCTAATACCAAACAGACCTCGCAGCTAAACCTAACATCTAAGACCTGAGGTCCCAACCAGGATGTCTGCCGGGTATGGGGCACCCACCAGTCCGACGCACTTCTCAACCAGGACGCCTGCTGGGTATGAGGCCGCCGCAGCCACCTGCCACCAATCCATCTTTAGTGTTGTACTGCTGCATCTACCTTGCTTGGTCTAGCTGCCTGCCATCGACGCCACCATGACGCCAGACAACGCCACCATCCTGGGCTCGTCCATCATCACAAGCCCACCGGCGAGATCCCGCAGCTCCATGCGGCTGAGACCCACCATTGTTGACGTGTCAGATGCCACACCACTCCTCCTCTTGTCCCTTCCAGCCACCACTTTCTCCAAAATGATGCCCCCAGGAGGGAGAACGACATCGAAAACGTCGTCATCGTCCGATCCAGTAGACCCAGATCTGGGGTTTCCCCCGGAACCTCCCAATCAGGTTGACGTGACCTGCAACGACGATGTCTCGAGAAGGGAACGACGTCCGAGACGTCGCCATCGTCCGCCATGACTGCAGGCAGGCGCGATTTTCACCAGAAGCCACGTCGTCCCGATCTCGCGGCTGGCTGGAACCGAGTGGAGCCTCGCCACGAAGACGAACACCGTCGTCAGTAATCCGGCGGAGATCCGACATCTCCTCACCGGTCCCTCCATGCGTCGTCGGTCCACGGAAGGCCATCCCGCGGCGGATCTAATCTGGGCGTTGGATCCGTAGTCGCTGCCGTCACCATGTCTGCACAGATTAGCCACCCCGCCGGATGGGGTGCTGCCACCACCGCCGTCCAACGCAGGGCCGCCGCTCCGCCGGCTTATGGCGCTTCGGCCACCGCCGCACGGCATGGGTTTGCCTCCCCAGCCGCTACCTTCGGATCCCACAAGAGGAGTCGCCCCTGCCGCCTCAGATGAGATCTCGCCGCATCCCCCGCCCAGGTGCCTTCGGCACCGGGCCCGCCGCCACCGCAGCCCACGCCGGCGGCAGAAGGAGGGAGAGGGGGGGCTATGGTGCTAGGGTTTGGGGGCCCCTGGCGTCGCCCAAGGGGAGGCGAACTTTGATCGTACCTAACCGATCCACTAAATATAATAGAATAAAAAAATGTCATTTGCATTTTATTTTTGGCCACATGAAAAAGTTTGGTTGCTTCTTTATTACATTGAACTACACTTTTATATATCAGAGTATATAATTCATCAATTCTTCGCTACGAGAACGAAACCAAAGAAAAAAAAGAACCATAATTAGACATTTTTAATAGATATCCAACTTTCATAACTACTCCCACTAGTTGGGTTAATATTTTCTCTATGTCTTCATTGTTGATTCTCTCAATTGGATTCTCAAGCTTGCACACATCTTTCTTCTTTGGTTCCACACAATTCGACATTGCGTCGCCTCTAGTCTCTACTCTAGCAAGGAGTGCACAAACATCTATCAATTTTCTTGCTATTAGTAGATCAATGTAATCTTCTTCCCAATACCAAAACTTGCATCTATCCTACACGTAAATTTGAGCAAACAATGAGCTACAAATTATGCCGGATCCAATGAACAACCGGATAAAAACAAGCACTCACCTCATCTTTTTGGCTTTGAAGAACACCCAACCGGGATGTTCCGGCATGGTCGAAACTCGGCGCCTTCGCACTTTATGACCGGTAATGGGGAGCCGACGAGCTGCTGGGCAAGTGTCAAGCTCGGCTGACGACTGGTCATGTCTTTGTTGGCGGTTCGCCGACGAGTGAGATCAGAGCGGCTAGAGGAGGAGGCCATACCTGCATGGCTGCATGAGATGCATAGTTGTTGCCAGGGCTGTGCGGTTCGGTACCCGGCTAATCCATGACAAAGGTGCAGCTGCTGGCAACCGGATGCGTCAAATCCGGAGGCGGCGACGACGGCCATAGATCTGCCAATTTCTATGCCAGCGACGATGAGTGAGGCTCAAATCCGGGTGGGCAAGACCACGCCGGGGCCTACGAAGCGTCCGCGGTGGCGGGTGGTGGCCGGTGGAGGCGGGAAGGGTGGCGACGGTGTAGATGCGGCACAGGAGTGGGGTGGGTGAGGCTGCGGGAGGAGCAGATATTTTGCTCCATCGGTGGGCGGCCGAGTAAACATAGGCGCCGGATAGAAGGCGGAGTAAAAATTTTACTCCTCTGTAGCCGTTTAGGGGATTGGCGAATTGCTATTAGGGATACACTGATTTTATCAAGCTAGCAAACACATCATCCAAGTAGTTAACCCAGCTTCGTTGATCTCTCTAATCTCTATATCCCACTCTTTGATTTTCTTCTCTTTCTTCATTCAAGTAGTTAACCCAGCTTCGTCTGTTGATTTTCTTCTCTTAATCGTTCACCAAGGCAGTTAACAGCAAATTTATCTCTTCTGTGTTTTTCAGCTCGACGTGGTTGTAGTCTTTTAGCACCTTGTTTTGGCATGATTCCATATACCTGATCGCTGGCGTCGTGGCATTGCTCATTGCAGTTAGAATGTACTAGTTTGATATTGGAGGCGTCGGAGGTACAGTTTCTCAAGCATAGACTCCAGCATGAACTTGCCTCAAACGTGATGATCTCCATAGCAGAATCTACACAAACGGGTAATGTGTTTTTGCCGATGAGTTTTTGTAGGAGTAATATAAGGAGGACGTGAAATTGAAAACATATGCTTAAACACAATGGTTGAAATTGGTTTGTTGCACAAATACATAACACAGTGACTGCAATTTCATAAAAGGTACTCCCTCTGATCCATATTAACACAGTGACTGCAAAGAGAGCCTTGGCTCAGTGGTTGGGCATGCGGTTGTGCAGCCTAACGACCCGAATTCAATTCCTAGAATTGACAGGTGATGCACAGGGGTTTTTCCTTATTTATTGAGGATTAAGTTTGGTATGTGATGGAACCACTCATCAAAAAATATCTTGATACTCATTAAAAAAAATTCTGAGGACCATGTTTATCTTGGTACTCATACTAAAATGGCCGTATGCATCCTTAGTTGGTGCAGAGGCCGGGGAAATGAAATTCTCCCCCATTTTTAAAGATCAGAAACCGAGAGATAGTCCTGCCGCTCTCCCGCGTCGTCCGCTCTAGGGCGACTCGGGGGCGAAAACCTAGTCACCCGCCGGTTCCCCGCCGCTCCTCCTCCCCCGCCGCCGCCGGCAGCCGTCGCCGCTTGCTTGCCCGCGGTAGGCGGCGGCGGGCTTCCCTCGCCCGCCTCGGCCTCGAGACCCTTCCTCCCCACATCGAGATGTCGCCGATCGCTTCTTGCCGGCCTCTGCGGCGGCCGACGTCTAGTCGTCCCCTCCCGATCCGGTGCGGGGCCTCGACGGCTCCGCCATCGATCAGCCGGCTCGGCCTGGATCGGGCGCTCCTCCGATCTGGCGGTGGTGGGCCGGGCTCGCCGGATCCGCCCGGATCTGGCGGCGTGGCCTGCCTCGTCTGCCTGGCACAGGTCGCGGTGTGGTGCTCCTCGTGGCGGTGGTGTGGGTATTTCTCCATGCTTCGACGGGATGTGTGCGCGGTGGATGATCTTGCAGCGGCCTCGGGTGGTGTGGGCGGCGTTGCCTCTGCGGCGGCGGCCGTGGGTCTTTGATGGTCGCGACTTGCAGCGCGGCGGCGAGTCTCGGTGGGCGTCTACTGATGGGTCGGGGTGCCCGTCACACGGTACTGCATCGATGAAGTCGAAGCGTCTTCTCCGTCGTGCGCTCCTCAGCTAGGTCTTTGGCGAGTGGATGGGATGGGGCGGGACCGGGAAACCCTTGGCCGTCGGCGAAGGCCACGACAATGGCGGCGCCTTTGTTGGGCGCCGGTTCCCTTCTTGGAGGCCTTGTCGAGGTCCTCTCCCATCTTTCATCAGGTGCTCTTCTTTGGGCGAAAGCTCTAGTTCCCTTGTGGGCGACGGCGTCGCACTCGTCGCGTTCCTTCTTGAAGGCGTCGCCGGGTTCCCGGAAGCACGGTGGGCGCTTTGTGGTGCGTGAGGTGTTTGGCGGCGGCAATGTGTGCAACGCTTCATCTATTCTACCGCCGGTCTTCATCTTGTGGTAGCGCTCCTTCGCTTGGAGATGGTCTGGCATAGATGGTGGCCGTCGTTTGGTGTCATGGTGGCGTCGATGGCGGAGGAACCTGCCAAGGATGGTACCTCAATCTGCTCTGAAGATGGACCAATGGAAGATGGTGGCGACGACACATGTGAGTGTGTCTGACTGGATTGTGCCCCGGACCCGGTATGTGGCTCGGTCGGGGCTTCCGGCTTTAGATGTTAGGCTTAGGTGAGAGGTCTAGGTATATGGCCCAGCTTGCACCGGATAGGAGAAGCGGCATATGTTGCCAAGATGGCGGGTTCAGGCATATTGTTGTACTATTTTGTAAGGTCTTCGAGAATAATCAATAACATTGGCCGCATGCATCTCCCAAATGCAGAGACCGGGGTCATCCTCCTTTTCTAAAAAAATATATATATTAATTGACTCACACTAAATATTCAAAGGAAGCCGGTGGTCTCTTCTATCTTTTTCAGCTGGGCGTAGTTGTAGTCTTTTAGCATCTTGTTTTTCTTTTGGCGTGTTTTAGCACCTTGTTTTGGCATGATTCCATATACTTGACCGCTCGCGTCGCTGCATTGCTCATTGCAGGTGGGGGAGGGGATCCGGCTTACCTGCTCCCTCTCCATGCTCTCATCCATGCTCCCACTTCATCCTACGGCTGTTCTTTTTCCTTTTTCTTTTCTAATCTAATCATCTCCCCCCCTGATTTTCAGGGATGGGGCCGGGTTTTATTTTCTTTCAATCAAATCAAGCCACATATGCGGGAGCACGGATGAAAGCATGGAAACGGAGCAGGCAAGTCTTGTCCGTGGGGGAGGTGCAGTTTCTCAAGCACGGACTCCAGTGTGAACTTGCCTGAAACAGGGGAGGAGCCCAATGGGCTGACCCCGATGCACAGGATTACGGGCTCAACAAAAAGATAGTAGTGATTATCATCTAAAAACGGCCTGGGTAAGGTTGGACCTATGGTGGCAGGGAGCTCCTGTCTGACGCTCGTTAGCGTCAAGAAGTGGAGCTTTTGCTGAACGTAGGTGGAGATGGGCCGGCCCATTTAGAGGTCAGGAGTTTGAGCGCGTTAACAACGATCGCCAAAAATTAAACCGCACCAGCGAGGGATCGAACCTGCGACGTCCCCGCTCGAGAAGTATCGGGCTAACCAATCGAGCTGATACGTTCTACTGGTTTTCAGGCGCGCGACATCTTAAAGTACGAGCCAACTTTTGAAAAAAATCGAACAATTCACGAAAATCGAGAACAAAAAAAGGAAAATTACGAACAAAATTTGATCAACGCGAAACCCTTTTTAAAACCATGAACAATTTTTTAAATTCAAACAAACCTTTCAAACATGAACAATTATTGAACAGTTGAACAAAAATTTCGAAATTCCAAAAAGATGAACAATTTTTTAAATATACATTGAACATTTTTTAATTATACGCTGAACAATTTTAAAAACATATTGAACATTTTTTTATTATACACTGAACAATTTTAAATACATACTGAACATTTTGGTATATGCCGAACAAAATTTAAAATATACGTTGAACATTTCTGCAATGTATGCTGAACAAATTTTGAATTCTGAACAAAATTTTAAAACCGTGATTTTTTCTGAAATAAAGAAGGAAATGTGGAATTTCAAACTTTTTTGTAAACGAAAAAAGATAAAATAAAAGGAGAAGGAAAAAAGAAAAAGAAACAGAAACAAAATAAAAAACAGGAAAAAAAAGAATAAAAGAAACAGAAAAAATCACAAAACCGGCAAAAAAACCGGTTTATGGAACCTTCTAGAAGGTTCCCAAAACCGGTTTGCGGGGAAGTGGGCCGGCCCGTCGCGCGCAGCAGCTCCCGCGCTTCAGCGAAGCCGCGTCTCCTGGACGCACGCGCGCATCAAATAGGATTCGCCATGGTGGCAGTGCATCAGGAAACCCTATTTTGGTGCCTTATGCGCCAAATACAGTGTTATTTGCAACTTGCGCACAACCCCCCCCCCCCCCCCCCAATCCTTGTAAGTGGGCCAGCCCATATAGTTCGAGTAGTTTTTTCAGAAGCCCCTCCAGTTTGGGTCTTTGGGAAGCTTCCCAACCAGTTCTTTATGTGTTTTTTAGTTTTCTGTTTTTTGGTTTCACCCGTTTTTTTGTTTGGGTTTTTCCATTTATTTTTTGTTTTCCTTCTCTTTTCCTTTTTTTTGTCAAACGCATGATTTTTTTTCAATTTTTGTGAACTTTTTTCATTTTATTGAACTTTTTAAATTCTGAACATTTTCAAATTCATGAATTTTTAAATCAAGTTTCCCCTATATTTCATGTTTTTAAAAAATTTATTACCTTTTTCAGATTTTTTGTTTTTTCCTCAAAAATTGAACTGTTTCCAAGAAATTATTGTTTCTCTCAAATTCATTAACTTTTAAAAGTCGGTGAACTTTTTTGAACTTCATGATTTTTTTAAGTTTGTGATGTTTTAAATTCGTGATCATTTCTAAAAGTCAATGGTCAACATCGGCAGTCAACTTAGTGGTCAAACACTCGGTTTTGTGCCATCAATGGTCAATGCAAACGATTTGAGAAAATATGCATGGACGAGAGAGTTTTTTTTTAGCGGACGGACGAGAGAGCTGAGGCGAGGCGGATGAGGGAAGGAGTATTAATGGGCTTCGGCCCTTGTCAATCGCTAGTGGGCACCAGGAGCAAAATCTGGCCCTACAGGCCTCGGCCCAATTCCGTGCGCATGACCACTTTGTCTTGTGGAGTGGCATCGGAGAGCAACTAACCGAGGAGCGCTTGCTCGGCCGTGCTCCGTGCCTCTCGAAAACAAACAAAAAAATATATTTTTTTGCTTCTGCGAGAAGCGCGGTTTTGCTTTCATGAGAGGCATGGTTCTGCTTTCGCGAGAGGCACGGTCGTGCGTCTAAAAACGAAAAAAAAATGTTTCATTTTTTTCTTCCGCAAGAGGCACAAGCGTGCCTCTTAGAAACAAAAAATGGACTTTTTTTTTCTTCTGTGGGAGACACCATTTTGATTTTGTGAGAGGCACGGTCGTGCCTCTCGGAAACGGCACGGCTTCCTGAAAGGGAAAAAAACGTGCTCATGGTGTGGTTTTGTTTGTCCCTTTTTTAAAAAAAATTATCAAAACCTATCGACATGGGATCTAGTTTTTAAAATCTTGATGTGAGGAATCCAACCGTAAAAACAGTTCGAAATTTGGACGCACGGTTTAAGAGAAAAAGGAAAAACTTTAAGATGCAGCACCACTTGTCACAACTTGGTTGGAGCTACGCTAGAACTGACCTGGGCCGTGGCCCGCCCAGCTCTGGAGAAAAAAAGATTAGATACCTAGGCCCAGCACTCACTGAGGCCCTAACCCCATGGCCCGGGAGCTCACGCCTCACGCCACACAGAGACGCAGCACCCGGCGACTCAGCTGCCGCCGCCCCCCGTCACGCCGCAACCGCAGGCCGCCGCGGCTCCGCCCACCGGCCAAGGGGACTGCAGCACACAGCAGCACGGCGAGCCGGAGTCGAACAACCCACGACCCCACGCGGCCACAGGTACACGCAGCTACCACCGGCAACCCAAGCAACACCCAAATGAGCTCCTCCTTGAATCTGATCCTCTCGTCTCTCAAGCCTCAATATCTCCAATTCCAGTGAATCACTGCAAGCTGCACATATATTTTGTTTGAAGCACTCTCAGTTTCTCCCTAAATTTCACTTAGGTCATCGTCTATTCATCTCATTACCAATATGCTAGCATAAACAATTCACTCAATTATTGTTTACAGTTTAGAAGTTGTAGTAGAGGTAGCTATGTGCAAGGACAGTCAAAATTGGAGTGCCTGACAGATTATCGTATAGTAAAGTTTGGTATAGCTTATTTTGTTTGTATCTGATCTCTTCATATTGTAACAAATAAGAGAAGGTATACTGATTAATGCCAGTGATCCAGAATTTGATATATATATTATTCTTTTTGTGTGTGTGTGTGTTCTTTAGCTTGGCCCCCAAGCAATTTATTTGTAGCTCCGCCACTGCTCAGAAGCCTGTGTTCCCGGCTGCGCCTCTCCCACTCGCGGTGGGTGTGCCTCGGAGATGGCCGACGCGTCATTTTTCGATAGGATGGTTTCCCAGCTCCGGTCCACATCCAAGTGAGGAAAACCTCCACACACCTCAATCCTGCCTTTTAGTTTTGTTTCCATACATCTCGGTCTATACATTTTTCAGCAGAACAGGTCGATTCCCCTTCAGATGATTTAGCCCTTTTTATTTTGGAAAATAGCACGCTTGCGTAGACTGAGTACAGCGAAAGTGGCGCCATTTATCTCATTAATCCCGTTTTGGAACTGATACATAGTTTGTCTCTTTAGCCTTTTGCCAGCATGCCAAGTATTCCAGTACAACTGGTGATAGATGGTCTGCAGAAGAGTGCAAAACTAATAGTAAAATGTTAGTGCTCATGCATTTACATCTATTTAGATCATTGAAGAAAGTTGAACATGCCGTCTTAATCGTAGATGGTGGTTCGTGACTTCTTCAATTAGGCAAGATGGATTCTATAGTCACTTGTTGGCATTCTCTTAGTGTATAATTAATTTATTATTGACAAGACAGCTTTGGACTAGTCCTGTTACTGAGATATAGAAAAGATGTAACATATGTGGATAGAATATTTTCGGATATGTAGGGTATGTAATGCGATGTGTGCAACAGACTCATTACCTCCTTTGTATATCTATCTAATTCTGTTTTTGTCTTCAGCATGAACGAATTTAACTAAATCTTCTCTTGAGACTTTATTCGCTAGTGCGTGCAAGCGGTTTTTGTTCATGAATACCATTGATCTAAAGACGGTTATAAAACCTGTAGCTTGTTGCTTGCACTAACTCCAGAAGTCATTGTTTGCACACAGTCTGGCAGGCATTGTTCGCACTCTCCCAGCTTTACAAATAGTAGAATTTAACTAATTTCCCGTTTTTTTGGGTGTATCACTATTTTATTATGTTTGAATCATCTTGTTGGTATTGAAGGTACTACACTGGATATCCCAAGGATCTAGGTCCATCAAGAATCATACCGTTCACATCAGAGCGTCAGTTTGTGCAGCTATTACATGAAGGACGGCCTGTAGTTGTGGCCTTTACTATTAAGTATGTTAGGCTCATGTTTTTTGTTCAGAAACACAAGAATAGTTGAGTTGTACTATGTCAATAGCTTTGCACATGCTTACAACAGTAATGAAATTGCTTTTGTAGGTGCACTTATACACAGCATCTTGACAAAGTACTGGAGGAAGCTGCTGCTACATTTTATCCTCATATAAAGTTTGTTCGGGTAAGCCAATACTCTTATTACGCCGCAAAAAATATGCCATGAAGTATTTTCCGTTCACCTATAAAATGATGAGTTATTTTTTGAAAACTTTAATGCACTCTGCTTTTCTATCTGTTCAAATTACCATGTCTAGCTATTATGGAACATTGTAAAGGTTGGTTTTCTGTCTTAACTCCATGTTAAAATTCAAAATCTTGAAGTTAGTCCTATCTGATTTAATTTGTATACACCTAATACAATACTACCTTTGGCGAATCTAATTCATCATGCACTATAAAGTTCACCTATTTCAGTTTTCTGTTGAGCTTCAGGCACATGTGTGGAAGCTCTTTGTTTTGTGAATGTATCTTCGATGGTCTTTCCTAGGCTTTTCTTTCACCTGCTAGAGAAGCAGCTCTATGGGAAGCTTAGATGTGTGAATAGTTGTCCTTCTATTATTTTGACAATTTACAATTGTAGATATTATTGATGTACAAAGATACGATCAATTAGTCACAAGATAGTTTAATTGCCTGCCTGTCAAATCAGACTGTCACTTTTGATTTCCTTTTCATTTGGATGCTTTATCTTGGGTAATGTCATGATACACTTCCTTAAAATTTGTGGCTTCTTGCTTCTCATCTATACAATTGTGACTGCTGCCATCCTGTTTGCCTTTAGTCTCAAACTGATAGGAATTATTATTTTGTTCTACGTTGTCAGGTGGAATGCCCAAAGTATCCTGGGTTTTGCCTCACGAGGCAAAAGACTGAGTACCCATTTCTTGAAGTATTTTACAACCCAGAACAGGTCATGATTGTTTACTTCACATTTCATCGGTTAACACATGTTGCCACTTCTTTACTTCGAACTATGTGCCACCTACATTTTTGTCAACGATCTTGATTCTTGATCTTATTTATTTATTTTCTTAATTTTTGTGGCTAAAGCTGCTGCCTTGTGACCATGAGGTCACGGGTTCAAGTCCTGGAAACAGCCTCTTGCAGAAATGTAGGGAAAGGCTGCTTACAATAGACCCAAAGTGGTCGAACCCTTCCCCGGACCCTGTGCAAGCGGGAGCTACATGCACCGGGCTGCCCTTTTTTTTTGTGTGGCTAAAGAATGATAAGTTTCTTAATCCTTATGTGTTCTAATGGCTGGAGAATCGTTAAAGGGTCCAACTTCTTTCTGCGTGTTACCTTTAGCATTTTGAAGTCATATGCCCTACTTTGAGGGAAATTTCGAGATAGTTTCTCTATTATGTGCTCTCATGGTCCTCGTAAGAGTGGAAGAGTGAAAAGCACATATTGCATTGCGGTCTGATTTGCATCCACCATTACAACACTACACCGCTCCAATATTTGCGCAATTTAATTCCTGGTGTACCAGAGAAGCACTAATCTTCTTTTGAGGGAGAATAGACTTTAAGTTCTCAGGAAATGTGTGTATTTTGTGGCTCCATCTAGAGATTCGTTGCATCCTTTGTCAGACCAGGAATTAGTGTTTTCATTTGCATCTCATTTCCGTATTGGAGAAGGTCCTGCTCTGCTAACTTGCTCATGTATGGTCAGTTTGTTCTTTGTTGAACGTGAATGGCGTCGGTACTGTTTGTAGTTATTATTTGCTTAGCTGTGTTTAATGTGTTCCCATCATTTCATGGCTAGGCATCGCATATTATTTGGTAATAATAGAGCTCCACATCATTTCCCTAAAATGAATTTGGTTTCCATTTCTTTCTTCCTTACTTACTTGCTCATCGTGTTATCTGCACTTACAATACAGTTTATTGCCATTTTATCCTGGTAACATCATGATGTGTATTTTCTCAGGCTGCTAACCCAGGAAAGATCGTGGACCCGAGCATCACGAAATACTCCGCAAAAGTCCTACCTGTAAGCAATGCCCTGAAGCGTCCTTTCAAAATATTCATGCATGAGCCATTCATGCATTACTCACTTGTCAAGTCTAATGCTGTATAGAGGTCCGGTCCTGGGTCCGGTTCATGGTTTCCAGGTTGAGCTGATGTGATGCTATTTCCTTGTGTGCAGTTCAACTATGACCAGAGCGTGTATGGATTCCGGGAGTATTTTAAGAAGTATGGGTTCAAGTATTCCGAGACAAACTAGGTCTGTCATCATGAAGCCCTGCAGAGTTAGCCAGTCCGACTGGCATGATGAGGCCTAGTTATCAAATTTACTTTCAGCATGTACCAACAGTGATGCTGCATTCTTATGTATCAGCACTCCCTGCATATTGGCTCGGCCTTGGTGGTTGAAAATATGGCCAATCTGTTAGCTAGGTTTCTAGTACGCTCAAGATTCTAGCAGAATTTCTGAATGTTGCATGTTTATTCTTTGTCGAATCTCTGAACTGCATTTTCGGACTCGGTATTAATAAAATTCTGCGGCTCGCCATCTCAAGTGCATTATTGGACGAGCCTGTGTCCGTGCAGAAATTCTCCTACTCCCTCTGTCCAGAATTAGTTGATGCTCAAACGGATGTATCTAGATCAGATCAGAGTAGCAAACTATCGACGCGTTTGGTTCAGCCATGGTGACGTATTCAGTTTAGGCCTAGTTTGGCAACACACTTTTTCCAAAACCATAGTAAAGGAAAACCTCGGTATTTTAGTGTGTGGGCAATGAATACTCTGGTTTTTAAAAAACACAGTTTTTCTCAGTTTTAGCAAAACTACCAACGTGTTTGTCAAGTGCAATTTTTCTCAGTTTTCTGGTTTTGACCACTCACTGCATGGATAATCCTGAAGGTCGCTAGCTGAACCGAACTAAGCTACAATCAAGTAAGAGCGTGTTCGGTAACTCTCTGGCTCCCAACTCCACCGACTCCAGCTCTGGAGCTGCGCCGAACGGGTTAACTCCCGAAGTTAAGAAGAAGAAGCTGGGAGCGGAGCATATTGTATTTTACGAGGAGTTGAGGAGCTGGACATTTGCTGCTCTCAGAAATCAAAGGAGCGAGAGTTGACTGGAATTACGGCTGCATGCCACCGCCAAGTGAGCAAGTGTACCGTTTCGCTGCAGCTAATCTCTCGAGCGGGGCCACATCAAAGCCGAATGAGCTGCCAACCCATGCCAGTGCTCCCGATCGAGAAGCTGTGCTGCCGAACGTTTTCTGAACTCTGGTTTTTTGCAACGAGGAGTTGGGCGGAGGAGTTGGGCTGAGGAGTTGAGGATCTGACGGAGCTAGAGGGTTACCGAACAGGGCCTAAGTATACAACGACATGATCAGTTTGTGTTAATTAACAGCCGCCACTTGCATGTGGATGCGGCTGTGCTTCCAGTCGACGCTAAACCATGGCATTCGTATCTCTACGTCCGTCATCCAGTAGGATCAAACGTCTAGCACGATCTAATCTACAAGCTGCCTCTTGTTGCGCTAGCACAATAGTCGACGATTTCAGAGATCAACAGCCAGAAAAAAGATGGACGCGAGCGAGCGTTTCTCAGTTTAGAGAAAAGAGGTCCCAACCTCTTTTTCAAATACAACAAAAAAAACCATGGTTTCAGATATACCATGGTTTATAAAACTGCAGTATTTGTTGAAGCCAAGCACATTAAAGTATTTAAAACCGGGGTTTCTAAAAAAACCATGGTATTCTCCGAAAATTCCAAAAATACCGAGCAGCGCTGTTTCTGAATATTGTTACGTAATACCTCCTTTGTTTGGTTCGTGGGCTCTCCGTATCAAGAAGCACTGTTACATAATACACCGCGGTCCGATTTCTAACCCCGTCCGTTTCGGGCGGTTTTAATTTGTGAAGCGCCGTATCAGGAAGCACTGAATAGGTCGTGAGCGAAACAAACGCTGGTTATGGTTTCGGAAGTCACTGTATTCGGAAGTCGCGCTTTTTTGTCCCAACCAAACATGTCGTATATGTTTATTCCTGCGGAGTTTGCAAACTGTGCCAGAAGAAGGAACGTTGAATCAGAAAACCTGGTAAACTATTCTTTTTTTCAAAACGAAAAGAAAAACCTGGTATGTGTTTGATAGCAAAGTATTTTCTAAGTATTTTGAGAATACCGTAGTTTTTTTTAATACCAAAGTTTTATTTACTTTGAGGTGTTTGACTACCACTGAAAACCCCCCGCAAAAAAAAAGACTACCACTGAAAACCGAAGTAATAATACTGTAGTATTTCAAAACTGTGGTAATATCTCTGCATAAAAAAAAGAACCCTGGACCTCTTTTTTTAAAACAGAGGACGCGAAAGAAACGCATCTTCTTCCTCGCTCGAAGCTGTCGCGGTCTGTCAGCGGCCATGGACTTCATCCTCCATCTTACACTACTCCCGCCTCTCGCTGTCGGGCGTTTGCCTCTGCCTCCGTGCGACCGGGTGGTGCCCGTCCCACCCCTCCGTGCAAGCTGAGAGGAACGGCACGCCCTTGAAATTGGAGAGCGGCACCGGCTGTCTTGCTGTCCTATCATGAAGTTGCGCGGTCACCTACAAATACTCCTACAAGCTATCACGAGGATCCAATCCACTTCACCACGCATGATTTAACCACAAGCGCGCTACCGCATGTGAGATACAGTAACTAGCTAGGTGTTGCGGCAAACTATGACCGTGGACACCGCGCGGCGCCACGGCGCGCTAGCGTGACAGCGAGTGCCGACGCGGCACCCTGGTGCGCCGCTGGCTACGTTTTGTTGTGGAGGCCCCTCTTTTAAGCTACGAACCTTGTGCCTGCCGATGGTAAATGTGCATGGCTATCAGTTGGCATGCAGCGGCTACATAGCTAGAGCGTGTTTGCAACAGTTTTTGACGGGCAGTCTTTGCAACAGTTATAAACGGCTAGCCAGTTAATTTTACATCTCTGCATATGACACTAGTCAAACAGGTCACTGTATTGCCAATACTTTAAAAATACGTTGATATGCCAAAACTGAGGTATCCTACATCAACTGGATAAAATACTGTAGCTTTCTCAGTGTGTAACTGTACCGATCTGTACCCAAGCCGAACGGCAAACAGTCCCTTAAAAATAAGTTCACGAATGCTGCTCATACTTGCACAACCGCCTCGCCCTCTCCCTTTGCTGCCAACATGCAATCCAGATCAAGAATAAACGGGATAACTTAGAACCTGTGATACACGAGCATTCCATCAAGCATACAGATGAAATTCTCAGGTAACCAAGTAGCAATGTGGAAAAACTGTTGCAGCCATCAACGCGTTACATTACATCAGAGGCATAAACCGAGCAGCAGAAAACAGTTGGCACCCTTAGGACTCCGCTTTTATCGGCTGCGGATCAGAAGAAGCGTTCATATCATTTGCAGCTTCCTCTCTTTCTTCGATGACCCCATCGTCTTCAGTTGCCTCTTTTTGGGAAAGCATCTCCTTTAACCTTGCCAGCTCCACATCTTTAGCCTCTAACTCCTCTTGCAGAATGGAAACCTAAGGAAGAGTTGGCAGTAAAAGGGTTAGAGGATAAAATAAGCAAGCAATTTAGTAGCAACAGGAGTGACGAATCCTACCACTTCATTTGACCTCTCAACGTCATTTGTTAGGCCATCCATGTGTTTGTACAGCCCTGACAACGCAATGAAAAGGTTAAGTACCTCCATGTTAGCATAATATCCATTAACAAGGAGCAGAGCAATTTCTGTTCTAAATGACCTACAAATGTCCACCAGCTTTAACAATTTTTATAATAAACACACATATTGGTTATTTGTCACTCTTTTCACCTGGATATAGCTCAACACTTACCATCGAACTGATTCCTGAGCTCATTGTTCTGGGTCTTCAGAACTGCAATTTTCATTCCAAGTTCATGGATCTGTACCAAAGATACTTCGTAAGAACCAGTCTGGTAAGAACGCATTCTGCCAAATATAATAAGGCAACAAATTTCTCTTCAAGTATGTTGGTTGTTCAAAGAATGACCAATGATTCTTTTCCTCCAAAGGCAGAGAAAACCATAGAAAATGTATATAAACGGCTTATGTCTGTTGGCAGACTTACTTTTCCTTCAGAAGCCATTGCCCCAATCTCTTCATTTTCCTCTTGCAATGTTCTACACTTGGCCATTAGCATCTTCCCATGTTTGCTGGATGGAGTAAAATTGACAGCGGCAACATTTTCCTGCAGTTCTTTTATCTTTTTCTCTTTCTCTTCAGCCAGATTCTGGACAAAAATGGGCAATACCATTTGTTAGCCACTCGGTCTCAAGCTATGTAAGGTTCAGCCTTCCTAAGATACTAGAAAACACATCTTTTTATTTCCATACTTGACGCATTATCAGCAATTCAGCATGGCTAGTAATATGCTTGAATCATCCATCTATCATGTTCCCATATAATACATTTGCGAGTTACAATTTATTCCGTAAATATTCCATTATTTTCATAATACATTCTTTGTGATAGTAAAACTGCTGGGCTTTGTGCCTTTCATACTTGTATAAGGGGACCATAGCCATTAGTTTAAGTCTTTAAGATAAGACAAGCAAATACTGTCTCATTACATATTTGACTAATTATTACAAAAGATGGTGCAGCAAGGCATCAGAAAGACAGAAACCTACTATAAAAGGTTCTCTTAGACTTTACAATGTCAGGCTTTCAGTTTTCAAACATGCTGGCACAAACAACTCTTATAATTCAACATGAATTGTATGATTGAAGGAGAACTGCTGACCTTTAAGCGTGTAAATTCCTCGTGAATTGCTGGATCAAGCAATAATCGTCTTGTCTAATGAAGCAAACAGAAAAAAGGGATGTAAATAAGCTATTTAGCGTGATAACATAGAGTTTAGGAATTATTAACTCCAACTACTACAGCTTCTTAGGGAGCTTAAGGCCACATTATCAAAACGTAGTAGTACTATCCCAATTTGTCCTGTGAAATTCCTGTCTAGTTCCTGCAGCCCAAACAGCACCTAAGCCTGTTCCTATACCAAGAGCCCAGTGCCTTAGCTTCTCTAAGAAGCTAGCATTTGAAAGAAGTTAATCCTGCCATGCAGGGAGTCCAAACAAAAGGGTAGTATCATAGACAATTAGACATGACGTGAGTGAGAAGAAATTTAAACGGAACATAAGGTATTTCCACTCAATGTTAAAGAAAATATAGATGATAGCTAGATTAGATGATACGGTACCATCTTCAGTATTCGGAGAATCTCACATTCATTATTCCATTCCACAAAGTTCATCTTGTTATTTAAGTGGAACAGTTAATCCTGTAATCATAGTCGCAGTGCAGCTCATGACTCATTTTATTGGAATTCAGAAACAATACATAACAGAAAATTTCGTACGGTGAACCTTGCAATGTTTTTTTTTTTACTGTAGGCCTTAGGATGTCTGTTCACTACAGAATCTGGTGTTGACCACCTACAGATAATCCTTCAAATTAGCAAGGATGCAGTTTAATAATCATAGCACATAACCTTGTTTTAATACTCCTCCGATCCAAATTACTTGTCGCTCAAATGGATGTATCTAGCACTGAAATACGTCTCGATACACCCATTTAAGTGACACGTAATATGGATCGGAGGGAGTATAAGATGCAATATAGAGACCGTAGAGGCGTAGACCCTGGATCTCTAAAAGGTGATATCTTGTATGTAAAATTATGAACAAACTGCCCTCTGCTAGACCATAGAGAAGAACATGACTAAGATACACCTGGGTTTACTTCAATTAATATGAACCTATACAGTAGGTACCCCACTAAACATGGTAGCTTACTAAATATATTACTTGCTTGCAACCTCCTCTGCCTTGTATATATTTGTTCAAGTTACTCTCATTCGTATACGTGGGTCAGTACAATTGGTATAGATAAAGGTCTACTAGTGCAGATCATGGAGGCCACTATGTCAAAGGGAACAAAGGTGAGCACACAGAAGAAAGAGCATGGACACCTTTCGACAAGAAGAGTTTGTGAGTTTTCCAGATAATATTATGGTATAGTTTACATGTACTGCTGTCACTTTGCCTGATAAAGTAGTCTACATAGCTGGAGCAGTACTGGTACCAAGTCCAGATTTGATTGAAATGAATCCAATACTAATTATGGTTTACCAAATTGAAGGAATAATAACTATAACTCTACAGTAAGGTGTGCACAGAACAACAATGGTCAAGTCCAAAATAAGCCATTTTAGCAACTAAGTATTCTTTTACAGTTTACATTCTGCAGTAGATTTAATCTAAACAAATGAACAGAACCCCTGTACAAGCAACTTTTGATAAACACTAATTCAAAAATCAAATACATGATAAATTGGCAAGCGTAAGATAAATAGCATAAGTAACACTATTTTACCTGCATTGATGGTGGCCTCAATTGTGTTTTCAAGTCCCTAACTGCAGACTGCAAATTCATACAAAAAAATTAACAAACAATCAATACAAACTAGAAGGACGCTAAAAATTGATAAATTGAAATAACTAAGTATTGGTCAGATTTATCCATATTGAGATGTTTCTCCTCGCCCTAGGAGGCTCCCGGAGGGTACCTTCAATTCCGCAATCTCTTGTTCTCGTTTTGCAAATGTTACAATAAAAGCAGCTTCTCTTTTCTTCGCTTTCTCCAGCTGAGTATACAATTAAGGAACAATCAAACCAAAGCAAAGCATGACTATCTTATCAGTTTTACGAGTATGACACAACAACCAACCTGCTCCTTCAGTGACTCCTCCGACGACTTCAGGTTATTGAGATAAGTAACCACCGAAACAGGCTCTGCGTTTCAAATAAATAAATAAATATTCTTTACACAGTTATTACCAGAAATAGGATGAACTTCTATTTAACTTGCAAACCTGGATTGGCTCCTGCAGGTACGGCAGGAATGTTCTGAAATGCTGAATGCCACTTCTGGATTTCTGATTTAGCAGCTTCCAGTTCCACCTGTGATGCATATAAATGCAGCATTTCAGAAATTACAGCATTATGGATCATACTCCCTCCGTTCCCAAATAATTGTCTTTCTAGCCATCTCAAATGAACTACAACATACGGATGTATGTAGACATGTTTTAGAGTGTAGATTCACTCATTTTGCTCCGTATGTACTCACTTGTTGAAATCTCTAGAAAGACAATTATTTAGGAACGGAGGGAGTATATGTTAAGCTATGTAGAGGTAACACTGGAACGAAATGCAAACATTGGTGTAAAAAACTGCATGCATGGTTACTGAAACTACATCTCCACATTTAGTGACAGACATTAATCATTCTATTATAGAGAAATTGTCTGCTCAGTGGGTGTACTTTTAGTTGTGACTTGCCTTTCTGTTTCTCAGATGTCTAAATTTTAAGTAAAGTTCAGGTATGTTAAGCTTTATTAGTTTACACATTTTCATATGATTAAGTAGTCGAATGTTCACAGTTGCACTATAGACTGAAAGAACCCTTCAAGGCTATTATGAAACAATGGAAGTCTGTGAGGCTTGGGTTTGGCCAATAATAATCCACTGAACAAAGAACATTGACCGAAAACACAGTACATACTATCCCAGAATGATTGCTTGCCAATTACAGTTAAACTGCTCATACAACTAATGGAGTGCACAGTTATTTTATACCAGAATGAGGCATAACAGAGTACTTCATTTACACTAACACAACATAAATTGAGCTCAATAAAACTCTACTCAACTAGCAAATGATAACATTGAAGAACAGTAACTAACTACACACCTGGTTTGATTCAAGATTCTCTTTGCAGGTCTGCAAACTTCAAAAGGGCAAGAGGAGTTAGTGCCATTGTTACAATTAACAATAGAACAACAGTTATTTGGTAAAAACAGCAATAGATCAAAAGTTAGATAAGAAATATAATATACCTTTCCCGAAGAGACAGAATCATTCCCGTGGCAGCACCTGGTGCACTTTCCTCCACCTTTGTCTTTCCCTGCACACAACTCGCAGTCTTAAATGAGAAATTCTTGTTCCATGAAATTGTCAGAACTTACAGGACTGTTAGGTGAGCAGGAAAGCATATGTTCAATTTTCTTACTGCAACTTTCCATTATCATGTGAAACAGCCACAGTATCTACTTCTAATGCATCAGACCATAAATTCGAGATGGAGAGAACTTCAACAAGACCAACATGCTAAGCATTTTTTCCATGCTGTATGTATCATTGCAATCCTAATGGCAATCGTAATTTAGCATGGTAGTAAGGACTGGCTCCGATACATAAGATTTGCACGAATTCTTCCAGTGGCAGAAGAACGTACTAATATTTTGTACCAGGTTGAAAGAGGAAACCTAGAAGAATTACCTTCTTGGAAGCGAAGACATCGTCTTCGTCGTCATCCAGATCGCCGAACTGCCTCTTCTCGCCTGCATAGAAGCAGCAGCAGCAGCAGCAAAAGCGCCGTATGAACCAGGTGAGCTTCCGAGAAGCCAAAGCTCGAGCATGAATGAAAGCAGAGGTGGAGGAGGAGGGTACCGGAGCGGGCGGGGGCGGCGTTGCGAGAGGGCGAGGCGTTGAAGTCGCGGCCGAAGGTGTCGTCTTCATCTAGGCGGGGGGAAGGTGGGTCCGCCATGGCCTTCGCTGGCGTCGTGCGGACAGCGGGATGCACTGCCGTTCCGGCCGCCGAGGAAGTAGTGCTGCGGCGGCGAGGGTTTGGGCGCTGGCGCCGGCGGGATGGGACCGGGGTGAGGAGGGGGCTCTGTTTGTGGGCCTCTGCGGGGAACGGGCAGCGACGAGACACGAGACTGCGCCACGGCCTTTTTTTGACGGGCTGTGCCACGGCCCTTTTCTCTAGCGCCTATCTTTTGTTTCCGCGGCCTCTTTAAACACAAGACGAGAGCAAACATTTGAATACTTTATTATTATTTTCACAAGTGCCCCTAAAAAAATTATTTTCACAAGTTAATCATTCTTCTGCACATAGAACAGACTGTGCGTGTTTTGAATAGCATACTAGTAGAATTTACCAGCATCCAGGATGTACATATTTAAATTTCTTCCATACAACACTGAACTGAAGACGATCATTTTGTACACTGAGCTGAAGACGTGCTACTGATAAAATGGTGCAAAAGGTGGTCTGCCATATGCCTTCAATCTCAAGCAGCTCCATTGGACACCGCAAGATCGCTGCCTTTTTCCCTCCATGGCTTCATATTTCAGAGTAACAATTTGGGTTACTCTGAAATATCAGTCTGGGTAAGAAACATCGTCAAATGGCTCGTAAAAAAGGTGTCAAACGGAGTCGGTTAACTACCATTTTTGCTTTCGCTTGCTGACAATATATACCTTGGTCCTCCATTCAGATATTTGACCAACACATTTGACCCACATTGAGACCGGCTCAAGCAGTAATTCTTCGTCATTATCATCTTGACATCATGGGCTATCTCGAACAATCGAAATGACTTAGGCTTATTTGTTTCGGACCATTAAAAAAACAAGGAAATAGAAACAAAATACATTAATAGGATAGGAATCAATAGAGGATAGGATAACACATGATTTGTGTTAACTTGGGTGTTTGATTCACATAGTAAATTTAAAAAACACAGAAAATCTTAATAAAGAGGGTCAAATCAAAATCAAACCACATGAAAAATGTATAGTTAGATTTCATTGTGCCACTAAGGATCTTATGTTTTCTTTGGTTAAAGGAAAAGTGAAGGAATAACATGTGAATGGGATTATGTTTTAGGGTGACACAATTCATGTGTTTGGTTCAAAGGAATGGGGTAAAGGAAAAAGGGAGGATTTTTCCTTTAATCTCAGTTTCGAAGGAAAATGCATAATTCTAATATCCACTTGAACCTAATTTTCAAATTCCTATGCATAAAGTACAAGACTATGAACCCATATCTCTAGAATTTAAAGGAATTAACCCAGATCTCTAGATGCGACAACAAATTTGAGAATCATTGCATCTAGACATATAGATTCACGAAGTACAAAATAAGCATAAGTTATTGATCAGGTGTGAGGGTAAAGGGGGCGGAAAAGGTGATCAAAATGGCAAGCTAATTCTTCACAAGTATTTCAGCGAACACTTCGTATGTCCATGTAAAAAAATAGAAGCATAACATGAAATCCGCGAGCACCAAGTTAACAATACACTTGCAACAACTACTTAATAAAAGTATCCCAATATATGATCAACATATCAAAAACTTCATGTATGTCATGTCTCTTGTAAGTGCATCTAGTGTCACTCCTAGTTGGTTTTGGAGTATTGACGACAAACATGGTGAGGGACTAATGTGTTTGTGAGAATTGCAGGATAACACAGGTAGAAGTTCGTCATTGATTCAGTTTACCTACCAAAGATGACCCCTAAAATGTATGAAGACATTGAATACAATGGTGGTTCGTGAAGACATTCACATCGAAGATAATGACGTGTGAAGACATTCACTTGAAGACAATGAAGTGCGGAGACATAGTTTCTTTCGTAGTTTCATTTTCTTCTTTCTTGAGTCATAGGAACCACCGAACTGTTAAGTGGGGTCCAAGTGAACAAAGTCAGAAGGCTGATGTGATGCTCAACCCAAATCCTATGTCTTCGAGTGAAGATAATGAGAGTAAATCTTATCCAGAGTTGGATGAGTCAGCTTTGCTTGTAGCCCAAGTCAAGCTGCCGCATGTGTTTGAAATCCGACTGTTGGACACGTGTCGGTTCCTTAGTGACCCAGGGTCATTTCGGACATATCATGTCGGGTTGTCTGCTGGCTATAAATAGCCCACCCCCTCCACCATAAATTGGTGGCTGCTCAGAGTTAGTGCACGACTTTTGTTGTTTGAGAGCAGCACACCTCCGAAGCCTTTGAGAGAGAGATCCTTGCGAGGACAAAGCCCAAAACACCCAGAGCCAAAGAGTGTTAGGCATCACTGAAGTCTTTCTGCCTGCGTGATCTGAAGACTTATTACACTTGAGATTTGTGTATCCTCCAGCTAGTTAGGCGTCTCGTTTTGAGGACCCAAGAGTCGTTGTGGATCGTCGGTGAATGGAGTGTGAAGGTTTGGAAGTCTACCTTGAAAACTTACCAGAGTGACTGGGCGAGGACTAAGTGTCCTTAGCTCAAGGGGAATAAGGTGAAGACGTGGTCTTTTGAGTTCAATCTCAGCCTCCCTAACCAAACATACAGTTGTCACAGCAACTAGAACTGGTCTACCAAATCCTTGTCTTCGTCAAGCTACTGGTTCTACCACTTTCCTTTGCTTACTGTTTAGCTTCGTGAAGTCATTGCTTGGTTGCCCTGTTTGGCTTCACTGTGTGAAGACAATCTCTCTGATTGCATAATTGGCTTCATACTGTCTTCCTATTTCGATCTGTTCTACCTAGCTAGGGATGGCAATTTTGCCCATGGGTACCCTACCCAAAAATAGCGGGCATGGGTAAGACTTTGCAAGATTTTATACCCACGGGTAATGGGTATCCATACCCACAAAATATATGGGTAGGGCATGGGTATGAAATTGCGCCCATGAGTAACTCAATGGGTACCCATAAAAATTAATAAATGAAAATAACTCTTATGACATGTGGGGTGGTCGTTCATCTCATGTGGCCAAGCCCCAATTCCCTTATCCCCTAAACCAACATGGCTCATAGGCCCACAACCACCATCTCGCCACTCCTCCTTAGTCCTATGTGAATCCTCAAAATGATAAAAATCCCGACTCATCGCCACCTCATTCTTGTCCAACTATTGATCCAGCGATCCCCAACTCCCACTGATCCCCCACTGCACTAGGCTTACACCAATCATTGCTCATACTCCTTTACTTCCTCCAAGAAGCAACCATCGGAGATGTCTGCGTCGCTTCTAGACTGGTCGCCCATCATCACTTGATTTTTAGACTAATTTCTCTATTTTTCTTAAATGTAAATGTCATATATTGATATTGTACCCACTGGATACCCATTGGGTATACAATACCTGATGGGTATGGGCATGGGTATCATTTTTGTGCACATGCACTGGTGCGCGTCGGTCCTAAACAAATGGTTTTTTACCCCTTTCCGCGACGGCATTTGGAACCGTCGCCAAGTGAGTGTGTGTGATAGGGTGTCCTTCCCACACCACCCGGAAATCGTCGGGGATAGGCCCTCCTGGGACCTGTGTCAGGGCCGTGTGCGATCGGGCGAGGCATCGAAACCCAATCATTTTCGTAGGTATGTACATCCCACACGGTAATTCGAGAAAAACATTTCCGTAGGTATGTACATCCCACACGGTAATCCGAGAAAATCATTTCCGTATGTATGTACATCCCACACGGTGAATCCCAGAAAAACATTTCCGTTCGTATGTATATCACACACGGTCAATCCAAGGAATACGTTTTCGTTCTTATGTACATCCCACACAGTCAATCCAGGGAAAACGTTTCCGCTCGGACGTAAATCCCACACAGTTTTATGTGTAGGCTCGTGTGTGAAAGGTGTAACTTGTTGGAAATATGCCCTAGAGGCAATAATAAAAGTATTATTATATTTCCTTGTTCATGATAATTGTCTTTTATTCATGCTATAATTGTATTATCCGGAAATCGTAATACACGTGTGAATACATAGACCACAATATGTCCCTAGTGAGCCTCTAGTTGACTAGCTCGTTGATCAACAGATAGTCATGGTTTTCCTGACTATGGACATTGGATGTCATTGATAATCTAGATCACATCATTAGGAGAATGATGTGATGGACAAGACCCAATCCTAAGCATAGCACAAGATCGTGTAGTTCGCTTTTCGGAGCTTTTCCAATGTCAAGTATCTCTTCCTTAGACCATGAGATCATGTAACTCCCGGATACCGTAGGAGTGCTTTGGGTGTACCAAACGTCACAACGTAATCGGGTGACTATAAAGGTGCATTACGGTATCTCCGAACGTGTCTGTTGGGTTGACACGGATCGAGATCGGGATTTGTCACTCCATATGACGGAGAGGTATCACTTTGGGCCCACTCGGTAGTGCATCATCATAATGAGCTCAAAGTGACCAAGTGTTTGGTCACGGGATCATGCATTACTGATGCAGTAAAGTGACTTGCCGTAACGGAGATTGAACGAGGTATTGGGATACCGACGATCGAATCTCGGCAAGTAAAATACCGATTGACAAAGGGAATTGTATACGGGGTTGTTTGAATCCTCGACATCGTGGTTCATCCGATGATATCATCGAGGAGCATGGGAGCCAACATGGGTATCCAGATCCCGCTGTTGGTTATTGCCCGAGAGCCGTCTCGGTCATGTCTGCGTGTCTCCCGAACCCGTAGGGTCTACACACTTAAGGTACGGTGGACGCTTAGGGTTGTATGAATATGAGTATGCAGCAAACCGAATGTTGTTCGGAGTCCCGGATGAGATCCCGGACGTCACGAGGAGTTTCGGAATGGTCCGGAGGTAAAGATTTATATATAGAAGTCTTATTTTGGTCGCCGGAAAGGTTTCGGGCATTATCGGTATTGTACCGGGAGTGCCGAAAGGTGTCCGGGGGTCCACCGGGGGGTCCACCCGCCCCGGGGGGCCACATGGGCTGTAGGGGGTGCGCCTTGGCCTATATGGGCCAAGGGCACCAGCCCCAAAAGGGCCCATGCGCCAAGGAGACTTGGGAGGGGAGAGTCCTAAAGGGGGAAGGCACCTCCGAGGTGCCTTGAGGAGGATGGACTCCTCCCCCTCTTGGCCGCACCCTTCCTTGGAGGAAGGGGCAAGGCTGCGCCCTCCCTCTCTTGCACCTATATAAAGGAGGCGAGTGAGGGTGGCCGCACTCGAGGCCCCGGGCGCCTCCCTCTCTGCTACACCTCCTCCTCCTCCCGTAGTTGCTTAGCGAAGCCCTGCCGGAGTTCACTGGATCCACCACCACGCCGTCAGGTTGCTGGATCATCATCAACCTCTCCTTCCCCTTGCTGGATCAAGAAGGAGGAGACGTCATCCGCTCCGCAGACGTGTTGAACACGGAGGTGCTGTCCGTTCGGCACTAGGTCATCGGTGATCTGAATCACGGCGAGTACGACTCCATCAACCCCGTTCCATTGAACGCTTCCGCACGCGATCTACAAGTGGTATGTAGATGCAATCACTCTCCCATGACTCATTGCTAGATGAACTCATAGATGGATCTTGGTGAAACCGTAGGGAAAAATTTTAATTTTCTGCAACGCGTTCCCCAACAAAGTGGCATCATGAGCTAGGTCTATGCGTAGTTCTCTATTGCACGAGTAGAACACAATTTGTTGTGGGCGTAGATGTTGTCAACTTTCTTGCCGCTACTAGTCTTATCTTGCTTCAGCGGTATTGTGGGATGAAGCGGCCGGACCGACCTTACACGCACGCTTACGTGAGACCGGTTCCACCGATCGACATGCACTAGTTGCATAAGGTGGCTAGCGGTGTCTGTCTCTCCCACTTTAGTTGGAGCGGATTCGATGAAAAGGGTCCTTATGAAGGGTAAATAGAAGTTGACAAATCACGTTGTGGCTTTCACGTAGGTAAGAAAACGTTCTTGCTAGAACCCTATTGCAGCCATGTAAAACTTGCAACAACAATTAGAGGACGCCTAACTTGTTTTTGCAGCAAGTGTTTTGTGATATGATATGGCCAAAGTTGTGATGAATGATGAATGATATATGTGATGTATGAGATCATGTTCTTGTAATAGGAATCACGACTTGCATGTCGATGAGTATGACAACCGCAGAAGCCATAGGAGTTGTCTTTATTTTTGTATGACCTGCGTGTCATTGAAGAACGCCATGTAAATTACTTTACTTTATTGCTAAACGCGTTAGCCATAGAAGTAGAAGTAGTCGTTGGCGTGACAACTTCATGAAGACACGATGATGGAGATCATGATGATGGAGATCATGGTGTCATGCCGGTGACAGGATGATCATGGAGCCCCACAGATGGAGATCAAAGGAGCTATATGATATTGGCCATATCATGTCACTACTATATAATTGCATGTGATGTTTATTATGTTTATGCATCTTGTTTACTTAGAACGACGGTAGTAAATAAGATGATCCCTCATAACAATTTCAAGAAAGTGTTCTCCCTAACTGCACCGTTGCTAAAGTTCGCTGCTTCAAGCACCACGTGATGATCGGGTGTGATAGATCCTTACGTTCACATACAACGGGTGTAAGACAGTTTTACACATGCAATACACTTAGGTTAACTTGACGAGCCTAGCATGTACGGACATGGCCTCGGAACACAAGAGACCGAAAGGTCGAACATGAGTCGTATGGAAGATACGATCAACATGGAGATGTTCACCGACGATGACTAGTCCCTCTCACGTGATGATCGGACACGGCCTAGTCGACTCGGATCATGTATCACTTAGATGACTAGAGGGATGTCAAATCTGAGTGGGAGTTCATTAAATAATTTGATTAGATGAACTTTATTATCATGAACAATAGTCTAAAATCTTTGCAAAATGTCTTGTAGATCAAATGGCCAACGCACATGTCACCATGAAATTCAACGCTCCTAGAGAAAACCAAGTCGAAAGATGATGGCAGCAACTATTCGGATCGGGTCCTAACACGAGGATTATCCTCATAGCTGCCAGGAAACAATATGTCCTAGCAAAGCACCGCTTAGGTGAAGCACCCATCCCAGAGAACCAAGACGTTATGAACGCTTGGCCTCTCGTCTTGATGATTACTCCCTCGTTCGGGCGGCATGCTTTACTTTAGAACCGGGCTCCAAAAGCGTTTTGAGCGACACGGAGCATATGAGATGTTCGAGGAGCTGAAACTAGTTTTTCAAGCTCATGCCCGGTCGAGATATGAAGTCTCCGACAAGTTCTACAGCTTGTAAGATGGAGGAAAACAGTTACATCGGTGAGCACATACTCAAAATGTCCGGTTGCAATACCGCCATCCCCACCGGACATTAACCTCCCGGATGAGGCGGTCATCGACAGAATCCTTCATCGCTCCCACCAAGCTACAAGAGCTTTGTGATGAACTACAATATGCGGTGGGATGGTGACGACCATTCCCGAAGTATTGTCACTGCTGAAGTCAGCAGAAGTTGAAATCAAGACAGCACATCAAGTGTTGATGGTCAATAAAGCCACTAAGTTCAAGAAGGGCAAGGGATAGAAGAACTGCAAGACGGACGGCAAGGATGTTGCCTCGCCAGTAAGCCGATTGCCGGGAAGAAGTCAAAGAATGGACCCAAGCCTCGAGACTGAGTGCTTTTATTGCAAAGGGAAGGGTCACCGAAGCGGAAATTCCCCAAATACTTAGAGGATAAGAAGGCCGGCAACACTAAAGTTATATTTGATATACATGTAATTGATGTGTACCTTACCAGTACTCGTAGTAACTCCTGGGTATTTGATACCGGTGCCGTTGCTCATATATGTAACTCACAGCAGGAGCTGCGGAATAAACGGAGACTAGCGAAGGACGAGGTGACGATGCGCGTCGGGAATGGTTCCAAGGTCGATGTGATCGCCGTCGGCACGCTACCTCTACATTTACCTACGGGATTAGTTTTACACCTCAATAATTGTTATTTAGTGCCAAGTTTGAGCATGAACATTGTATCAGGATCTCGTTTAATACGAGATGGCTACTCATTTAAAACCGAGAATAATGGTTGTTCTATTTATATGAGAGAAATGTTTTATGGTCATGCTCTGATGGTTAATGGTTTATTCTTAATGAATCTCGAACGTAATGTTACACATGTTCATAGTGTGAATACCAAAAGATGTAAAGTTGATAACGATAGTCCCACATACTTGTGGGCATCGCCGCCTTGGTCACATTGGTGTCAAGCGCATTAAGAAGCACCATGCTGATGGACTTTTAGAGTCTCTCGATAATGAATCATTTGACACATGCGAACCATGCCTCATGGGCAAGATGACCAAGACTCCGTTCTCCGGAACAATGGAGCGAGCAACCAACTTATTGGAAATCATACATACCGATGTGTGCGGTCCAATGAGTGTTGAGGCTCATGGAGGATATCGTTATGTTCTCACTCTCACCGATGACTTGAGTAGATATGGGTATGTCTACTTGATGAAACACAAGTCTGAGACCTTTGAAAGTTCAAGGAATTTCAGAATGAAGTAGAGAATCAACGTGACCGAAAGATAAAATTCTTACGATCAGATCATGGAGGAGAATATTTGAGTTACGAATTTGGTACACACTTAAGGAAATGTGGAATCGTTTCACAACTCACGCCGCCTGGAACACCTCAGCGTAACGGTGTGTCCGAACGTCGTAATCGCACTCTATTGGATATGGTGCGATCTATGATGTCTCTTACTGATTTACCGCTATCATTTTGGGGATACGCTCTAGAGACAGCTACATTCACTTTAAATAGGGCACCGTCTAAATCCGTTGAGACGACACCGTATGAATTATGGTTTGGGAAGAAACCTAAGCTGTCGTTTCTGAAAGTTTGGGGATGCGATGCTTATGTCAAGAAACTTCAACCTGAAAAGCTCGAACCCAAGTCTGGAAAATGCGTCTTCATAGGATACCCTAAAGAAACCATTGGGTATACCTTCTACCTTAGATCCGAAGGCAAGATCTTTGTTGCCAAGAACGGATCCTTTCTGGAAAAAGAGTTTCTCTCGAAAGGAGTAAGTGGGAGGAAAGTAGAACTCGATGAAGTACTACCTCTTGAACTGGAAAGTAGTGCAGCTCAAGAAAATATTCATGTGGTGCCTACACCGACTGGAGAGGAAATTAATGATGATGATCAAGGTACTTCGGATCAAGTTGCTACTGAACTTCGTAGGTCCACTAGGACACGCCCGCACTGCAGTGGTACGGCAACCCTGTCCCCGGAAATCATGTTGTTAGAAATCACTGTGAACCTTCGAACTATGAAGAAGCGATGGCGGGCCCAGATTCCAACAAATGGCTTGAAGCCATGCAATCCGAGATAGGATCCATGTATGAAAACAAAGTATAGACTTTGACAGACTTGCCGATGATCGGCGACGATAGAAAACAAATGGATCTTTAAGAAGAAGACGGACGCGGATGGTAATGTTACCATCTATAAAGCTCGACTTGTCGCTAAGGGTTATCGACAAGTTCAAGGGATTGACTACGATGAGACTTTGTCTCCGTGGCGAAGCTTAAGTCCGTCCGAATCATGTTAGCAATTGCCGCATACTATGATTATGAGATATGGCAGATGGACGTCAAAACGGCATTCCTTAACGGTTACCTTAAGGAAGAGTTGTATATGATGCAGCCGAAAGGTTTTGTCGATCCTAAGAATGCTAACAAGGTATGCAAGCTCTAGCGATCCATTTATGGGCTGGTGCAAGCATCTCGGAGTTGGAACATTCGCTTTGATGAGATGATCAAAGCGTTTGGGTTTATGCAGACTTATGGAGAAGCCTGCGTTTACAAGAAAGTGAGTGGGAGCTCATAGCATTTCTCATATTATATGTAGATGACATACTTTTGATGGGAAATGATATAGAACTTTTGGACAGCATTAAGGCCTACTTGAATAAGAGTTTTTCAATGAAGGACCTTGGAGAAGCTGCTTACATATTAGGCATCAAAATCTATAGGGATAGATCGAGACGCCTCATAGGTCTTTCACAAAGCACATACCTTGATAAGATTTTGAAGAAGTTCAAAATGGATCAGTCCAAGAAAGGGTTCTTGCCTATTTTGCAAGGTGTGAAATTGAGCTCAGCTCAATGCCCGACCACGGCAAAAGATAAAGAAGAGATGAGCGTCATCCCCTATGCCTCAGCCATAGGATCTATTATGTATGCCATGCTGTGTACCAGACTGATGTAAACCTTGCCGTAAGTTTGGTAGGAAGGTACCAAAGTAATCCCGCAAGGAACACCGGACAGCGGTCAAGAATATCCTGAAGTACCGAAAGGACAAATGACATGTTTCGTTTATGGAGGTGACGAAGAGCTCGTCATAAAGGGTTACGTCGACGCTAGCTTCGACACAGATCTGGATGACTCAAAGTCACAAACCAGACACGTGTATATGTTGAATGGTGGAGCGATAAGCTGGTGCAGTGCAAGCGAAGCGTCGTGGCGGGATCTACATGTGAAGCGGAGTACATGGCAGCCTCGGAGGCAGCGCATGAAGCAATTTGGGTGAAGGAGTTCATCACGGACCTAGGAGTCATACCCAATGCGTCGGAGCCAATCAAACTCTTCTGTGACAACACCGAGCTATTGCACTTGCCAAGGAGCCCAGGTTTCACAAGAAGACCAGCACAACAAGCGCCGCTTCAACTCCATTCGTGAAAATGTTCAAGATGGGGACATAGAAATTTGCAAAGTGCATACGGATCTGAATGTCGCAGATCCGCTGACTAAACCTCTTCCATGCAAAACATGATCAACACCGTAACTCTATGGGTGTTCGATTCATCATAATGTAACTAGATTATTGACTCTAGTGCAAGTGGGAGACTGTTGGAAATATGCCCTAGAGGCAATAATAAAAGTATTATTATTATATTTCCTTGTTCATGATAATTGTCTTTTATTCATGCTATAATTGTATTATCCGGAAATCGTAATAGACGTGTGAATACATAGACCACAATATGTCCCTAGTGAGCCTCTAGTTGACTAGCTCGTTGATCAACAGAGATAGTCATGGTTTCCTGACTATGGACATTGGATGTCATTGATAACGGGATCACATCATTAGGAGAATGATGTGATGGACAAGACCCAATCCTAAGCATAGCACAAGATCGTGTAGTTCGGTTTGCTAGAGCTTTTCCAATGTCAAGTATCTCTTCCTTAGACCATGAGATCGTGTAACTCCGGATACCGTAAGAGTGCTTTTGGTATACCAAACGTCCACAATGGAATCGGGTGACTATAAAGGTGCATTACGGTATCTCCGAAAGTGTCATTGGGTTGACACAGATCGAGATCGATTTGTCACTCCGTATGACGGAGAGGTATCACCGGCCCACTCGGTAGTGCATCATCATAATGAGCTCAAAGTGACCAAGTGTTTGGTCACGGGATCATGCATTACGGCATTTAGTAAAGTGACTTGCCGATAACGAGATTGAACGAGGTATTGGGATACCGACGACCGAATCTCGCAAGTAAAATACCGATTGACAAAGGGAATTGTATACGGAGTTGTTTGAATCCTCGACATCGTGGTTCAACCGATGAGATCATCGAGGAGCATGTGGGAGCCAACATGGGTATCCAGATCCTGCTGTTGGTTATTGCCCGAGAGCCGTCTCGGTCATGTCTGCATGTCTCCCGAACCCGTAGGGTCTACACTTAAGGTTCGGTGGCGCTTAGGGTTGTATGAATATGAGTATGCAGCAAACCGAATGTTGTTCGAGTCCGGATGAGATCCCGGACGTCACGAGGAGTTCCGGAATGGTCCGGAGGCAAAGATTTATATATATGGGAAGTCTTATTTTGGTCAGGAAAAGTTTCGCGCATTATCGGTATTGTACCGGAGTGCCGTAAGGGGTCCGGGGTCCACCAGGGTCCACCTTCCTGGGCGGGCACATGGGCTGTAGGGTGCGCCTTGGCCTATATGGGCCAAGGGCACCAGCCCCAAAGGGCCCATGCGCCAAGGAGACTTGGGAGGGAGAGTCCTAAAGGGGAAGGCACCTCAGGGTGCCTTGGGAGGATGGACTCCTCCCCCTCTTGGCCGCACCCTTCCTTGGAGGAAGGGGCAAGGCTGCGCCCCCCCCTCTCTTGCACCTATATAAATGGAGGCGAGGAGGTGGCCAACCTCAAGCCCTTGGCGCCTCCCTCTCGCTACACCTCCTCCTCCTCCCGTAGTTGCTTAGCCAAGCCTCGCCGAGTTCTGCTGCATCCACCACCACGCTGTCGTTGCCGCTGGATCGTCATCAACCTCTCCTTCCCCCTTGCTGGATCAAGAAGGAGGAGACGTCATCCGCCCCGTACGTGTGTTGAACGCGGAGGTGCTGTCCGTTCGGCACTAGGTCATCGGTGATCTGAATCACGGCGAGTACGACTCCATCAACCCCGTTCCATTGAACGCTTCCGCACGCGATCTACAAGTGGTATGTAGATGTAATCACTCTCCCATGACTCGTTGCTAGATGAACTCATAGATGGATCTTGGAGAAACCGTAGGAAAAATTTTAATTTTCTGCAACGTTCCCCAACATAACTATCACACACGGTCTTCCTTGGTTAACTGTTTGCTTTTATCAACTATATCACACATGATTTGATGAAGAAAACTGTGTGGCATTGGGCTATCCATCGCAAGCGCTTTTACTGCTAGAACCGTTTGCAAAGTTCCATGACACATTTAGCAGGTTTATTAGATTACAATTAATAATTCTAGTATTGTGCAAATTCACATTTCATATCGAACAACGGTTTGCCAATTTCATATCAGGCACATAAATATATGATAACATCACAGTACAGTAGCTACATGAAAACAGCACAGTACAACATACAGCTAGTTCAACTTCATAAGAACAATATATTCATTTCCCTAATCGAGATCATCCAGGCTCGTCTTATCCACCTCTGCTTTCAGTTCAGTAAGAACCCATTTTCACGGGCCAGCTGGGAAAGTGCCTCCTCCTTCGCCAACACCATCTTAGCAAAGTCTGATTTAAAAAAATTGAGCTCATTCTCCACCTTCAACTCTTTATCCCGCATCTTGAAATATGCTTCAGCGTTGACAAGACTTTCTCTAAGCCTACGTGTGTTCACTTCCTCATACATGCTCCAGAGCTTCGTTAGGCACATCTTCAAAGACTGTGGCCACTCTTGATCAACCCACTCCAAGTAAGAACACTTCCGTTCATCCTATAATATTTAAAACTAGATTAGTAACAATTGTAGGGGAAATGGGTTTATAGCAACATAGAAAATCACCAATGCTTATTTTGAAAAACTTAAGAAACATGTTAATTATGACATATCTTCTCAAAAAGATCAATGTGCAAATGAAATAATTGGTACTGAGACATTGATATCAAAACCCAGAATGTGGCCCTCTTGCTCAAACACCTATTTAAATTTTATAAGAAGGAGGACGTGCCATGGGTTTCACTTATCTGGAATGCGTACTACTCCGATCAAGTGCCACATGCATGCAATGTTGCTGGCTCCTTTTGGTGGCGAGATGTTATGATGCACAGTGATATATTCAGAGGGATCACGTCGGTTGGGATTGGAAATGGGCTCTCGGCTCTCTTCTGGAAGGATGTATGGCTTGATACAGAAGAACACCCCCTCATGCACCTCTTTCCCAGGGCTTTCTCCTTTTGCACGGACGAGGATGCCACTGTTAATGAAGTCCTGCAAGCTAGTGATCCTGGTGAGTTGTTCCAACTCCCCCTCTCGGCTCAAGCCCGAGATGAAATCAGGGCCATCCAAGGGCAGTGCGCTCATGTTGCAATAGTGCCTGAGGAGCAAGACATTTGGGCCTACTCGATCGCCAACCGATTCTCCCCCAGCGTGTACTACAGGCACTGCTTTAGGGAGGTCGAGGCTGACGAGGCGTTTGCATGGCTCTGGAAGGCCAAAAGCCCCATCAAATTTAAAGTGTTCTGCTGGCTTCTCATGGTCGACCGTCTGAACACAAGGAATATGCTCAAACACCGTCACTACAATATCTAGAACAATAACTATGCCTGCTTATTATGTGACCAACCCCCTGAAGAGACGGTGGAACATCTCTTTTTTCACTGTCCTTTTAGTGAGCTTTGCTGGGCCAAGCTGGGGATCTTTTGGCCAAGTAATGAGAATCGTCTCAGACTAATACATGTTGGCAAGCAGCAGTGGAGCCACCCCCTCTTCTTGGACATTTTTATGCTGGCTGCTTGGAGTATTTGGAAGGAAGAAACAATGAGCACTTTAGAAGGGTGCCACACCCCTTTGGTTCTTGGCTAGCACGTTTCAAGGGCTTGATGGAGCTGCTTATGCATAACTGTAAACATGAACTGCACCCTTTCATCTCCACGTTCCTCCAAGGGTTGTGACCTAGTTCTTTCCTGCATTTCTTGCTTTAGCTGTGTACACCTGCCTGCTGTTCTCTTCTACATAGCTATAGTGATGGCCTGGGGGCCTTAATCCCACCCTTGTAACTATGTAACTTTATGGTATGAGTTAATACAAAAGTCAGTGGGAGCCTCTCCCACTGTCATTAACCCCTCAAAAAAAATTGGTACTAAGACAACAACCAAATTCTGGAACATTAGAAGCTATAATTAACTACAACGACGCTACAAGTTCTTACTCATGTACAATAAATAACAAATTGAGCATTTTATGAGGAAGGTAAATATAACTGCAACAACATAGCGACAGTGTTTGGATGACAACAATTTGATATTAACAGGTGTGTACATGCACAAATTTAGTAACATAAAACTAATAGCACTAAGGCCGTCCACTATGTATGCCAAAACTGGTGTAAAGACAATTGTTGCTACATCTTGCACTGGTGCCCTGAACTGGCGAGCCGATGCAGCGGAAAAAAAATCAAGGACCCGGACTCCGGAGCACGTAGTTGCTCCGATGCCCAGTTCCTTCGTGCCATAAAGATTTAGTATTTTACTGCTTGGCTGCTCGGATGTGTGGACCAAAGTTGGCTGCACAAAGCTGCTGAAGCGGTGCCAAATAATTTTCTAATGGCACTACTGATGAGATGGCAACAATTTAAGATACTAGGTACAAACTGTGACACTGTCTTAGGATGCGTTTGGTTGAAGGTGTGGTATGAATGGGTTGGGACCGTGACAGTGTCTGAATCACATCTAACAAATGATTTGTAACAACGGAAGAGGGTATAACCTTCTCTGCACATGCCAGAAACTTCCTCCCAGTGTCCACGGAATCAAACGCAAGTAGCTTCACGCATGGAGATTGATGGTGACAACGAGCAGATAGATCTTCAGCCACCCCGCTCCATTCGTTGCCACTGATGGTCTTAGGGAGCTACAAGAGGAAGAAATGACTCAAATCGACCTCCGGGTAAAAATCCTTCAAGTCATATCCCGAGAGAGAGAAGAGAGGCATACCCGGGTGGTGAAGGAGTAGTCACGGAGGAGGAACCACCGAGATGTCTTTGAAGAAGACCATAGTGACCCCGGCGGTAGGATGCGAGACAGCGAGAGTGAGGAAGCGGCTATAGCTTAGCAAGGAAGGAAGGAAGGAGGAAACAGGGGAAATGTGACTTGTGGTCGGGGATAAAAGGGGGTGGGGAAGGGAGGGAAGGGGGGCGGGGGTAGATATTTTGGCGGTAGGCCAAAATTTTAGAAATGTGGAGGGAAACTTTGCGCAGTGCACCGGACCATTCACTTTGAACGATTGTGTGCATCGCAAACGATTCTTCTGCTTTACGCGCATGGGATGAGTTCGATAATTCAAATTTTGGTCTCAAGGCATGGGCACATTCACTTTGAACGCGCGCGGTGCCGCCAGACCATTCACTTTGAACGATTGTGTGCATCGCAAACGATTCTTCCGCTTACGCCGCATGGGATGAGTTTGATAATTCAAATTTTGCCGGAAATTTCCCGGCACGCGTCATTGCATAATTTAACATCGCTTGCTAATTTGGGCACACAAAAGAGCGTATAGCAGACAGACCACACTTACTGAATCAAGCAATTTTAGTAATTACACAAAGCCAGTTGACCTAAACATTGCTCTAACAAAAGACGATCATTAAAAACAAAGCCTAAATACGCATAATTAAAAATCTGCCACCGCGCCGGCTTATGCATCGCCGGTGTGAGATGATATGTCGATGACTAGTCCTGGCGACATGCCGCTGTTGGTGGACTCCGCGTCCCCCCTGCTGAAGTCGACCGCGTCCTCGTCCTCGTCCTCGTCCTCGGCGCCGCCCTCAAGGTTGTAGTACTCGTAGTAGTGGCTACGCCAGAGCTCGCGTTGGTACTCCACCACCGATTCCTCGACAGACAGACTCTTCTCTACCTCGACCTCGGCCACGCGCAACTCCTCCTCCCGGCGCTCCTCGATCTCTGTTGCCTCCTGCATCTCCAGCTCCTGCTCGGTGACCTCATGAGGAAGCAGGTGCTCCATGGCCACCGCCGCCTTTTCAGACGTGGGTTGCATGCTGGAGTCTGAGGTGGCCTGTAATATCTTGGCGTGGATGGCCTCGACCCGGGCCAAGGCGACATCAATGACATGGACGGCAGCTCGAGCGCTCTCGGCGTTTGCAGCCACCGTCGTAAAGCAGCAGTCTCGGCTCTGCGGCTACCATGTCAGCTACCGACGCCCTCTCAGCGGAAGCGGCCGCGCTCAATGCGGATGCGGCGGCACTCTCGGCGTAGGCGGTCGCGCTCTTGACGCAGGTGGCGACGCTCGGGGGGGGGGACGCGACCACCATACGGGTGATACGTCCATTTTGCATCATGCTTTTATATCAATATTTATTGCATTATGGACTGTTATTACACATTATGTTACAATACTTATGCCTATTCCCCTTATTTTACAAGGTTTACAATAAGAGGGAGAATGCCGGCAGCTGGAATTCTGGGCTGGAAAAGGAGCAAACATTAGAGACCCATTCTGCACAGCACCAAAAGTCCCGAAACTTCACGGGAGCACTTTTTGGAATTAATAAAAAACACTGGCGAAAGAATCAACCAAAGAGGGCCCACACCCTGGCCACGAGGGTGGGGGGCGCGCCCTACCCCCCTGCACAGCCCCTATCTCGTGGGCCACCTGGTAGGCCTCCGGTGCCCATCTTCTGCTATATGAAGTCTTTCACCCTGGAAAAAAATCAGAGGGAAGCTTTCTGGACGAAACACCGCCGCCACGAGGCGGAACCTTGGCAGAACCAATCTAGGGCTCCGGCGGAGCTGTTCTGCCGGGGAAACATCCCTCCGGGAAGGGAAATCATCACCATCGTCATCACCCTCGATCCTCTCATCGGGAGGGGGTCAATCTCCATCAACATCTTCACCAGCTGTCACAGCCCTAGAGTTTGCTTGTAACTCGAGGCATTGCATCTAGGCATCATGTTTAAATTTCATGAAATTTGAAATGGGGATGTTGAAACCCTAGCACCAAATGAATTCAACTAGGTTCAAACTTAAAACTTTTCAATGAACCCAAAATGCCCTTCATAAATGTTCACCATCTTTGGTCCTGGCTAAACCCTCTGCCAAAAATGGTTTCATATTTTTGGAGGCTATTCTGGATTTTTGAATTAACCCATATTGTATTTGAATTGGGGCCTTTGAATTCTATAAATATTTTAAATGCTCCAAAAATTCTGGTTTCAATTGTGGGCATTTGGAATAATCCAAATAATGCCCCCAATTTATCTCAGGAGTTTTAAAAATGAATTAGTATTTTTACTAATTCAAAACAGAATAAAAGAAATAGAAAATGGAATTAAAAGAGAGTGAGAAAAACTACCGGGGCCGCTTACCTGGCCAAACCCCTCATTTGGGCGGCCCACCGCCCGTGCAGTCATCACCTACCTCTGCCAGAGGCGAGGAGGAGACAGCCCACGCTCCGCGCGCCACGCACCTCCTCGCTTGCGTCACACATCGAGGCCACCACGACGCCTTGGGCCTTCTCTTCGGTGCCGCCCCGACCCCCTGGACGTTTCACTCTCCCCCTCTGCCCACTCTCTTGCCCTCTCCTCGCCATGGCCGCAACCGCCAAGCGCTCGCCGCCGTGGAACCGCAGCCACCGTGCTCCCCTCGCCTCGCCGATCCGCCCTGAAGAACCGCAGCGTCGTCCTTGTCGTCTACGCAGAGCCACGCGACGCCTGCCGCCCTGCATTGCCGGCTACCTTGCCTTCTTCCTCCTCGGGTCGCCGATATCGCCACCGTCACCCTGCTCGCTCCGGACCTCCCCCGCACCCACTGACCTTCCCATCGTGCTCGCGGTGAGCTTCTCTTCCTTATCCCCCGAACCCCGTTGCTTGCTGCCTCCTCTAGGCCGTAGTGGCGCGAACGCCGAAGCTCGCCGGCGCCATACCTCATCGCCGCCACGGCCACAGCTGCTGCCACCGCATCCGAGCGTTGCCCCATGCTCAGCACTCTCTCGGGCAGAGCGCGCCCACCTCGACTCTTGTGCCCCTAGCGCCAAACCGAACCTGCCCGAACTCCGGCCGCCGCCGATTTGGTCGCCGCCGTCGATCCCGACCACCGCAGCTCCTACCACCGCCACCAATGGATGCGCCTCACTCCCAGGAACCCGTAGGTGCAACCCGCGCATCTAATGGTGCCCTGTAGAGCATTTCCGAGCCGCCCCGCCGTCTCTGTCGTCGCCGGCGGCTAAACGCCGACGGGCTGACCGTGTTGACCGGCAAGGTTTGACCCCGGCTGACCAGAGATTTGACCCCTCTCACTCACTGACATGCGGGCCCCACCCGACTAACTAAGTTAGTTAGGGCTAATCCTATCTAGGTTAGTTAGGTTAGTCACTGACCAATGGGTCCTAGAGTCGAGTTTGACACGGGCGACATTGACTGACGACGACGTCGGTCGACGCAGTAATGCTTTTCTGGATTTTAAATAAATCTATTTGATTTATTTAATTCCAGAAAATACCACAAACTTCTAAAAATCATAGAAAATCAACCGTAGCTCCAAATCAAATAAGTTATATATGAAAAATGATCAGATAAATATGAAGAATCTGTTTATGCCATGATCATGCATGTTTGAACAAGTTAACCTCACTGGATAGGACAAATGATGATTAGGGCAATTTATGAAATAACATTTGGAGTTGGAATTTGATCTTGTTTGAGTTCCACTTCAATTAACTTGGCTAGACATTGCATTAGGTGAATTCAGTACCTTCACATGACATGTCATTCATGTGAATGTGCATTGCATTGATTGTGTTCCTTCTTTGCTTGTCGGTGGTTGTTCCCCTCTCAGTAGACGTGTACCGACGATGTGATCGATGACACCGATGAAGAGATATACTATCTTCAGAAGTGCCAGGCAAGCAAAACCCCCTTGTTCATTCCGATACAATCCCACCCTCTCGCTCCTGCTCTCTTTTACTGCATTAGGACAACAACGATTCAACTTTTACATGATGCGGTAGTTGAACCACTTTCCTCTGCATGACCTGTCATTGCCACAGTAAATAGATGAAACCCACTAGCATGAGTAGGAGTTGTTTGAGCCCTGTTGTGCCTACTCATTCATGCTTGTATGTCGTGCACTCTTTGCTTAGAGTTGAGCAGTGTCTGATTCATCGGGGATGAATCAGAGGTGTGTGAACATGTCCTACGGTGTGTGAGCTAAGTGTGTGAACACGATTTGGTAAAGGTAGCGGTGAGAGGCCATGTAGGAGTACATGGTGGGTTGTCTCATTGAAGCCGTCCTCAGGAACTGAGTTCTGTGTTTGTGATCCATGAAACAGTTACTACCATGCATTGGGCCCGAAACCAATGGACCCTCTCGACTTCTTAACCACTCATGTCCTCTGTCCGGGAGTTGCAAAGTAGTTTCTGGTGTTTGTAGTATCTTTGGGGCCGCATACCAATGGCCCGAGGGTGGGCTGTGTTGCGGTAGGCACGTGCACGGTGTACCGAATGCCCGTTTGGTATATCGGGAACCTGCACACATCGTTCGGGGCCGTATGTGGAAACCTCGGCGGACTCCTGCGGATGGAACCTGAATAGGCGATAAACCTGGACTACAGACTTGAATGTTTAGGTAGGTCGTGGCTGACACCCACGTTGGGCTTCCGCTTGAAGGTTGCCGAGTACATGTCGTGTAAACGGCGGTAAGTGGTGAGAGCGTGTGTGAAGAAGTACACCCCTGCAGGGTTAATATGAACTATTCGAATAGCCGTGTCCGCGGAAAAGGACTTCTGGGTTGCCTGTACAGTTCATAGACAAGCGAAAGTGGATACTCTAAAATGCGCAAGATAAGCGTGAGTGCTATGGATGGCATTCTCGTAGGAAGACGGGAGCGGATACATAGTGGTGCATTGATATGGTGATTATGTGGACTCGTGTGCGCCACCTCAAAAGAGTTACTTGTAGTCGTAGTTAGGATAGCCACCGAGTCAAAGCTGGCTTGCTGCAATCAAACTCCACCACCCCCCTTCATTGATAATGATGCATATGTAGTTAGTTCTGATGTAAGTCTTGCTGAGTACAATTGTACTCACGTTTGCTTATTTTATGTTTTGCAGAGAGACGTCAGTCTCGCTAGTAGTTCCGCGTGGACTTCGTCGTTTAGCTTGATACCTTAGCTACGATCTTGTGCCCTCGGCAGGATCTGGTAGATAGTCAGGCTTCTCAGCCTTTTTCATTTATAGTTGTCTGTACTTAGACATGTTAAGCTTCCGCTTGTGTTTTGACTTGTATGCTCTGAGTGTTGGGTCATGAGACCCATGTTTGTAATATCTCGCTCCTCGGAGCCTAATGAATAAATACTTTGAGTCGTAGAGTTATGTTGTGATGCCATGTTGTATTTACACATATTGAGCATATTGTGTGTATGTTTGAAATGCTTGGTATGTGTGGGATCCGACAATCTAGTTGTTTATCCTTGGCGAGACTCTCTTATGGGGAAATGTAGTCCGAGGCTTCCCGAGTGATAGTAGTCCGCCATGCCCGGTTCACCGGAGTCCTGCTAGCCCAACACTACCGCCTGGACACTTGACTGTCCGACATGTGATTCACTTTGTTCCTGTGGTTCCCTTCGGGAAATGTCACGCGGTGACATCCGAGTCCCGCCTAGCTCACATGACGGGGTTCCCTGAGTCCTGTTAGCCCGGTTACAGCCCGGATTCGCATGTCAGCCGACCGACATGCTCGATGTGATTCATGTATGCCTGTCCCCATGGGTTAGTGCCGCTTTGGGTTCACGACCAGCCATGTCGGCCCGGTTCTTCATCATATGGATGCTAGCGACACTATCATATACGTGAGCCAAAAGGCGCAAACGGTCCGGGCCATGGTAAGGCGACACCTGGGAATACCGTATGCGTGAGGCCGCAAAGTGATATGAGGTGTTATCGGCTAGATCGATGTGACTTGGAATCGGGTAATCGATACTTTGGTATCGTAGCCCGATCGCTCAGAGGTTTACCAAGCCAAACTGGTCAAGTTGTGTCTAGAAATGCTTTAGTTATGTAAGGGAATTGCTTGTGGAAGGAACGTAAGGCTCTTTTTACTCCTTATACCTCATGGCCTTCTGATCTGAGTCATCCTGTTCTCTTCTACGGGGATTAAGAACTAGGCTTCTCATCTTTCTATCAGGATCACGTGTTACTAATCTGTAGACTTGCAAGATTGTTGGATTTAAGCCCGGTTCAGTTTATATTACTTCCGTATGTTCATAGCTGGCCCCGAAACCTTGATATGATGTTGTTGAGTGGTTATGCCACCATTTTGCATGATGTCTCAAATCTTTTTGAGCATTTACAGCCGTTATGCTATCCAAGTCATCCTAGGTTTCTAAACTATCTGATGCATTTGCAAATCCCTTCTCTCCATTTCTAATGTTCATCTGGGCCAGATTAATCACCCAAATTAGTGTGTTGAGGTACTCTGCTGCCTCGACATATATGTTGGAGTTATTATTATGACCCTAGGTGTTTTAGGAAGTCACCTAGTAATTTAGCAATGCTTTTGTATCCTCAGTGTGATGATTCTGGCCATTATTCTTGAAAGCATCCCGTGATGTTATTAGTTAGTAGGCATTCTACTCCTGGGTTCTTGACCCGAGATTCACCCTACCTACTTCGTGTTGATAGTATTTGCTAGTTCCTTTAGGATATTAGTAACTTTGCGATAGCCCTCGAGGTCCGTGGTATTTCCTTCTTCCAAATACCATGAACCATTTTGGCAGAAGTTCTCTTGAACCGAAAGATCACAGTCAGAGTACTCTTGAGGAGTTCTCCATTCATAATTGTGACTCTGCCAGTCCTTCCTTTTCTGCATGGGTTATCCGGAAGAAACCTGTTGAACTTGATTCGACATACTAACCTATGCATCCACAACTCATAAAGTTATATGTTCCTCGAGGTGTTCCTCCTTAGTTGTATTCTGACCCCCGTCTATCAATTGATAGTCAAGGGTATGTGTGCGATCGTGTTTGTCGATGACTATTATCCTTGTGGTCCGTCAAGCCATTCTATTCCAGAATGACTAGGAGAAACAGACTCCAGTACCTCATCCATATCTAGGATTGGGTCAAAGCAGTTGTATTCCGCAGATCAAAATGCCAATCTAGCTTTTGATTCTGTTCTACCCTGAAGTATTGCCCTCTTTATGTCAGGAACATCATGAGAATTGCACCTTCCCTTATGAATTCTTGACGTAGTGATACTTCTCGCTATCATTATTCATTCCTCGGTCCCGTGTTGTTGTAACCGGAATGCCGACAATTGAACTGTGATGTGTGAAATCGATACTCCTAGCAACCTCGTTGCTTGGTAGTAAATGGACAATATTCTCATTCTTAGTGTGTTGGTTATTAAAACATCATCCTAAGATTGATCGTGCTACCTAGTCCTTATTTCTGGTGCACTCTTCGATCAATGAGTTAGGATTGTGCCAATCCCTCGCTCATTTGTTCATATTGTCTCGCCCTCCAAAGCAAGATTGTTCTCGAGCTTAGTAACATATCGGTGGTTCGTGATTTTCCGAATATCTTCTCGGAAGTATTACTAGGTTGTTCCCTGACTGTTATGTTGAGCTCGTGATCAGATTGGTTTCTTGTGAACCACCCTTTTGTTGGAAATATGCCCTAGAGGCAATAATAAATTAGTTATTATTATATTTCCTTGTTCATGATAATCGTTTATTATCCATGCTATAATTGTATTGATAGGAAACTCAAATACATGTGTGGATACATAGACAACACCATGTCCCTAGTAAGCCTCTATTGACTAGCTCGTTGATCAACAGATGGTTACGGTTTCCTAACCATGGACATTGGATGTCGTTGATAACGGGATCACATCATTAGGATAATGATGTGATGGACAAGACCCAATCCTAAGCCTAGCACAAAGATCGTAGTTCGTATGCTAAAGCTTTTCTAAATGTCAAGTATCATTTCCTTAGACCATGAGATTGTGCAACTCCCGGATACCGTAGGAATGCTTTGGGTGTACCAAACGTCACAACGTAACCGGGTGGCTATAAAGGTGCACTACAGGTATCTCCGAAAGTGTCTGCATTGGGTTGGCACGAATCGAGATCAATTTGTCACTCCGTAAACGGAGAGGTATCTCTGGGCCCACTCGGTAGGACATCATCACAATGTGCACAATGTGACCAAGGGGTTGATCACGGGATGATGTGTTACGGAACGAGTAAAGAGACTTGCCGGTAACGAGATTGAACAAGGTATCGGTATACCGACGATCGAATCTCGGGCAAGTACAATACCGCTAGACAAAGGGAATTGTATACGGGATCGATTGAGTCCTTGACATCGTGGTTCATCCGATGAGATCATCGTGGAACATGTGGGAGCCAACATGGGTATCCAGATCCCGCTGTTGGTTATTGACCGGAGAATGTCTCGGTCATGTCTCAGATGGTTCCCGAACCCGTAGGGTCTACACATAAGGTTCGATGGCGCTAGGGTTATAAAGGAAGTTTGTATGTGGTTACCGAATGTTGTTCGAGTCCCGGATGAGATCCTGGGCGTCACGAGGAGTTCGGAATGGTCCTGAGGTAAAGATTTATATATGGGAAGTCCTGTTTTGGTCACCGGAAAAGTTTCGGGTTTATCGGTAACGCATCTGGGACCACCGGGAGGGTCACGGAGGTCCACCAAGTGGGGCCACCAACCCCAGAAGGTTGCGTGGGCCAAGTGTGGGAGGGAACCAGCCCCAAGGGGGCTGGTGCGCCCCCCACAAGAGGCCCAAGGCGCAAGGGAGAGTGGGAGGGGGCAAACCCTAGGCAGATGGGCCCTAAGGCCCATCTAGTGGGCGCCTCCTCTCCCTCCCCTCTTGGCCGCCTCCCTTGATCCCATCTAGGGCTGCCGCCCCTCTAGGGGTGGGAACCCTAGAGGGGACGCACCCTCCTCCCTTTCCCCTATATATATGAGGCCTAGGGGCTGCCCATAACACATGAGAGCCTCTCCTCTCCAGCGCAGCCGCCTCTCCTCCTCCTCCTCTCCCTTGGTGCTTGGCGAAGCCTGCGGGATTGCCACGCTCCTCCACCACCACCACGCCCGTTGTGCTGCTGCTGGATGGAGTCTTCCTCAACCTCTCCCTCTCTCCTTGCTGGATCAAGGCATGGGAGACGCCACCGGGCTGTCACGTGTGTTGAACGCGGAGGTGCCGTCTGCTGCTCGCACTCGGATCTCCGGTGATTTGGATCACGACGAGCACGACTCCTTCAACCCCGTTCTCTTGAACGCTTCCGCTTAGCGATCTACAAGGGTATGTAGATGCACTCTCCTTCCCTCGTTGCTAGTTTCTCCATAGATAGATCTTGGTGACACGTAGGAAAATTTTGAATTTCTTTCGCTCCCAACAAAGGGCATCATGAGCTAGGTCTATTATGTAGATTCGTTGCAGAGTAGAACACAAAGTAGTTGTGGGCGTTGATTTTGTTCAATATGCTTACCGTTACTAGTCCAATCTTGTTTCGACGGTATTGTGGGATGAAGCGGCCCGGACCAACCTTACACGCATTTTACGTGAGACAAGGTTCCACCGACCGACATGCACTTGGTGCATAAGGTGGCTAGCGGGTGCCGCCTCTCCCATTTTAGTCGGAACGGATTCGATGAAAAGGGTCCTTATGAAGGGTAAATAGCAATTGGCATATCACGTTGTGGTTTTGCGTGAGGTAAGAAACGTTCTTGCTAGAAACCCATAGCAGCCACGTAAAACATGCAAACAACAATTAGAGGACGTCTAACTTGTTTTTGCGGTGGTATGTTGTGTGATGTGATATGGCCAAGAAGAATGTGATGAATGATATGTGATGTATGAGATTGATCATGTTCTTGTAATAGGATTCACGACTTGCATGTCGATGAGTATGACAACCGGCAGGAGCCATAGGAGTTGTCTTTATTTATTGTATGACCTGCGTGTCATTGAACAACGCCATGTAATTACCTTACTTTATTGCTAACCGTAGCCATAGTAGTAGAAGTAATAAATTGGCGAGACAACTTCATGGAGACACGATGATGGAGATCATGATGATGGAGATCATGGTGTCATGCGGTGACAATAATGATCATGGAGCCCGAAGATGGAGATCAAAAGGAGCAATATGATATTGGCCATATCATGTCACTACTATATAATTGCATGTGATGTTTATTATGTTTATGCATCTTGTTTACTTAGAACGACGGTAGTAAATAAGATGATCCCTTACGCAAATTTCAAGAAGTGTTCTCCCCTGACTGTGCACCGTTGCTACAGTTCGTCGCTTCTAAGCACCACGTGATGATCGGGTGTGAGGGAGTCTTACTTTCACATACAACGGGTGTAAGACAGATTTACACAGCAAAAACACTTGGGGTTAACTTGACGAGCCTAGCATGTACATACATGGCCTCGGGAACACAGAGACCGAAAGGTCGAGCATGAGTCGTATAGTAGATACGATCAACATGAAGATGTTCACCGAGTCGACTAGTCCGTCTCACGTGATGATCGGACACGGCTTAGTTGACTCGGATCATGTAATCACTTAGATGACCGGAGGGATGTCTATCTCGAGTGGGAGTTCATAAGATGAACTTAATTATCTTGAACATAGTCAAAAGATCTTTTGCAAATTATGTCGTGGCTCGCGCTTTAGTTCCACTGTTTAGATATGTTCCTAGAGAAAATATAGTTGAAAGTTGACAGTAGCGATTATGCGGACAGTAGAAAGCTTATGTCCTTAATGCACCGCTCAGTGTGCTGAACCCCAAACGTCGTATGTGGATGTTGCGAACATCAGACATACACGTTTTGATAACTACGTGATAGTTCAATTAAATGGTTTAGAGTTGAGGCACCAAAGACGTTTTTCGAAACGTCGCGGAACATATGAGATGTTTCGAGGGCTGAAATTGGGATTTCAGGCTCGTGCCCACGTCAAGAGGTATGAGACCTCCGACGATTTTCTTAGCCTGCAAACTAAGGGAGAAAAGCTCAATCGTTGAGCTTGTGCTCGATCGTCTGAGCACAACAATCACTTGAATCGAGTGGGAGTTGATCTTCCGGATGAGATAGTGATGTTTCTCCAAAGTCATTGCCACCAAGCTGCCGTAAGCTTCGTGATGAACTATAACATATCGAGGATAGATATAATGATCCTTTGAGGTATTCGCGTTGTTTGACATCACGAAAGTAGAAGTCAAAAGGAGCATCAATTGTTGATGGTTGGTGAAACCACTAGTTTCAAGAAGGGCAAGGGCAAGAAGGGATACTTCATGAAACGGCAAATCAGTCTTTGCTCTAGTGAAGAAACCCAAGGTTGAACCCAAACCCGAGACTAAGTGCTTCTATAATAAGGGGAACAGCCACTGGAGCAGCATCACCCTAGATACTTGGTAGATAAGAAGGCTGGCAAGGTCGATAGAAGTATATTGGAGATACATTATGTTAATGTGTACTTTACTAGTACTCCTAGTAGCACCAGGGTATTAAGATACCGGTTCGGTTGCTAAGTGTTAGTAACTCGAAATAAAAGGCTACGGAATAAACAGAGACTAGCTAAAGGTGAGCTGACGATATGTGTTGGAAGTGTTTCCAAGTTTGATGTGATCAAACATCGCACGCTCCCTCTGCCATCAAGATTAGTATTAAACCTGAATGGTTTATTGAATCTCGATCGTAGTGATACACGTTTTCATGCCAAAAGATATAAGATAGTAATGATAGTACCACCTACTTGTGGCGCTGCCATGTAAGTCATATTGGTATAAAACGCATGAAGAAGCTCCATGTTGATGGATCTTTGGACTCACTCGCTTTTGAAAAGTGTGAGACATGCGAACCATGTCTATTGGTGTATACGCATGAAGAAACTCCATGCAGATGGATCGTTTGGACTCACTTGATTTTGAATCACTTGAGACATGCAAATCATACCACATGGGCAAGATGACCCAAAAGCCTCGGTTTCAAAGAAGATGGAACAAGATAGCAACTTGTTGGAAGCAACACATTTTGATATGTGCAGTCCAATGAGTCTTTGAGGCATGCAAAGTGAATATCGTTATGTTACGACTTCACAGATGATTCGAGTAGATGTTGAGTATATTTACTTGATGAAACACAAATTATTGAATGGTTCAAGTAATTTCAGAATGAAGTTTAAGATCTTCGTGACAAGAGGATAGAATGTCTATGATATGATCATAGAGATGAATATCTGAGTTACGAGTTTTGGCACACAATTAAGACATTGTGCAAATTGTTTCACAATTAACACCGCCTGGAACACCATAGTGTGATGGTGTGTCCGAACATCATAGTTGCACCCTATTGGATATGGTGCGTACCATGATGTCTCCTATCGAATTACCACTATCATTCATGGGTTAGGCATTAGAGACAACCGCACTCACTTTAATAGGGTACCACGTAATTCCGTTGAGATGACACCGTATGAACTATGGTTTAGAGAAACCTAAGCTGTCATTTCTTAAAAGTTTGGGGCTGCGACGCTCATGTGAAAAAGTTTCAGGTTGATAAGCTCGAACCCAAAGCGGATAAAATGCATCTTCATAGGACACCCAAAACGGTTGGGTATACCTCCTAATTCAGATCCGAAAGCAATAGGGATTGTTTCTTGAATCGGGTCCTTTCTCGAGGAAAAGTTCGTCTCGAAAAGTTGAGTGGGAGGATGGTGGAGACTTGATGAGGTTATTGAACCGTCACTTCAACAAGTGTGTAGCGAGGGCACGGGAAGTTGTTCTGTGGCACCTACACCAATTGAAGTCGAAGCTTATGATAGTGATCATGAAGTTTTGGATCAAGTCACTACCGTACCTCGTGGGGTGACAAGGATGCGTACTACTTCACGATTGATGCGCAATCACATCTTGAAGGTCATGTTGCTAGACAACAATGAACCTACGAGCTATGGAGAAGCAATGGTGGGCCCAAATTCCGACAAATGGTTAGAAGCCATGAAATCCGAGATAGGATCCATGTATCAGAACAAAGCATGGACTTTGGTGGACTTGCCCGTTGATCGGCAAGCCATTGAGATAAATGGATCTTTAAGAAGAAGAAGGACGTGGACGGTAATGTCACCGTCTATGAAGCTCGACTTGTGGCGAAAAGTTTTCACAAGTTCAAGGAGTTGACTACGATGAGATTTTCTCATCCGTAGCGATGCTTAAGTCCGTCGGAATCATGTTAGCATAAGCTGCATTTATGAAATCGCGCAGATGGATGTCAAAACGAGTTTCCTTGTCGGTTTACGTAAGGAAAGGTTGTATGTGATACAATCGTAAAAGTTTTGTCGATCCTAAGGATGCTAAAAAGGTATGCTAGCTCCAGCGATCCTTTCTAAGGACTGGAGTAAGCACCTCGGAGTTGGAATGTGCGCTTTGATGAGATGATCAAAGATTTTGGGTTTATACAAAATTTATGAGAAACTTGTATTTCCAAAGAAGTGAGTGGGAGCACTATATAATTTCTGATGAGTATATGTTGTTGACATATTGATGATCAGAAATGATGTAGAATTTCTGGAAAGCATATAGGGTTATTTGAAAGTGTTTTTCAATAGAAAACCTGGATTAGGCTACTTGAACAATAAGCATCAAAGATCTATAAGATAGATCAAAATGTTTAATAATACTTTCAAATGAGCATGTACCTTGACATGATCTTGAAGGTGTTCAAGATGGATCACCAAAGAAGGAGTTCTTGCACGAGACGTAAGGTATGAAGTTAAGACTTAAAGCTCGACCACGGCGTAAAAGAGAGAAAGGACGAAGGTGCGCCCCTATGCTTCGAACATAGGCTCTATAGTATGCTATCTTTGTGTACCGCACGGAAGTGTGCCTTGCCATGAGTCGATCAAGGGGTAAAGAATGATCCAAGAATGGATCATTGGACAATGATCAAAATTGTCCTTGGAGTAAATAAGGACATGTTTCTCGATTATGGAGGTGATAAAGAGTTCGCGTAAAGGGTTACGTCGATGCAAGCTATAACACCTATCCGAAAGTGACTCGAGTAGCAAACCGGATACGTATAGTGGAGCAACCATTTGGAATAGCTCCAAGTGAAGCGTGGAAGCAGCGTTTACAATATAACCTAGAAAGTTGCAAGTACACACGGATCTGAAAGGTTCGGACCCATTGACTAAAACCCGTTGACTAAAACCTCTCTCACAAGCAAAACATGATCAAACCTCGTAACTCATTGAGTCTAAATCACATGATGATGTGAACTAGTTTACGTACACTAGTGAACTCTTTGGGTGTTGGTCACATGGCGATGTGACCTATCAGTGTTAATCACATGACGGTGTGAACTAGATTATTGACTCTAGTGCAAGTGGGAGACTGTTGGAAATATGCCCTAGAGGCAATAATAAATTAGTTATTATTATATTTCCTTGTTCATGATAATCGTTTATTATCCATGCTATAATTGTATTGATAGGAAACTCAAATACATGTGTGGATACATAGACAACACCATGTCCCTAGTAAGCCTCTATTGACTAGCTCGTTGATCAACAGATGGTTACGGTTTCCTAACCATGGACATTGGATGTCGTTGATAACGGGATCACATCATTAGGATAATGATGTGATGGACAAGACCCAATCCTAAGCCTAGCACAAAGATCGTAGTTCAGATGCTAAAGCTTTTCTAAATGTCAAGTATCATTTCCTTAGACCATGAGATTGTGCAACTCCGGATACCGTAGGAATGCTTTGGGTGTACCAAACGTCACAACATAACCGGGTGGCTATAAAGGTGCACTACATGTATCTCCGAAAGTGTCATTGGGTTGGCACGAATCGAGATCGATTTGTCACTCCGTAAACGGAGAGGTATCTCTGGGCCCACTCGGTAGGACATCATCACAATGTGCACAATGTGACCAAGGGGTTGATCACGGGATGATGTGTTACGGAACGAGTAAAGAGACTTGCTGGTAACGATATTGAACAAGGTATCGGTATACCGACGATCGAATCTCGGGCAAGTACAATACCGCTAGACAAAGGGAATTGTATACGGGATCGATTGAGTCCTTGACATCGTGGTTCATCCGATGGGATCATCGTGGAACATGTGGGAGCCAACATGGGTATCCAGATCCCGCTGTTGGTTATTGACCGGAGAATGTCTCGGTCATGTCTGCATGGTTCCCGAACCCGTAGGGTCTACACACTTAAGGTTCGATGACGCTAGGGTTATAAAGGAAGTTTGTATGTGGTTACCGAATGTTGTTCGAGTCCGGATGAGATCCTGGACGTCACGAGGAGTTCCGGAATGGTCCGGAGGTAAAGATTTATATATGGGAAGTCCTGTTTTGGTCACCGGAAAAGTTTTGGGTTTATCGGTAACGTCTGGGACCACCGGAGGGTCCCGGTCCACCAAGTGGGGCCACCAACCCCAGAAGGTTGCGTGGGCCAAGTGTGGAGGGAACCAGCCCAAGGGGCTGGTGCGCCCCCCACGAGAGGCCCAAGGCGCAAGGGAGAGTGGGAGGGGGCAAACCCTAGGGCAGATGGGCCCTAAGGCCCATCTAGTGGGCGCCTCCCTCTCCTCCCCTCTTGGCCGCCTCCCTTGATCCCATCTAGGCTGCCGCCCCTCTAGGGTGGGAACCCCAGAGGGGCGCACCTCCTCCCTTTCCCCTATATATATGAGGCCTAGGGGCTGCCCATAACACATGAGAGCCTCTCCCTCTCCAGCGCAGCCCCGCCTCCTCCTCCTCCTCTCCCTTGGTGCTTGGCGAAGCCTCGCAGGATTGCCACGCCTCCACCACCACCACGCCTGTTGTGCTGCTGCTGGATGGAGTCTTCCTCAACCTCTCCCTCTCTCCTTGCTGGATCAAGGCATGGGAGACGCCACCGGCTGTACGTGTGTTGAACGCGGAGGTGCCGTCTGCTCGGCACTCGGATCTCCGGTGATTTGGATCACGACGAGTACGACTCCTTCAACCCCGTTCTCTTGAACGCTTCCGCTTAGCGATCTACAAGGGTATGTATATGCACTCTCCTTCCCTCGTTGCTAGTTTCTCCATAGATAGATCTTGGTGACACGTAGGAAAATTTTGAATTTCTGCTACGTTCCCCAACACCTTTCTCCAAGAATCTGTGTTGGATACCCCTGAGCTAGTTGGTTGAGCTAAACAACAACTTGGAGAGTTGGAAGATAAAAGCTTGTCCGACTTAGTTCATCTCCAAGGGATATCCTGGTGTGTGTGTTGAAGAAAGATGATATCTTCATCGATTGGTCCCTGTGATCAGTTGTTGGACCTATTGCCTTTTCAAAACTTTGACTTGAGTGTGGGCTATTGTCAAGTCAAATCAGAACCAACGATGTTCGTAATGTTGTCTTACTCGTGGTTGATCCCTCGAGCATACACCATTACATCTCTTGGTCTGACCAATGCTATCACCGTGTTCACATGATGGTGGAAGTCCAAAGGATATGGAAATTCCGATGAGTTGTCTGTTGAGCCCATCAAGAGCATTTTGTCTCCCCATTGTTCATGTTGAACATCAACCTAGTCTTGGAAACTTCGTAAGCAATGCCTTCGTGTTTCGTTCATGAAGCCTATGTTTGGATGGAAGAAGTGACTTCCTCTAATTCACATGCATTTGATGTAAGTTGTCGCCGTGGATCCGAGAAAGTTTGTTTTTGCTTCCTCTGGAATCATCCCAAGTCAGGAATGCATGTGCGAAGTATTCTATGGTCTGATAGACTGATCATCTTCATTCCATATGAATTCCCTAGCACACCAAGCCACTAACTGATTTGTTCAAGGATAAGAAGTTTTTTCATAAGAGCTAATCATATGACTTATGCAAGGACTTCGTTATCCGCAAAGATGGTTCCCCACCTGAACTTGGTAGTGTTTTATCATAAGACTACCATGTGGTCATGCTTGTCTGGGACAACATGTTCATATGTGTTTAGCAGAACCAGCTCATGTTTTGGAGCTTGCTATCTTAGTTCATTCCTCGGGAATCTCGCAACGCCATCTCATCGAATCGTGTTGCAAACTTTCGTTCAGACATGCTGAGTCTGAAGTATCCTATCCCCAATCGGATCTGAATCTCAGGCAGATATGACGGTTGGAACATTTCCAACATTTGTATGTTATTCCCAGCTTGCACCCCATCGTGCCATTTTTCCATGGGCTGCCCTCTCAGTAATTGTTGTTTAGGATCGTCTCCAAAAGTGGTCCTACTATGGGTCCCATCCATTTCCGACGATAAGCAAAATCATCTATTGCTTTGTCTTCAACAAGGTAGTCCACATCATCCATTCTGGTATGAGTATGCCATTCTTTCGAGTTCGTTCACACGATCGTTTGTGATTGCCTTAGGCTGGTATAAAGAGTTTCAATGATCCTTGTATCAAAAGTAATTCTTTTTGCCACTTAAGGGAATAATTCTACGATTCACCTCCTTTAAGGTGCCTGTTACGGGATCATGGCAACTATTTCCTCGCCACCTTGACACCATCCACCATCGTTCTAAGCATGGAATTGTTGCCCGCCAAATCAAACCCCGTCGCTTGTTCCTCCATCCCTCTCGATGTGTTTCGTGTCTCAGCTCGAGAGATGTTTCAATGTCTCACTCGATGAGTGATCCTGAGTTGTTCGATCTTCGAGAAGATCGATCCTTCGGGAGTTTTCCCTTTACTCTCATTGTCATATTGGATGAAGTTCTCAAAGCAAGATGTCAAGATCAAGATGATGATCGAATCAACGCTCCTATGCAAAGGTAACCTCGATCGTGAAGACCGTGTTAGCTTGTGCTCCCTCCGCCTTCTTACCTCACGCCTTGAATCTCGGACGAGATTCTTGTTTAGTGGGGTGAGTTGTCACAGCCCTAGAGTTTGCTTGTAACTCGAGGCATTGCATCTAGGCATCATGTTTAAATTTCATGAAATTTGAAATGGGGATGTTGAAACCCTAGCACCAAATGAATTCAACTAGGTTCAAACTTAAAACTTTTCAATGAACCCAAAATGCCCTTCATAAATGTTCACCATCTTTGGTCCTGGCTAAACCCTCTGCCAAAAATGGTTTCATATTTTTGGAGGCTATTCTGGATTTTTGAATTAACCCATATTGTATTTGAATTGGGGCCTTTGAATTCTATAATAAATGCTCCAAAAATTCTGGTTTCAGTTGTGGGCATTTGGAATAATCCAAATAATGCCCCCAATTTATCTCAGGAGTTTTAAAAATGAATTAGTATTTTTACTAATTCAAAACAGAATAAAAGAAATAGAAAATGGAATTAAAAGAGAGTGAGAAAAACTACGGGCCGCTTACACAGCCAAACCCACTGGCTGGGCGGCCCACCAGCCCGTGCCAGTCATCACCTACCTCTGCCAGTAGGCAGAGGAGGGAGACAGCGCCCGCACGCCCGCGGCGCCACGCACCTCCCTGCTTGCCTGCGTCACTGAGGCCACCACGACGCCTCGGGCCTTCTCTTCGGTGCCGCCCCGACCCCCTGGACGTTTCACTCTCCCCCTCTGCCCACTCTCTTGCCCTCTCCTCGCCATGGCCGCAACCGCCAAGCGCTCGCCGCCGTGGAACCGCAGCCACCGTGCTCCCCTCGCCTCGCCGACCCGCCCTGAAGAACCGCAGCGTCGTCCTCGTCGTCTACGCAGAGCCACGCGACGCCTGCCGCCCTGCATCGCCGGCTACCTTGCCTTCTTCCTCCTCGGGTCGCCGAGATCGCCACCGTCACTGCCTGCTTCCGGACCTCCCCCGCGCCCACTGACCTTCCCATCGTGCTCGCGGTGAGCTTCTCTTCCTTATCCCCCGAACCCCGTTGCTCGCTGCCTCCTCTAGGCCGTAGTTGCGCGGACGCCGAAGCTCGCCGGCGCCATACCTCATCGCCGCCGCGGCCACAGCTGCTGCCACCGCGTCCGAGCGTTGCCCCATGCTCAGCACTCTCTCAGGAGCCGGGCGCGCCCGCCTGTTCGACCTGCTGTGCCCCCTAGCGCCAAACCGAACCTGCCCGAACTCCGGTCGACGCCGATTTGGTCGCCGCCGTCGATCCCGACCACCGCAGCTCCTACCACCGCCACCAATGGATGCGCCTCACTCCCAGGAACCCGTAGGTGCAACCCGCGCATCTAATGGTGCCTCAGAGAGCATTCCGAGCCGCCCGCCGTCTACCTGTCGCCCGTGACTAAGCGCCCGGCCAGGCTGACCGTGTTGACCGGCAAGGTTTGACCCGGTGACTGCAGGTTTGACCCCTCTCACTCACTGACATGCGGGCCCCGCCCGGCTAACTAAGTTAGTTAGGGCTAATCCTATCTAGGTTAGTTAGGTTAGTCACTGACCAGTGGGTCCTAGCGTCAGGTTTGACCTGGGCCGACGCTGTTGACCTGACGACGTCATTCTGACGTCAGGCTGACGCAGTAATGCTTTTCTGGATTTTAAATAAATCTATTTGATTTATTTAATTCCAGAAAATACCACAAACTTCTAAAAATCATAGAAAATCAACCGTAGCTCCAAATCAAATAAGTTATATATGAAAAATGATCAGAAAAATATGAAGAATCTGTTTATGCCATGATCATGCATGTTTGAACAAGTTAACCTCACTGAATAGGACAAATGATGATTAGGGCAATTTATGAAATAACATTTGGAGTTGGAATTTGATCTTGTTTGAGTTCCACTTCAATTAACTTGGCTAGATATTGCATTAGGTGAATTCAGTACCTTAACATGACATGTCATTCATGTGAATGTGCATTGCATTGATTGTGTTCCTTCTTTTCTAGTCAGTGGTTGTTCCCCTCTCAGTAGACGTGTACCGACGATGTGATCGATGACACCGATGAAGAGATATACTATCTTCAAGTGCTGTGCAAGCAAAACCCCCTTGTTCATTCCGATACAATCCCACCCTCTCGCTCCTGCTCTCTTTTACTGCATTAGGACAACAACGATTCAACTTTTCATGATGCGGTAGTTGAACCACTTTCCTCTGCATGACCTGTCATTGCCACAGTAAATAGATGAAACCCACTAGCATGAGTAGGAGTTGTTTGAGCCCTGTTATGCCTACTCATTCATGCTTGTATGTCGTGCCTGCTACGGCTTAGAATTGAGCCAGGTCTGATTCATCGAGGATGAATCGGAGGTGTGTGAACATGTCCTACGGTGTGTGAGCTAAGTGTGTGAACATGATTTGGTAAAGGTAGCGGTGAGAGGCCATGTAGGAGTACATGGTGGGTTGTCTCATTGAAGACGTCCTCAGGAACTGAGTTCTGTGTTTGTGATCCATGAAACAGTTACTACCATGCATTGGGCCCGAAACCAATGGACCCTCTCGGCTTCTTAACCACTCATGTCCTCTGTCCGGGAGTTGCAAAGTAGTTTCTGGTGTTTGTAGTATCTTTGGGGGCCGCATGCGCTTAACTTAGGGGTGGGCTGTGTTGCGTTAGGCTCGTGGCACGTTGTACCGAATGCCAGTTTTGTATCTCGGTAACCCTGCACACATCGTTCGTGGCTGTATGTGGAAACCTCGGCCGGACTCCCTGCGGATGGAACCTGAATAGGCGATAAACCTGGACTAGAGACTTGAGTCTTTAGGTAGGCTGTGGCTGACACCCACGTTGGGCTTCTGCTTGAAGGTTGCCGAGTACATGTCGTGTAAACGGCGGTAAGTGGTGAGAGCGTGTGTGAAGAAGTACACCCCTGCAGGGTTAATATGAACTATTCGAATAGTCGTGTCCGCGGAAAAGGACTTATGGGTTGCCTGTACAGTTCATAGACAAGCGAAAGTGGATACCCTAAAATGCGCAAGATAAGCGTGAGTGCTATGGATGGCGTTCTCGTAGGAAGACGGGAGCGGATCCATAGTGGTGTATTGATATGGTGATTATGTGGACTCCTGTGCGCCACCTCAAAAGAGTTACTTGCAATGTAGTCGGGATAGCCACCGAGTCAAAGCTGGCTTGTCAGCCAAACTCCACCACCCCCCTTCATTGATAATGATGCATATGTAGTTAGTTCTGATGTAAGTCTTGCTGAGTACAATTGTACTCCCGTTTGCTTATTTTATGTTTTGCAGAGAGACGTCAGTCTCGCTAGTAGTTCCAAGTGGACTTCGACGTTTAGCTTGATACCTCAGCTACGATCTTGTGCCCTCGGCAGGATCTGGTAGATAGTCAGGCTTCTCAGCCTTTTCCATTTATAGTTGTCTGTACTCAGACATGTTAAGCTTCCGCTTGTGTTTTGACTTGTATGCTCTGAGTGTTGGGTCATGAGACCCATGTTTGTAATATCTCGCTCCTCGGAGCCTAATGAATAAATACTTTGAGTCGTAGAGTTATGTTGTGATGCCATGTTGTATTTACACATATTGAGCATATTGTGTGCATGTTTGAAATGCTTGGTATGTGTGGGATCCGACAATCTAGTTGTTTATCCTTGGCAGCCTCTCTTATGGGGAAATGTAGTCTAGTGCTTCCAGAGCGATAGTAGTCCGCTACAACCCGATTCACCGGAGTCCTGCTAGCCCAGCACTACTGCTCTGGACACTTGATCGCCGGGCATGTGATTCACTTGCCTCGTGGTTCCGTCCCTTCGGGAAATGTCACGCTGTGACATCCGAGTCCTGCTTAGCTCACTTCTGACCGGGTTCCCTGAGTCCTGTTAGCCAGTGTTACAGCCCGGATTCACACGCTGCGCCGACATGCTCGATGTGATTCATGTATGCCTGTCCCCATGGGTTAGTGCCACTTTGGGTTCACGACTAGCCATGTCGGCCCGGTTCTCTGTCATATGGATGCTAGCGACACTATCATATACGTGAGCCAAAAGGCGCAAACGGTCCCGGGCCATGGTAAGGCGACACCCGTGGGAATACCGTGCGTGAGGCAGCAAAGTGATATGAGGTGTTATCGGCTAGATCGATGTGACTTGGAATCGGGGTCCTGACACCAGCACCATCTCCTCTCAAACCCTAGTTCATCTCTTGTATCCAATCTTTGTCCCAAAACCTCAGATTGGTACTTGTGGGTTGCTAGTAGTGTTGATTACTCCTTGTAGTTGATGTAGTTGGTTTATTTGGTGGAAGATCAGATGTTCAGATCCTTTATACATATTAATACCCCTCTGATTATGAACATGAATATGATTTGTGAGTAGTTACGTTTGTCCCTGAGACATGGGAGAAGTCTTGCTATAAGTAGTCATGTGAATTTGGTATTCGTTCGATATTTTGATGAGATGTATGTTGTCTTTCCTCTAGTGGTGTTATGTGAACGTCGACTACATGACACTTCAGCATTATTTGGGCCTAGAGGAAGGCATTGGGAAGTGATAAGTAGATGATGGGTTGTTAGAGTGACAGAAGCTTAAACCGTAGTTTATGCGTTGCTTCGTAAGGGGCTGATTTGGATCCATATGTTCATGCTATGTTTAGGTTTACCTTAATACTTCTTTTGTAGTTGCGGATGCTTGCAATAGGGGTTAATCATAAGTGGGATGCTTGTCCAAGGAAGGGCAGTACCCAAGCACCGGTCCGCCCACATACCAAATTATCAAAGTAACGAACGCGAATCATATGAGCGTGATGAAAACTAGCTTGACGATAATTCCCATGTGTCCTCGGGAGCGTTTTCCTTCATATAAGAGTTTGTCCAGGCTTGTCCTTTGCTACAAAAAGGATCGGGCCACCTTGCCGCACCTCATTTACTTTTGTTACTTGTTACCCGTTACAAATTACCCTATCACAAAACTATCTGTTACCGATAATTTCAATGCTTGCAGAGAATACCTTACTGAAAACCGCTTGTCATTTCCTTCTGCTCCTCGTTGGGTTCGACACTCTTACTTATCGAAAGGACTACGATAGATCCCCTACACTTGTGGGTCATCAAGACTCTTTTTCCGGCGCCGCTGTCGGGAGTGAAGCGCCTTTGGTAGGTGGAATTTGGTAAGGAAAAATTTATATAGTGTGCTGAAATTTACTGTCACTTGTTACTATGGAAAGTAATCCTTTGAGGGGCTTGTTCGGGGTATCTTCACCCCGACCAGTAGAGCGAAGAGTTGCTCATCAACCTACTGAACCTACTAAAAATGTTTACTTTGAAATTCCTTCGGGTATGATAGAGAAACTGCTAGCTAATCCTTTTACAGGAGATGGAACATTGCATCCCGATTTACACCTAATCTATATGGACGAAGTTTGTGGATTATTTAAGCTTGCAGGTATGCCCGAGGATGTTATCGAGAAGAAGTTCTTCCCTTTATCTTTGAAGGGAAAGGCATTGACATGGTTTAGGCTATGTGATGATATGGTATCATGGAACTACAACGATTGAAATTGGAATTTCATCAGAAGTTTTACCCTATGCATCTTGTTCATCGTGATCGTAATTATATATATAATTTTTCGCCTCGCGAAGGAGAAAGCGTCGCTCAAGCCTGGGGGAGGCTTAAGTCAATGTTATATTCATGCCCCAATCATGAGCTCTCACGAGAAATGATTATTCAAAAAAATTATGCTCGGCTTTCTCCCAATAATCGTTCCATGCTCGATACTTCTTGTACTGGTTCTTTTATGATGAAGACTATTGAATTCAAGTGGGATTTATTGGAAAGAATTAAACGCATTTCTGAAGATTGGGATCTCGACGAAGGTAAGGAGTCAGGTATAACACCTAAGTTTTATTGTGTTAAATCTTTTATGGATACCGATGTTTTCCGTGAATTTAGCACTAAATATGGACTTGACTCTGAGATAGTAGCATCTTTCTGTGAATCCTTTGCTACTCATGTTGATCTCCCTAAGGAGAAGTGGTTTAAATATAATCCTCACATTGAAGAAAAAGTAGTTGCACCTATTAAAGTTGAAGAAAATACTATCACTTATAATGATCCTATTGTTCCTACTGCTTATATTGAGAAACCACCTTTCCCTGTTAGAATAAAGGATCATGCTAAAGCTTCAACTGTGGTCAACAAAAGTAATATTAGGACACCCAAACCCCCTGAGCAAATTAAAGTTGAAACTAGTATTGCTATGGTTAAAGATCTCTTGGCTGATAATATTGATGGGAGTGTTATTTACTTCTGTGATGAAGCTGCTAGAATGGCTAAACCCGATACTAAAAATAAACATAGACCTGTTGTAGGCATGCCTGTCATTTATGTTAAAATAAGAGATCATTGCTATCATGGCTTATGTGATATGGGTTCTAGTGCAAGTGCAATACCTCATTCCTTATACAAAGAAATTATGCATGATATTGCACCTGCTGAGATAGAAGAAATTGATGTTACCATTAAGCTTGCCAATAGAGATACTATTTCACCAGTTGGGATTTCTAGAGATGTCGAGGTATTATGTGGGAAAGTTAAATATCCTGCTGATTTTCTTGTTCTTGGTTCCCCACAAGATAACTTTTGTCCCATTATATTTGGTAGACCCTTCTTGAATACTGTTAATGCTAAGATAGACTGCAAAAAGGATGTTGTTACTATTGGTTTGGGGGATATGTCTCATGAGTTTAATTTTGCTAAATTTCGTAGACAACCCCATGATGAAGAATTGCATAGTAAAGATGATATTATTGCTCTTGCTTCTATTGCCGTGCCTCCTAATGATCCTTTAGAACAATATTTGCTCGACCATGAAAATGATATGTTTATGAATGAAAGAAGGGAAATAGATGAAGTATTCTTTAAATAGGGACCTATTTTGAAACACAACTTGCCTGTTGAAATCCTAGGGGATCCCCTCCACCCAAGGGTGATCCCGTGTTTGAGCTTAAACCATTACCTGATACTCTTAAATATGCCTATCTTGATGAGAAAAATATATATCCTGTTATTATTAGTGCTAACCTTTCAGAGCATGAAGAAAAGAAATTATTAAAAACTCTGAAGAAGCACCGTGCTGCTATTGGATATACCCTTGATGATCTTAAGGGCATTAGTCCCACTTTATGCCAGCACAAAATAAAATTGGAGAAAGACGCTAAACTGATTGTTGATCACCAACGACGGTTAAATCCTAAGATGAAAGAAGTGGTAAGAAAAGAAATACTAAAGCTACTTGAGGCAGGTATCATTTATCCCGTTGCTGATAGTCAGTGGGTAAGTCATGTCCATTGTGTCCCTAAGAAGGGAGGTATTACTGTAGTTCCTAATGATAAAGATGAATTGATCCCACAAAGAATCATTACAGGTTATAGGATGGTAATTGATTTCCGCAAATTAAATAAATCTACTAAAAAGGATCATTACCCTTTAACTTTTATTGATCAAATGCTAGAAAGATTATCCAAACATACACATTTTTGCTTTCTAGATGGCTATTCTGGTTTCTCTCAGATACTTGTGTCAAAAGAGGATCAAGAAAAGACCACTTTTACTTGCCCTTTCGGTACCTTTGCTTATAGACATATGCCTTTTGGTTTATGCAATGCACCTACTACCTTTCAAAGATGCATGATGGCTAAATTCTCTGACTTTTGTGAAAAGATTGTTGAGGTTTTCATGGATGATTTCTCCATTTATGGATCTTCTTTTGATGATTGCTTAAGCAACCTTGAACGAGTTCTACAGAGATGTGAAGAAACTAATCTTGTCTTGAATTGGGAGAAGTGCCACTTTATGGTTAATGAAGGTATTGTCTTGGGGCATAAAATTTCTGAAAGAGGTATTGAAGTTGATAAAGCTAAAGTTGACGCTATTGAAAAGATGCCGTGTCCCAAGGACATTAAAGGTATAAGAAGTTTCCTTGGTCATGCCGGTTTTTATAGGAGGTTCATTAAGGACTTCTCAAAATTTTCTAGGCCTCTGACTAATCTCTTACAAAAAGATATTCCTTTTGTCTTTGATGATGATTGTGTAGAAGCATTTGAAATACTTAAGAAAGCTTTGATTTCTGCACCTATTGTTCAGCCTCCTGATTGGAATTTACCCTTCGAAATTATGTGTGATGCTAGTGATTATGCTATATGTGTTGTTCTAGGACAAAGAGTTGATAAGAAATTAAATGTTATCCAATATGCCAGTAAAACTCTAGACAGTGCCCAGAGAAATTATGCTACTACTGAAAAAGAATTTTTAGCAGTTGTATTTGCTTGTGATAAGTTCAGACCTTATATTGTTGATTCAAAAGTAACTGTTCAGACTGATCATGCTGCTATTAAATATCTTATGGAAAAGAAAGATGCTAAACCTAGACTTATTAGATGGGTTCTCTTTCTACAAGAATTTGATTTGCACATTATTGATAGAAAGGGAGCTGAGAACCCCGTTGCAGACAACTTGTCTAGGTTAGGGAATGTTCTTGATGACCCACTACCTATTGATGATAGCTTTCCTGATGAACAATTAGCTGTCATAAATGCTTCTCGTACTGCTCCATGGTATGTTGATTATGCTAATTACATTGTTGCTAAATTTATACCACCTAGTTTCACATACCAGCAAAAGAAAAAGTTTTTCTATGATCTAAGACATTACTTCTGGGATGACCCACACCTTTATAAGGAAGGAGTAGATGGTGTTATTAGACGTTGTGTACCTGAGCATGAACAGGAATAGATCCTATGCAAGTGCCACTCCGAGGCTTATGGAGGACACCATGCTGGAGATAGAACTGCACATAAGGTATTGCAATCCGGTTTTAATTGGCCTACTCTCTTCAAAGATGCCCGTAAGTTTGTCTTGTCTTGTGATGAATGCCAAAGAATTGGTAATATTAGTAGACGTCAAGAAATGCCTATGAATTATTCACTTGTTATTGAACCATTTGATGTATGGGGCTTTGATTATATGGGATCGTTTCCTTCCTGTAATGGGTATACACATATTTTAGTTTTTGTTGATTACGTTACTAAGTGGGTAGAAGCTATTCCAACTAGTAGTGCTGATCATAACACTTCTATTAAGATGCTTAAATAAGTTATTTTTCCGAGGTTTGGAGTCCCTAGATATTTAATGACTGATGGTGGTTCACACTTTATTCATGGTGCTTTTCGTAAAATGCTTGCTAAGTATGACATTAATCATAGAATTGCATCTCCATACCACCCACAATCTAGTGGCCAAGTAGAACTGAGTAACAGAGAGATTAAATTGATTTTGCAAAAGACTATTAATAGATCTAGAAGGAATTGGTCCAAGAAACTTGATGATGCATTATGGGCCTATAGAACTGCATATAAAAATCCTATGGGTATGTCTCCGTATAAAATGGTTTATGGAAAAACATGTCACTTACCTCTTGAACTAGAACATAAGGCATATTGGGCCATTAAAGAGCTCAATTATGATTTCAAACTTGCCGGTGAGAAGAGGCTATTTGACATTAGCTCACTTGATGAATGGAGAACTCAAGCCTATGAGAATGCCAAACTGTTTAAAGAAAAAGTTAAAAGATGGCATGACAAAAGGATACAAAAGCATGAGTTTAATGTAGGAGATTATGTTTTGCTATTCAACTCTCGTCTAAGATTTTTTGCAGGAAAGTTTCTGTCTAAATGGGAAGGCCCTTACGTTATTGAGGAGGTCTATCTTTCCGGTGCCATAAAAATCAACAACTTCGAAGGCACAAATCCGAAGGTGGTGAACGATCAAAGAATCAAACATTATATCTCAGGTAATCCCATAAATGTTGAAACTAACTTATCAAAACCGTAACCCCGGCGGAGTACATAAGGGACACTTTCCAGAACGTTTCAGAGTCCGAAAAGGAATAGGTATGTGGTACGGCAAGTAAATCGACTCCAAAACAGTTCTAATAGCGCTTTTTCTTTGTTTTGGAATATTTAAGAAAATAGGAAAATAAGAAGCAGTCCGGGAAGGACACGAGGCGTCCACGAGGGTGGGAGGCGCGGCCCCCCTACCTCGTGGGCACCTCATGTGCTCTCCGGACTCCGTTTTCTTGCACGGTACTTCTTTTGGTCGGTAAAAATTCATTATATAATCTCCCGAAGGTTTTGACCACTGTACCATGCAAATATCCTCTGTTTTTGTTTCGAGCTGTTTTCTGCCGCAGATTAGAGCAGGATGTCTTCTCAAGAGTCGGTCAGGGAGAGCCGGGTGTCTCATCCGACACCGAGACCATGAGCAAACAGCGATGTTGACCACTTTGGGCCAGCAACGGAGGAAGAGATGGAGGCCGACTTGAAAAGGATAGATGCCATGGAGGAGGATCAAGAAGTTACCTCTCGTTTCCGTGCCAGATTCACGATGGGGGAACTACAGAGCTCAGCTATTCCAAACTCGGTCATCCCCTCCAATGTCAGATTTCTTTCTTATGAAAATATGAAAAAGAGTGTTACTTGTTCTCCTGCAGCTATGCAACATCCTTGGTGAAAGGAGCTTTAGCCGTCACGGGCAAGCTCCGTAAGGAAATAATGGACCTCAAGCATCAAGTCAATAAGCTCGAGGAAGAGAATCGTATCCTGAGGGGCATCATCGCCAAGAATATTACATCACCACCTCCGAAGAAAGAGAAATAAATACATGGGTGTGGGCACTCCCCTTGGAAACTTCCAAGCTTGGGGGAGGTGCCCCAGTATCGTATCACCATCACACTTCTATCTTTACCATTTTTCTTATTTCGATCCTTTTGGTAATATCTTGATCTAGTAGAATAAAGTTTTTGGTATGATCTAGTTTTGAGTTTTGCTTTATGATCTCTCTATGTAATCGATCCCGTGAGCTATTTATAATAAAGATTAGCTTTGAGTTGAGGGCTTGATTACTTGATATGATCTTGAGGGGATAATAAGAAAAAGAAAAATAACAAAAAGAAATAAAGAGATCATATTGATCTTATGGAGAGTAATGACTTCACATATAAAGGGTATGATGAATAAAAGTTGTTGAGAGTTGACAAACATAGTTTTAGTCATCGTTGCAATTAATAGGAAGTAATAAAGAAAGAGAGGTTCTCACATATAAATATACTATCTTGGACATCTTTTATGATTGTGAGCACTCATTAAAATATGACATGCTAAAGAGTTGATGTTGGACAAGGAAGACAATGTAATGGGTTATGTTTTCTTATATCCGAAATAAAGTATATTGTCATGGATCATCCAACATGTTGAGCTTGCCTTTCTCTCTCATGCTAGCCAAATTCTTTGCACCAAGTAGAGATACTACTTGTGCTTCCGAATATCCCTAAACCCAGTCTTGCCATGAGAGTCCACCATATCTACCTATGGATTGAGTAAGATCCTTCAAGTAAGTTGACATTGTTGCATGCAATAAAAATTGCTCTCTAAAAATGTATGATTTATTAGTGTGGAGAAAATAAGTTTTATACGATCTTGTGATGTGGAAGAAATAAAAGCGACGGACTGCATAATAAAGGTCCATAGCACAAGTGGCAATATAAAGTGACGTTCTTTCGCATTAAGATTTTGTGCATCCAACCATAAAGCACATGACAACCTCTGCTTCCCTCTGCGAAGGGCCTATCTTTTATTCTTGTCTTATACTTTATACAAGAGTCATGGTGATCTTCACCTTTCCTTTTTACATTTTATCCTTTGGTAAGCGCATTGTGTTGGAAAGATCCTGATATATATATCCAATTGGATGTAAGTTAGCATGAACTATTATTGTTGACATTACCCTTGAGGTAAAAGGTTGGGAGGCAACACTATAAGCCCCTATCTTTTTCTGTGTCTGGTTAAAACTCCATACCCATAAGTATTGCGTGAGTGTTAGAAATTGTGGAAGACTAAATGATAGTTGAGTATGTGGACTTGCTGAAAAGCTCTTATATTGACTCTTTTCGATGTTATGATAAATTGCAATTGCTTCAATGATCGAGAATATAGTTTGTTAGTTTTCAATGAAGTTTCTGATTCATACTTGACATTTAAATAGATTGTTACTTTAGCATAAGAAATCATATGACAATATATATTTATGTTGCTGTTATAAGAATGATCGTGATGCCCTCATGTCCGTATTTTATTTTATCGACACCTCTATCTCTAAACATGTGGACATATTTTTTGTTATCAGCTTCCGCTTGAGGACAAGCGAGGTCTAAGCTTGGGGGAGTTGATACATCCATTTTGCATCATGCTTTTATATCGATATTTATTGCATTATGGACTGTTATTACACATTATGTTACAATACTTATGCCTATTCTCTCTTATTTTACAAGGTTTACAAGAAGAGGGAGAATGCCAGCAGCTAGAATTCTGGGCTGGAAAAGGAGCAAATATTAGAGACCTATTCTGCACAGCTCCAAAAGTCCTGAAACTTCACGGGCACCTTTTGGAATTAATAAAAAATACTGGCGAAAGAATCAACCAGAGGGGGCCCACACCCTGGCCACGAGGGTGGGGGGTGCCCTACCCCCCTGGGCGCGCCCCCTGTCTTGTGGGCCACCTGGCAGGCCTCCGGTACCCATCTTCTGCTATATGAAGTCTTTCGCCCTGGAAAAAATCTGTCGGGGATATACCCCGCGGTGTAAACCGCCAGAAGTATGACCCGCCCGGAGCTTGGTGATTCATGGGTAATCCGCCCGGACTTGGCGGCTCATAGTAACCAGTGGTGGTCGATGGATGACAAGGCCCAAGGCCGAAGGCGGCTCATGTTAATGGTGGGCCGGTTTATGAGGAAAGCACAAGGAATATTCTCTTATAAAGGAAGCAAGACTAGGACCCCACTTGTAATAAAGTAATCCAAATCCTACTAGGACTAGTCATGTAACCCGCCCCTTCAACTTATATAAGGAGGGGCAGGGCTCCCCAAAGAGGGACAAGCAAGAAGAAACAATCGGTAGGGCTAGACACGAAGAGCCGGCTTACCGGTGACTCCCTCATGATCATAATGAGACCTAGCCACAAACAGCATGTAGGGTTATTACCGGATGATGTTTCCCGGGGCCCGAAGCTGTCTAAACCCTTGTCTTGTGTCGCGTCTCTCGATTCTGATCAACCCCTCTCAAGCTACTACATAGATGCGCTGGCCTCACGACTAAGTCCTTTTCACGAGGCCATCTACCGTGACAATTCCACGACAGTTGGCACCCACCGTGGGGCCTGCGCACGGTGGTGTTGAGTTCTTGAAGGGATCTCATCTAGGGATCGACGAGCTTGAGATTTCGTCGGATGAGGAAGATCCGGCAAGTTGGTGTTTTTTGATCAGGAACGTGATTAACTTTGGAGCTAACGGATACGAGATTAATCAGAAAAGAAAGATTTTAGGGTTTTGTGTGCGCCGCCCCGCGCGTGGCTCGGTGACTCGCCGGATCCAAAGACCGATCAATATCTGTTGTTGTGCACCGCAAGTCGGAAAGTAGCCGACCTGTCCAATTACGCTGCCATGTACCTTTTGCTGGTTAAAGTCTTGAGGCGACAGCGATGCAGCAATTCACCAGGAGATTTGATAGATTACTGTTGCTACTAATTGCGGGAAGGGACCTGAGACGATCTGTTATGACGTTGCAAGTAGTACGCAAGTAGTACCTGGCTTTTAAAGAATCCAGAGATGATTTCCAACTGGGCTTGATGCGTCGATCTGCTATCCAAAGGACGCTGCTATTGTTTTCCTGTGTTCGCGGCTGTTACTACCCCAGAGAAAAAATATACAACGACCCAGATACGGATACAGCGACGACCCGGATTCGCTAACGCCGAACCGTAGCAGCTTAAAGTCACTGAGTTGCCGCCTCTCCGATTCTCTGCCCTCACCTGGAAGACGCCGCCGCCTGGAGTTGCCCCTGTCAAGCCAAATCGCTTCTACTTCGACGATCGCAGCCCTGACCAGCACCGTCCCGCGCGGTTCCACCCCGCCGGGTCACAACATCAACCACCTGCACCTCCGCTCGCAAGACCGGCCATGGTCGTTCCCTTTGAGCGCCTACACAAGCATGGGAACCAAGACGCATGCATATGCCAAAGAAGATACAATACATAAGAAGCTGGTGTGCGCAGAGGCTGAACCTCACACGTCATACGAAGATGCATGTTTACCCCTGTGGTCGTTGGACCTACAGATGTGCCATACCGCTGCTATCTCAAAAGTCCGGGAACAAAACAGCTTGGACGCTTGGTGGATGTGGAGGTCCATTAAAAACTGCATGAGGATTTTTGCTTTTTTGCTTCAATCCCTACGTCTGGATAAATCAGGTGATATCCATCTGAATCTATTTTATTAACAGCTATTGTTTTCATCAAAGAACAATTACTTTGGTCTGTATATTTTTATGTGCAGCAAAGGTGGTGCCATGTTGTGCCTATGAAGTGTATGTCAGCTCCATCACGCACCGGTGTCTGCACCCTCTTACTGATGGAACAGGTGTGCGCAAGTCGCCGCCCGTGCAGCGTAATCTACATCAACCCGCTGGAGCCGTGTTGAGCCGCCCTTGCCGCTTTGAGCCGCCGGGGTTATATTAAGTCGTCGGTCTGCCTGAGCCGCCGAAACTATATTGAGTCGCTGGTCTGCCTGAGCCACCTCTGTTGCGATAAACGGATCATCCGTCGTCCATACAAATCAGGTGATATCCATCCAAGTTTGTTTTATTATCACATGTTGTTTTTGTCAAAGAACAAGTTTATCTTTGCCTTGGTCTGCAATATTGTTTATGCAGGGCAATTATTTATGACAAAAAATGATATTATGCCGCGGAGATGGAGGCACGCCAACATCTTTTGGCACAGGTGGTCGTCGTTACTCAACGGACTCTCGCACCGGCTTACAACGCCATGGCTGTCTCTCGTGACCGCGCCGGCTTACAACGATGTGGCCGTCTCTCGCGACCACGCTGGCTTACAATGAGGACGACAACTTTCCCGTCCGCACCGGCTTACAACACCGCGGTCGACTCATCTATCCAAGCCGCCTTTGATGTTGTGGTCGTCTTTACCGTCCGTCTCTCGCGGCCTAGTCTACATCAACACACCGGGCCGCGCCTGTCTGCGTGAGCTGTTCATTGAGTATGAGCAAGTCACTACTTGGGAATCCTGGTTTCTCTTCCAACAAATTGGAGGCAAATTATCATCAGCCGCCGTCTGCACTGGATGGTTCAATGGGCAGGCGCACAAGTCGCCGCCACTACAGTTTGGTTAACTTCAAACAACCAATTGGAAGGAGCCATTGGCCGAGTTACTGACACGGCTCATACGGGATCATTTATAACCCGCCGCAGTCACCTCAACCTTCTGTAGGTTCACATCGCACTATCACCGCCAATGATATACACCTCCTGCTATGGTAAAAAATGTAGAATCTCAAGCCAACTCCTCGAGTCGCCTTGAGACTCGGGGGCTACAATAGTATGACTCGGCAAAATTAGCCGGTTTCAATAAATTTAAGAACTCCGGGTCATTGAAGGGAAAATAACCCGGGCCCCGGAGATTACTGCTAGATCGATGAAATTTTAAAAGCCGTCAGAAGATTTCCGGCTCAAAATAAGGACTCTGGTTTAAAATCCGGTTCAAAAGACATCTTTCTCCCACAAAGCACTGAAGCTCTCAAATCCGGTTCAAAATCCGGCCCAGGGTAAATTTGTCCCTCACAAATTTTTGAAGCTCTCAAATCCGGTTCAAAATCCGGCTCAAGGTAAATTTGTCCCTCACAAATTTTTGAAGCTTTCAAATCCGGTTTAAAGTTCCGGTTTAAAAAGAATTAATCTCTACAAGTTCGAAGTTCTAAGAAAAATTAAAGGTTGCCAAAAAGAACTTGCTGCCATGATGCGCGGTTCGAACATAGGTATCCTGCCTTACGGCTTATCTTATTATGGTCACTTGGGGGCTTCCTGCTCATCGAGCATAGCTGTCGGTACCCTCTTGATCGGTGCAATGCTAATGTATGGTCACTTGGGGGCTTCCTGTTCAAACATAGGTCGTATTCGAACCAAAGAGAACATAACTGTCGAAACCCTTTTGATTGGCACACTGCCAAACTCACTAGGGGGCTTCTTGATCGTATCCGAATCATAGCTTAACCTCTTTTGGGTCCGACGTGGATCGTATTCGAATCAACGTCGTTAAACAACTCTCAAGGTCATTTGGGGCTTCCTGTTCAAACATAGGTCGTATTCGAACCAAAGAGAACATAGCTGTCGGTACCCTCTTGATCGGCAACGCCAGAGCCACTGGGGGCTATATAATCGTATTCGAATCTTAGCTCAACTCCTTTGGAACGGTTTTCTGATCGTATACGAATCAGAAGCCTTAAAACTTTTTAAGTCTTTTTTGCGAACAATTTTGGGTTTGACTTGAGACCTTTTTTGGATTATATCTCAAAATTATATAAGTGTTTTATGCTTAACCTGGCTTGACTTTTGACTATAAGTCGCCAGCTTATGACAATCATCATCTATGTGGAAGCATTGGCTTCTAAGGATTGGGTTATCACCCTTACTGCACAAGTCATGTGAACCGGCAGTACAAATTCAATATCACAGTGGTTATATGTGAGATATTATGACCCACCCTGGCTTTGACGCTAAGTCGCCAGGGCATATGTTGTTTAAACTCTTTGCAGGATTTGCAGAAATATGATTTATAAATGATTAAGTTCAAGCTCATTACCAAAGTTGATGCTTCAGAACGATTATCCGTTCTGAATTTTTCTCAAAGGCTATAAGCTGTCGGGTTATAAACATTCCGGCTTACAATGGAGGCGTATTAAATCGCCATCGGCCAAGAGCCGCCGGGTATTTAAAACTCCGGATTTACTTATCAACAGATGAGTCCTGAGTCGCTGCAGGCTTACGACTCGGCACTTGGGGGCTACATTATTCAAATCGAGGTTACATCAAATATGCAAGTCTCATGTCGCTGCAAGCATGCACCATGACACTTGGGGGCTAATGCAAAGTCATTTTTGCTCACCTCATTGAAGACCCGACTCATCACATCGTAATGAGCCGGCCCTTGGGGGCTACCAATTGCTCACATCAGCAGTTCAAGGTACACAAGTCTTAATCCATTATATTGAAGGATCCATTGCTCGCTTGGTAAAGCACAAAGCTCTTAACCTTGTGGACGTGGGTTCAAGCCCCATGGTGGAGATTACATCATATGATGTTATTATCAATGAATTATATACAAAGTCCCAGCTCAATAATATCTTACTGAGCCGGCCCTTGGGGGCTACACGTTACTGCTCCAGTTTACATGATAATATTTACAAGTCGCTGCTCATTATTGCATAATGACCCAACCCTTGGGGGCTACACTGGTTGAAGTTTTATGAGCATAAGGCAATTACAAGTCCCAGGTTGCTGCAAGTATGACAACCCGACACTTGGGGGCTACAGGTGATATACATATAAGGGGGAAAATCTTCAAAATCTTAGTTTTGAGCAGGTCAGATTAACCCGGTGTTTGCAACAATCATGATCCGGTGTCACCAATAATTATGACCCGGCGTCGGCAAAAGTTATGACCCGGTGCTATCAATATTTACAAGCTGGCAATTTTGGCAGTTATAACTAGCCAGCCTCTACATCTTTAAACCGGCGGATCACCAGATGAATCTTGAGTCCAATATGTTTATTAAGCCGGAGCTTTGGAAACCGACTCAAATGGATTATTTCTTATAATATTTCTCAACACGAGACCAATATCAGCAAATTGAATCTGAAGCTGGCCTGTTGACCCGGATTTCTCAAAGGAAGTATCTAGATCTTTTGCATTGGTAAAATTGGGACATATCTGCTAAGGAGATTTGCTATGAGATCATGGATACATATCAAGGAAGAAATGTCAAGGACTTAAGGATGATCAGGTGCCGGCTTACAAGAATATTTAACCCGGAGTACAACCTATCAAATTTGTTCTTGTGTTTATGTTGCGGATCAGTTTAACATGGATAAAATCCAAATTAAACTCGGGGCTAATGTCGGGATATACCCATGGTGTAAACCGCCCAGTATGACCCGCCCGGAGCTTGGCGATTCACGGGTAATCCGCCCGGACTTGGCGGCTCATAGTAACCCGGCGGGCGGGTCAGATGGATGACAAGGCCCACGGCCCAAAAGGCCAGCTCATGTTAATGGTGGGCCGGTTTATGAGGAAAGCACAAGGAATATTCTCTTATAAACAAAGCAAGACTAGGACTCCACTTGTAATAAAGTAATCCAAATCCTACTAGGACTAGTCATGTAACCCGCCCCTTCAACTTATATAAGGAGGGGCAGGGCTCCGCAAAGAGGGACAAGCAAGAAGAAACAATCGGTACGGCTAGACACAAAGAGCCGGCTTACCGGCAACTCCCTCATGATCATAATGAGACCTAGCCACAAACAGCATGTAGGGTTATTACTGGATGATGTTTCCTGGGGCCCGAAGCTGTCTAAACACTTGTCTTGTGCCGCGTCTCTCGATTCCGATCAACCCCTCTCAAGCTACATAGATGCGCTGGCCTCATGACTAAGTCCTTTTCACGAGGACATCTGTCGTGACAATTCCACGACAAAATCAGAGGGAAGCTTTTGGGACGAAACACCGCCGCCACGAGGCGGAACCTTGGCGGAACCAATCTAGGGCTCCGGTGGAGCTGTTCTGCCGGGGAAACATCCCTCCGGGAGGGGGAAATCATCACCATCGTCATCACCCTCGATCCTCTCATCGGGAGGGGGTCAATCTCCATCAACATCTTCACCAGCACCATCTCCTCTCAAACCCTAGTTCATCTCTTGTATCCAATCTTTGTCCCAAAACCTCAGATTGGTACTTGTGGGTTGCTAGTAGTGTTGATTACTCCTTGTAGTTGATGTAGTTGGTTTATTTGGTGGAAGATCATATGTTCAGATCCTTTATACATATTAATACCCCTCTGATTATGAACATGAATATGATTTGTGAGTAGTTACGTTTGTCCCTGAGACATGGGAGAAGTCTTGCTATAAGTAGTCATGTGAATTTGGTATTCATTCGATATTTTGATGAGATGTATGTTGTCTTTCCTCTAGTGGTGTTATGTGAACGTCGACTACATGACACTTCAGCATTATTTGGGCCTAGAGGAAGGCATTGGGAAGTGATAAGTAGATGATGGGTTGTTAGAGTGATGTAAGCTTAAACCGTAGTTTATGCGTTGCTTCGTAAGGGCTGATTTGGATCCATATGTTCATGCTATGTTTAGGTTTACCTTAATACTTCTTTTGTAGTTGCGGATGCTTGCAATAGGGGTTAATCATAAGTGGGATGCTTGTCCAAGGAAGGGAAGTACCCAAGCACCGGTCCACCCACATACTAAATTATCAAAGTAACGAACGCGAATCATATGAGCGTGATGAAAACTAGCTTGACGATAATTCTCATGTGTCCTCGGGAGCGTTTTCCTTCATACAACAGTTTGTCCAGGCTTGTCCTTTGCTACAAAAAGGATTTGGCCACCTTGCTGCACCTCATTTACTTTTGTTACTTGTTACCCGTTACAAATTACCCTATCACAAAACTATCTGTTACCGATAATTTCAGTGCTTGTAGAGAATACCTTACTAAAAACCGCTTGTCATTTCCTTCTGCTCCTCGTTGGGTTCGACACTCTTACTTATCGAAAGGACTACGATAGATTCTCTACACTTGTGGGTCATCAACGGGCCTTCACGAAGCGTTTCCACGGCGTCATCTTTACAAGAAGGGGGTGCGGGAATGGGGATCGGGATTCGTGGATTCGGGGGTTGCCGGCACTAGAGCAGACGAGCCGGCGAAGCTTAAGGAGGGAGACTTAAATAGACCCAGATATTTTCATCGCAAACAGTTCCTAGAAAACAACTGTGTGTGATGTTGTAAATATTTTTTATTAGCTGTGAAAGACGAATTTGTAATAAAGTGCCAACGGATGGTGTTTTAAATGAACGAGAATTTTTGTAGTAATAATACAACTGTCATGTCAAATTTTGGAAAATTTCAGGGGTCATTTGACCTTCTAAGACATTTAAGTGATTTTCTAGCCATTTAATGACCGTAATTGAAATTTGAACTACATGTACATGCAACAGCTAACCATAACGGTTTGAAAACTCATATTTCGTGTACTTGTGTGCAATTTAATTCCATGTGCAGTAAATTGGAAGGAATTTCAAACATATTGGTCTAACGGCTATGACACAATTAAGCATGAAGTGACATGGCATTTTAATTCCAAAAAATCAGAAACACATGAAACCTTGGTTGATGTAATGTCATGCCACCAGGATGATGTGGTAAAAAAATTGGCATGTTTGACCAAAGTTTGAACACACACCCCTCACAAACTGGAGCAACTCACTAGAAGGCTCATGGTTCCGAGAGGGAACAATGCATGTTTGATGATGAACGGGAGATAGCTTCCTCTTACGGCCTTCAAATTTTTTTCTACGTCTAACGTGCACTACTACAACTGTAATGTGAATTTTTTTTAAATTTAGGGGTCATTTGACCTTTTAAAGACATTTAAGTGATTTTCTAGCCATTTAATGACAGTAATTCAAATTTGAACTACATCTACATGCAACGCGTAACCAAAATGGTTTGAAAAATCATATTTGCGTACTTGTGTGCGAGTTAATTCCATGTGAAGTAAACTAGAAGGAATTTTCAAACATATTTGTATCACGACATGGACACATATGCATGAATACGTATGCATGGAGTGGCATGGCATTTTAATTCCAAAAAAAAATAGAAACACATGAAACCTTGATTGATGTAATGTCATGCCACCAAGATGATGTGGTAAAGAAATTGGCATGTTTGACGAAAGTTTGGACACACACCCCTCACAAACCGGAGCAACTCGCTAGAAGGTTCATGGTTCCGAGAGGGAACAATGCATGTTTGATGACGAACGGGCTTACAGCCTTCAAATTTTTTCTACGTCTAACATGCACTACTACAACTGTAATGTGAAATTTTGGAAAATTCTAGGGGTCATTTGACCTTTTAAAGACATTTAAGTGATTTTCTAACCATTTAATGACCGTAATTCAAATTTGAACTACATCTACATGCAACGCCTAACCAAAACGGTTTGAAAAATCATATCTGTGTACTTGTGTGCGAGTTAATTCCATGTGCAGTAAATTAGAAGGAATTTTCAAATATATTGGTCTCAGGACATGAACACATGCATACGTATGCATGGAGTGACATGGCATTTTAATTCAAAAAATAGAAAAATGATCAGAAACACATGAAACCTTGGTTGATGTAATGTCATGCCACCAAGATGATTTGGTAAAGAAATTGGCATATTTGACGAATGTTTGGACACAGACCCCTCACAAACCGTACCAACTCGCTAGAAGGTTCGTGGTTCCGAGAGGGAACAATGCATGTTTGATGACGAACGGGGGATAGCTTCCTCTTACGGCCTTTAATTTTTTTCCTACGTTTAACGTGCACTAATACAACTATCATGTGAAAATTTGGTAAATTTCAGGGGTCATTTGACCTTTTAAAGACATTTAAGTGATTTTCTAACTATTTAATGACCGTAATTCAAATTTGAACTACATCTACATGCAACGACTAACCATAATGGTTTGAAAAATAATATTTTTGTGTACTTGTGTGCGAGTTAATTCCATGTGCAGTAAATTAGAAGGAATTTCCAAACATATTGGTGTCAAGGCATGGGCACATGCATTGAGTGCATGCCATGGCATTTTAATTCCAAAAAATAAAAAATGATCAGAAAAACATGAAACCTTGCTTGATTTAATGTCATGCCACCAAGATGATGTGGTATAGAAATTGGCATGTTTGACGAAAGTTTGGACACACACCCCTCACAAACCGGAGCAACTCGCTAGAAGGTTCGTGGTTAGAGAGGAACAATGCATGTTTGATGACGAACGGGAGATAGCTTCCTCTTACGGCATTGAAATTTTTTCTACGTCTAACGTGCACTACTACAACTGTAATGTGAAATTTTGGAAAATTCTAGGAGTCATTTGACCTTTCAAAGACATGTAAGTGATTTTCTAACCATTTAATGACCGTAATTCAAATTTGAGCTACATCTACATGCAACGCCTAACCAAAACGGTCTGAAAAATCATATCTGTGTACTTGTGTGTGAGTTAATTCCATGTGCAGTAAATTAGAAGGAATTTTCAAACATATTGGTCTCACGACATGGACACATGCATACGTATGCATGGAGTGACATGGAATTTTAATTGAAAAAAATAGAAAAATGATCAGAAACACATGAAACCTTGGTTGATGTAATGTCATGCCACCAAGATGATGTGGTAAAGAAATTGGCATGTTTGACGAACGTTTGGACACACGCCCCTCACAAACCGGAGCAACTCGCTAGAAGGTTCATGGTTCCGAGAGGGAACAATGCATGTTTGATGACGAACAGGAGATAGCTTCCTTTTACGGCCTTCAAATTTTTTCCTATGTTTAACGTGCAACTGTCATGTGAAAATTTGGTAAATTTCAGGGGTCATTTGACCTTCTAAAGACATTTAAGTGATTTTCTTTAATGACCGTAATTCAAATTTGAACTACATCTACATGCAACGCCTAACCAAAACGGTTTGAAAAATCATATTTTCGTGTACTTGTGTGCGAGTTAATTTCATGTGCAGCAAATTTGAAGGAATTTTCAAACATATTGGTGTCAAGGCATGGGCACATGCATGGAGTGCATTCCATGGCATTTTAATTCCAAAAAATTAAAAAATGATCAGAAAAACATGAAACCTTGCTTGATTTAATGTCATGCCACCAAGATGATGGGGTAAAAAAATTGGCCTGTTTGACGAAAGTTTGGACACATACCCCTCACAAATCGGAGCAACTCACTAAAAGGTTCATGGTTCCGAGAGGGAACAATGCATGTTTGCTGACGGACGGGAGATAGCTTCCCTTATGGACTTCAAAATTTTTCCTACGTTTAACGTGCACTAATACAACTGTCATGTGAAAATTTGGAAATTTCAGGGGTCATTTGACCTTTTAAAGACATTTAAGTGATTTTCTAACCATTTAATGACCGTAATTCAAATTTGAACTACATCTACATGTAACGCCTAACCAAAACGGTTTGAAAAATCATATATTTGTGTACTTGTGATCGAGTTAAAAAATCATCAGACGATGTAAATATCTGGTGTTCAAAAAGAAAATGTAAAGATCTGGCAAAACAACCGGCCCCACACGACTGGCACTCTATCTCGTGGCTTGAGGTTTGGAAGGTGATTGGCAGGGATCATTAATCAGGCACGATTCTGTATTGGAAACCATCAGCTATTATGTTCACACATGGATTTGCTGCGGGAATTGTGTGTAATTCAAACTACAGTACTCGTAAATTCCAGCGACCGACATGTGTACTGTCCCCGTCGATCTAGATTCCGGCCGCCAATAAATACTACCTTGCTCACATCGTCCCGCCTGCATTCTCATCCACATCCTCCCCTCGCTTTCCCTCTCTCTCTCTCTCTCTCTCTCTCTCTCTCTCTCTCAAATCCCTGCCATGGCGCCGCCGGTCTGCCCACGCGCCGACGAGGAGTCGTCGCCCCCGAGGACGTTCACTCGATTAGCAGCGACGAGGACCCCTACGCGCCGCCTGATGAGGTTGCGCCGGACCCCCCAACTTTGGATTTGTTTTGGGGCCAGTACAATCTTTGTCTGTGGAAGTCGCTGCCGCCGGCTGAGAAAGCCAGGCAAGTGGCGTTCAAGAAGGAGATGGTGGAGGAGGAAGCCAGGTACCAGGCGGCCTGTGAAGCCCGTGATGCCGCCTGGAAAAAGGAGGCGACGGAGCTTTGGGGCAGGCGCGTCATCGTGCCGAGGAGGTGTGCGAAGACGGGTACTTCTCGAGGAAGGTCATAGGCGTTGGGCGCCTCGTCGATGCGTGGAGGTGGGCCGGTAAGCTCCAGCGTGCCACAGACGAGGAGCTCCGGTGGGCGCCCAACGAAATGGCAAGATCGGCCACGCACGTCCGCCAGCAAGAGGCAGATCGGTACGTCAAGCGCTGCGAGGCGGAGGAGTCGGAGTAATCTTGCCTCCAAGATCGGAAGACGCCGTGCACCGTGGAGCCTGTGGCGAGGGGCTGGCGGAATACTGGCCCCAGGAGGGATTATAGCTTTAGTATTGTTCGTTTTCAATTTTATGCATTGTACCTAGTAGTTAAGTATCATCACGTATATGGGATGATATTATATATAGATATATTCTGTGATGATCTAATGTACAATTAATATATATATTGAATTCCATTTTTTATCTGGTTTTGTATACTAATTTGAATCTAGATGTTATCATCCACATATATAGAATGGAAAGCGTATATACGCACATTGAAACAGAACATATAAGAATGGAAAACAGAGTACACACATTGAAACAGAGCAATAAACAGAGCAATACTATGATTGCTTTGAATACATAGCTATCCACGTCGAAACGACTTTCCAAAATAAAACGCGTCCATGAGACCATGACCAGCAGCCCTTGCCTAGGGTAGCTCTTGGCTCTGCCTGAATTCGTGCAGGCGTTCGTCCAAGCGGTCGACACGCTCGTGGTACATCTGGAGCGCGATCTCGAGCTCCAAGTTGGCTATTTCATCGGAGATCACCAGCTCGAGGATGCGACGGCCATGTTCCTCTACTGCACCCAGGTGGACACCTGGGCCAAGGAGGCGGTCGAGCCTACGGACCAGCGCGTTGGCATCCAGCTGTCCATGGACAAGGCGAATGGCGGCACCCACGTGAACGGCGCGGCGGGCGTCCGGTGCAAGTACGGCGCTGCCGGCCTCTGGTGCAAGTACGGCGCTGAGGGCCTCTGCCCACTCCTAGCGAGGAATGGGGGTACTGACGGGACGTGTACCCAGCTGCGACGCCGTGTCGACAGCAGGCAAGCGCCGATGGATCCACTATTGCTGTGTGGCGCACCACGCCTCTCGCTCTGCGGCGCTCCAACGGTCTCGCCGTGCGGCGAGCCGCAGCCTATCGGCGCGGACGCGCCTAGCTTGCTCTGCGGCGCGCCATCGATCATGTTGTGCGGCGAGCTGCAGCCTGTCGGTGCTGACATGCCTATCTTGATCCGCGGCACTCAAGCGCCATGCGCCAAAGGTTTGTTCAACCCTGGCGATGACGCGCATCACGGCGTCGTCCATCGCGTTGCCGGGGTGCGCCTCGGCCTCGACGGGCCATGGTGTCTGCTCATTTTCCTCGTCGATGAGGTTGATGGTAGAGGCGGCGCTTTGGTAGGTTGGCATGCTTGGAAAAGGTGGATGTGCTACTGGTTGCGCTTGTCGCCTCCATGCGTCGCACGCCCCCTATGCGCAATATAGCAGGGTGGCGGGAAACAGGTGAGGAAATGGCGGGAAACGGTGGTGTGTTCATAAAATGCCATCAATTAATGGAAACTTAGTATCGAGCTAGCACAAGTCGTAGATGATGATCAGATGAACACGGACCACACTGGGGAACCCGTCGGTGATGAATTCATCAATCCCAAACGGTTGAATACTAGCAAGCGTTTTCCCACAACACACACGGCCTATTCCATCACAAATAGGTCGGACGGATCAACTGTATGCCACGTATCGCACATTGTCAAAAAGTAATGCGGTAGACCTTCTTTAATTAACATGTGTTAAAAAAATAAAAAATAAAAGGACCTTGAGGTTAAATTAGTTGAGGGAATGGGGCATTTCGGTTATTTGACCGAAATGACCCATCCCATCAGCTAATTTAACATCAACACAACTTCCCATCCAGTCACCATCGGATGGCTGCTCCAGCCTGAGCACACCTAACTTGATAGTTTTCTTACATGAGCTACTGGTGGAACAACTAGTCCTTGCTGATAGGAATGCCTCTTCACATCCTTATGGCGTATCCGGATGATCGCCCATCCCACAATGGCCAATAGGTGTTGTGTAGACAGAGCATATCACATACGTCTTATTAGAAGCAATCATCTGTGTTATTATCGGTCTTCGCACACATTTCTGATTACAGACCTGTTTGTCGCGTATCACACACATCTTGTTATATTGAATCGTTTATGTTCTCTTGCCTAATCACAAACAGTTCATCCGAGTGAATCGTATGCTGTATATCGCACACACCTTCATCTGGCTGCCCGTTTCTTTTGTGTTGCCTAATCACAAACAGTTCATCCGAGTGAACCGTATGCTGTTGTATCGCACATGCCTTCATCTGGCTGCCCATTTCTTTTGTTCCTCCTCATCGCAAACAGTTAATTGAACTGAACCGTATGCCCTTCATCGCACATGCAACTAAAACCTGAACCGTGTTTGATGCATTCGTCATCGCAAATGTTTTATACATTTCTGACGGTTTTCATACACCATCATTTGCGATTATGGCATCGCACACAGTTTCTCGAAGGGTCTCTGATTGTAGTCTCGCGTTAGCAGCATCCTGCAGTAGTGATGGGTATTGAAGTGGGTGGGTATAGGAAGTTTTTATGGGTATGGGTTTGGGCAGAAGGGCGTTGTACCCACCCATACCCTACCCATTGCCATCCCTATACTTAGCTGCTATTTGTCTTCGTGCTTTCATTGTATTGCTTACTTGACTATGGTCTGTCTAGTGTAGTTTATCTTCCGCTACATATCATATAGGTTCACTTTGGTTGTCTGTCTTCGAAGACATTCTGTCTTTGAAGAATTTCATAAAAATAACCTATTCACCCCCCTCTAGTTAATAACTAGCATTTTCAATTGGTATCAGAGCAAGGTGCTCCCTTCTTGTTCTGTGTGATTCGGTTTAACCACCTGGAGTTTTAGCTATGTCGACTGCAGGATAATCAAAGTCTCTGTTGTGTGCCCTGTCTTCGATGGCACTGATTACCCCTACTGGAAGAATAAGATGCACATGCATCTTGAAGCCATGGACATCGACCTCTGGTATATCGTAAAGACTAACGTTCCCAAAGTCGGTGAAGGCATCACCGCTGCTGATGTCAAAAGGTTCGCTCAACTGGACTCAACCGCCAAGAACATCATCTATGGTCATCTGAGCAAAGGATAGTATGGCCGTGTGAGTGCTCTGGAATCTGTGAAGCTAGTCTGGGACTGGTTGTCCAAGGTCAACGAAGGTGTCTCAACACAAATACACTCAAGGATTGACGTGCGGCGCAATCTCTTAAACCGATTCAAGAGGAATGACAATGAGAATGTCCAGCTCACTTTCGACCGCCTCACTGATATCACAAATGAGCTTCGCACACTTAGCGCCACTGAAATCACCAAGCATGAAATAGTGAAGAAGAGCAAGGAATATGATTCTGGCGACAAGAAGAAGAAGAAATCCTCAAAGTCTTCTTCAAAGTCTTCATCCTACAAGAAGAGTTCATCTGGCAAGGCACGTGCTTTCATTAGAAAGGAAATGTATTCATGGGAGGAGTCTGCTTCTGAGGAGGCAGAGGTAGAGTCCGAGGAGGAGTCTGATTCAGGCGTGGCAAGCCTGGCTCTAGCTTCGGCATTCATTACCAAGTCCATCTTCAACACTGAAGACAATGGTCACGTCCTCGACGCCAAGGCCGATGATGAAGACGACTCTACTCCAACCTACTGCTTCATGGCATGAGGTGCCAAGGTAAACTCCCGCAATGCTTACTTTCAGACCTCCAGTGAAGATGACTCTGTATGTGAATCCAAACCCAGCTATAAGACTCTTGTTAAAATTGCAACTGAACAACAAACTGCTATGGAACACATTCAAAAAATGCTGGACAAAAGCGATGACCTATTGGACGAGGAAATGAATCAAACTCAGTCCTTAATCGAAGACATAAAAAATCTTCGCGTTAAATATAAAGAACTTGAAAGTCGTCATGAAACCCTCTCAGCCACTCATGATAAGCTTTCAATGATTATCTTCAAAGGAAGCAAGATCTAGAGAAACTGAGAGTGTCTCATGAAGATCTTCAAAAAGAAAACGATTCACTACTCGCTCAATAGATCAGTTCCGCTCCGGAAGATTTTGTGCCACCTTGTTTAAAATGTCTTGAGCGTGACAATGATGTCTCTGTTGCTGAATGTTCTACTACTTCTGAAGTTGCAATATCTTCAACTGTTGATGTGGTAACTAACCCCTCTAGTGAGGATACCACTACTATTGCTGATGAGAATGCCAGGTTGAAGACATTACTTGAAACAGGCATGTACAAAAGCCTCAAAGGGCATCCGACACTCTATGATGTCCTCAAGAAACAGATTCTGAACCGAAGCCCTAGGAAAGAGCGTGTTGGTTTCGAGAGGAAAATGAATGCCGATGGTTCTTACTGGAAGCCTGAGCAGTACCCCAAAACCACATGGGTTGCTGCAAAGGGTCCTTCAGTAGATCCATCTACTTTATCTGGCTTCACTTGTGCTAACCCCATTATCATTGATGAGTCCTTTGACTCCAACTATAAGTTGTTTAAGAATAAGAATGGTGAAGTGTTTGCCAGGTTTATTAGGACTAACTGCAGGAACATGCCACCTATGAAGAAGATCTGGGTCCCTAAAAGTTGTCTTGAGAAGCTTCCCATGAATGTCATCATGACACCACTAGGGAAGAAGACAAACCCCAGACCAAAGGCTTCATATGGCCCAAAGGCTTCATACAGATAGAGGACCTCACAAGGTCACCCTAACGCCAATGTTTTGCAGGGAAACCATCATCAGACTCATGAATACGAGCGTGTTTCTTCAAACCGCTATGTTCAAAAAACAAAGAACTTTTCTGCATATTCTTATGAGTATTATTCACCTCCTGCAAAACTATTTGCTAGGGCCCCAAAGCCAAAGTTCTCAAATGTTGCACTTAGACTCATTGCTTCTAAGCCACCCCTTAGAATGTGGGTGGTTAAGAAGAATTAACTTCTCTTGCATGGAAAGGTCTCCAGCCAGAAAGCATTGACTTCTAAAGATAATGCCGGGGACCTAAAACATCTTATGGGACACAAGATAAAATGCCAGAATGTCCTTACATTTATTCCGTCCCTGGATTTCTTGATGATCATCCCATCTTACCATCCAAGAATCTTAACTTTGATAGTATGCTTGTTTGTCAAATGTTTGTGCTTCACAATACTCTTGGTGAAGCCTATCCCGCTAACTGCACTATAGGGTACGACTCCGAAAGCTACTGAATGGATTATGGACAGTGGATACACTAACCACATGACTGGTGATCAAAGTCTTCTCATGGATTCAACTCTTCGACCATCTACTAAAAGCCACATCACATTCGCTGACACTGGTAAAACCAAGGTATTGGGCCTAGGTAGATTTGCTATCTCAAAGGATCAACACATGGATAAAATGATGCTTGTTGAATCCCTTGGATACAACTTAATGTTTGTCACAATGCTTTGTGATCTAAACATGATTGTGATTTTTGAAAAATATCGCTGCCTTGTGCTTATGGATTCTGACAAATCTCTAGTCTTCGAAGGTTATCAAAGAGGTGATCTGTATATGGTAGATTTCTCCACAGGACCACAGCTTGTTGTATGTCTTCTAGCAAAAGCTTCAGAGTGTTGGCTTTGGCATCGAAGGCTAGGACATGCGGGTGATACGTCTCCAACGTATCTATAATTTTTGATTGCTCCATGCTATATTATCTACTATTTTGGACATTATTGGGCTTTATTATTCACTTTTATATTATTTTTGGGACTAACCTAGTAACCAGAGGCCCAGCCCAGAATTGCTGTTTTTTTGCCTATTTTAGAGTTTCGCAGAAAAGGAATATCAAATGGAGTCCAAACGGAATGAAACCTTCGGGAATGTGATTTTTAGGAAGAATATGATCCGGGAGACTTGGACCCTACGTCAAGAAACAAAGGAGGAGGCCACAAGGTAGGGGGCGCGCCTACCCCCCATGGCGCGCCCTCCACCCTCGTGGGCCTCCTGTTGCTCCACCGACGTACTCCTTCCTCCTATATATACCTCACATTACCCCAAGCGATCGAATCACGGAGCCAAAACCTAATTCCACCGCCGCAACCTTCTGCACTCCATGAGATCCCATCTTGGGGCACGCTCGAGCTCCGCCAGAGGGGGCATCCATCATGGAGGGCTTCTACATCAACACCATAGCCTCTCCGATGAAGTGTGAGTAGTTTACCTCAGACCTTCGGGTCCATAGTTATTAGCTAGATGGCTTCTTCTCTCTTTTTGGATCTCAATACAATGTTCTCCCCCTCTCTCGTGGAGATCTATTCGATGTAATCTTGTTTTTGCGGTGTGTTTGTTGAGGCCAATGAATTGTGGGTTTATGATCAAGATTATCTATGAACAATATTTGAATCTTCTCTGAATTCTTTTATGTATGATTGGTTATCTTTGCAAGTCTCTTCGAATTATCAGTTTGGTTTGGTCTACTAGATTGATCTTTCTTGCAATGGGAGAAGTGCTTAACTTTGGGTTCAATCATGCGGTGTCCTTTCCCAGTGATAGTAGGGGCAGCAAGGCACGTATTGTATTTTTGCCATCGAGGATAACAAGATGGGTTTTTTATCATATTGCATGAATTTATCCCTCTACATCATGTCATCTTGCTTAAGGCGTTACTCTGTTCTTATGAACTTAATACTCTAGATGCATGCTGGATAGCGGTCGATGTGTGGAGTAATAGTAGTAGATGCAGGCAGGAGTCGGTCTACTTGTCTCGAACGTGATGCCTATATACATGATCATACCTAGATATTCTCATAACTATGCTCAATCCTGTCAATTGCTCAACAGTAATTCGTTCACCCACCGTAAAATACTTATGCTCTCGAGAGAAGCCACTAGTGAAACCTATGGGCCCCGGGTCTAGTTAATCTTCCAACATTTAGTTATTTCCTTTGCTTTTTTACTTTGATTTTTATTTTACTTTGCATCTCTATCACAAAAAATACCAAAAATATTATCCTATCATATCTATCAGATCTCACTCTCGTAAGTGACCGTGTAGGGATTGACAACCCCTTATCGCGTTGGTTGCGAGGATTTATTTGTTTTGTGTAGGTGCGAGGGACTCACGCGTAGCTTCCTACTGGATTGATACCACTACAAAAAAATACACTTCCGTGATGATACGTGTTTGTCACAGTAGGTCGCGTTTTTTGTCATGCATGTACATCCATGACGATTTTATGACAGAATCAAGATAGTCATACCGTTGTCGTAGAAGTGTTCCATGACATTACCAAAATTATCATCACGGAAGTGTCCACTTCCATGACGATAAATCCAGCGTCCGCGAAGTGCTTTCGTCAAGGGTGACCGACACGTGGCATCCACCGTAACGAACGCCGTTAAGCTATCGGGTCGGGTTTTGGACCCGATAACCCATTATGACCCGACCAATGGGGATTTTCCACGTGTAAAATCATCATTGGCTGGAGGAAACATGTGTCGGCTCATCGTTGGGACAGATGTCATCCACTCATTGGATGTATACGCCTATGATACGTCGACATGTGGCACAGCCCAACAGAGGCCCATTCTCGTGAAAAGGCCGCCCGTTTGACTTGGTCAAAAGGTGGCGGGCGGCCCATGGAAAGCTTTGTTAACGGCCTGTTCGCATATAGCCCATTTACAGCCCGCTAACCCAAGGCCCGTTCGCCCTATCCGAATTAGGCCCAAGAGCGTCATCTGGGCCACCCAATATGATTCCAAATTGTTTTCACTTGGCCCATGTATGGCCCATGACGTCTTTCGGCCCATATGAGGCCCTATGTAACTCTTGGCCTATTAACGGCCCGTGGTGAAACTGGCCCGTAATGAACAGTGTATCACTTTACACCCATTAATGGCCCGTGGTGAAACTGGCCGTATTGAACAGTGTATCACTTTATACCCATTAACGGTCCGTTATTTCGTTGGGCCGTTTCCAGCCCATGTTATCTTTCGGCCTTCTCGGAGCCCATTTATTCTTGGGCTCATTTCCAGCATTCGTTTACTTACGGCCCGTTACTGTCATTTTCTGCTTGTGGGCCAAATTTAGCCCGTGGTTACAGTCGGCCCGTTTGTGGTCCGTTAATACGTTGGGCCATTTTCATAGCGTCATGAAATATAGCCTATTAACGATGGCACGTTATGGTCGGCCCATGAATGGGCAATTCCAACTCTAGCCCGTTTACGGCCATAATGCGGCCTGTTATTGGCCCATGTTATCATACTGCCCGTATAAGGCCCATTGATGATACGGCCCGTAGAAGGCCCATTGTTTCTACGGCCCGTAGAAGGCCCATTGTTTCTACGGCCCATAGAAGGACCATTGTTTCTATGGCCCGTAGAAGGCCCATCGCTTCTCTGACCCGTAGGAGGCCCAGTGTCACTACAGTAAATATTAGCCCATGGTTATTGTAGCCTAGTTTTAAAAAATAGGTTATTGCAGCCACTAGCAAACCGCGGAAAAAGAACTGCAATGACTGCAAGGAAATAAATAAACAAGACAACAAGGAAATAAATAAGCAAGCAACTTACGCTAGGCTATCACGGCTATCACATATTACATCCATTGGGCATCAAAGTTGGCCACCAGTGCAAATAAACGCGCCGACAAAAGAATATACAAAACTGAGAGCACTTCAGAAGGCACTAGGCACAGCAAGCTCGGGCCCATAAGCGGTGAAGAAGCCGAGTAGACCTCAGTTGTGTCAACGATAGATGCATCAACACTAGATTTAAGGCATGATGGTGCGCACGACAGTCCTCTGACATCTTCATTGCATATTTGACTTCAAGTCGGAGCTGAGCTGAAGCAAGCCTTTCCGCTTTAAGATGAGACTGAAGAAGTCGAATCGATTGAGGCAGCGGCCCCAGAGGTTGTCTCACACCTGCCGTGAGTAGCTTCAACTCACTGTCTTCATCAAGACAGGACCTTGGGGTCATCTCGCTGTCATCAAGATGGTTTGGCTCACTATCTTCCCTAAAGTTCTGCCTGGAGTAAGAGATACGACTCTGAAGGAGAAACAAGGAGACACGTAACAGGTTTCACAATTATATAATCAAATAAATGGATCTGTTCTGCATAAGGAACATGTTTTTACAACTACACTTTGAAACTGGTAGTCGTTGCAAACATCCAATCAGATGTAAACAGCAAAGCAAGCGGTGGAGGCAATGATGCCTATCCAAATCTATACTAGAATAAAGTTTGAAGGCTTGAGAGGGATGAACTTACATTACATGTTAATACGGGCTGGACAAAGCCCTTCTCCATGTTGATGGAAGGATAATTCAATAAATTCCCCAAAGAAAATTCTTTATAAACGTTGCCATTATTCTACATTTTGCTAAGAGCAAATATAGATCAAATAATATTGGAAGAAACAGAGGATAATGAAGCTCAGGTGCAGACTGATGATACATAATCAAATAGCAATTAATTAAGCACAGCGTTACAAGGCAAAAGGGAGAGAGGTACTGACAAGAGCAATGCAGAGCTCATTATTGTTTTGAGATCGTATGATCCTTTGAGCAAGGAGATTCATCTGAAATTAGTTTTCATACAAGAGAGAAGGTAAAGCACAAGTAGAAATTTAGGAGTTCAAATTTTGAATTGATATCATAGACAGTACCTGACGCTGGGCTCCCAACAGTTCTAATAGGGGTTTGGCCACTAGAGTAGGGGTAAAGTGTGGTACAGTTGGGCCTGTGTTTTCTGTGGCTGCCAATCTATCTTTGCAAAGTTAGAGCAAGCACCTTGATGGGTGAATAAGATAGGCCATCCTCCACCATGCCAAGTTTGTTAGCCAGTGGATCGTTCCACAATATTCCTCTCGTGCGCCCATTCTCATATTCATTTTGATAATGTTCAATATCCGACATGCATGAAAACATAAAAACAAGTGAGATTTTCTTTGTAATGCGTATGATTCTAATCCAATACTGCCTCCCTGTAAACCCCTTTGTGTTATCTCTGCAATTCTTTTAAAAGATGCCATGCATGCTGTAATTTGTTGTGTGCATTAATATAATGTGGCCTACTACTCAAAATATGAGAGCTCCAGAAGTGATGACACTTCGCAGATGATAGCTTCAACATATAGTAAAGAAGAATAAGTCGACCTGACCTGACAGATTCAAAATATACTAAGGGAGAACAACTCAACCTGACTAGTCGACCACAAGAGAAGAGTATCATCTTAAAGAAGAGCAGAAGAGCAAGCAGATTGAAGATATTACAAGTCTTTCAATACAATGTCGGTTGGCCACCCATGATGAACCGTAGCGCCTGCAGAAATACTATTCTTTCCGGTCTCTCCATATGTGGCTCACATGCATTTGAAACTAAAGTAGGAACATTTAGCTCACCAATTAAACATCTCTTAGTTTTACTAATATCAACAATAATATCGAGATATGAATTTGTACAACTAAGCTTGTTTAGCTCGATGGGTGGAAGCGGTGCTATTACGACCACGAACCACGTAGCTGATTGTGGTCATCATAAAATGGGGAAAACATAAGCATGATGAGTACAGTGTTGACCGTGGCAGTTAGATGGCAGATCTGAAGCTGAAACCGCAAGAAGGGTAGTTAGCAACCGATGTTTGCTTTGAAATAACAACTAAGATTTGGTATGGACAAGAAAGTACGGTCAACAAGTGACAAAGAAATGCAATTATGATGTCTCTCTATATGTCGCGACATGCATTTGGAAACTCAAGTGGGACCTTTAGCTAACCAATTAAATGTGTCGGTTAACTAATATCAGAATCAAATCACAATCATAATTGAACAACTAAGCTTTGAATTCGAGTGTTGTGTTGTTTAGCTTGAAGGGTGGAGTAATGCTAGTAATGCGACGTAAAGCACCTACACAGATCATAGTAGAGTAGATAAAGGGAAAACCCTAATCATCAGAGAGAAAATCAGGAAAGTGGAACTAGCTGGACGATTGGGTGGCGCACATGCTTTTCGAAACGAATATAGGAACATTAGGTGACCAATTAAACGTTCTCTGTTTTAGTGATATGAGCATCATATCAGATTCGTATTTCAACACGTAAGCTTTGGGTTGAGGTCTTGAGGAGTGGTGCTAGCACGACACGAAGCACCTACGATGATGGTAGTGAATATAAAGGGGGAAACCATAAGCTTTACGAGTATAGTGCCCGTGCCATGGCGGATCTGAAGGTGCAAACCGGACAAAGCTACTTCACAACCAATGTTTGCTTTCAACTAGCCACTACGATTTGGTACGGACAAGAAAAATACAGTAAACAAATTACGATCTATTTTCCGGGTGAGATCAATAACTTAAGCACATATGGAAGAGTACCACCTCTCTTGCGGCGCCGTGTAGGCCTATCGACACGTTGAGGGTGCTCTGGTGCGATGGCTGTCGGCGGCGGGAAGAAGTCTTTAGACGGCAGACGGCGGGTCGGGGATATATCCTGTTCTTTGTGGACGAGGCGGTCGTAGGAGCGGCAACGACAAGGTGGACGACGACGCCGATGAAGCGAGAGGAGGCGATGAAAGGATCCTGGTCCAGCGTCGTGGATGAGAGACGTCCATCTCTTGCAATGGACGGCGGGGTAGGGGTAGTGGCTCCGGCAAGGTGGAGGATGGGGTGGCAGACGGAGGAGGCTGGCCGCAGTGCGGAGGTTGTCGTGCCGCCGACGGTGTATGAATGGGGAAATGGAGGGGAGGGGGGATCTCAAACTTTGGGACGCGCTTCTACGAAATGGGGAAAGTTACGACTTATCCCCGTTTAAAATTCGGACATCGCGTCGGTTGGGGATAGGACGGTAATCTCGCATCTCCCAAATATTTGCCGGTAACTATTTCAGGCGAGGAGAGGGTGTTTTGCCGCCCACGGTTGGCGCCCACGGTGTATGAACGGGGCTGACAGGTAGGGCGGTTGTGTCACGTCTGATGGAAGTTACACATCTGCCCCTATTTAAAATTTAGCCTACATCGATTTCGGACGAGGAGAGTTTGTTTTGCTGCCCACCTTGTATGAATGGGGAAATGGAGGAAGAGACACATGTCTTTTGGACGAGCTTGAATCAAATGTGTTTTGCCGCCCACGTTTGGCGCCCACCGTGTCTGAATGGGCTCAGAGGCCGTCGTGTCACGTCTGATTGAAGTTACTAGTCTACCCCTATCGGCTAACAAAAGTGTAAATCCGGTCAATAAGGATGTCAAGTGTCGGGGGTAGACAGTAATTTCCATCTCGCAAACACTTGCTTGGGCAGCCCACAAATTATAGTGGGTGCTTAGCCGCCGTTCAAAACTTGGGAGAATTAGCATTCACGTTTGCCACAGGACACAGCAAACTAAATTCAAATCCAATTTGTATTCGATTACGAATATCCACAGATTATTATACGTTTTGTTATTTATTTCTTCAAAACCACAACAAAGATTTATTCCACCTTTATATATGATTATGATTTAGAAATGCCTTGATGAAAGATCGAGGATGTCGCCTAGAGGGGGGGGGTGAATAGGCGCTTTAAAATAATTACGGTTTAGGCTTGAACAAATGCGGAATAAACCTAGCGGTTAATTTGTCAAGCACAAAACCTACAACAACTAGGCTCACCTATGTGCACCAACAACTTATGCTAAGCAAGATAAGCAACTATGTGATAGCAAGATATATGACAAAGAACAATATGGCTATCACAAAGTAAAGTGCATAAGTAAAGGGGCTCGGGTAAGAGATAACCGAGGCACACGGAGGCGACGATGTATCCCGAAGTTCACACCCTTGCGGATGCTAATCTCCGCTTGGAGCGGTGTGGAGGCACAATGCTCCCCAAGAAGCCACTAGGGCCACCGTAATCTCCTCACGCCCTCGCACAATGCAAGATGCCGTGATTCCACTAAGGGACCCTTGAGGCGGTCACCGAACCCGTACAAATGGCAACCCTTGGGGCGGTCACCGAACCCGTACACTTTGGCAACCCTTGGGGCGGTCACGGAACCCGTCAAGTTGCTCAGGCGATCTCCACAACCTAATTGGAGACCCGGCGCTTGCTCAAGCTTTACACCATAATGATTGAGCTCGAACACCACCAACTGCCTAGGGCGCCCAAGCACCCAAGAGGAACAAGCTCAAGGGCACCAAGCACCCAAGAGTAATAAGCTTCTCAACTTGTAACTTCCACGTATCACCGTGGAGAACTAAAACCGATGCACCAAATGCAATGGCAAGGGCACACGGAGTGCCCAAGTCCTTCTCTCTCAAATCCCACCAAAGCAACTAATGCTAGGGAGGAAAATGAGAGGAAGAACAAGAAGGAGAACACCAAGAACTCCAAGAACTAGATCCAAGGGGTTCCCCTCACATAGAGGAGAAAGTGATTGGTGGAAACGTGGATCTAGATCTCCTCTCTCTTTTCCCTCAAAAACTAGCAAGAATCCATGGAGGGATTGAGAGATAGCAAGCTCGGAGAAGGTCAACAATGGGGGAAGAACACGAGCTCAAAAGATAAGGTTCAATGGGGAAGAAGACCCCATTTATAGGAGGGGGAAAATCCAACTGCTACTCCCACCGAAAATCCTCAAGACAGAGCGGTACTACCGCTAGGGAAGGGCGGTACTACCGCTCCTATCCAGCGGTACTACCAATAAGAGAAGGTCAAGGCCACGCCCCAGAGCGGTACTACCGCTAGGGAAGAGCGGTACTACCGCTCGAGCGGTACTACCGCTTCTCGCCGCTACTAGTGCCAAAAACCCGACACGAAAAACTTCGTTTGAGAATCGAGGCGGAAGTAGCCCAGACGCACAGCGGTACTACGGCCGAAACTCCCAAGCGGTACTACCGTTCGGAGAAGAGGCAGGGGAGGTATGCTTAGCAAACAAAGGAGTGAAACCTCCAACCGAGAAGAACCGGCATACCCTCCAACATCGAAAACATCATAGAAGATGCATGAGAACTCCGTTTTCGATGAACTCGAGCTTGTCATAAAATGACCATAAGCTCCAAATCTCACAAGCGAAGGACCAAACAAGAACCAATAAAGATGATGCAAGGATGCAATGGTTTGAGCTCTCTCTGAGCGATACGATCAAGCAACTCATCGAGAGCCCCCCTTGATAGTAATGCGGCAAACGATCCTATAACCCGGTCTTCCACATGAGACCGGTAAAATAGAAACCTATCAAGGGCAAACCTTTGCCTTGCACATGGTCCACTTGAGCTAGATGATGACGATCTTGACTCCCTCAAGTTGGACCACCTTTCTTGATTGCATTGGCGGGATGAAGACTAGTTGATTGCTCCCCATACTCTACCGTGGGTGAGCCTCTCTTCCGCTCATCTTCACAAGTCCATTGTCACCACAATGGACGGCAAGCTTCAAGCACTTGATCTCTTCGTGATGCATCACTTGAACTTGCACACCGCAACCTAACCCCACAAAGAACTCTCACGAAGACATGGGTTAGCACACAAAGCGTAATGAACAATGCTTACCATACCATGGGATCACTTGATCCCTCTCGGTACATCTTCTACGCTTTGTGAGTTGATCAACTTGATTCACTCTTGACTTAGTCTTGATCAACCTTGAATCTTTCCAACTCTCTTCATTTGGATGATGTCTTGAAGGTGGACATGAATGATCACACAATCTTATTCTTCAAGACATGCTTGCAATAAGCTCAACACTCACATGACCAATCTTTGGATAATTCCTTGAATAGCACCTTGGTCGACACAAAACTCTCCTTGAAACCAACACATGTACTCCAAGAAAAGCCTATGGACAAAACCTTCAAATAAACTCAAGGCAACCATTAGTCCATAGAGAATGTCATCAATTACCAAAACCACACATGGGGGCACCGCATGTCCTTTCACTTGATCTTCGAATTCAGTAGGTTGGATACACTCTACTTCAAACAGTTATTTCATCCAATACAATATGCTCACACGAAAAACAGTTCACCTTATGTCAATCATACAAGTACTGAGGATTACCTCGCCTAAAAAATTCGGATCATTACAACACATGGACAACATAGGGGTCTTGCAACATAATCCATTCGGAGACATGACACAACATGCAAGTACAATAATCTAATGACAATTTCAACTGGTATCTAAAGAAGAACCGGATTACCTTGGGCTTCGGATAGCGTAAACAAGAGGACCTCCTCCGTCTTCAAATGCAACATTCTTACTTCCTCCAATTCTTGGGTTGCTTGCATAATGCGTGCCGCTAATTCTGTAATTTCCAGCCTCAAGATAAAGATTACCTCATTCACGGCAGCCACACCATCTCTTTCTGCCTCTAGTAGGGCCTCAAGCACTATAATATCTGTACTCGCATCGCTCTCCGCGGTGTTGCCTCCGAACTGCTACCATCTGGTAACATGGATGGCGACCGCTTCCACAAATAGATTCTGGGTTGTACATTGTGTCCTAGTGTGAACGGCATCCTGAAAAGGTTTCACCGGACATAAGTAAGAGATAGTTATCGTATGATCCAGTGCAAGAAGCTTACATGGTAAACGACGGATTTAATTATTGCCGAGCATGGCAAACTATATTTTAATGGTTCGAAGCAGCATCAACCGAAAAGAAATTAAAATGGTAAGATGAAACTAGGGATGTAAGTGGCAAATAAACGGCATCCGCCAATCCCATCTAGTTAGTTTTTGCTACCTCCCTAGTTCATTTTCCTCAAAAAACAAAAACTCTTTTGAACTATCATACCACTAGTGGACTTTAATCGGGATTAAACGGGACCCAGTTGACATCCCTAGTTGAAAGGGAGTGTACAACCGCTATATTTAAGTTGCCAAGGCATCTAAGCAGTTGAAATAATCTCGAGAAAGCACTTAACAAGTGTGGCCTCATATAAACTACGAAGACAGTCTTGTGATGAAGTTGAGAGGAAAAGTTAAGGACTCGAATGAAATAGGCATGCATTTCTTTATGATAGTACAATGAGCACTGGCGACATATTAACCAACTTCGGTATAGCGTAACAACAAACAAGCATTCGAATCAAGCAATACAAGAAAGCGGAACAACCGAACTATTTGTAATTCGGTAGGATTACACGTTGATGGCACAAGCCAAGAAAACAACCCACTCGCATTACATTTCACATGTACTAAAACACACCGGCTTACCATATGTTGTCATGAAGCCTAGTCTTTGTTGCAATGTTCTTTGAAGATATCGTCAAGATCCCGTGGTTGCAAATCTAGTTGTTGTAGTTTATTCTCCACCATCTATTTAGGTAAAATTAATTTTAATCGCATGCACTGGTCCGAATTGATCATCAATGGTTCAATTAAACTAATGAAAGAAGGGTGTGTGCATACACGACAATATATCTGCTTCCCTCTATTTTTATGCTTGTTCGAGGTGCCAGCCCAAAAGAACAAATATTTTGCTTGATGGGGTTGGCAGCTCCATAATTAATAGAAGCATCAAATTAGTCATGCAACTTGGGATGATCAAGAACACACAAACAAGTAATGAACAGAGGCTCGGAGCGGTGATGTAATAGCTAGCATCGTAAAATGTAGGGTAAAACGAACAAAAGCAGCGGAACCACATGCTAGTTTGTTGATGTGTAATTAAGCATAGAGAACATTAAGCGATGCGATGGAACCAACAGGTGGCATCAGAATAAAACTAAAGCATATTAACTATATGTGCACTGGTATGTAATTTAGCACATGTAACATGTTCACTGCCAGAAGTATGGCCCAACAGGTGCAAGCAGAATAACACGTCTCATGAAAAACTGAATGATGCCCTGAAGAAATTCAAAGGTGTGGTGTTTATGCTAGGAAAGTGAACGTAGGCACCGGTAGTTGGATAACAGCGGCGTATGGGTATCGTTGTCATACTTGATAGCTAAGGATTGTCGATGGTGCTCGTGTTGCGGTTGAGTTTGGGCGGTCGTCGCCCGTCGGCTGACGCGCTCGGTGCTACGGTTCTTGGCGCTGTCGACATACAAGAAAGCTCATCTGTGGTAAGTGAACGGTTGCACGATAAAGAGAAAAATCGAAGGAGTATAAATCAAAATAACCTGATGAGGCAGCGGCATCGGTAAAGCAGGGCCGGTGGAGTTGAATATGGCGTCCGTGGAGCAGGTCCGGTCTGATGGGCGAAGGCTTGGCGAAGCGCGTTGTCTGATGCTTTCGGTGAGGTGGATCTGTTGCAGCGGACGAGGGCTTGTATGAAGGGCCAAGGGGCGGACGAGGAGTCGATGAAGGGCCCTACGCTGTGGTGGACGAGGGCGCCCGGTTAAGCGAGATCCGGTGCGGTGGACCATGATGGCGGTCAAGGAGATCTGGAGCGGTGGACAAGCCGATCGCTGAAGCGGCTCCGGTGAAGTGGTGAGTTGGCGGTTAAGCGGTTCCAAGGTGCGGAAGGTATATCCGTGAGGTGTGAGGTCCACCGCTGCGGAGGACTAGATTCGCGGCTTGCCTTGGTTGGGGTCGGGGAGGAAGGAGGGGCTGGGAAGAATGTTGGGGCAAAGAGGGAAAACAATGGAGTTACCAAAGCAGCCCTTTTCCGTTCATGTGGTAGGGGTAAACAGAATATCGCAGGCTAAACTTTTGGTAGCGTGATATTTCGATGTGAGCGGAAGTTTGAAAGCTTTGGCGCCTAAAATTATAAGTATTCTGCTCTCAGACGGCCGACGATGATATCATGGCCGACAATTTGTTTGTTTTGCACGCAAAAAATGTGCAAGTTTTGAAAATCAATGTCTCCAACTCGAAACTTAGATTGTCCATTCAATTCAAATATGGATCATTGAGCTACTACAAGCAAATACCATCATACGGTCCAATTCAAATGAAATTCCAAATGTGTTTATCCTAAATATGATGGCAAAAGCAAAAATGTGTATGTGTATGAATAAAGTGAATGATTATAAAGTTTGAACATGCCCGTATGTGTATATCCCTAGGTTTGATATATGAATTTGAAATCACGAAATCCCGGCTTAAAAAATGTACCTCCGCTTAAATGAATTACAAAAGCTAATGATGGAGTTTAATTCCAAAATTCCAATCTTAGGTTTGTAATTCTGGTACATCAAGGTATATCACGCATGTTCAAAAGTATCGTTATCTCATAGTACAAACTGTGCAACAAATTGATCAACCATGAGTGCACAATATCTGAATTACGCTAAAGTCCCTCAAATATAGACACCTCACTGTTTGTCTAAAGTCAACCCCCCCCCCCCACCACCACACACACACACACATAGAAAGTCGTTCTCTCCCGCAAACACCAACACACGAGCACATTAACACCCCTCTCTCTTGTAAAGTCCGGACCCCAACATAGGTCTCTATCACTTTGTCTCTCGGGCATGCACACATCTCTTCCCTCACTCTCTAGGTCTCCCGCTATCTCTCTTACCCAAGCACACGCACTATGTAGAGTGTATATTTCCCATACACACAAAACGTCAGCCCCCAAACGCCTATCTCCCTAGTTATGTGGTTCTCAAGCACTCACCTCACACACCACCCCCATCGCAAACAAGCACACTTTGTCTCTCCTCTTTCTATCTCTCCCACATGCGGACCCGCCCCAGCTCCTTCCTCAGCATACATATATGTCGTGACTCTTTGCATAGCTCCCTAATGTATAATCGTTCTCGATTTAGCACATTGTTCTCTACACCATCTATTCTAGATCTCTCATGAAGTCCCTATCACACACACGATGACTCGCTTCCCGTGCGTCTCCGCTCATAGGCCAATTTCTGACAACATCAACATTGTCTCCCTATCTATACGCCATTTATGGACACAAACGACCCCTCTCGCCTCTTCCTCTCTCTCTCTCTCTCTCTCTCTCCATCGCTAGCTCTCTCTTTCTCTCACTCTCACACCCCTCTCCCACACACACACTCGATGTCTCTTCCAAATAGTCTGCTCCCCCCGCCCGCACCCGTGCTATCTCGCTACTACACATGTCACACCATTCCACTTCCCTTATACTAGGTTTACAGCAACGGTGGTCTCTCTAATCCACATAAACTCTCTCAACACACACACACAAACGCTGCACAAACACACACATACACGCACAAACACCCATTTATCTGGATCCTCATCTCTCCCCATGTCCGCATGTGTATCTCACACACTCACTCTCTAATTATGTATATGTGTCTCCACGTTACACAACACAAAGCCCCATGTACATGTCTCTCTCTATCCTCCACACACATAGACACAAAGAATCTGTTATCATTGCCTCAGTCTCTAACATATCACACACGCACCCTGTCTCTCTCTCGCAAACACGTTCAACAAGGGTTTCCCCGTGAATAACTTACTGTCTATTCATCAACAAATGTGGCAAGACGCGAACACGAGACGTGAAAAGAATAAATCTACACATGCTTAGACCACCTAGTATGACTACTAGGACTAGAGCAAGCCAAAAAGCGCCGCCGTCACCCCCTCCTTGTCGTGGCGACGGAAAATCTTTGTTTTACACAGTCGAGAAGTCATTGTGCTAAGGCCCCACATGCCGAGGCGTTAAATAGAATGTAGATGCTAGTTTACGGAAGCAAGTACCGATAATACGTTTGTATCTCCATACTTATATTTCTTCTCTTATAAAAAACCGAGTTGGTGATGATGGTACGTGTGCCATCTTGCAATATAGACCGTCCGATCTATATCTGACGGATGGAAATTAAACTAAAAGATACCCGCACCCTCTCCACATTTGCAGACAAGGCCTTCCCTCGTTCATCCTTATCTCCAACAAACCTCATTGTTGAGCAATTAAGAAAGGAAGCCTCTGGAACAACCGGCTGGTGGCCCGCCGCTGCCGTCAATCCCCATGCCTTCGCTCAGTCTGACCACCAACCACCACCACAGCCCACTCCTCTTCACCTTATCTCATATTTCTCGAGATATCATTAGTTTTTACACATGGGATTACTCCCGCAAGGGTCAATCACAACAAGTGTTTTATAAAAAAAATGCATCTTGATGTTTCGTGCAATGCACGGATCTTGCTAGTACTCCTACACAAGACTAAGTTGGTGATGCTGGTGTGTCTGCCATCCGTTGTTTCTGACCATTAGATCTACATCTAACGATTGTGAGGTAAGTTGTTGGCTTTTCTCACCAACATCCCACTTGTCTACCAATTTGCAGAAAAACCCATAATTAGTATCTTAAAACCAACCACATCCCTCCCTCGACCTCACCAAAACAGCCCAAGGAATATATTCTAATTGAAACATAATATATCTCTAGTGACATATGTATATCAAAATTAGGGTGTTTTGTACCAAGTTTGTGAATAAGTATTATTCTAATTATGATTCGTTACTGTGAGACATGAACATTGCTAGTATTTCCAACCATGCATTTTTTCCTAGTATTCCATAGTTTCGAGTTTTCCATCAAGATATTAGTCACTCATGGTTGATATTTACTTTCAATCATGTACACATATGCACTATGTAACTAGCCTTGCTTATTTGCTTCCAAAGCTTACCTTTCACTCCTACTTACAATATGTAGAGTATTTAACAAAAAACTATCACTTTCAACCAGCCCTAGGAAGAATCTATTGTACAAAAAATAGCAAAAGCATACCCAAAATTTCTTAATCCACGCCAAAAACTAATACCTAGTACTCCTACCGATTAGGTTCGTTTAAACCCATTTATGACTGGGTTGGCCCACACGTTCGTGCTGACGAGGCAGCTTAAACCAACACATTTTGTTTGACCATTGACACGAGGGACCCACATCTGACCTTCTATCCAGTTATTCCCCCTCAAATCATTATTTTTCCTGAACATTACTTCAAACAGTACTTATGCATGTTCGTCGGTGGCGCCGGTGATGAGTGAGTTGTCCGCCGCTCCGCCGGACGGGCCGGACGCCGTGCTAGCCTTCGCACGGGTTGGCAGGCTGGCCCGAGCGTGACCCTGGCGAGCAAGCCGTCAGCTACCTTCGCCGAGCCAGATGGTCGGGCCTTAGCGCTGCCAAGACGAGCAAGCCGTCATGCCGCTGCCAATCTAGCTAGCAAACCTTGCGCATAAGCACCGGACGGAGCTATCTTGGCTAGCTAGCGGCCGCAAGCGCCGGACGGAGCTGGCATCCGGGCTGCCGCAACATGGGCTCCGCACCGCCGGCGGTTTTGACCCCGCCTTCTGCCGGCGGCGGTAGCTGCGTCCCATGGCCGAGGATGACTAGGTGGACGGGCCGGAGGTAGGAGGTCACTCGAGGATTTTTGTTGGTAAGAGCATGTACAATAGTTGATAAGGTAGTCTTATCTTAAGTCTGCCACGTATGCAAGTGGTAGTAGTTTCTTGGCATTTTAGTGGTTTCTTGCATTATTAGGGGTTTCTTGTAAGGAACAATGTACGTACTACTAGCGACAAAAGGCGATTCTAGGTTGCGTTGTACTATCTCTACTCATATAAAAATACGAGTTGGTGATGATGGTGTGCCTGCCATCCTGCAATATAGGCCGTCCGATTTATATCTGACGGATAGGAAAGAACCTATGGCAATTTTGCAAAAAGGTACCCACACACCTATCCACATTTGCAAATAAGGCCTTCCCTCGTTCATCCTTTTCTGTCACAAGATAAACAAGTCATACAAATGCATCTTGATGTTACGTGCAACGCACGGACATCTTGCTAGTTTTTATAGGAGTAGAGAAACGGACGTGCGGCCCCACAATCTGGGTGCACTGGACAGCCTAGCCACGTGAACGAGTTTTCCTTCCCAGCATCCCGTGGCTCGCGTGCTCGCCCTAGCCGCACCTCGCTTGCAGCTTCCTCATCAGCTAGTAGCATATTTAAACTAGCGCCTCCCAATTAAGCCCGAGGAGCCAGGAAAAGCTTTGGCGGGGCATTGGGAACTGTGCAATATGGCTCTGTAAGTAAAGTGCTCTACTACTACTCTGTAGCTTGTGGCGTTGCATGCATGGACTTCACTCCATTGTCGGCTCTACTATAAAAGAAATTCCTCTTGACGTGTTTTTTTTGAAACGGAGGCAAAAGCTTTGCTTCATCTCATTCATAAAGAAGGAACTACTAACAAAGTTTGACGAGATCCATTACACCTCCACAAATGGAAGCGAAAAGCCTAGTCTCAATGTATCAAATAACTCAAATCTTCTCGCCTTGATGAATCGTCAGCCGATAAACAGGCTGCTAGTGTGTGCGTGAGAGGAGCGGCCGAGTAGGCCAGCTACGTGAGAGGAGCGGCTGAATAGAGCACCGAGAGTACCCACTAGGCCACTACGCAGTGTACTTCCCCTGCATTGATAGTACAAGAATGGTTCTAGAGAACAAGAGTACCCTCCACTTCCAACCGTAGGTCCTTGGCCCCGAGATTCAAGAGTTCAAAACTGGTGCACTATACTAGACTAGACTAGAAGTACAAGACATCGCACTACTAGTTGAGAAAAGTAGTACTAGTATCTGCTAGACGATGCACGCGTACTCCGTCACATAATGTAAGACGTTTTTTGACACTAGTTGGCGTGTACAAAAATGGAAAAACATACCCAAAATTTCTTAATCCACGCGAAAACTACTACCTAGTGCCAAAAATTTCTTACTAGTGCTATTATTTACAGTATAATGCAATCCCATAACGTTCCATAATGCTAGTACTTAGTAGTAAATAATAGCCTCACCCCTTCGCCGAGGAACGATCTACAGTTGGAAGGGACGAGGCCTCATGTTACTACGCTCTTATCTCCTCCTCGCCAGTTCCCCTCCCCCTGAACAGAAGGCAGTTCGTCGCTACTCCCATGGATTGGCTAGGCGGTTCTCCTCCTCGTCGGGGCTGGGAGACCTTGGACGACGATCCTCTGGGATAAATCGCACGCTGCTCCGACGTCCTCACCGCCGCAAGACTCGGTGCTTCCTGCACCAACTTTTTCAAGACGCTGCTTAAACAGGCTTGGGAAAAGGCCATGCTTGTTGGTCTTCCATGCGTCCTCGAGGAGAAGGTTCTTCTATGGGACAATCCTTGAGCAGTCCACCGCCTCCTGGCCATGGTTGCACGTTGACTCCACTAGAGTTGCCGACGTTGAGAGGTAGTCGGATTTTGTCCGATGAGCGGTCAAGAATGGAGTTTGATCATGTAGTACTTAGTTATTCCATTTCCATTCCGTAATTTCTCCGTTGCCCACCGTCTTATATATAGGTGCGGGTCGGTGCCAACGAAGATTGGCTTGCATACCTCCGGCGGATACCACCATCATTTTGCACAACATCCACAATAAAGGCGGCCGTTCCGTAGACCCCTTCTCCACCATTGGGATCGGCCTTCCTGACTGGCTGGGCTTGAATACAAATGATGATGCCTACATGAGATTGAAGAAGATAGCGATTATGACCCGCCGACAAAGCGACGCGGCTACGACGATTACTATCTCATCGCGGTGTTCGACATAAGGATTGCCATCAATGCAAGAGGCAGTAACGGCAAAGGCTAGCGCATGTTGGCGATGGCAGATTTGTACCCCTACACGTTCGAAGACGCCATGCGCCATCTAGGCCGCATCTTTGCGGTGACAAGCCAGGGGACTTGTTTCATCTGGTTGCCATCCTACGGTACGGGAGATTACAAACGGAATGCACAAACCATCATTTGCATCCCTAACGGTACTCCATTATTTTGCAGGGACTAGTCATCCCCCGATCAAAATAAGATCGCCGATCCTGGATGTGCATTTGCATCCGCGATTCGGTCTAACTTGGAACCTTGTAGCTGACTTTGGCATATTGGGATCAACTATCTTAGCAGTCGTTACCCATGGTACCACTGATGTGCAACATGGTCACACAATCTACCACGATCGGACCGTCACCATCTACCAAGGTATTCCATTTTTTAACCCTCTCGCCTTCTCTTTCATTGTTGTACTAGTAGTATACTTTGTAGAAATAGTAGGAGTACATTATACCTTGGAGGACGCCAGATAGCTAGCTAGGCCCTTGAAGACTTGAACCCACTAGCTGCCACCATTTTTGTTTTTCCATGTCTTACTATCTCATTCATGTAGCCAAGAGTGGCTATATATAATAAGCCGCTTATTTTACTTCCTCTATACCGAGTAGTACTATTTGCTGCACAAGACATCGATCGCCATATTTGAGCACAACATTATTATGCATGGACCTTGACTATGTATGCGTCACCATGTGTACAGATCTGGGATGCCGCGTGTACCGTGATGAACGGCGCCGAAGTTCGACCCACGTGATGCTACGTGGGTGCCGAGGAACACTCTTGGGGAGTACTACGCTTTCATCGTGACAACTACCCCATTGTGAAGCGGATGCCACCTTCCGCACGACACGGAAGGCCTGCCGTTCATGAAGCATGGTTGTGTCTTCAAGGCGCACCGCCGGATGAACGACATCTTTGGGACACGCTATCCTCGATTTATGCCGCTCAGCTTGGATGAGTCTCCATCGTGGAACCGGACTAGAAAGCTGCGACAATGATTCCCGTTGCCCACCGCTATGGATCGTGCCATCCATGAAGAACACACAGGACTGGAACACGGAGGAGGACATGTAGCCCATCTATAACGTGTAAGTGGAGTACGGTAATTGTGAACGGTAGCACTGTGAATATATGTAGACTAGTCGTGCACAAATTTATCACATGAATTGGAGATGAACTTGTGTGGTATACTGGCATTTGTCCTTTAGAATTTATTAATAGTAAACGTGTTATGTGTACATGCAACTTGTGTGGTTGTTGCACGGGCTCCAACACGCTCTTTGAGAAAAAAAAAGGTGGCACGGCTTTGGATATACGTGACGTGGCGGCATCATACAGTAGCATCGTTCGCTATAGTTGTAGTACACTCCTACTAGGACGACAACTCCTATAAAACCTTGCGCTTGGCTCTTTGCCTCTTCAGGAGGTTCAACAGTTCGTACTTGTGTGAACCTTGCACTTGGCTCTTCGCCTCTTCAGAAGGTCCAACAATGATGATACTATAGTACAATATGCTTCTGGCAATCTGACACCGATTAAACTGCTGCACGTCCACCGCGAGGGCGAGGGCGAGGGCGAGGGAGAGGGAGAGGGAGAGGGCGCTGTAGTCAAAACCCTCTCCTCGTCCTGCGAACCACAAGTGGGCGAGGGAGAGGCGTAGTAAGCAAGCTTCTCCTCGTTCGGCGAGTTGACAGGACACATCAAAGCAGTACCAGTAGTAGTCCATACTGCGTCCTTTCCGATTAATATGGCTTAATTTGAAACGAGAAAAATACACTAGTGGTCAACGTATGTAACAATACGCTCTTTACGGTCACTATATATAGTTTTGCGTCGATTATACGATCACTAGCTCATCGTAGAGCAATCAGATTGCACCCTACCGACCGCCACATAGTCGACGTGGCACTTTGTTGATCGGGTTAAATTGTCACCTAGTTTTTGGGTCCCACCATACGGTTAGCGAGCAAAGAAATCAGTTAAACAAAACTTTACGCAGGCGCAACACGAGTCCAACCCTTGCGCCCGAACCACCCTGGCTGTGTATGTGAATGCATGCACGTGTCCTCCCTCGGTCTTCCAACAAAGAGTGTACATCGGCTATAAAACAAAGAGTGTAGTAGTATATGATGTACATCTACACTTCCAATGCATTTAGCCTTTAATCTAAATCGATATTGATTGATTAATGCACCAACTTGTGCTGTAGGTATAGGCTACATGTCTATCCTTAATTACAACATGCAATGTCCTTCATTTAATCTTCTTATCTCAATGGTCGCATGCGCACATAAGTCTGCTACTTTTGGGCATTAATTATATCCTGGTCAATGTGTAAATCTCTAAATGTACAGTCTTTCACGGATGTAGGGAGTAGGTTGAGCACTTGAGCGTGAGTGTGTGTGTTGCTCGTGTGCTGTGTGCCGCATGGGTGCGTGAGTGTTGCGTGCGTCCATGTGGAGTAATGTGAGTGTTGCATGTTGCATGCATGCATGCATGCATGTGGCTTACTCCCTCCCATTGACATGTTCATATTTCAAGCTTCCTCTGTTCCCTCCATATGGTGATACTCCCTCTGCTCCCAAATAGTACGGAGTAAAAGCCTCCCTCCTGTTCCCAAATACGGAGTATTTGTCTTTCTACAGATTTCAACAGGTGACTAAGTACGGAGCAAAATGAGTGAAGTGAGCGTAGAGGCATAGGGATACTGTAGAAAGGAAGTCCTCACGATCCATTATTCCCCATCTCGGTCAGTGAGAACTATTCAACTAGTCTTCGCAGTGAAGTGACAATACACGCTGCAACAGATGGGACACGTAATTAATAAGCTGAACCAGCATGTTGGTGTTACTAAATCAGCCTTACCCAAGATCGCCATCATGTTTGCCAAGAGAGCACGCTCAAGAATACGCCCACGCACCTTTGTCCTCCATTAAGCGACATATGGGCCCTCTTGTGGTAGACCCACATGTCATCGGTGTAACTATTTACACTCCGAAGGACGGTGCCTATATCCTGGTAGTAATACTAGTAGAATTGAGATTTAATGCACTTTCTTCCCCGTCTTCCACTCTACTTCCTCCTCTCTTCTTCTTCCTCCTCTCTTCCCCATCGTCGGCCACACACCATTTACCCCCGCTCCTTTGCCGCCTTGCGCGCCATCTTCCTTGGTAGCTCATGCGTACCATATCCCCCGCTTCTTGCTCGGCCACACAAGGAGAAGCTTCTTCACTCGCCTACCGAATCCACTTCCCGCCGGCTCGCAGGCATCGAAAACCCCAATGGCGTAACCGATTGCAGAACCGCGATTGGAATTCCCTCCCCGATGTTCTCTTGGAGCAGATCGTAGTCGTATGGACCTACTCGGACCGTCCGTCTGCAGCCGCATGCTCGGTGTCTTTGTACCGTCTACTACTGCTCGCAACCGGCCGGCTCTTTTCAAGACACCCGCTTGTCGATGCCCGATCCTCTCAGTGGCCCAAACACCGACTTGACGATCCTAGGGAGGTTGCCGTGGTGCCCCTCGACATGCTACCACTACCCATCCACCGCCCTTCATGCGCGGCCACTCATCGGGCGGGCATGAAGGCCAATCGATCGCCCTCATCCACCACACCGGTAGTCCGTGGCGTCTCGTGGATATCTACACCCAGCGAGAGATCACCCTTCCATCATTGGATACCGCCTCCATCGATCCTCGCGGCCCGCCGGACACTCCTGCCTACTACGCACGAGACGTGTCAAGCTTTTGGCTTGACCTCTGTTTGCAGGAAGTTGTAATCTGCGAAGTGCCCACACCATCAGAAGACTACATGGATTACAAGCTCATTGCCTTGTTCAACATGGGATTAGTCTATCTGGAATCCGGTCGCCATACATGGTTATGGCTCATCATCAATCCTGTTGAGGCAACATTTACGTACGATGCTATAGTGCACGATGGCATCATTTACGCTTGATCGGCCTTGCATTGGCTGCCTATACTGGTGGAATCTATCGTCGTGTAATTGTTCTATCTCATCTCATCTTTACCTTATGAATACGGCTGTTGTTCATTTGTTACAAATTTAGAATGCATAGCATGTCTATAACCACATCATTGCTATATGTTCCTCTCATTTCCTAGATTTTTATGACCACACATGTTATTGTTAGAGTTGATATGAGAAAAATTGGCATCTAATGATTGTTAGAATACATATTATGAGCATAACATCATGATTGCTATATGTTACTCTTGTTTACAAGATTTTTATACAACGCATGTTATTGCTTAGAGTTGATATGAGAATAGTAGTAGTAAGTGCTATGGTAGAATATGAGTAGGCGCTGTCATAGCTGTTTTCCTCTCATTGTTACATGATGTTTGAACCATGACATGTTGCTAGAATATGAAAGCCATTGGCTTATTTTTTTAACTTGGGGTATGATTATGACCACGTAATTGCAATTCTCTGTCTATGATATGTGTCACTGTTATAATAATCTTAATTCCACACATACTCTGAACATGATTGTTTATTTTTGTCATTTTGGTCTCCAATTTGAATTGTTGCAGCAGACGCAAATGCGCTGGCCTTCATGATTCCGGGACACGGAATCATACCGCCGATGGGTGCTGGTTTATCGCTAGTTCAAATTGACGGCGGTCATTTGATGCTCATTCGCATCGCACTAAATTGACCAAACCATTACATCAAACAATTTGCGAGACAATGCGTATGCGTTCGTGACATTGATGGCTATGGTCGCTTCGTGTCGAGAAAGATCCCAGCTCCGTTGGGCCAGGCGTATTCAACTGGAGGCGGGTTTATAGCCTTGGCAACCACTCCTTGTTCCTCGGGCTCAATTATCCGATCATCCAACCAATCATCGATCATATCACCGGTGATGATAATTGTGCTATGCAACTTCCATTCGCGAGGGGGGGCTGTGTTTACACATCATACCATGGGTTTCATGAATCACCATATCCAGAGATTCGTCGACACAGCTTGTTGCCAGATAATCTTAAGTGTGTGAAAGGCATCAAGCTTCCATGCGATGGATGGCTTTTGCAAACCCGACCTGCGGCGATGTGGTTCATGCCAACAAAGAATATGCACAACTTGATTCGTGGCCGATGTCTAGATCGAGCCATGTATTCTGCTGCAGTAGCACGACCCTCTTTTGTTGGATATTATGTACCGTTGTTAGTTTGAAGCACTCCTCTGGTTTGAAGGATAGATACCTTCACGGGATCAAGTGCATCCTAACTCCCTGCTTAGGATGTCTTGACATCGATGATGGAGATGCTATGCGAAGCCATATATATATATATATATATATATATATATATATATATATATATATAGGGTGGGTCTATTATGATAACAACTTTAAGACCTTATTCTCGCACACCTAATCTTATTCTCGCACACCCCACCTAACCCATCAGATCAATTCGAGGCGAACCGCACGCACCAAAAACAAACCCACCCCACCACCCACCGCCCATCTCCCCACTCCTCCCTCGATCCCTTCCACCTTCCTCCTACATCCCACCCTCCCGATCCACCAACCCCTTTGCTCCAGCCACGCCCAGCCGCCAACTACGCCAGCGCTCCCCGGTCTCAGCCTAATCGGCCCACCTTCTCCGGCCCGCCCGCCCTCGCCGCCTCCCGCTCACAGCCACCTTCTTTGGCAAGTGAGCACCCAGCCTTAGCTGCGCCACGGAGGATCCCACATCGAGGAGGCGGCGGCGTGGCCCGGAGGAACCCGCTCTGCCTCCCTCCTCGTACAACGCCGACGCGCTGATCTCCTGCGCCCCCTACACCCGAGCTCCCCGTGTGTCCCCGGCGGCGATCCTCTTGTTGTCGGAGTCGCCTCCCCTCAATTCCGGCCAGGGAGAGGTGATGTCCCCCCTACCCAGCGATGAGCTCGACAATGCCTCTCCAAGCGCCCGACACCAGCCAACGCTCACCGCCGTGCACGACCACTGGATCTGGGGTGGGCGGCGAGGCCATGGCCATCCACCATGCCGTCCTGGTGCGCTCCTCCCATTCCCCCTTGATCTGCAACGTGACGCCACCACAGACCTCCCCCCCCCCCCCGCCCCTAGATTCGGTCGCTGGTGTGCCGGCGGTTGGGAGCTGCTGCTCCGGTGGCTTGCGGGTGAGGAGTCACACAAAAGGGTCTTTCCCCTGATGAGTAGCTCCAAAGCAGCGTTGTCGTGGGGATCATTGACTCCGGCCACTATGCAAGACACTTGCACGAGCCCAGCTCTTGCATGTTCCAAATTCATTTGCAGGCGCCAGCGTGCTGGTTCTATTGCAGCTCAGAAAGAAAATTCTTCAGATTTTGCTAGTGCACAACACTGCAGTTTGCTTGCTCACGGTGCGGTTGGGCGACCATTACTAGTTTTTGTGTTGATTTTACAGATTTCGGTGTTGGTGTGCCAGTGTCATCTTTAGCTACATTTGCAGATTTCTGATTTTGTGCAGCTCGGTTGGTCCCCAAATACAGCTTCATTGATCCTCTCTTGCAGCTCTGGCAGGTGCTAGTGCTGATTTTGTGTGTATGTATGTGTGTGTGGTTGTGTAAAACAATTGATGGATGTATTGTGCCCCATGAACATCATCAGCGACCATAGACAGTGGCGCAAAAACAGAATGTGTGTGTGCAGTTTGTTTGGCTCGATCGTGCAGTACTTTGTGTTTTTGTGCGGTTCACTTGTTCTTTAAAAAAATCAAAAAATAATATTGGTGGGAGGTAACATTCTTTTGATGCAATGTGATTTTTAATGCAGCCCATTTGCCCCTTTCATGCAGCTCACTAAACATTGACCATGTAGTCTAGATGATACTAAAAAAAATCAACAAAAACCGAAACATCTCGAAGAGGTTCGCTTCTTATCAGATGTAGTTCACTCGCTCAGTCTCTGCGGGCCACTTGTTAGAAAAAAAAAGTCAAAAGAAAACTAAATTTTTATAAGATGACGAAGAAACCATGAAGTTCATTTGACTCTCGATGCAAAGGTGGTTTTTCATCCGAATCAGTGTGTTCTTCACATTTCATAAAAATGATAACAAAACTCACAAAAAGCTCATCTGAGAAAATTTACGCCGACAAGACAAATCATGAAGTTCGCTGAGTGTCCGATGCAATGTGGCTTTCCGTCCAAAGGCGGTCGTTCTTTTGTCGTTCATAAAAAAATGACAACAACAACTCACAAAAAAACTCATCTGAGAAAATGTACGCCCGATAAGACAAATCATGAAGTTCGCTTGACTGTATGATGTAGTGCGATTTCTGTTCGAAGCAGTGTGTTCCTCTGCCTGATGCAGTACACACGTCGGTTTTGGTGTATCAAAAAACAGAGTATCCGCATTTTAGTAATTTTAAAACTGCTCTTAAACCGTAAGGAATTAGAGAGTGTGTTCTACATGAAAAAGTTGCGTCTCTTCGATATCTTTCCAACGGCATATCATTTGAATCATTTCGACAACCGTTTTGGAAAAATTTAAAAAAAAACGGCCGCTGCCTCTCGTCCTCCGCCGCACGATTTTCAAAATTAACTTAAAACCGTAAGGAATCTCAAAACCATTCCTACATATGAAAGTTGCGCCTTGTCCATAGCTTTCCAACGACGTATCATACGCCTCGTTTCGACAAACGGTTCAAAAACTAGAGCGAAAACAGTACCGAAAATTTGAAAAAAAATTGAAAAACAGAATTCTGCGATTTAGTAAATTTGAAACTGCTCTTAAACCGTAACGAATTAGAGAAAGATTTATATATAAAAAAGATGCGCCTCGACGATATCTATCCAACGACGTATCATTTGCTTCATTCCGACAAGCGGTTTAGAAAAAATCATGAAAATACGTTCGCTGCCACTCGTCATCCGCCGTGCCGTTTTTGAAACTGCTCTTAAACCGCGAGGGATCTCGAAAAGTGTTCAACATAGCGAAGTTGCGCCTAATCCATAGCTTTTCAACGGTATATTATACGCCCCGTTCCGATAAACAATCAAAAAATAAGAGCGAAAACAGTACCGAAAAAACACTGCATGCAGTTTTTTTCCGACGGGAAGTTCACTAGTCTATATTGCAGTGCTCGTCATCAAGAAGATGCAGTGGACTTGCGTTCAGCGTGCAGTGTGGAAGTGGTGTGCAGAATAATTATTCTGCTAATATTAGCAGAATAGATCGTCTATATATATATCAGTTAGGCTTCAAGTGCGTACTTGTTAGTTAAACCTATGTATAAATTGTGACACTAAATACGACTAGTAAGTAGTACAAGAGCGATTAGTATACGTCGGTCAAATTATTCATCATGTCCACACATTGAATTGACGTGACAACACGCTGCGCGTGAGGTGACACAAGAATCCCTGCGGCGTGTTCGGGTATTATGGACGTCAGATTTGGAGTACCACTTATCTGTCGAAATCTTTCATCATTCACTTAAAACAGTCGATTGATCATACATTGAGTACCATATAACTGGAATTACCGATGCAAGTCGAAGAAGGATTGGCCGGTGCTGCCAGCTGGTGTCAAGTTTGATCCCACGGATCAGGAGATGATCGAGCACCTTGAGGCCAAAGTGAGTGCCGACAGTGCGAGATTTCAGTCTCTCATCGATTTGTTCATACCAACCATCGACAGCGAGCACAGCATATGCTACACCCAACCTGAGAAACTTTCAGGTAAGACACCGATCGGCCGTCTACTTACACAAACATATTCTTTTCTTTATAGCTATATTTTTATTTTTAGACGCAGACCTGGTGAAGCAATTACAATTTGACAGTTAATAAAAAGTGAAACAAGTGACTGCAACATGCCAAAGATGTTATGAAAATGCCAACTAGGTACACTAAAACCTGTATTCCACAATACTGCAGGTATCACACTGAGTGGCCTAAGGAAGCATTTCTTCCAGTATAATTCAAAGGCGTTCAAAAGGCACGTGGACGCCGTCGAAAGATACAAATGTCACGGCATGCACGCGATGTGGCACAAGACCGGCAATACCTTGCCGGTGATGGTCAACGGCCAGACGGGCAGCAAAAAAGGTTCCGTGCTGCACACCAACAAGAACTTCACCAAGAGAGGACCAATGGGTGATGCACCAGTACCACCTCGGGACCCGGAGCAAGAGAAGGAGCGGAGCTGGTCCTCTGCAAGATTTTCTATCAAACGAACACTAGGGCCGTGGAGTAAAAAGATTATAAGTTAGTTTGGTATTGGTAGTTGTACTACGTTGTCGTCCGCAAGTTGGTATTGTTGTTAACGATCTTTTGGTATGAACTTGCATTTGCTTCCAACCATCATGCCGAGGGTCGACGTGGATATAAAGCTGAATCATTTGTTTCGAAACGAATTCTCATGCACCTGACTTTTTTTTATGGGTAGCATAAGCACCCGCCGTTCGAATTCCCAGTTCTGCAGTTTTTTTCGAAACAAGTGCATGCACATATTATCATGATAAAAGAACAATATCCGTGCTGCATCCCAATTATCGATGCGCTTGCAGAATTCTCTCGTTTATTGAGCACGTATATTGTTTTTTCAGGTCGAGCAAGTTTCAAATGGGCTGTAGACTGCCCAGGGTTGGTTTTGTTTTTAACAGGCCCAGCCCATGACGACAACGGGGCACAAAGATCTAGCAGGTATCTACTGGCCTCTGGCCCACCAACGTTAGTTTTATTTTGTCTTACAACATCCGCATGCAGTTTTTTTACTGAATCAAACACACAGCCCAGTTCTATTTTCCTCTTGAAACGCATGTCCTACATCCGTTTTCTAATCTCTACCTATAGTTTTACTAGTTCATACACACGTATCATTATATTGAAAACACATAAAATTCCCTTTTCATATTTACATCCTTATTTTTGTTGTTTTTTCCCACCCAAATACTGATTTTTTTACCACCGGTTTTCCCTTAAACCAACTCAATTGTCCCATCGCCTTATTTGCTTACAAAAACAAAACGATTTTTTGGCAAATCAATAAGTTCTTAAAAATGTTTATCATTTCGATTACAACAGTTTGGACTCCACCAAAATATGCAAAATAAGGTTGAACTTTTTGACCGTGGTCCTCAAGCGTAAAATGGGCTGTAATAAATTACTTAAGAATTAGCAAATGGGCTGCAAATTATAAAAAATAGCAACTGGCTGCAAATTATACAAAATAGCAAATGGGCTTTATGTTGTCTCGCCATGATTTGGAGGTCGACTTGTGGGCCTACACATGGTTTCTTAAAAAGAAACTTAGTCAACAATCGACTCTACCGAGATCGCACCGTTAGATGTCAATCTAACGGCAATCGTGCTTCGCCTCTCGATCTTCCCGCCTACCACAAGAAACCAGCTGCCGGAACCGCCGCCTCGCCTCCGTGCGGGCAAGATCTGCCGGGCAGGCCTCACGGCCCCACCATACTCGCATCCTCGGCCCGTCTATCCCTCTACTCACCCACACCTCCTGTTATTTTTCCAGAACGGCAGCCAACCACCAACCTCATACTCTCCACCGCGTGGGCAGCCATCGCCTGTCTTCACCTCGTGTCGCTCCTTCGTAGGCCTCGCTTTCGTCCACCGCCCTGGTGCTATCGGCGTGGCGTGGTCAACGATGTCCATCCAACGGCCGTAGTGCATCTTCAACCTCTTGTCTTCTTGCCCCAGCCGCCCGAAGCAGCGTCGGTCGTGCCGCATGCTCCTGCCTCTCGTGGCCGGGTCAGGCCATGGAGGCCTCACCGTCCCCATACTACTTCCCACGGCCGCCGTGCCATCCCTCCACTCACCCACTCCCCAAGTTATTCTCGCGACGGCAAATTTCACACCGCAGCCGAACCGGTGAACCCTCGTACTCCTCTCCACGTGGATATCCACTGCCGCGTCTTCCCCGGATCCGCGTAGTCCCCTTCCTAGGCCTCGCCGTCGTCCACCGCCCTGGTGCTCTCGGCGTGGCGTGGTCAATGTGGTCAACGACCGACTTCCATCGGAAGAGTATCAGACGTGGAGAGGTCGGACTAGGTCCACGATGCGCAAGGAAGTGCCTCCTTATTACGCCAAAATAATTATTCCTCCACCTCAAATAGGGACCCACCGGACGGGCCACCAATATTTCACGGAAAAACGCTTCCGATCACTATGACCCACCGGACGGGCCACCGTGATTTCGCTAAAAACGTTTGCCCCGATTCTTTGGGACCCACCGGACGGACCACCGTATTTCGTGAAAAAAGTCCCTCATTGCCGCCGACCCACCGGAAGTGCCTCCTTATTACGCATGTAAAATGAATACTCCCCGCTAGCCGGGACCCACCATGGTGGGAGGCTAACTTAGGGCCTACTAAGTTGACGGGATAGAGGGCTTTGTCAACTTAGTCAATATGAACGATTCTAACTCCAAAGGACCGTGACGATGTCCATCCAACGGCCGTCGTGCTTCTTCAATCTCTGCTCTTCCGCTCCGCTCAAACAAGCGCCGGATCTGCTCCCTCCTCCTCATGACCGGGCTATCTTTGCCACAGCCTCACCGCCCACCGTACTCCCATCACCGGCCTAGCCATCCCTCTACTCACCCACACTGCCGTTATTCTCCCATGAGGGCAGAAACCAAGAAACCCTCGTGACAACAGATTCCTCCGCGTGGGAAACAACCGCCAGTCTTCCCCGCCTGTGTTGTTCCTTCCTAGGTTTCGCTGTCGCCCACCGCCCTGGTGCTCTCGGCGCAGGTGGTGAACGTGGTCAAGGAATGGCTTCCATCGGACGTGGATCAGACGTGGAGAGGGCCGACAACCGGGTCCACGCCGCAGAAGGACGTGCCTCCTTATTACGCCGCAAAATAATTATTCCTCCATCTCGACATCCGGGACCCACCGGAAGGGCCTCTCAGATTTCGCAAAAACGTGCCCTCGCCGACATGCTCGGACCCACCAGCTATCTTCGCACGCATGGAAGTGCCTCCTTATTACGCACAAAAAAATGAATACTCCCCCTGCCAGCTGGAACCCGGCATAGTGGGAGGCTGACTTGTGGGCCTACCAAGTTGACGGGGACGGAGGGCTTTGTCAACTTAGTCAATGTGAACGATTCTACCTCCTATTACCATACGATGTTCATCCAACGGCCGTAGTGCTTCTTCAACCTCTGGTCTTCTTGCTCCAGCCGCCCAAACCAAATACGGTCAGTGCTGCGTGCTCCTCGCCTCCCGTGGTCGGTTGTGATGCCGCAGAGGCCTCACCGCCCCTACTACTCCCACCGGCCGCCGTGCCATCCCTCTACTCACCCACACCCCTGTTATTCTGGGACAACAGCCTCACACCGCAGCCCAACCAAAGAACCCTCATACTCCTCTTTCGCGGCATCCATCGCTGCGTCTTTCCCCGCTCCGAAGTTGTCCCCTTCCTAGGCCTCGCCGTCGTCCACCGCCGTGGTGCTCTCGGCCAAGGTCAACGTGGTCAAGGAACGACTTCCATTGGACGTGGATCAGACGTGGCGAGGCCGATACCGGGTCCACGGCCGCAGCAAGGAAGTGCCTCCTTATTACGCCGCAAAATAATGATTCCTCCACCGACAGCGGGGACCCACCGGACGGACCACCATATTTCGCAAAAAAACGTTTCCCGATCGCCGGGACCCACCACTACATCTTCGCACGCAAGGAAGTGCGCCCAGCAAAAGAAAACGATTCGCCCTCGATCGCTGGGACCCACCAGCTACATCTTCGCACGCAAAGGAAGTGCGTCCGCAAAAACGATTCGCCCCTCCGATCACTGGGACCCACCAACTACATTTTCGCACGCAAGGAAGTGTCTCGATACCGGGACCCACCGTTGAAGCATACGTGGCGTTGTCATTCGTCGCGAACGTGTACGTACATACCGGTCGTTGTAGAGGCGTGCAAGTGTCGAGTAGAGGCGCCGCGACGTAGCATGTACACGCACGCATACGCCGCTGTGGTGCAAGAAAGAAAATACGCCACGCACGCGATACGCGGGGTCTCGAACGCCTACTCGCGCGTACGTATGGCCAGGGCTCGTGTACATGGCTGGGTCGGAACGGAGAAACAGCGTCGTCGTCGTGTTCATGGGGAGGCAACGGAATGCGTCGTGTTCATCGGGAGGCAACGGAACGCGTGGGAGCCAACCGGCTTGGACGGAACAGCCGATGGAAACGAGGCCTGGCGTACCGCAGAACGGAGGAAACGGCCTTGTGTTCGACCGGCCATGTTCGAAACGGGGTCCTGTTAATCGGGAGGGGTCCGCGCATCATAAACGGAGGAAACGGACCTCCTACGGTCGAAATGGTGGTCCCGTTGATCGGGAGGGTGTGGCGTCGCAAAACGGAGGAAACGGACCTCCTACGGTCGAAACGGGGTCCTGTTGATCGAGGGGTGTAGCATACCGCAAACGGATTTAAACAGACCTCCTACGGTCGAAACGGGGTGGAGGGGTGTGGCGTGCCGCAAAAGCAGACAAACGGACTTGTATTGGAGTGCTACGGTCGAAACGTGGGGTCCTGTTCATTGGGAGGGTGTGGCGTGCCGCAAAACGGGACTCCACGGATACCTGCTCATCTCCACCGTCGACCTCCTCCAGCCTCCACGGGCTCTTGTTCATCCAGCCTCCACCGCCGCTACTCCATCTGGCCATCGCTCAACCACCCTCCACCGCTTCATCGCTCATCCAGCCCTCCACACCACGGGGTCCTGTTCAACCACCCTCCACGGGCACCCTCCATCGTCTCATCGCTCATCCAAATTTCTCCACACCACGTGGTCCCGCCAGAGGCAAACGCCACCGCTCACTGTTCATCCACCCCCCAACGCCATCGCTCATCCCAGAGGCAACATCGGTCGGCTTCGATTAGCGGCAGATAGCGGCGAATCGCCGATCGGGTTCGCTAACAACCATCGATCGATCGCCGGGTTCGATAACGCGTAACTCGCGGTCTGTCGCCGGGTTCGATTAGAGCCCAACGCCTCGCTTCGGGTTCATTAGAGCCAACGCCTCGCTTCGGGTTCGATTAGAGCCAACGCCTCGCACACGCACGCGTCGTGTCACGAGAGAACACGCATCGCTCGCCCCGACCTCCCACCGTAACCGGAACTCCCGAAATTTTCCTCCCCTCGCTTCTACCATGATTTTTTCCGTCATGGACGGCCCAAAGAATGTCATGCAATGCGTCTCCAGCCCGCCAGACGAAAAGCCCATTTTCTCATGATTTTTTGTCATAGAAGTAGGAGCCCACCACATCTATGATGATACCAGGTTTTGTCACAATTATCGTCATAGAAGTGTCATATGTATGACAGAAATTTTTTTCGTTTGGCCCAAAATGTCATGGATGTGTCTTTTTTTTGTAGTGTACCTTGGTTCTCAAAAATTGAGGGAAACACTTACGCTACTTTGCTGCATCACCCTTTCCTCTTCAAGAGAAAACCAACGCAATGCTCAAGAGGTAGCAAGAAGGATTTCTGGCGCCATTGCTGGGGAAGTCTATGCAAAAGTCGACATACCAAGTACCCATCAATAACCCTTATCTCTCGCATTACATTATTTGCCATTCGCCTCTCGTTTTCCTCTCCCCCACTTCACCCTTGCCATTTTATTCGCCCTCTTTCTTTTCCGGTTGCCTCTTTTCGTTCACTTTTCCCTTGCCATGTCGGAACCAAAAAGAGTTGGGGTTCCTCTACCAAGTTTTAGCACTTTAGACAATCCTGCTATCTTATCTAAACTCATAAATAAAAATACTATGGAAAAACCTGCCGGAGTTATCAATGAAAACCTTAGCAGTTTTGATGAAGAAGATTCTGGAATATTTCGTTATTTACTCGATGAATTGTTGAAAGATGCTTGGGATGGGCTATTAAGGATCCGGGCTAGCTATGTACCTCAATACCAAATTGAGGTTTACTTAAAGAGCTTTTATGTTGGGTTGCCCGCTTCGTTCAAACAAGTTTTAGATTCTATTTTTGAAGAGGGTTTTCTCGAAGGGGACCCCATAGATACCTATGAAAAGATGAAAACTATATTTGGGCACCCCATTAACGAGAAAGTTGAAATCACATCTCTTTTGCTTTCTTACCAAAACGAATCTATCAAAGAGATAAAAGCTAGCCTAGATGCCAATTTCCGCAACATACTTAATCTTTATTCTACCATTAATGGCCATGTACTTTGTCAAAATAGAAAGATTAATTCCATAGATAACAAGTTTGCTCTCTTTTTCCCTAAAACCAAAGATGGCAATACCTAGATCTATCCTTGCTTTTATGCCTAGCTAGGGGCGTTAAACGATAGCGCTTGTTGGGAGGCAACCCAATTTTATTTTTAGTTTTTTGCTTTCTGCTTCTGTTTAGGAATAAATATTTGTTCAAGCCTCTTTTTAGATGTGTTTTTATGTTTTAATTAGTGTTTGTGCCAAGTTAAACCTATAGGATCTTCTTGGATGATAGTTATTTGATGTTGTTGTAATTTCCAGAAACTTTCTGTTCACGAAAACAATTGTTAAAAATCACCAGAACGTGATAAAATACTGATTCCAATTGCTGCTGATCAATAAACAAATTTCCTAGGACGTCCAATTGTTGAATACTATGAGAAGTTTGATGCTTGATAATTGTTTTGAGATATAAAGATGGTGATATTAGAGTCATGCTAGTTGAGTAGTTGTGAATTTGAGAAATACTTGTGTTAAAGTTTGTGATTCCCGTAGCATGCACGTATGGTGAACCGTTATGTGATGAAGTCGGAGCATAATTTATTTATTGATTGTCTTCCTTATGAGTGTCGGTCGGGGACGAGCGATGATCTTTTCCTACCAATCTATCCCCATAGGAGCATGCGCGTAATACTTTGCTTTGATAACTTGTAGATCTTTGCCATAAGTATATGAGTTCTTTATGACTAATGTTGAGTCCATGGATTATACGCACTCTTCTTCCTTCCACCATTGCTAGCCTCTCTAATACCGCGCACTTTTCGACGATATCATACACCCACCATAAACCTTCCTCAAAACAGCCACCATACCTACCTATCATGGCATTTCCATAGCCATTCCGAGATATATTGCCATGCAACTTTCCACCGTTCCGTTTATTATGACACGCTCCATCATTCTCATATTGCTTTGCATGATCATGTAGTTGACATCGCATTTGTGGCAAAGCCACCGTTCATAATTCTCTCATACATGTCACTCTTGATTCATTGCATATCCCGATACACCGCCGGAGGCATTCACATAGAGTCATATCTTGTTATAAGTATCGAGTTGTAATTGTTGAGTTGTAAGAAAATAAAAGTGTGATGATCTTAATTTTTAGAGCATTGTCCCAAGTGAGGAAAAGGATGACGGAGACTATGATTCCCCCACAAGTCGGGATGAGACTCCGGACGAAACAAAAGAGGCCATAAAAAAGAGAAAAAGGCCCAAATAAAGAAAATGAGAGAAAAAGAGAGAAGGGACAATATTACTATCCTTTTACCACACTTGTGCTTCAAAGTAGCACCATAGTCTTCATGATAGAGAGTCTCTCATTTTGTCACTTTCATATACTAGTGGGAATTTTTTCATTATAGAACTTGGCTTGTATATTCCAATGATGGGCTTCCTCAAAATGCCCTAGGTCTTCGTGAGCAAGTTTAGCCTGATGCACACCCACTTAGTTTCTTTTGTTGAGCTTTCATATACTTATAGCTCTAGTGCATCCGTTGCATGGCAATCCCTACTCACTCACATTGATATCTATTGATGGGCATCTCCATAGCCCGTTGATACGCCTAGTTGATGTGAGACTATCTTCTCCCTTTTTGTCTTCTCCACAACCACCATTCTATTCCACATATAGTGTTATGTCCATGGCTCACACTCATGTATTGCGTGATGATTGAAAAAGTTTTGAGAATGTCAAAAGTATGAAACAATTGCTTGGCTTGTCATCGGGGTTGTGCATGATTTAAATACTTTGTGTGGTGAAGATAGAGCATAGCCGCACTATATGAATTTGTAGGGATAACTTTCTTTGGCCATGTTATTTTGAGAAGACATAATTGCTTAGTTAGTATGCTTGAAGTATTTTTTTATGTCAATATGAACTTTTGTCTTGAATCTTTCGGATCTGAATATTCATACCACAATTAAGAAGAATTACATTTAAATTATTCCAAGTAGCACTCCGCATCAAAAATTCTGTTTTTATCATTTACCTACTCGAGGATGAGCAGGAATTAAGCTAGGGGATGCTTGATACGTCTCCAACGTATCTATAATTTTTTATTGCTCCATGCTATATTATCTACTGTTTTGGACATTATTGGGCTTTATTATTCACTTTTATATTATTTTTGGGACTAACCTATTAACCGGAGGCCCAGCCGAAATTGCTGTTTTTTGCCTATTTCGTAGTTTCACGTAATAGGAATATCAAACGGAGTCCAAACGGAATGAAACCTTCGGGAACGTGATTTTTAGGAAGAATATGATCCGGGAGACTTGGACCCTACATCAAGAAACAAAGGAGGAGGCCACGAGGTACGGGGGCACGCCTAACCCCCCCCCTCCCAGGGCGCGCCCTCCACCCTCGTGGGCCTCCTGTTGCTCCCCGACGTACTCCTTCCTACTATATATACCTACGTACCCCCAAATGATCAGATACGGAGCCAAAAACCTAATTCCACCGCCGCAACCTTCTGTACCCACGAGATCCCATCTTGGGGCCTATTCCAGAGCTCCGCCGGAGGGGGCATCCATCACGGAGGGCTTCTACATCAACACCATAGCCTCTCCGATGAAGTGTGAGTAGTTTACCTCAGACCTTCGGGTCCATAGTTATTAGCTAGGTGGCTTCTTCTCTCTTTTTGGATCTCAATACAATGTTCTCCCCCTCTCTCGTGGAGATCTATTTGATGTAATCTTCTTTTTGTGGTGTGTTTGTTGAGATCGATGAATTGTGGGTTTATGATCAAGATTATCGATGAACAATATTTGAATCTTCTCTGAATTCTTTTATGTATGATTGGTTATCTTTGCAAGTCTCTTCGAGTTATCAGTTTGGTTTGGCCTACTAGATTGATCTTTTGTGCAATGGGAGAAGTGCTTAGCTTTGGGTTCAATCTTGCGATGTCCTTTCCCAAAGGATGAGAGGCAAGAAGGCACGTATTGTATTGTTGCCATCGAGGATAATAAGATGGGGTTTTTATCATATTGCATGAATTTATCCCTCTACATCATGTCATCTTGCTTAAGGCATTACTCTGTTCTTATGAACTTAATACTCTAGATGCATGCTGGATAGCGGTTGATGAGTGGAGTAATAGTAGTAGATGCAGCAGAGTCGGTCTACTTGTCTCTTGACGTGATGCCTATATACATGATCATACCTAGATATTCTCATAACTATGCTCAATTCTCACAATTGCTCAACAAGAATTCGTTCACCCACCGTAAAATACTTATGCTCTCGAGAGAAGCCACTAATGAAACCTATGGCCCCCGGGTCTATCTTCATCATATTAATCTTCCAACACCTAGGGCCCACCCGAGCAGGCCGGCCCACCCGAGCCGCCGCCGCCTCCACAAGCCGCCGCCCGCCACTCGGACCGAGTCCGAGTTGGACTCCACCTCCGCCACGCCTTGCCCCCTCCTCCAAGCCGCCACCCCGCCCCTTTATATAGCCGCCCGCCCCCTAGCCACCACCACCGCCATCACATGACCGAGCCGGGAGCCGAACCCGAGCCGCCGCTTGGCCGCGCCCAGTCGCCGCCTCTCGCCGCCCGCCCGCCGCCTCATGGAGCCCCCGCCCACGCCACCTGCCGGAGGTATCCGCCGAACCGAGACCGCTGCTTTTAAAAAACCGTTCGCTTTATTTTTCAAAACCCTAGTTGCGTTTATTTTATTTTATTTAGATCGGTTTATTTCTTGGTTTATTTATTTAGCGAGCATTCGCCGTTCGCTCGCTTTTAACGAACGTGTTCTTCGTTAAGTTCAGTTAACGAACGTTAGATTCGTTACACATTCGTCGTCGCTTTTCTTTTATCGGATTTATTCCGCGACTTTTCCTGATCGCGATTTCTGATCCGATGTTCAAACTAGTATAACTTTTCGCTCGTTTATCAGAATCAGGCGATTCAAGTGCCCGGAGTTTCATCTCGAAACCCTCTTTCCGAATAACCAACCCAAACAAGTTTTTGACTCTGTAAAATTTGACCCTAGTTCAGATTAGTAAACGGATCTTATTCCTTTCGCCGTTTGAGTTTCGTTGCTCAATTTGGTTTGATTCTTTTTGAGAACCGGAGTTCTTAAGTTGAACTTTCTGGTCGACCTTTTTTCTGTTGGAGTTTTTCTTGTGCATCTTTGCCTGTTGCTTATGTATGCTATTGTTTGCTTGCGATAGAATTCCCGGAGTGCGAAGCGTGTTACTACGAGTCTCTAGGATTCACGGATCGTCAGCAAGGCAAGTAACACTTTCATCATACTCTTTCATACCCAGTTTTTATGCATTAGATCCAATCCTCAAACATTGCATTGATTAGAATGTCATTAACTTGTGGGTTGGGAAGTAGTAGTTGAGGTAGAACCTATTGCACTTTTACTATCAAACCCTTGGGAGTTACTTCTACGTTATGCTTATATTGCCATGCTATGCTCGTAGACGTGGTTTGGATTTGAGTGTATTCCATGACAGATGTGAGATTATTAATTAATGGTTCAACTTAAGGTGGCAACTTGAATACACATCCTGGTGGATTGAGGCACCTGGGAACCCAAAGTGTGTCTGCTTTTTTTGGAAATCCTGGCACGCGTGTGATCTTCCTATGGACCGCCACCAGTGCTCAAAGGGAACTGAGTTTATTCATGCTAGAAACTTCCGTGTGCAGCCACAAGCTATTATGGGCTCTAGCATAGTTGAGTAAGTTACGTGAAGCTCTTGAGCAGTAGATCACAGGTAGTGGGTTTTGTAGGTTTGGTATGGTCTACCCGAGTAGAGAGTTAATGTTTACGAATGATCGTGTGTCTCGGTCATCCGCTTTCTCAAACACCTCAGAGTGCAAGAAATCAACGGAGGCGACCAGAGTCTTGTGGGGAAAAGTGCAAACCTCTCAGAGAGTGTACAATCTAATCATGGTTAGCCGTGTCCCCGGTTATGGACAATTCTGAGTATCTAGTACTTGAGTATTCACATGTATCTCATCACTCTTAATTAATATTGTTGGGATGTTAATTACCTTAATTGGGATTGAGTTGGGGTTTACCTTCTCAATGATGTTTCAACCATCATGATAGTTAAAATAAAATTTATTCCTTTGTTGTAGGGAAAAATTGGCTTTTCGCAAAACTATAACCATAGAGCTTTCCACCAGCCAAATATTGCATGTAGTGATAGTATTATTCTTGCTCTCATCAGTGTTATATTGCCAAAGATATTCCATGTGTTGACCCGTTTTCGGGCTGCAACGTATTATGTTGCGACTTTTCAGACGAGGAGTAAGGTTCGATAGAGTCGTTGCCGTGCGGCTCGCTTATGCCGTTGGAGTTGATGGACTCACTTATCTTCCAAGCCTTCCATTGTTATCGCATTAGATGGCCTTAAGCCATATTATTGTATAAGTTCTCTTTTGAGACATTCGATGTAATAAGTGTGTGATTGCTACTGTTATAAATCCTTCGAGTAATCGTGTGTCAAGATTACCGATCCGAGGATGACATCAAGCACGTAGATCGACCATCTGAGGTCGGGTCGCTACAAATTAGCTAGAGTAGCTCCGTGTAGAGCATTGTATACATAGAAATTTGCAAAATACATACGGATCTGAATATGGCAGACCCATTGACTAAACTTCTCTCACAAGCAAAACATGATCACACCTTAGTACTCTTTGGGTGTTAATCACATAGCGATGTGAACTAGATTATTGACTCTAGTAAACCCTTTGGGTGTTGGTCACATGGCGATGTGAACTATGGGTGTTAATCACATAAAGATGTGAACTATTGGTGTTAAATTGCATGGTGATGTGAACTAGATTATTGACTCTAGTGCAAGTGGGAGACTGAAGGAAATATGCCCTAGAGGAAATAATAAAGCTATTATTTTATATTTCCTTATATCATGATAAATGTTTATTATTCATGCTGGAATTATATTAATCGGAAACTTGATACATGTGTGGATACATAGACAAAACACTGTGTCCCTAGTAAGCCTCTACTAGACTAGCTCGTTAATCAAAGATGGTTAAGTTTCCTAACCATAGACATGTGTTGTCATTTGATGAATGGGATCACATCATTAGAAGAATGATGTGATGGACAAGACCCATCCGTTAGCATAACATTATGATCATTCAGTTTTATTGTTATTGCTTTATTCATGTCAAATACATATTCCTCCGACTATGAGATTATGCAACTCCCGGATATCGGAGGAATATCTTGTGTGCTATCAAACATCAAAGCATAATTAGGTGATTATAAAGATGCTCTACATGTATCTCCAAAGTGTTTGTTGGGTTGGCATAGATCAAGATTAGGATTTGTCACTCCGAGTATCGGAGAGGTATCTCTGGGCCCTCTCGGTAATGCACATCATAAGAAGCCTTGCAAGCAAAGTGACTAATGAGTTAGTTGCGGAATGATGTATTACGTAACGAGTAAAGAGACTTGCCGATAACGAGATTGAACTAGGTATGAAGATACCGACGATCGATTCTCGGGCAAGTAACATTCCGATGACAAAGGGAATAACGTATGTTGTCATTACGGTTCGACCGATAAAGATCTTCGTAGAATATGTAGGAGCCAATATGAGCATCCAGGTTCCGCTATTGGTTATTGACCGGAGAGGTGTCTCGGTCATGTCTACATAGTTCTCGAACCCGTAGGGTCCGCACGCTTAACATTCAATGACGATTTTGTATTATATGAGTTATGTGATTTGGTGACCGAATGTTGTTCGGAGTCCCGGATGAGATCACGGACATGACGAGGAGTCTCAAAATGGCTGAGAGGTAAATATTGATATATAGGACGATAGTATTCGGACACCGGAAGTGTTCCGGAGGGTACCGGGTACATATCGGGTCACCGGAAGGGGTTCCGTACTCCCCCCGGCAAAGATATGGGCTTAATGGGCCAAGTGAGGGAACACAGGAGCCCACAAGGGGCTGGTACGCCCTCTATAGGGCCAACCATATGGGGAGGAAAGGAGAGGAGGAGAAGGAAAGTGTGAAGTAGGACTCCTACTTCCTTCCCCTCCCCGCTCCTTCCTTTCCCCCTTGTCCAAACATGGCAGGGGGGCGGCCAGGGCAGGAGCCCTAGGGCTGGCCAGCCACCTATGTGGTGCACCAGGCTACCTCCCCTCCCCCTCCCACGTATATATATGAGGGGGGGTGCCCCTAGCACAACACAACAACATCTGTTAGCCGTGTGCGGCGCCCCCCCCCCCCTCCACAGATTACACCCTTAGTCATATTCTCGTGGTGCTTAGGCGAAGCCCTGCGCAGATCACTTCACCATCACCGTCACCATGCCATCGTGCTGACGAAACTCATCTACTTCCCCGACACTTTGCTGGATCAAGAGTTCGAGGGACGTCATCGAGCTGAACGTGTGCAGAACTCGGAGGTGCCGCACGTTCGGTACTTGATCGGTCGGAACAAGAAGAAGTTCGACTACATCAACCGCGTTATCAAACGCTTCCTCCTTCAGTCTACGAGGGTACGTAGACACACTCTGCCCCTCTCGTTGCTATGCATCTCCTAGATAGATCTTGTGTGAGCGTAGGAACTTTTTTGAAATTGCATGCTACGTTTCCCAACACGCAACACACAAAGTAACATATGTCTTCAATTCATGAAGACATACCCTCTGAGTGTGAATACATTAATGTGGAATTTGACTTTGGAGTGCCATGATAATTGTGCTCCGTGTCTGGGTCTAATACTTCCTATACGATGGGTAACGCCACCACCAACTTTTCTTGAAGATTTTTAGATTTGGCGTCTTGTTGCATTATCTTCCAAGTTGGTTTGTTTTCAACATTGGTTTGTCTTCATGATTTATCTTCACAATGTTTGATTTGGTCTTCATTTATATATATATATATATATATATATATATATATATATAAAAATATATATATGTTCTGTCCTCTACAACATTCACTTATAGCTATGTCTTCAAGTTGCCACTTTCTGCGCTAAGTGAATGTGATCGGACCCTAACCCCTTCTGTGCTCATCCCTCTACCTCTCTCTATCTCTTCATATGCATTCTATTGACACGTGTCGAATGTCTTCACTGTGCCCTTGTCAGTCGAAGATATAGAGACAAACATTTAAAACAATTTTATTATGTCTATCCTTTCTGCCTGAATCCGGAGAAGCCGGAACGACCACCCGACAAACCAGGCACACTTGGGGTCGTGGCTCAACATTTAAGTTGTTGCATGCATGCCACGTGTCCTTCAGATGTGAACCGCCAGGGGTAGTTGAGTAAATTCACTCAACCGTCGCCCTTCCTTATAAATACACACCCCCTGTGGTCATTATTTCTTACTCCCCTCGCCGTCTCACTCAAACCCTAGCGCCACCGCTAGCTTCCGTCATCACCAGAGATGGAGCGCTTCGTTGTCGCGACTTCTCCGCCGTTGTCGTTGCGCTGGCCACGGAAATCTTCCTCCCGCCGTCGCCGTAGGTATCTTTCGCCGCCAAGTTAGGGCACGGAAAGATCGAACTGCTCGGCCTCCATCCTGCCTCGTCTAGCAATTCTTCATCTGCTTGTTTGCGGTAATTAAAAATCATTTTTACCGCACGTTTGATCTGTTAAAACTTTCTATATCTTCTGAAAGTTGTTTCTTCACTTCCAAATCTGGATTCGTCATCTTCTGCATCTCATAACATGCAAGTACCTTCACTTATGCTTCACAACTAGTTAGATTCCTCACTTGTACCTATTCATGGACTCGTACAAATCTGGAACCAACTTACGTCTATAAGTGAATGTCTTCGCACTATGAGGTCAATGTCTTCAAACTGATTTATCTTCAAAATCATCTGAGAATGCATATGACATCTTCCCCTTCCCTCGCATCTCTAATGTTGTCACAGGTACATGTCCGTGGGAGAGTCCCTTGGTTCTCACAGTCTGTATTCATTTGCATAGTTCTTACATCATCATATTGAATCGCCTGAAGCCAGTTCTTGTCTGACTAGCCGGCTGAAGCCAAACATTGTTGTGAAGCCCTTCAGTCTGAAGCCAATGGCAGGTGGCAAATCTGGGAAGAAGGGTGGCAGACAGCGCCGTGATGATACTTCATTGGACCTGCCACCATATCTATATGAACTATACAAGTCTGATCTTGATGAAACCTATGGTGAACGCAAATCTCGAGTCCAATGGATTAGAAGATATTGGGCAGAAGAATGGTTTTGGTATCATTTTGTGACTGCTGAGTATGCAGACAAGAATGTTGTGAGGCCACCCTGGGCAGATATTATATACAAGAAACTTCAACCCCGGACCAAAGCTGAAGCCATTGACAGAGGCTTCTATCCTTGCATGGTCAGAGGACCAATGCCTGAGAATGCCGACCCATCTAGTCTTCGATGGTGTCGTGAGGATGATTTGTTCGAAGCCAATCTTCAGTTTGCTAAGGCTTCAGCAGCTCAAAACAAGAAGGACCTTGGGATTAACTTCAACCCTGGTCCAGCTGCTCCAAGGCCAGATAGCAGTCGCGAAGCTGAGCCAAATCTCATTGGCCCCTTTGAGGATTTTGACTCATTTCTGGCACACTGTGCCGCTCAAAGGGCCAGTGTGGAAGAAGCTGCTAAGAATGAGGAACATGATGAAGTTCCAGAGCCCCCGAAGCCTATGAAGAAGGCCAAGGCTTCAAAGTCTTCTGCTGCTCCAAAAGCTTCGAAAGTGAAGCCATTGAAAACTGCACCTCCTGAATCCAGTGTGCACTCAGAAGACTTATCTCGCACGTCGAAGAAGACGAAGAAGGTCGCAGGGCAAGCTCTTACACATGCAAGCATCTTTCACAATGATGAAGATATTGTTGATCTATCTAGCGATGAAGACATAGATGATGATGCCCTTGAAATGCTGATGAAGAGCAAACAGGAGGCCGAAACCTTCAATGATCTGCCTATGTTTGACGTTGACATCCTCAACAACTTCATTGATGAATGGTTTGACGATCCCTCTCTTACCATTGATGATCTACAGCTTCCAATTGGCATCAGCGTGACATTTCATGGGTATATTGCCAAAGAACTTGCAATTTCTCAAAATGTCATTGAACAGAAGAACAAGATTGACCATGAAAAGGCCCTCTTCAATAAGCACATGTCCAAGCTCAGTGTCACTGAAGTGCAAAATTTCAAGCATATGATGATTGATCTCAAGGCTGAATTTGCCAAGCGTTGTGATGAAGCCAAAGGCTCAAGAGAGGGCCTCAAGCATTACGTTGAAAAATGCGTTCAGGCTCATAATGAAGCCTTGAAGAGGAAAACACTTGGGCATCCAGGCATTGACCCCAAGTTGGCTGCTAAGAAGAAGAAAAAGCCCGCTGAAGCTAAGACTGAAGCTCCAAGGCAGGAAAGACCAAGCATTGTCTTTCCTGCTAGTATGACTGGCTCGAAGCCAAAGGTCCCATCAGCTGCTTCTGAGAAAAAGAAGACAAAGCAGGCTGAGGCTGAAGCCAAAAAGAGGAAGCATCAAGAAGCCTCTAATGCTGCTCCATCAAAGAAGAAGTTGAAGACAAAATCTTCAAATTCTTCGCACAAAGATCAAGCTGCACCTCATGAGCCGCTTATTGTTGAACCCATCTCTGTTGCACTACCGGCCTCCTCCAACTGCAAGCGTCATCGATTGTTCATGAGCTTGCTTCCACAGAGGCTCATGCGTCTGAAGAGATTCCAGCTGCTGACCCCATCGCAGTTGAAGACATTGGTCAAGAAGACAATGTTGTTGATGATGAAGTCCTTCCTCAGTTCCCTCAGATCATGCCCAAGCCGGTATCATCGCCTGCTCCCACGAGCAGTGAACAGATTAGTATTGGCGGTCCTACGACGCCAATCACTCATGATGATTTCCGGGAAGAGCACCACCCCAATACTCCGCTCCATGAAGTCATGCCTCGCACTCCACCAGCTCAAGTCACCACTCCTGTGATTGCTACTCCGCAAGACACCCCTGGAGACATGGAGAAGACCACTCCCTCGCTACAGGCGTCGCTCTCTTTCCGAAGGCTTCACAAAGGCCCCAGGCCAACGGTCTCCATGTCGATCATTCCTGAAGAGGATGTGCAAGTCACAAGCTCACTAGCACGTTGATACGTCTCCAATGTATCTATAATTTTTATTGCTCCATGCTATATTATATTCTGTTTTGGACATTATTGGGCTTTATTATACACTTTTATATTATTTTTGGGACTAACCTATTAACCGGAGGCCCAACCCAGAATTGATGTTTTTTGCCTATTTCAGAGTTTCGCAGAAAAGAATATCAAACGGAATGAAACCTTCGGGAACGTGATTTTCAGAACGAACGTGATCCAGAGGACTTAGACCATACGTTAAGAAAGCAACCAGGAAGGCACGAGGTAGGGGGGCTCGCCTACCCTCCCAGGGCGCGCCCTCCACCCTCGTGGGGCCCATGTTTCTCCACCGACGTACTTCTTCCTCCTATATAAACCTACGTACCCCCAAACTACTAGATATGGATCCAAAAACATAATTCCACCGCAAAGAACCTTCCTGCACGTGAGATCCCATCTTGGGGCCTTTTTCCAGAAGTTCACGAGGGGGGATCGATCATGGAGGACTTCTACATCAACACCATAGCCTCTCCGATGATGTGTGAGTAGTTTACCTCAGACCTTCGGGTCCATAGTTATTAGCTAGATGGCTTTTTCTCTCTTTTTGGATCTCAATACAATGTTCTCCCCCTCTCTCGTGGAGATCTATTCGATGTAATCTTCTTTTGCGGTGTGTTTGTTGAGACCGATGAATTGTGGGTTTATGATCAAGTTTATCTATGAACAATATTTGAATCTTCTCTGAATTCTTTTATGTATGATTGGTTATCTTTGCAAGACTCTTCGAATTATCAGTTTGGTTTGGCCTACTAGATTGATCTTTCTTCAAATGGGAGAAGTGCTTAGCTTTGGGTTCAATCTTGCGGTGTCCTTTCCCAAAGTGATGAGGGGCGACAAGGCACGTATTGTATTGTTGCCATCGAGGATAACAAGATGGGATTTATATCATATTGCATGAGTTTACCCTCTACATCATGTCATCTTGCTTAAAGCGTTACTACTGTTCTTATGAACTTAATACTCTAGATGCATCTTTGGATAGCGGTCGATGTGTGGAGTAATAGTAGTAGATGCAGCAGAGTCGGTCTACTTGTCTCGGACGTGATGCCTATATACATGATCATACCTAGATATTCTCATAACTATGCTCAATTCTCACAATTGCTCAACAAGAATTTGTTCTCCCACCGTAATTCTTATGCTCTTGAGTGAAGCCACTAGTGAAACCTATGGCCCCGGGTCTATTTTCCATCATATTAATCTCCGACAACAAGCTATTTACATGCCTGCTTTTATTTTGCTTTCTTTACTTTGCATCTTTATCATAAAATACCAAATTATTATCTTATCATATCTATCGATCTCACTCTCGTAAGTCACCGTGTAGGATTGACAACCCCTTATCGCGTTGGTTGCGAGGATTTATTTGTTTGTGTAGGTGCGAGGGACTGCGTGCGTGGCCTCCTCTTGGATTGATACCTTGGTTCTCAAAAATTGAGGGAAATACTTACGCTACTTTGCTGCATCACACTTTCCTCTTCAAGGGAAAACCAACGCGAGGCTCAAGAGGTAGCAAGAAGGATTTCTAAGCGCCCGTTCTTGAGGAGTCTACGCAAAAGTCAACATACCAAGTACCCATCACAAACCCTTATCTCCCGCATTACATTATTTGCCATTTGCCTCTCGTTTTCCTCTCCCCCACTTCACCCTTGCCGTCTTATTCGCCCTCTCTTTTCCGTCCGCCTCTTTTCCATTTGCCTCTTTTTGCCCGTCTCTTGTTTGCTCGTGTGTTGGATTGCTTGTTTGTCACGATGGCTCAACACAATACAAAATTGTGTGACTTCACCAATACCAACAATAATGATTTTTTAGCACTCTGATTGCTCCTCTTACCAATACTAAATCTTGTGAAATTAATGCTGCTTTGTTAAATCTTGTCATGAAAGATCAATTCGCCGTCCTTCCTAGTGAAGATGCCGCTACCCATCTAAATAGCTTCATTGATTTGTGCGATATGCAAAAAAAGAAAGATGTGGATAATGATATTGTTAAATTGAAGCTATTTCCTTTTTCGTATTTGCCTAAAAATAGTATTGATTCTTGGAATAAGTGCAAAGATGCTTTTATCTCTAAATATTTTCCTCCCGCTAAGATCATCTCTCTTAGTAACGATATTATGAATTTTAAGCAACTTGATCATGAACATGTTGCACAAGCTTGGGAGAGGATGAAATTAATGATACGTAATTGCCCTACGCATGGTTTAAATTTGTGGATGATCATACAAAAATTTTATGCCGGATTGAATTTTGCTTCTAGAAATCTTTTAGATTCGGCCGCGGGGGGCACTTTTATGGAAATCACTTTAGGAGAAGCTACTAAACTCCTAGATAATATTATGGTTAATTATTCTCAATGGCACACTGAAAGATCTACTAGTAAAAAAGTGCATGTGATAGAAGAAATTAATGTTTTGAGTGGAAAGATGGATGAACTTATGAAATTATTTGCTAATAAGAGTATTTCTTCTGATCCTAATAATATGCCTTTGTCTATTTTGATTGAGAATAATAATGAATCTATAGATGTGAATTTTGTTGGTAGGAATTATTTTGGTAACAACGCTTGTAGAGGAAATTTTAATCCTAGGCCTTATCCTAGTAATTTCTCTAATAATTATGGTAATTCCTACAACAATCCTTATGGAAATTTTAATAAGATGCCTTCTGAATTTGAGACTAGTGTTAAGGAGTTAATGAATTCACAAAAGAATTTCAATGCTTTGCTTGAAGAAAAATTTCTCAAGGTTGACGAATTGGCTAGGAACGTTGATAGAATTTCTCTTGATGTTGATTTTTTTAAACTTAGATCTATTCCACCTAAGCATGATATCAATGAGTCTCTCAAAGCCATGAGAATTTCCATTGATGAGTGCATAGAAAGAACCGCTAGGATGCGTGCTAAGAAAGATTGCTTTTTAAAAGCGTGTTCCTCTAGTTCCTATGAAAATAAAGATGGAGATCTAAAGTTATTGATGTGTCCCCTACTAAATATTTGTTTTGCAATATGAATCTTGATAATTATGGGACTGAATATGATCCACCTTTACCTAGAAGGCGTTTCAAAAATTCTGAGTTTTAGATCTTGATGCTAAAATTGATAAAAGTGAGATTGTAGAGGTCAAAATTCTAGATATTAATGAACCCACTATTTTGGATTTCAAGGAATTTAAGTATGATAATTGCTCTTTGATAGATTGTATTTCCTTGTTGCAATCCGTGCTAAATTCTCCTCATGCTTATAGTCAAAATAAAGCTTTTACTAAACATATCGTTGATGCTTTGATGCAATCTTATGAAGAAAAACTTAAGTTGGAAGTTTCTATCCCTAGAAAACTTTATGATGAGTGGGAACCTAATATTAAAATTAAAATTAAAGATCATGAATGCTATGCTTTGTGTGATTTGGGTGCTAGTGTTTCCACGATTCCAAAAACTTTATGTGATTTATTAGGTTTCCGTGAATTTGATGATTGCTCTTTAAACTTGCACCTTGCGGATTCCACTATTAAGAAACCTATGAGAAGAATTAATGATGTTCTTATTTTTGCAAATAGGAACTATGTGCCCGTAGATTTTATTGTTCTTGATATAGATTGCAATCCTTCATGTCCTATTATTCTTGGTAGACCTTTCCTTAGAACGATTGGTGCAATTATTGATATGAAGGAATGGAATATTAGATTCCAAATTTCCGTTAAGGAAAGGCATGGAACAATTCCCTAGAAAGAAAATAAAATTACCTTATGAATCTATTATGATAGCCACTTATGGATTGCCTATTGCCTACCAAAGATGGCAATACCTAGATCTATCCTTGCTATTATGCCTAGCTAGGGGCGTTAAACGATAGCGTTTATTGGGAGGCAACCCAATTTTATTTTTTAGTTTTTTGCTTTTTGCTTCTGTTTATGAATAAATCTTTGATCTATCCTCTGGTTAGATGTGTTTTTATGTTTTAATTAGTGTTTATGCCAAGTTCAACCTATAGGATCTTCTTGGATGATAGTTATTTGATCTTGCTGAAAATTTCAGAAACTTTCTGTTCACGAAACAAATTGTTAAAAATCACCAGAACATGATAAAATATTGATTACAATTGCTGCTGATAAATAAACAAATTGTTTAGGTCGTCCTATTTTTTCTGGATTTTTGGAGTTCCAGAAGTTTGCGTTAGTTACAGATTACTATAGACTGTTCTGTTTTTGACAGATTCTGTTTTTCGTGTGTTGTTTGCTTATTTTGATGAATCTATGGCTAGTAAAATAGTTTATAAACCATAAAGAAGTTGGAATACAGTAGGTTTAACACAAATATAAATAAAGAATGAGTTCATTACAGTACCTTGAAGTGGTTTTTTGTTTTCTTCGCTAACGGAGCTACTTAAATTTTCTCATTGAGTTTTGTGTTGTGAAGTTTTTAAGTTTTGGGTGAAAGATTTGATGGATTATGGAACAAGGAGTGGCAAGAACCTAAGATTGGGGATGCCCATGGAACCCCAAGATAATCTAAGGACACCTAAAATCCAAAGCTTGGGGATGCCCCGGAAGGCATCCCCTCTTTCGTCTACTTCCAACGGTAACTTTACTTGGAGCTATATTTTTATTCACCACATGATATGCGTTTTGCTTGGAGCATCTTATATGATTTGAGTCTTTGCTTTTTAGTTTACCACAATCATCCTTGTTGTACACACCTTTTAGAGAGACACACTTGATTCAGAATTTATTAGAATACTCTATGTGCTTCACTTATATTTTTTGAGCTATATAGTTTTGCTCTAGTGCTTCACTTATATCTTTTAGAGCGCGGTGGCGGATTTGTTTTATAGAAACTATTGATCTCTCATGCTTCACTTATATTATTTTGAGAGTCTTAAAATAGCATGGCAATTTGCTTTAATTAATATCATGAGAAATTTGATGCTTGATAATTGTTTTGAGATATAAAGGTGGTAGTATCATAGTTGTGCTAGTTGAGTAATTGTGGAATTGAAAAATACATGTGTTGGAGTTTGTGATTCCCGTAGCATGCATGTATGGTGAACCGTTATGTAACGAAGTCGAAGCATGAAGTATTTGTTGATTGTCTTCCTTTGTGTGGCAGTCGAGATCGCGCGATGGTTAACTCCTACCAACCCTTCCTCTAGGAGCATGCGTAGTAGTACTTTGCTTCGAGGGCTAATAAATTTTTGCAATAATTATATGAGTTTTTTATGAGTAATGTGAGTCCATGGATTATACGCACACTTACCTTTCCGCAATTTTCTAGCCTCTTGATCTGCGCATTGCCCTTTCTCACCTTGAGAGTTGGTGCAAACTTCGCTGGTGCATCCAAACCCAGTGATATGATACGCTCTATCACACATAAACCTCATTATATCTTCCTCGAAATAGCCACCATACCTACCTATCATGGCATTTCCATAGCCATTCCTAGATACATTGCCATGCAACTTTTCACCGTTTCATTTACCATGACATACTCCATCATTGTCATATTGCTTTGCATGATCATGTAGTTGACATTGTATTTATGAAAAAGCCACTGTTCGTAATTCTTTCATACATGTCGCTCTTGATTCATTGCATATCCCGGTACACCACCGAAGGCATTCATATAGAGTCATATTTTGTTCTAAGTATTGAGTTGTAATTCATGAGTTGTAAGTAAATAAAAGTGTGATGATCATCATTATTAGAGCATTGTCCCAAGTGAGGAAAGGATGACGGAGACTATGATTCCCCCACAAATCGAGATGAGACTCTGGACTAAAAAAGGAGGCCATAAAAAAAGGAGAAAAGGCCCAACTAAAAAAATGATGAGAGAAAAAAGAGAGAAGGGACAATGTTACTATACTTTTACCACACTTATGCTTCAAAGTAGCACCGTGATCTTCATAATAGAGTGTCTCTCATTTTGTCATTTTCATATACTAGTGGAAAATTTCATTATAGAACTTGGCTTGTATATTTCAATGATGGGCTTCCTCAAATGCCCGAGGTCTTCGTGAGCAAGCAAGTTGGATGCATACCCACTTAGTTTCTTTTTGATCTTTCATACACTTATAGCTCTAGTGCATCCGTTGCATGGCAATCCCTACTCCTCGCATTAACATCAATTGATGGGCATATCCATAGCCCGTTGATTAGCCTCGTTGATGTGAGGCTTTCTCCCTTTTTGTCTTCCCACATAACCACTACCATTATTCCTTATTCCATCATAGTGCTATATCCATGGCTTACGCTCATGTATTGCGTAAAAGTTGAAAAGGCTGAAGCGCGTTAAAAGTATGAACCAATTGCTTGGCTAAAATCGGGGTCGTACATGATATGAATATTTTATGCGGGGAAGATGGAGCATAGCCAGACTATATGATTTTGTAGGGATAGCTTGCTTTGGCTATGTTATTTTGATAAGACATAATTGCTTAGTTAGTATGCTTGAAGTATTATTGTTTTTATGTCAACATTAAACTTTTATCTTGAATCATATCAAATCTGAACATTCATGCCACAATAAGAAGAATTATATTGAAATTATGCCAAGTAGCATTCCACATCAAAAATTCTATTTTTATCATTTACCTACTCGAGGACGAGCAGGAATTAAGCTTGGGGATGCTTGATACGTCTCCAACGTATCTATAATTTTTTATTGCTCCATGCTATATTATATTCTGTTTTGTACATTATTGGGCTTTATTATACACTTTCATATTATTTTTGGGACTAACCTATTAACCGGAGGCCCAGCCCAAAATTGCTGTTTTTTTGCCTATTTCAGAGTTTCGCAGAAAAGAATATCAAACGGAGTCCAAACGGAATGAAACCTTCGGGAACGTGATTTTCGGAACGAACGTGATCCAGAGGACTTGGACCCTACGTCAAGAAAGCAACCAGGAAGGCACGAGGTAGGGGCGCGCCACCCCTGTGGCGCGCCTCCACCCTCGTGGGGCCTACGTTGCTCCACCGACGTACTTCTTCCTCCTATATATACCTACGTACCCCAAACTACCAGATACAGAGCCAAAAACCTAATTCCACCGCCGCAACCTTCTGTACCCGTGAGATCCCATCTTGGGGCCTTTTCCGAAGCTCTGCCGGAGGGGGCATCAATCACGGAGGGCTTCTATATCAACGCCATAGCCTCTCCGATGATGTGTGAGTAGTTTACCTCAGACCTTCGGGTCCATAGTTATTAGCTAGATGGCTTCTTCTCTCTTTTTGGATCTCAATACAATGTTCTCCCCCTCTCTCGTGGAGATCTATTCGATGTAATCTTCTTTTGCGGTGTGTTCGTTGAGAACGATGAATTGTGGGTTTATGATCTAGTTTATCTATGAACAATATTTGAATCTTCTCTGAATTCTTTTATGTGTGATTGGTTATCTTTGCAGGTCTCTTTGAATTATCAGTTTGGTTTGGCCTACTAGATCGATCTTTCTTGCAATGGGAGAAGTGCTTAGCTTTGGGTTCAATCTTGCGGTGTCCTTTCCCAGTGTGATGAGGGGCGACAAGGCACATATTGTATTGTTGCCATCAAGGATAACAAGATGGGGTTTATATCATATTACATGAGTATATCCCTCTACATCATGTCATCTTGCTTAAAGCGTTACTCTATTCTTATGAACTTAATACTCTAGATGCATGCTGGATATCGGTCGATGTGTGGAGTAATAGTAGTAGATGCAGGCAGGAGTCGGTCTACTTGTCTCAGACGTGATGCCTATATACATGATCATACCTAGATATTCTCATAACTATGCTCAATTCTGTCAATTGCTCAATAGTAATTTGGTCACCCAACGTAATACTTATGCTCTTGAGAGAAGCCACTAGTGAAACCTATGGCCCCCGAGTCTATTTTCCATCATATTAATCTCCCGACAACAAGCTATTTCTGGCGCCGTTTTTATTTTGCTTTCTTTACTTTGCATCTTTATCATAAAAATACCAAATTATTATCTTATCATATCTATCAGATCTCACTCTCGTAAGTCACCGTGTAGGGATTGACAACCCCTTATCGCGTTGGTTGCGAGGATTTATTTGTTTGTGTAGGTGCGAGGGACTCGTGCATGGCCTCCTACTGGATTGATACCTTGGTTCTCAAAAACTGAGGGAAATACCTACGCTACTTTGCTGCATCACCCTTTCCTCTTCAAGGGAAAACCAACGCAGTGCTCAAGAGATAGCACACGTCAAGTGTTTCCTGAAGCCATCCCTTCAGTAACTGCTCAAGAATCTAAAGTCAAAGAGGCTGAAGATATTCCGGCTGCATCTGCCGAAGAAAAAGAAGAAGATCAAGCTGTTATTCCCCCTACCATTGAACAAAGAGAGAATCATGTTGTGATTGTGCTTGAACCGCCAGTTCTTGAAGCCACTGAAGCCACAGCAAATGAGGCTGCCGATTCCATAACTGTTGAAGCCGATGACATTGTCATGGCTGAAGACAATGTGCAGCCCGAAGCCACCCTTGAGACTAAAGCCCATGATGCCACTGAAGACATTCAGCCATCCACCTCGGATGTTGCTGCTGCTCCTACTATACCTCACACCATGGAACAGGCATTCTATCATGGTGAGATCGTAACTTTCAAGTGGCCAATCATGACACCTCCTACTGCTCCTGGTCCCCAATATGATTACCAGTGGAGCAAAGGCCTCAGATGCAGAAGCCAAAGCCCAGGCTGCCAAGGCTTCCTAGTGTTGTTACCACTCAAGGCTTATTCAGTGTGCTTAGCTTCAGAAAGCACAACATATTCTTTGACAAGGCCAAGAATCCTTACAAGAAGCCTAAGATCTCCTCTAACATGTTCTGGAGCCACCAGCAACGAAGCTATTACTCGTGCATTCTGTATAACCAGGACATGATCCTCCCCCGCAAGCGCCTATGCTGCGATGCCATTGCTGGACTCCCTTGCCTTGAAGAAGCTCTTGACTGCTTTTGTGAAGTTGGCTTGCTCCCATTTGTCGTCGACAAGGAGCACTGGAATGAGGAACTCTTGCTGCAATTCTATGCCACTCTTCATATCTCAGGCTACAACAGGGATCCGAAGACATGGGTCCTTGAGTGGATGTCAGGTGATGTACATCATGAAGCCAAAGCTCAAGACATCGTCGAGCTAACTTCCCTGCCCATTCCTAGTGATCTCTATTAGCCAGGTTGTCAGCGCTATGAACAAGAATTACAGAGCCTCTTTCATAAGCCAGAGCCCAACATGAGCCAAATGCTCAACATGATGAAGCCTTTGCCTGTTGATGCTGAGTACCCCCAGGAATTCTTCGTCAATGACCTCGAGTACCTGCCCCGCACCATCTATTGCATTCTGAGGCATACTCTATGGCCAATCAAGGGTATTCTCCTCACACCAAGCTTGAAGGCACTATGAAGACATTGGTCTTCTACATCATCAATGGCATCAGGTTCAATACTCAAGACTTCTTCATCCGTCAGTTGGCAGCTTCAGGCATTGATTTGTTCGGTCTCAAGTTATATGCTCCATGGGTTATGCGGTTGATTAAGCTTCACTCCACCATCAATTATCAAGCTTCAGCGCACAACCATGTTGTCTTTCTATCTGAAGTGGATATGTCCCATGAAGCCATATATCCTGAGTCTGCCAAGGAACCTGTTCGCGAAGACAATGCTGCCTTCCAAAGCTTCACACAACCACAGGAAGGTACGGTGTTCATGTGCCTAATCCACCTGCTGCTCCTGGTCCTCTTGCTGGTCAGCTCAGGTTGCCGCATCGTGCCAACACTGATGCTACAAATAGCACAGTAGCCCAAAGGCCTCAGAAGCGTGCTCGTGTGCTGAATGACCGAGACCTTCTTGTTTCACTTCATCAGAAGCAGGGCAGGCATCATGACTGGATGAAGCGCCAGATGCAAAGTCTTCTTGTGGATGTCAATCACATTTTCAACCTTGCCACTAAGAACTCGTTCGTTGCTCATGAAGCCTGTCACCAAGCCTGGAAGAGCCTCACTATGCTATGCTCCGAAGATGATCTTCAAGCAGATGGCTTCACTGAACGTTTCAAGTTTGACTCCAAGCCTCCATAGTCAGCAAGTTGGCGTCCCACACCTTCAATGAAGATTCTGAGTACTCATCTTTGGCTCCAACTGTTGTTGGCAGAGTCATTGATGAGGAAGACGACACCACTTCACCAGCCTGGGCTTCACCGCATCGCGATTCTGCATCAGGCCCTTCTGCACCGCCCAACTCCACCGTCGACCCAGCTGCCCCAACATCTTCACCAACACTTCATGGGGACGCTTAGACACTCTATGTCCTCACTCCTTTTTGGTCATTCCTGACAAAAGGGGAAGAAGCATATGAGTTTGATAGTCTTCAAGCGGGTCTATATGGGTCGGGTGCTTATTTTTCCTAAGTTTTACAACTCTCATTCTTGAACTGCTGGTTTTGAGTTGTAACACTTAAACCTTGATGGTCGTCTGCCACTTTTGCTGCTACTATTTATTGCGATGATAAATTCTGCATGAAGTCATTCTGCGGACGCCCATTTCTCATTGTGCATGTCATTATCTTCATTACATTTGTGTATGCATGATGAGTTGTCTTCATGAGTTGAAGAAGATCTCCACAAATCAGAACCTGCCATGTGCATTTGCATTCAAAGGCAAATTACTTATATGCACATCTTCAGGGGGAGTCCTTTCAACTTCATGAAGCCAATCACCGCGTTCTTTAAACTTTCATATATTTTATCCCCGTTGAAAACTTCAACCAATTTGTTATCAATCACCAAAAAGGGGAAGATTGTAAGTGCATCTAGTGCCATCCCTAGTTGGTTTTGGAGTATTGACGACAAACATGGTTGAGGGACTAATGTGTTTGTGAGAATTGCAGGATAACATAGGTAGAAGTCCCTCATTGATTCGGTTTACCTACCAGAGACGACCCCTAAAAATGTATGAAGACATTGAAGACAATGGTGGTTCATGAAGACATTCACGTCGAAGGTAATGATGTGTGAAGACATTCACTTGAAGACAATGAAGTGCGAAGACATAGTTTCTTTCGTAGTTTCATTTTCTTCTTTCTTGAGTCATAGGAACCACCAAACTATTAAGTGGGGTCCAAGTGAACAAAGTCAGAAGACTGATGTGATTCTCAACCCAAATCATATGTCTTTGAGTGAACAATGAGAGTAAATCTTATCCAGAGTTGAATGAGTCAGCTTTGCTTGTAGCCCAAGTCAAGCTGCCGCGTGTGTTTGCAATCCGACCGTTGGACACGTGTCAGTTCCTTAGTGATCCAAGGTCATTTCGGACATATCATGTCGGGTTGCCTGCTGGCTATAAATAGCCCACCCCCTCCACCATAAATTGGTGGCTGCTCAGAGTTAGTGCACGGCTTTTGTCGTTTGAGAGCAACCCACCTCTGAAGCCTTTGAGAGAGAGATCCTTGCGAGGACAAAGCCCCAAACACCCAGAGGCAAAGAGTGTTAAGCATCACTGAAGTCTTTCTGTCTGCGTGATCTGAAGACTTATTACACTTGAGGACTGTGTATCCTGCAGCCGGTTAGGCGTCTCGTTCTGAGGATCCAAGAGTCATTGTGGATCGCCGGTGAACGGAGTCTGTGAAGGTTTGGAAGTCTACCTTAAAGACTTACCAGAGTGATTGGACGAGGACTAAATGTCCTTAGCTCAAGGGGAATAAGGTGAAGGCGCGGTCTTCTGAGTTTAATCTCAGTCTCCCTAACCAGACGTACAGTTGTCACAGCAAGTGGAACTGGTCTACCAAATCCTTTTCTTCGTCAAGCTACTGGTTCTATCACTTTCCTTTACTTACTGTTTAGCTTCGTGAAGTCATTGCTTGGTTGCCCTGTTTGGCTTCACTGTGTGAAGACAGTCTCTCTGATTGCATAATTGGCTTCTTACTGTCTTCCTATTCCGATCTGTTCTACCTAGCTGCTATTTGTCTTCGTGCTTTCATTGTATTGCTTACTTGACTATGGCATGCCTAGTGTAGTTTATCTTCCGCTGCATATCATATAGGTTCACTTTGGTTGTCTGTCTTCGAAGACATTCTGTCTTTCAAGACTTTCATAAAAATCTCCTATTCACCCCCCCCTCTAGTCGATAACTAGCACTTTCATCTTGGTGTCAATACATCTGAAGAATACCATACTTGAGTAATACTCCACCTGTTCATAAAAATAGGATGTTATAACTTTTTCCTAATTTGGATGTATATAGACATGTCTTAGTGTGTTTTTTCACTCATTTTAGCCTATATGTAGTCCATTTTAAAATATCCAAAATATATCATATTTGTGAACTAAAGAGTATGTACCAATAGCAAGCAAGAACTTGAGTAGCAATAAGTATGACAAAAGAAACACCAAATCAAGGGGAGACCCAACAGATTGAAGTGGAAAACCTTGTGAAAAAAAAAACCATGTGCATCGTCTAGCAATTTTCTACTACAAAGATGAAGTACCAAGCAGAAGCCAACATGAAAGCTCCAAGCACCCAATTTTAGTACTCGGATTTGAATGAATTTGTAAATCAAACAACCTCACTTTATGTCCTTACTCTAGAACTCTTGAAGACATAAAAAAATTCAGCTATCTCCGTCGATTCGTGAGTTTGGGTACTTGTATTAATAACTTTACAGAAAATCCCTCAGTGTGCTAACTATATCTCAAACAAGTAAGCTTGTCAGAACCTTTTTTAGTTGAAGTTCATGAGAACTTATTGGGCAACACTTCCTCCATCTCAAAATATAGTTTGTACCAGAGGATACCCTCGCGTTGCTAGGAATTGCCTGTTGAAAATTTGGATTGATAACATGAGAATCAAAATTAAAAATAAATACGACTCATTGTATTTGCTTATGTATAGTTATAAAATATTTATTGAATATAAGTAGAATAATTGAATGAAACTATGTATGATTGAATGTTGTGGTGATTTTTTTCCATGTAAGACTGCATGTTTAGGTGGACCTTATCTCATGTATAATTATATGGTGAAGTGGTATACATGTATATTGAGATGAATAAGTTAGTGCAAATGACTCTCTTATGTATGATTTCGAAAAAACAGATTTTGGACGCACCAGTGTGGCGATTATTCAATGCGCCATGTTGTTACCGTGCACATCGGAACATATAAAGCCTGCTAGGGTACCCGCCCACTGGAGGCCTTCGCGCGCGCGCAATGGTCGGCCGTTCGATCAACTCGCTCTGATCGTTTTTCACCCTCGAATTTTATTGTTCACTGCTATCTTTTGTTACATCTTTGACTGATTTACTGGGTGACTGCCACTGGGCCCATAAAATTGTTGGTCCACGCGGCAGCGAAGTGCTCGTCGACTCGGTCGGTGACCAATGAAGACGCCCGTGAAAAAACCTAGATCGAGCAGTCAAAGGGATCACGTCCTCCTCGTTCCTTCCACTCCCTCGCCTCCTCCTTCCTCCCCATCCGGCGGCGCCTCCTCCTTCCTCCCCATTCGGCGGCGCCTCCTCCCTCTTTCCCACAGCCTCCCGCATCGCGCCGCCACCGGCTGGCTCCTCCTCCTCTCTTCTGGATCGGGCGCAGCCGCCATAGGAGAGCATGGGCTCGAACTGAGTGAGGAAGAGGTGGTTTGCGGCCACGCGGGTGAGGAGGGCGGCCTTCCGCTGAAAGCCACCGTCCTCTCCTCGCGCGCCCTCGCGTCCGGAAGAGGCAGATATGTACGGAGGATCCACGAGCTTGGTGCCATCCATCCCGTCCGTCGACGCCCACCCCCTCTTCCCCAACGTGTAGGTGCTCTATTCACTTGCGTCTTCGCTGCCTCAAGTGTGCGGGTGAGTCTGCAAACCCCTCTCTAATTTCTATCTCTCTCTCCCTCTCTCTTGATTCGGTTGCCTTGCGTTGCAAGAATTATTATTGTGCAGAGGTGGCTGCAGCTATGCACATAATAATTTCTAAAATCGTGTTCTGTTTTTGAGGCTGCAGATGCGACCACCAACTGTTTGTATAAATACTCAAGGAGGACTGCTCTGGGGAGGACAACACGTGTGTTTGAAAGAGAGGGATGGAAAAGAGGGGGCTGGAGTGAGAGGAGAAGAGGAAGGAATTGAACCACATGTTATATCTTTGTCATTGACGTCATCCCACCATTGTAGAGATTTTCTTGAATGACATGCGGCCCATACTCTCGCCCCTTGTTCTCCATCTCGTTGGTACCCTTTCATGGTTTCTTGTCCACTTCTTTCATGATTTATTCTTTTCAAATAGTAATTCAGGCTGTTATACTAATTTGATTGATGTGGGTGGTGTAATAATTCAGGTCGTGCAGGATGGTCTGCTAATTTCCCTGATGCTTCATCAGGTTTCGCTTTTTGATACATTGATTGATTCCCAATTTGATGCAAATAACAAAAATGAATGGATATTACTTATGTCGGACTAAATTTTCCGCATTTTGTGTGTGATTATGCTCAGATTTGGAAGAATCGGGCTAAGGGGTGATTGTGCTCAGGTTTTGATGCAGGTACTTTTGAAATCTGAAACTTTGCTTTGGTATGACAGGCAATGCTAATAAGATTTGAACAGACAATATAGTTACTAGAGTCACTTCATACTAATGCGCAAACTTATTTTGCATTGCAGTGAGATTCAGATAATTCTAAGAAACACATGCAAAGGAGTCCAAACAGGACGGGCTCGGTGTACATGGTTTTCAGTTAATGCAGGTACTTTTGAAATCTGAAACTTTGGTTTGGTATGACAGGCAATGCTAATAATATTTGAATAGACAATATAGTTACTAGAGTCACTTCATACTAATGCGCAAACTCATTTTGGATTGCAGCGAGATTCGGATAGTTTTCCTGCTCTAGAGTTTTGGAGCTTGCTCTGTTAATCCGTGTTATTTTTTGTATCACAGTTTAGGTCTGACCAGCACAAGTGGCAACAGGCAGTAGTGGAGAAGGCATGAAGAGGCCCACATCTGAAAATCTCAACTATTCTAGGATTTTCGAGGTAATTTCTCAAACTGAAAAGCTCAACTAAAGGAAGACACCTATTTCTATGCACAAATTCTTTGTTGCTAGAAGAATTTGTAGAGAGAAAAATGTCTCCCCCGTTCATTGCCTTTCAGATTCATATGTGAAGTCTATTGTTCTTAATTTTAGTTAACTAATTGCTTAATTTCTTGTTGTTTCAGCTGCTGACCATGTGATTGGTAGCCTACGATTTGTTCATGGGTTGCTGATTTCTCAAGTTTTGCCTCACACAAAAGAGGGCTAGCAACACCTTTGACAGAAACAGCCAACGTTCAGTGCAGAACCGGTATATTCTCGTTGTCTTCCATTTAGTTGACGGCATGCAAGACTGATCTGATGCATCTACTCCTTATTGACTTGGTTATATTTATCTATAAAGGTAATTTCAGTGTTTCATTTGTGTGAACATTTCTTTTGTTGCAGATTTTACCTGCTCGACAAAGTGCAAAAAAGTAAAATGTATCATTTATATAGCTAACTGGAATAAAGAGTAGCATCGTCTCTCAACAAGATATTTTGTGTGTTCCGCGGCAAATTTGAGTGATACTTTTATTAGCGCCTGGCGAGGTTCTCAGCAAGTTTAGTTTAGGCATAATTTTCCTCTATTAAACAGTGCATTTTAGACAGTGAAACTGTTCCAAATTATCCCATGCTGCAGTTGAAATGGTGCATCTGCGTTATATATTTTGGGAAGAGTTGCAGTTCATGATCTTTCTTTATAATAATCATATCAATCAGTCAAGATAGTGTGCAGACTTTCTGCCTATTTTTCTTTCTTCAGGCAGGAAACACATGTTAATTTCTTGACCACCTCCAATGATCCAATGTCAGATTAAGTGTTTAAATATTTTTGCTCATGCTTATTCCCGGACGGCCGGACCCACAGCTCAATGGAATGAGTTGTACAACTTGTATTCAACACATTATATATACAAGTATACTGATATTTTATGGTGATGTTATATTATGAATTAATGGTTAAGATAACACTTCTTAATAGATGATTTTCCTCATATTGCCGACATATTTTTGGTTGCGGGTTGATACATAACATTATTTTGTCTTATCTTCTTATGTTGTATCTATCTATTTTTCATGTAGATACTCTATCTGGTAAGGTTCTACTCCCTCCGTTCCTAAATACTTGTCTTTCTAGAGGTTTCAAATGGTGACTACATACGGAACAAAATGAGTGAATCTACACTCTAAAATATGTCTATATACATCCGTATGTGGTGACCATTTGAAATCTCTAGAAAGACAAGTATTTAGGAACGGAGGGAGTAATTCACATGGTTGCATGGCCAATGGATGAATATAATTAGTTGTGGCAGCGCCGCGTGAGCTTCCAGTTAGTTATCTGCAGATGCAGATACTTGGGTTGGACTCAAGCATATACGTGCAGTTAGCTAGCGGAGGAATAACCAGATCAAGCCAATGCGTGTGGCTGGCCGTGGTGTGTGTATGCATGGCAGGAGTGGTACGCGTGTGTGCATGCTAGCTAGGTAGTTAGTGGGTGAAAGTAGTGGCGTGAGTTTAGGTGGCACTGGTGCTGGCCCTGTGTATATATAGTTTGCATTGCATAATAGAATAAGCAGGCCGGGAGGGCTGTGGAAAAATGTAGCGTTTGTGTCACCAAGGAGAGCTCTCGGCAAAGCCGGTGCTAGTTTCTTCCTTGGGCGTGTGTGTACGTGTGTGTTCATGAGAGTGTTCTTGTGTTCTTGTGAGAAACCATATACGATAGAAGAGAGAGTTGAGAGGAAGAAGAAGAGCGGCGCTGCGAGGATGAGGCGGCGCCAACAGGTCGGGGGCCGCCGGTCGAGTCGGAGGGGAGGAACACCTCCCTCTCTGTCGCCCTCCTCGCCATCTGTGTCGCAGGTGCTGCCACAGAAACTTGTGCCATGGTATTTTTTCAGGGGGAAATGGTACCTTATTTACTATTTAGTTTGACTACATGCTTCCTGAGGTGCCTTTGTTTCGCAATATTCATAGAAGATGATTTTTGGATTATTTATTTGGAAGCATATATTAATTGGGCATACAACTGAAATCTCCTTATGTTCGAGTCGATTTCCACCACCCTTAAATTCCCTTAGTATGACTGTTTATATAACCTTTAAGGCAAATGTGAAGTTAACTCAAGAAATTGCCAGGTGATTATGCACTGACAATTCATTTTATCTTTATGATCTCCTCATGAAAACAATCATAGTGCACGATGTTGTTCCCCAATTTGTCATTTATCTTTGAATATCCCTTTATATTGGGGCTACTACCTATCTAGCTCACTGAGTGTTATCCAAAGTGCTCTTCTAGCTTACACTGAATGATACAAAAGGTGTCTTCTCTGCCTTTGTTTTATATTTTTGCTAAACATGCTGGTATGTATCTTCATTTCTATATCATCTCCTGTGTTTTGTGATACTTCGCCGGATTCTTTGTTAATAGTTTGAATAAAGTCTCTTAAACAATCTGATTAAAGGATAGCTACAATGAATACATGTGTAGTTAAATCTAAATACATATTGTTTTGGCTAAGAGTTAAATCCATATACCTACATTGTTGTTGTTTTAATTTTCCTCAGTTGCACCAATGTGATAGTACTTTTCATGCCTCTGTGCTAATTAACGGAATAGTTCTAACATATAAAGCCTCCTAGAGTACCCGCTATTCTAGCGGCATCGCTCGCGCACGACGTCGTGGTCCACCCGATCGAGCTGCTACAGGCTTTTTTTGGCTGCTGGCGCCTGGTAAACCGTCGGTTGTTTTGTACATACATGACTAGTACAATGGGTAAATGACGGGTGGGCCTTGTTAACTGTGGGGGTCCAAGACTCAGCTGGTTTTTTGCTTCCTCAGCGTGGAGATGGGTTTCTGGGAGCGAGAGCGGCGATGAAAACCTGGATCGAGCGGGGTGAAAAATATCTCGTGCCTTCTCTCCCGTGCTCTCCCCTCCCCCGATCCCTTCCTTCCCTCGCGCCGCGCCGCCGGCTCCACCCTCTTCTTGGCACAGGGCGGCCGATGCTGCCTTCTCTCTCCGGCGCTTGAGGTGCAGCAGTGGGGGCGGCAGCATAATCGATCGAAGTAATGGGTCTTCCTTTGTGGTGATAAATTGCCTACTTAACTCAGTGGTTAGAGTATTGCTTTCATACGGCGGAGTCATTGGTTCAAATCCAATAGTAGGTAAGTAGGTAGAAAAATTACTAGATAGCATTGGACTTACTTCGCTTCGCTATCTAGTTCTCGGTCTAGCCAGGTCGGGCGCAGGTCACCGGCATCACGCACCGCGCGCCATGATTCTGGATCGGGCGCAGATCTTCGCGCCGCCACCTCTCCTCCTCCTCCTCCTCCTCCTCTCTTTCTCCCATGCCGCCACCGTTGCAAGGAGCAGGGGAGGGTGGCGACCGAGGATCCCGAGCCCCGGCCCCAGACCCTAGCCACCGGGGAGCTGGTCTGGGCTAAGACCAAGGGCCGCCACCCGCGCGCATCCACTCCCCCACTAGAATCCCCCCTTTGTCTCCTCTCCCCGCCACCACCGTCAACCCCTTCGTCGCCGCCCACGACGCCGACGCCCTCGCAAGGGCCAACACCGGCCTCGCCTTCATTCCCCACGAGTTCCTTGCCACCCTCGGCAGCGTGGCCGTCGACGAACCCACCGTCAGGCTGCTGGACCGTGCCCGACTCGAGAGCTGGGTCCGGGCGCTCACCCAGGGATGGGGCCCCAACCGTCCCGGCAGCTACCGGCGCCGCACCAAAGACGAGCTCATTGACAAGATTGACATCGACATGCTGGCCGACGACGGTGCAGCCTCGGAAGAGGAGGAGGAGAAGAAAGAGAGAGTGAGAAGAGTCTGATTCTGGTCAAGAGCCCCACGTCCCTTCGATTTGTGTTGGTATATGTGTTTGTTGCTGGTTCTGCTGCTGCCAAGCTTGGCTGCTGCTTGGCCTAACTCTACTTGTGCTGCTAATATGTGCTACTATATGTTGTTGGTTGCCTCCTTATTTGGTTATTTGTGAATCTGGAAACACTGTGTGAGAAGCAAGGATTGAAAAGAAGGCTATGAGCCAATGAGAAGAGCTTCATTTTCAGTTCAGTTTTTTGTAAGAATTGATGAAGGACATGGCATATGTTCAGTTGCTAACATTTTCTCTATGGTGTATGCACTTGTTGTTCCTTGCATTGGATGGAGAGGAAAACTCTCTGTGAGAAGAAAGGATTGAAGAGAGGGCTTATGAGCCAATGAGAAAAACTGAACTTTTAGTTTTTTATTAAGAATTGATGAAGGATATGTCATATGTTCAGTTCCTTACATTTTCTCTATGGTGTATGTACACTGCATTCGAGGGAGAGGACGGCAAGAGTAAGAAAGCCTTACGGCGTGAAGGCAGTAGCACGCAGGGCCAAGTCAAGCGCATTGACCTCGATGGCAAGAGACCAGTTCCATCAGGTTCGCTTGACTGCTTGCTAGGTTAGTGGTTCATCTCTTATTCCTTTTCATATAGGAAATATAAAGTGCGCATATAGAAGAGCCCATACTGGGCATCCTTTTCTTTTTAGTTTTTGGAATCCTTGGCAAAGGGTGTTATATATTTTCATAATTCTTACCACTTACCTGTTTTTTAGCAGCATAGATTTAAATGTAGTAACAAGTGTTTATGCTTTGCAGCCCGGCATCAAACAGTACCCTTAACAAAGCTACACGATGGATGCTATTTGTCATATTTTGACCGATGAATCTGTTTGAATAGATTATACAGGATTGATGTGGTTATCAGATGATTGCAATCTACCCCAGGGTGAGTTTATCCTTTTGGTTTATGCTGAAATGCTTATTTGGCTTCACGTGTAACATGATTTTTCAGCATCTAATATTTGTTCTGTCCAACAGAGTACATGGGAAAGAAGTGCTACTGCTACATTACTGCTGCTTGCCTAGGGAAAAGAGAGTTCCATTGTAAAATGAGATGTCTGGTATTGAGGGCTAGACTATACATGGCAAATATTAATGTGTTATGGTGAAACCAAAGCTTTAGTGTTTGGGTGTCATCTTTGTTAACTTATTATTAAGCATACCAACTATGTATTTTGTCCCACATGAATGATTGAGAAAAACTCTGCTTTTTACGACATCATGTCTCACTTATTGTCATGTCTAAATATTTGAATTTTATGTTGATGTTTTGACCGTGGATGCCAAAACATCACAATTTGCCTGATAGAGTGAATTCCATTATAAAATGAAGTTCCTTCCATCAATTAGATAGCTTTTATTAATTTGATTTTTCTACTTTGTAGTTTGTACTCCCTCTGTCCCAAAATAAGTAACTCAACTTTGTACCAAAGTTAGTACAAAGTTGAGTCACTTATTTTGGGACGGAGGGAGTATATACATATTGATTATTTGGATGCTTTCGTTCAAAGATTTGCAGAGATCAATGAGGATTCAGGCGGCATGAAGGGGACTGGTGATAGGAAACATGGGTCCAAGAAGAATTCAAATAGCATGGTGAGTTGTTCTCCCTTTTCAAATTCAAAACCTAGACTAGAGTCGGTCAATTGTAATTTAGTAATATGATTAGGATAGTATAATATTTTGCTACTACCTTGCTGATAGTTTCGCAGGGTAATTCTGTCGGCTATATATGTGTTTGTTTTTTTACTGTAGTGAGATCACTTATTTTTATTTAGAAAATAGAAACATGAAGTGTGGTTATAAGAATCTGATAGCAGATGTTCTTCGCATGAACAAGCTGTGTAATGTACCTACTGACTAATAGCATAATCATGACTTGGCTTGCCTGGTTTTACTTTACAAAGAGTAGTATGTGGTGCTCTGATATTCAACTGTGTTCTTGAATTGGGAATTATGTTTTTATAAAGTGCTTGTGTGTTGGTCTCATGTATATAAGTGAATGAAAATAAAAAACGGATGGAGGAAGGGAACTTCTTGCTTTTCTTTTCCTTTTGTTTCTCTGTTTGATGATTACTCCCTACGACGATAAGGTTTACAAATAGAAATTTCCTACTCTTTGATCCCTTTTAGTGTGAACGGCTCGACGGCAAGCGTGACCGTCTGCTCCATGCTTTATTGGTTGTGTCTCCTCCACGCTTTATTGGTTGTGTCTCTGGCTCCGTGTGCGCTGCGCGACACGCGTGTTTGTTGCTTGCATGCTGCTGCTGCGTGTATGGTGTGTTGGCTTGATGTATGTGTGTGTGTGCGCGCACACACACACTAGCTAGGTGAGGATCACTGGCTCACTGCTCTCTCTCTCTGTAGCTTCTTAGGGGGGGAAATACTTTGCCGCTAGTCTGCATCATGCTTCTAGCATCTTTCCAAGCAGGTAGATGTTTCCAAGATCAAGAGAGAAAAGGTCCTTGCATGCATATACTTTTAGATGACACATGACCGGAAGTCTTTCCTATGAAAATCATGTGGCCTTGTGACACCCCGACCCTTTTCTTCAGAAACTTGTGATGTGTTTATGCGTGTCTGCTGTGATGTGCATAGTAGCATGATTTGTTCTGGCACTTTAGGCATTAGCACACCTATTATACATTCTTGGCTGCAGCGCGTGTTTGTGTGTTTTAAGTGTCAGTGCTTGTGTGTAGGAAGTCTAATAGGGTGGGTTTCGATTTCTTTTGCCTTTCTGATCAGCCCAATTGGCCCGGGCTGCGTGTAAGCTTTGTCCTGGCGAGGAAGCTGACTGTGCATCATCAGTTTATCACCATCAGCTGGATCTTTGAAGACATCTAACGCTCAACTTTAGTGACTGGTGTAGCGATCCAGGATTTTATCCTAAGCTGCTATTAAACTCACAAGAGGGAGCATTTTAATAACAAAAGAACTCTACCATGCTTTCTGATATATACTCCTGCATATATATATATATGTTGTACTAGAAGTTCCTATTTTTTAACAAATGCGTACCAGAAAATTGAATTGGCAATGTCTGCATAAATATGATGTATTAAATTATGTTTTGAGAGGGATTTGTTCATTTTCAAAACTAAGGAAGTTGGTGAGCTTAAAACACCCATTCATCAGTTCAGTGAACTTTTCTAATTGTATTTCAAATCAACAAGAGGGCAAAATCATTGCTCTTTCCCAGATCATCTAAATCAGATGGGCGGGCTCCAAACTCCCAGTGCCATTTGTCATTTTTGTGTTCTGATTTTTACTTGAGTGCCTTTGGACCGATGGTACTATGGAGAGGTGACATTAACACCATTGATGGTTGCTTCTCTCCTGTAGACTACATCTCCTTCTTCTATATGTCAATATATCAACAAAACAAGAGATCTATAATATCATTGTTTATGGAGTTCACAGATTATTGAAGATTTTTGCTGCCATGGAATTGTGAGTTTGTGACTATACATTCTTGTGTCCTACATGTGAATTGAAGATATATTGTCTCTATGTGGATGTAAATATCCAGGTATGTAGGAAAGTCCTAACTTTTATGCACATATTTATCTATGAAATGCATGCAAGCAAATCACATCTTACAGACAATTGCCCCCTTATTGGTAAATGTGATGATTCTTAAATTAACCGGTTGGAGATCGGTAGACAGTCTGGTGTATTGATAACTGGAGTTTAGTGCTCAAAATCCTTCTAACTTTTCTACTGACTGTATTTTCTTGACAGCTTTAAGAGAAGAACGAGTACTATTAGTCATTCTCTGTAATGTATAATAGTACAATACTGGAGATGTGAATGGATAATGTTCATTTAGTACACTATTAGTAGATGATGATTTCTTTTCTTCGCAGTCAACTCGTGTATATCCTGATATGTTCAGTCTATTCCCAAATTAATTCCTAAAGTAGCCTTAGCAATTATACAGTCTCTCTATGTATTAGTACTATGTTTTGTTTGTTTTTTTGTGAGCTGGAAGAAATCATTTTGGCATAACATGTGAAAATGAGTTTATTTACCTACGTTGTTGCTTTTATCAGTTAGCAAAGATGTTTGTCAAGTAGTAAGTTAGTCATCACAGTGAGGCTTGGCAAAGGGACTTCTGGTGAGGCCTGTAAGGCTGGAAGCACTGTATGTAAGGTGGTACCCTCTGATGGATATTCATTTTTCGACTAATACATGACCACACTAGAGAATATCAAGTTCTAAATATGTATGTGGATGAACTTTAAATACCTGGATGATTATTCCGCATAAACAGTCATATTGTCATTTTTAACACAAGAACAAAGCAGTGTCCCATAACACAAATAGCTACTGTTTGTGTTGAGTAGCAAATTCATTCATTGGTTATAGGGCATCAAGAAGAGCAAACACCAATGCGGTGAGACATACCTGTTCCAATATAAACATGCTGAAAGTAGTAAATCCTTTCACCTTGGCGAGGCACTGTGATCGACGGCCTAGCCCAAGCATGCCATAGCTCCTTGTATAATGCGTCGCTAGAACTCCCTGCACAAAGGATTCATTATGTGAACTAACATGGCAAGTTATAGCATGGTAAATTTAGTTTTATAGCATGGTTAAAATGCTATGTCAGTTATATATAGAGCAACATTAACACATCGCGTGAGCTATGTGATGTCAAGGGTCTAAAAAGATTGGATCCCGTAACTGTAGCTTCAGAGCTCCAGTAATTACATAGCATCGGTCTAATTGGTGGAGGAAGCTCATGAACAGCTTTAGAGTTCATGCCCTGAAAATTCAATCCAATGCTCGCATAAAACGATGAGGTATGAAACGATGCCGTCCTCCATCTCGAGCACACGCTTTGTGAAAAGAAACTTGCACAATTCCTCGAGCACCGCCCTCCTGCGCTCTCGACGAGGAGGTCCCCGGACACCACGAACCTGCCCCGTGCGCTCAACTTGCCAGTGAGCAGCACATACCCGTCAAAGTTCAACACTGGCGGCAATGCTATAGCCTACAGCACAGTCGCTGCAACATGGGTAAGGGAGAGACCACGTCAGGGCTGGGAGGGTCTGAAAATTGGGTTGGATCAAGCTGCAACATGGGTAAGGGAGAGACCACGTCAGGGCTGGGAGGGTCTGAAAATTGGGTTGGGATCCTCTGCTGTACAGTTGTTACTGTCCAGATGCTGTAGCAGGCAGAATCTATCGTCCGTTATAATCCAATGGTCCTCCTTTCTCTTCCTTAATAATTCTATTAATAACTACAAACAGCCCTAATAATAGTCCAAAGGAAAATCCTATACGCCTGTAGAATTGGCACCAAACTCTTCCTGTCCGTCTTCCTCGTTCGTCCAGATACATGACCACTTGTTTACTAAATCAGAAATTATAACATGACACAGAGTAAGCACTTCTTTTGTTCTTGGCAAGATAAGCACAATGCATGGAACAACACCTCATCTGAAGGTCACCAATGGCATGGCTGCCAAGTTCCTCCTATTTCGGAAACTTTTCGAATAGAAATCATATGAGCATTCCAAACTCCATGGGCAAAGATCGACAAAGCAAGTGACCACTAAGTCAAACTATAACTGAAATTAAACTCAACACACGTGCATGTACCGCTAATGGCCATTGACGAACCACATTGCCATGAAGAATTAACAGATCATCAAACAACCATATGGTGTAGCTTTTGTAATAGGAGAATGAAGAAAGAAGAAAACAGTTCTAAGTAATAGCAAGTAATTCACCTGCTCCTTCCGTGGGGGAACCATGGCACTAGCTGGCAAGACGTTTCCTGGATTGGATCTGTGAGCTGCAGCTTGTGGAGTTTGGCCGGGCAGGCTGGCAGGGAGGTCCAGCCGCCGCGCCGCCGCCGTCCTAAAGATCATGGGACGCCGGCTGTGTCGTCAGAGGACAGCATGGTGACTCCAGAGTGATTTTAATCCTCATCCAGCTGCCACCCTCCTCCTCGTTAAGGTTGCCCGAAGGAGCCTCAAAGCTTGTCGTCGTGGTCGTGCTCTTGGAGTACGTGGTCGCCCTGCTCCTGGAGGAGCTCGCCGTCACGGAGCTCCTTCTCCCCGGATCTTGGCCGCGAGCCTCCGTCCTTCCAGCGGGAGAGGCAGTGGCATACAACCACGGCCATGGCCGGCAGCCACGCTCATCGGACAACCGGAGCCATTGGACACTCGCGCGCGCGTCGCGGTCCGCCGCTCGGACAGCTACTGGGGTGGCGGCGGAGTACCTGGGTGCACGGCGAATCCCCGGGAACTCGGCGACCAGCTTCCTGTCAGCGTGGCGCACGGAGAAGACGGCGACCCCGGCGAAGAGCAGCTCAGCCGCGAGCCGCACAGCCTCGTCCACCTCCTAAGTCGTGACCTCCGCGTGAGCGTTGCGGGGCCGCCCCTCGGATGGCTTCTGGAAGGCGGCTGTACATGGGCACACGGCGAATCCCGGCGAGTAGCTGGCCGTTGGCGCGGGCAAGTAAACGGTAACGTCCCCGATGAAGAACAGCCCGGCCAGCTCGCCTCACTCTCCTCTGATTAGAAATGGAGGATTGGGAAGAAGCAGACTAGCCTGCAGGGAAAGGATAAGGTGCCGGTGCAGTCTCCACTCGTTCGGGGCGACACGTACCGAACGTACGAGAAACGTGGCGTGGCAGGGGACCAGTGCGCCAAGGTACTCCGTGACGTGGCAGGAGTACATGCTACACGACCAATGGTAGGTAAAGCGTTTGGGAGAAGGAGCCAGGTACCAGACGTTCGGGCATTATCTTTTTCGTTATAGCAACAGATTCTACGAGTTGATTATGAGTTAATTTAACCAGTATTACTATATAGACCGGTAATGCATACAGGATCCATCACTTGCGTGGTAGCACCAATTTATAATATAATCATAAGATTTTATTTCTCGAAATACAGCAGCCTCGCCACCCTGTTCTATTTCATCAATGAAACAAGACTTTTACAACATGTAAGATGTCTGGGTGTACATAACAATGAGAAGTTGAAGATAAAAATACATTATGTTAGTTTAACATCGAATTTGAGATTTTGAGATGAGGTCACTAAATTGAGCATTTGTTTCTCCATTAGAAAGGTCGGAATTCACAGACATCCAAAAGGAAAAAAAAGAATGATGTATTAGCAAAACTATCAATTAGAATCTCTCTGTTTTTATACATCAAGACAACACAAAAGCTTCAAACCATCAACCTACACAACAATATTCAAACAATGTTGAGTCGTCTCGAATTATACCCAAGCCCACATCTATACTTCCTTAGCATCCACCTAGGAACTCATTCATCTCTAGCGATGAAACACACGACAACCAGAAACAGAAAGCGAAGCAAAGGAACCGAACCTAAGGCGCCAAAATTCGCCATCTCCGCCGCCCAATTGAAACGACGCCCAGACAGGATTGAGCAGCGTAGGCCGATATGCCCACCCCATGCGCAGCTCCACAAATCTTGACCCACTTTGCGGCCATGGCGACGGCCAACATGGGGCACATGCGACACTACAATGGCGAGCACAAGGCCATGAGGGGATCAAGCAGCGTGTGGTGGCAGTGAAGGTGTCTCACAGGTCCACCGTGGGTGATGGGTGTTGGCAGAGCTCACATGTGGTTTAGTGCACGACCAGGTGAAGCTCGCGCTGCGTCGAACCCGCCGTTACAGGTGAATCACTGTGTCGCAAGCACAACAAGCCATTCGAGTATATTCATCGCCCACGCAAAGGAAGCTCAATCCAAAAGTTCAAAGGCAAGAAAATAAATCTAAAGCCTGGAAAGTGCATTCTATACGGTAAAAGCTACATTACTCTTCTCATTCTAGCTACATACTCTCACAACAATTTTTAAATGGTATAACTTTGTATAATCTAACATAGGTAAGCCTGGCATCCACCACCTAGATGAGTTTAGTCGCCACGTTGTGTGGGGAATAGTTAAACTCTATAAACATAATGTTCATAGATTGCAAAAGATCATCCACAGCACCCCCACACCTGGCCGCTACTATGTGTGGCACATGATAGAAACATTTGCTACAACGGGCAAAAGAATGGTAATTCTTTGCAAATGCTTTGTTCTGTTTCATACAATGGTACGAATAAAATGATATACTAACTAGCCTTTAATGTCATTTACAGTACTTTGGGGTTCACTTTTCTAAGCTTTCCCACACGTGGCTTGCTGTAGCGCAGATCATTTTTTATGGATATATGACGGCAGGTCTGCGATTGCATTGCCAAAAGAAAACCTAGGGTATTTGATGTTTCCATGTAGTTTTAAAACAACCTCCTAGCACTGTTCATTTTAGATAGATATATTATGGTATGAGATTGACTATGTCCCCTCCATTGATGTGCTTGTCCAGATTTGAGGAATCGTTTGGGTTTTATCTACTTGTCCATGAAGGATGCTTCATGACAAAAATTCCTCATATAATGTTTTTTGAGAGGAAGAATTTAGGGAGTACTATATCTCTGAAGATATGGCAGAGAATTGAATATGAACTCACATAAAAGAATCAAGATTACAAACGTAGAGGCTTCACTAGAAGAGAGGCCCTTGCTGTAGATCACAAGAGCCATGTTTTTTGTAGGTACAAGAACCATATTTCTATTTACGATTATCTCCCAGCAATGAAAGTCGTATGTGACAAACATGAATAAGAGGGTGTTTGGATCACTAGAGACTAGAGACTAGAGACTAGTAGTAGTCACCTTTAGTCAGTAAACCTCCAAACACCCCTGACTAGTGGGTGACTAAAACTAGTTTAGTCCCTAGTCACCCCACCCCCAACTTTTCTTGACTAGAGACTAGTAGTAGTCACCTTTAGTCAAGAAACCTCCAAACACCCCCGACTTTTTCTTGACTAAAGTCCCCTCTCTCTCCTCTAATTGGTGTGTTGCACAAGGGACATTTAATCTTGAGACATTTAATCTTGTTAGTAGTAGTCACCTTCCAAACAAGGCCTGACTAAAAACTTCTAGTCTGACTACTACTAGTCACATGACTAGAGAGTATCCAAACACCCTCTAAGCTAGGGGAAAAGTCAACTGCTCTCTTCCTTTTTGTTTGAGTGTTAACTTTTGTTTTCAATCTTCGACTTTGTGCAACTATTTTCTATATACGTATAGGTGCTTGCTATGTTAGAGATAAAAAAGGATCTTCGTTACAGCAAGCCACGTGGGAGTTACAGCAAGCCACGTCAACATAGGGCATGGAGAAATGCCAGTATTCTTGAAATCCCTTGTTGCATTTGTTCTTTGTCCTGCTGGCATGTTACTAAAACATCTTTTTCTCATGTATTGAGTAGGATTTTAGATGCACAACTTGTTGAAAAAAATAAATGCTTAAGTTGACAATAAGGTGATGTTTGGCCTTGGCCTTTTGTTCTAATCATTTGTTGTTATTATAACATATCATTTCATCATTTTTTGGCTTCATTCTTCCCTTCCTACTCGCGACAGGTACAAGACTCGGGCAACGGGCAGGTAGAAGACTCAGGCAACGGTTAATGGACAGGCACTATATACACAATGCATCTCTGCTAATATAGCTTACTTTATAAAGCCATCAATGTATGCTATTATCAAGTGATTTGAATATTTTATTTTAAGCTATCATGTAATGGAATATAAATGTAATGGAATATAAGTATCCATTAACTTGTTCTAAATCAGTCTAATATGCATGTTAAATGCGCTCTTCCTTTTTGTGTGATACAAATATTTTCTTTTAAGCTATCATGTGATGGAATGTAAGTATTTATTAAGTTGGTTTAAATCAATCTCATATGCATGACTTTAATACTCGGCTTACTCTCGCTCTTTGCGTCACGGGCGCAACGGGTCATCTAGCATGAACAAAGGGCCTTCAAATGCACTTCCAAAGGACTGATCGTCTACTCAATATAAGTAACAAGAGCCGTTTGTTATATAACTTAGCATTAGTATAGATGCCTACTAAGACTTCTATGTTTATCATCCTTTTGGATCTTATGTAATCCCCTAAGACCATCATGTGCATTTAACTGTCAGTTATTTGCTTCTTAGACTGTTGTGTGGTATGTTATTGAAATAGCCATGATGAAAGAAATATACGCTTTTATTTTGTGTTTACATATTTTAGTGCACACTCCTACAATATTTGGCATGCACTCGGCCTTTGCGCCATTGGCGCAACGGGTCATCTAGTGATGTTAACAACCAGTAGTGCATGGCGCACATGGTTTGTGCGACAGATCGAATGGCAGGGAGCCCGTAGCGCGAGCCGAGCTGCCGCATGTTTGTGTATTAACTCTGGAATAGATTTTGTCAAGTAGTGAAAAATTTGATCAAGTTTACAGAAAACTTTATAAACATTTAAAATTTGTCATTAGTAACCTTTAACAATCCGTGTTTCTGTACGGCAAAATAAGGGCATGTACAATGATTGATAAGACAGTCTTATTTTAAGTCTTGCATGTAATTTAAAGATGACAAAAAAATATCTATAATGGGTTATATCTTAGCCTTATCTTTAATAACTAGCCATTCCTAAAATATGGTGAGACATATTGTGCTAAGAGATCATCTCTTAAATAAGAGAAGACAAGTCTTTCTTATGATTTCTCTCTCCTTCATCTCGGCATTTGTCTTACGTGCCACTTCTAAGATAGCACCATTGTACTCCCTCTGTTTTTATTTAGTTCGCGTATTAGCTTTGGTCAAAATCAAGCTTTGTAAATTTTGACAAAGTTTATAAATTAAAATATTAACATATACAATAACAAATCAATACCATTAGATTCATTATTCAATGTACTTTCACATCATTTTGATTTTTTATGATAAGTATTTGGAAAATGTTCCCTGTCGGTCGACCAGCTGAAGATTCAGCCCGTCTAGTGCGCGTCATGGGATGAAACTGAATCCATCGTCCCCTGTTTGCTTCACGGATATGGACACGTCGGCACACTCACCATTTTATCACCTCGCACCTACCTTATCTCTTGACGGGAAATTCTCAGCCACTCCTTTCATTTTTCCCAGAAATCCTACATCTACAAAACCTTACATAACACAGTTATGTAACCTTCCTCTAAATTCTCTTTCCCCCTTTATTTTCAGGGGGGTGGGCCTCACCCTCTCCCTTGTTCCAATCAGATTTTGCAAGTCATCCAAGCACGTAAACGTACAATAAAAATTTACGTGGATGTAGCATTCCACCATTCCCCCCACACATCTCGCAACTCCTTTTCTCTCGTGTCTTCTCTTCCATCCACACTTTTAACTTTCCACCATGGCTATTGTAGACGGGGTCACCGGAGCTATAACGGAGACGACAGGTGTGTGTGACTGCCGGGATGCTGTGAGGCCACCACCGTCATCTACCTCCATCCCTTCCTATTTTTGCAGCAGCCATGGATGAACTCCACACTTCTCGTCATCTACCCTCATCCCCTCCTCTTTCCAGCAGCCATGGATGAACTCCATCCCCTTTGTCACCCACCCCTAACCCTCTCTTTCCTGCAATTGTTGAAGAAGATACAACCGGCCAGTGAAAAAGTTGCATCCACACTCGAAGGTGCTGGAACCGTCCAGGGAAAAAGCTACGACCACTTCAATCAGAGGTGCTGGAACGGGCATATGTTTTTCCTTGAATCACACTATTTTTTTTGCTGGAACCGGTTGTTCTTTTTTGCTTCAAGCTGACTACTGTAGTTTGTTTTGCGGGATTTTGCTGGGGCCGCATTAATTTCTGCTGGAACTACCTTTTTCTTTTGCTTCAACCCAACCAAGGTAGTTTTTGTTACTGAGATTCTTTGCTGGAGCTAGCCTTAATTTTTGTTAGAACCAGCTAAAATTTTATTGCTACGACGACGGTGACGGGAAGCATCTGTGTGTTTTTTGCTGGAACCGGTGTTTTGTTTTGCTGCCACCGACCGTATTTTTTGTTGCCACCAGCTGGGTTCTTTTTTTGTGTTGGAAATGGTGGTGCATGCCTATGGCGATGAGCAAGGGACGGCTGCTGTAACCATGGCGGTCGTGTGCTCGAACGGGCTGGTGAGAGAGTTGCAAATCGTCAACGGAAGGAAGATTGGGACCCAGAGGAGGTCATGCCGTAATCCTGGTGGCAAGCTGGTTGTGCCGCCACGGCTCGCGGCGGAGCTGTGGTAGGGGTGGGGACTCGAGCGCTGCAAGACGGGTGGACGGCCGCGCGCGGCGAGGCCGGCGGCGCGCCTTGCAGTAGAGACGAGCGAGGGAAGAAGATCGGGGTTGAAAAGGGATGCTTTGACTTAATCTAACGGTCACACACGGGCCAATCTGACGGTTGGTGGTCACCCGGTCCAAAGTTGAGCCGGCGGACCGCCGCCTATCAGCGCCCAAAATATTTATACGGGCCAGCTAAAAATCAGTCGACTGAGATTTAATCAAGTCTCAGTCGACCATGCAACATTTTTTTTCATCGTTTGCAATATTCTTTCCTACTGTTTTCAACATTTGTCTTGCTGGTTGAAGCATGTCATCCCTCGTCGGCTGTAGCACGCCATCTTATCGGTTGTAACATCCTCCATTAACGGTTATAGCATTTTTGTTAGAACGGTTGTAGCATTTGTTGTTGTTGCTTGTAATACCATTGCAACATTTTTCGTCGCTGTTTGTAGCATCCAGCCGTGCCGCTTGTAGCAAAAAAAACCACGCTGACATCACTCGACTGTTCTAGACACACCATATTTATATTCTTTTCTATAAATTTAATCAAATTTTATAAAGTTTGACTTCAGTCAAACCTAATATCCAGAGTAAATAAAAACGAAGAGAGTACATGCCCTAACAGCTGAGTTTTATTAACTCTCGGACTGAGCCAGCCCCTAAAAATGGAAAACTGCAAATTGCCCGTGCGCTTGCTTATGCCGTGCAATTGAGTACAGCCGGGCCAAACAAGGTCTCTTTTCATTCGTCAACACCTGAAATTACACTCTGCTTCGCGTTCCAGCAGTAGCTTTCTCTACACAATTGCATACACAGACATATTAGCCGATAAAGAAATGCATAGACATGGAGATCCGAGCCTCGCGAGTGGAGTGCGCGCTAAGATAAGCTCTCGCTCGCGACCCATCAAGCAGTGCCAATCCATGGCTAAAAACCAATGGAGTGAATTCCAAGAAGCAAAAGGGCTCAAGATAATTTCCACAGCATTGGCACCGTGCGCTCCGCTTGGTTCTTTGCTTGCCGCGCCGGTCGACGTCCATTGATCCGCCGATGGAGGCGTTCTTCTGCCTGGCGCGGTGCCGGTTCAGTCGGCTCATGGTGGCGATGCAGCTGGTGATGAGCGTGTTCGTCATCTGCATCAGCATGGCCAGCCTCCACCGCTTCTACACCACCGACTCCTTCCTCCCTGGGCTCGACGACTCCGCCAACTGCGCCAGGCTCCACACCGTCGGCGCCGACGGGTACGCCGGCTTCGACATCCGCGCGCTGGCGGACCGCGTCGACGACGTGCTCGTCCAGCTCGCCGAACTCCAGGACAAGCTGGAGGCCACGGCGCTCAAGATCGGCAAGAAGACCAAGAAGGGCAAGGCGCACAGCAAGCAGGAGAACATGACCTTGCCGGAGTTCAGGCGGTTCCTCGAGGACGAGGTCATCCACCCGCTCTACGGCGCGCACATCTCCCTGCGGCTGATCCGCATCCCCCGGCCCGACCCCGACGGCGGCGGCGACGACGACGCCCCGGTCGTCGACCCGCTCGTCAACTTCTTCATGGCCGAGGAGACGCGCAAGTACGTGACCACCAAGGGCAACCGCGAGGGCCGGCCCAACGTGTACGGCACCAACCGGACGTACGGCACCATCGGCCACGCGTGCGTGCTGATGCGGCGGGAGCTGGACGAGTACATGAGCTACGACGTCGGCTCCTATTGCCCGGACGACTGGGACCTGGGCCAGCGCCTCATGCTCGGCGGCTGCGACCCGCTGCCGCGCCGCCGCTGCCTTGCCCGGGCCTCCAAGCTGTTCCAGCGCCCGCTGCCCATCAACGAGTCGCTGTGGAAGCTCCCCGACGACGGCAACGTGCGGTGGAGCCGCTACCACTGCCGCGGCTACCGGTGCCTGTCCGCCAGGAACCCGCGGCCAGGGTACAGCCGGTGCGTGGGGTGCTTCGACATGGACCGGGAGAAGCGACGGTGGGTCAACGACACCAGCCGCAACGCGTCCCTGGCCGACTTCCGCATCGAAGAGGTGCTTGCGGTGAAGCCAGGCGAGGTGCGGGTCGGGCTGGACGTGAGCGTGGGCACGGGCAGCTTCGCGGCGCGCATGCGGGAGCGCGGCGTGACCATCGTGTCGGCGGCGCTCAACCTGGGCGCGCCGTTCGCGGAGACGGTGGCGCTGCGCGGCCTGGTGCCGCTCTACGCCACCATGAGCCAGCGGCTACCCTTCTTCGACAACACCATGGACATGGTGCACACGGCGGGGTTCTTCGAGGGGTGGGTGGACCTGCAGCTGCTGGACTTCGTGCTCTTCGACTGGGACCGCGTGCTCCGCCCTGGCGGCCTGCTCTGGGTTGACAGGTTCGCCTGCGCGCGGAGGGACCTCGACGACTACATGTACATGTTCCTCCAGTTCAGGTACAAGAAACACCGCTGGGTCGTCTCCTTCAAGTCCAAGGACGAGGTCTACCTCTCCGCTCTCCTCGAGAAGCCGCCAAGGTCATGATCCATCAACACTTTCCTGTGTTCAGCTGGCGGTGTATACGTACTTTCTTGTGTGATTAGATTGTTGCCCGTGCTGAATTTCTACTAGTTATATGATTCAATATAACATGATGGTGAATAAAAAGGCAGTAATGCTAACTTTTGTTTTGACCCCCAATATCTAACCACCCACCCCCACAGCGCGAATGCGAATGCTATTCTCGCATTAAGCGAGACCGAAGGAATTCTCGCTTTTTTTTAGGAATATCGCGCTTTATTGATCAAGTATAATTAAAAGAGAATGCCTCCTAGATGCAATTCGGCTTTACATGAAAAATAGAGTCACTAGAGAACTCACAAAAATATGTGTCGAGACATTCAACAAACGATTTACATGACTAAAGCGAACGGGCAAGAAGACCGACGCCAATTCCTTGATATCAACAGTGATAAGCCCCACCGGCGAGCGATCAACCATCGAAGCATTGGTTTTTTGGATAATTGACAAAAGGTCTGACTGGAAAACGGTCCTTGAAAATCCTTCTTCACGGGTGAGAGCCACTGTACGCCGTAGCGCCGGCGCTTCAGCTAATTCTGGGCTGGTAACCTCGTCAACATGCTCGTGGCAAGCCAACAAGCAATCTCGGATGTGGTTCCTGATTACCACGCCAATTCCCATCCGTCGAGACTCCTTAAAGAATGCAGCATCCACATTAACTGCCACTGCATCTGCCGGTGACGGAACCCATTTAACAGGAGATACTGGAGTATCACGCCTTATAGCAAATGTAGTCCCACTACAATTCTGCACAATGAAGTCAATATAAGCCAAAGCTTTCTCAGCCACTCTGCGAGGATGCATCCTAATGTCATTGTTTCTTACATCACTCCGGACCTCCCAAATGTGCCAAATTGTTACTACCAAAGTCGTGGCCTCGAGAGAGGTCGCTCGTTGAATGAAGAACAAAATCTTTATGGCACAGATGGAAGCCTAAATTGCGCTTCACCACTCACCATACCTGGCGCGCGAAGTGGCAAAATAGAAAGATATGCTCAGCCCGCTCCTCTCTGCTACAGAAAAACCATGCCCCTGCAGTTGGAACATGGCGCCATAGCAACTGACTGTCCGTCGGCAGACAATCATGGGCCATTCTCCAAAGAACAATCTTCATCTTTCCTGGAGCATTGACCTTCCGAAGAGCTTGCCAGCTTTTCTCTTCAGCACCAAAGTCTGATTGCACACCATGACTATAAGAATTAGGGATAAATATATTTTTCGCCCCGAACTCTTCTGAGAGTTTACAAATCGTCCCTCAACTCCAAACCAGATAGTTTTCGTCCCTCAACTATCAAAACCGGATAGTTTTCGTCCCTCCTGCCGCTTCGGGCGGTTTTAGTACACGGTGAACAGTAACTCGGTGAACAATAAAATCGAAAAATAGCAAAAAAATCAAAAAAATCTGAAATTTTACAGCATCGAAGCATTTGAGCAGCTCGTGACAAATAAAAAACTGTAAATATGTACGTCGGTGAACAGTAATTTAAAAAAATAGCAAAAAATAAATCAAAAATTTATGAAACGTTTTGGCATCAAAGATGCTCAGGCAGTAAGATGCGTGCAAAATTTCGTGATCAAATGACATACGAGGAGCTCTAGCCAAAAAACAAAATAGCGCACTTTTTCAAAAAAATATATTTGAGCCAAATTTTGTTTTTTTGCCACGAGTTCATACAATGCCCAAACACCACGAAAATTTGCATGCACGTTGCACACCGAAGCCTCTTTGATGCCAAAAAAAAATCATATTGTTTTAATTTTGTTTGCTATTTTTTGTAATTTACTGTTCACCGACGTATATATTTCCAGTTTTTTGTTTGCCGTGAGCTGCTCGAATGTCAAAACAGCACGAATTTTTGCACGGGTCTTGCGCACCAGAGTATCTTCGATGCTGTAAAATTTCAGATTTTTTTGACTCTTTTGCTATTTTTTCGATTTTACTGCCGAGTTATTGTTTACCGCGTACTAAAACCGCCCGAAGTGGCACGAGGGACGAAAACTATCCGGTTTTGATAGTCGAGGGACGAAAACGGTTTGGAGTTGAGGGACGATTTCTAAACTCTAGGAAGAGTTCGAGGACGAAAAATATATTTATCCCTAAGAATTAAGAGTAGCATGAAATTTCTCAAACTTGGCCAAGTCATACGCGGATCTGACTGAGTAGTATCCAAATCGATCATGAGGCCAGGTAACAAAATCATCCACCACAGCACACTTAGTGGAATTTGTAACACTATGCTTGCTATCCTCTCAGAAAAACACTTCGGACCACCTCCTCATCCCAAGCTTTTCGATCAACACTACGGAGGAACCACTGTCACTCCCTCTGAAATAGGGACTAGAGTATGAAAAGACCCCACTGAGTGGCCTGGAATCCAATTATGATCCATAGGAATTCTCGCTTTGGGAACGCCATGGATGGGCTAGCATGATTAAAAAAATTCAAAACATTATAAAAATTCTATTTTGTAATCTATATATGTTTGGAATTTTTGGAAGTGTAAACAAAAGAAAAAAATAAATAAATAAAGTAAAGAAAATGTAAAAAAAAAGAGAAGCAGTGGCCTCGCGTGAGCTGGGCCAGCCCATTAAGGCCGCTGCCTTCAGCGAGAGCTGACTCTGTCTCACTTGCAGCTAGCCATAGTCGCGCCCCAGCACGAACACCTCCGAAGTTGGAGCCTTGTGGTAGGCCACAAGCTGTCAAAGCACAACAACGCCATTTCCTCGAGAGAGAAAAAAAACGAAAGCTTTTGGTTAAAATACACATAGTGTAATTTCATCTATTTACCTATGTGTACTATGGAACAAACAAGAAAAAATTGCCATTGATTAAAAAATAATTCCAATGATGTTTGGATTTTTTTGCCATGGTACAAAAGTGTAATTTACTGAAATATGAATTTATTATGGAATGATGAAAAAAAATGAAAGTCACAAGGTATGTACGAAGCTAAGCTTGCCATGGTTGCAAAAAATAAATTGACATGTGACAAAAATTAAAATTGCCATGGTAATAAAAATATTTATCTACCATCGGGGTCAAATAAAAAGGAATAGAAAAAACAATTTGCCATGGCGTGGTAGTATATTTTTTCCATATATTTAAAAGTTACAATTGACATGGTATAAAAATAATTTTGCCATCATGAAAATTAGAGAAAAATAGGAATTTTCCCTAGTCCAGAAAATAATTTGCCATGGTACAAATAATGACATTGCCAAGATCCAACAAAAAAAATGCCATCATGAATTTTGAAGGAAAAAAGGAATTTTGCCATGGTCGGAAAAATTAACTTGCCATGATAAAAACAATAAAACCAAAACTTTCCATCATGAAAACGGACATGCTATATCCTTTATGTTGCTTGGATCAGGGGCGCGCGATGATTAACTCCTACTAACTTCCCTCCCATGAGCATGCGAGTTATTCTTTGCTTCGAGGGCTACTATTCTTGGTCTATAAATTCCTATATATTCTGAAACCATCGAAGCAAGACCTGAAACAATTTTATTGCCGCAATAAGCCTCTGTTCCGAAGCGATCCCATCTGGAACCCTATTCCGATACTTTGTCGAATGCGAGAATCATTGGGGAGGCCATCTTCATCAACCTTGCTGCCTCCATGATGATGTGTGAGTAGTTCCTCCGGGGCTTATTGATGGAGTCACCTACTAAAGATAACGTCATCTAATATTTCTTGCAGGCGGTTTTGTTGCTCACCACCTCCGGAGCTGTCTATAGCCATGACACCCATGTGCGCTCGGTGTATTACAGGCGGCTTTATTCAGCTTGGGCACAATCGCTTTCGATGGCCGTCACTCGTTTTCCTGTTAGTGCAATTTTTTGGCTGTAGAGCCTATTACCTCAGGTTTTTTCACATTTGATCTACACTTCTATTTTTCCCAGTGTTGTTGTAAAAAAATTGTGACTAACTGACTAGTTGTCCCACTCTGATGTGTTTAGTTCAGCATCATCCATGCATGTGGCTCCTGTCTCCTATCTATCAAGTCTAATAACCAAGCTAGGTAAGCAACAGGGTGAGTGACCCCTATGTAACAACTGTTGGATTATAGATGGGCTTAGATTCACATAAGACAATAATCCCTGATTAATTTTTAAAGCCCATTTAGGTGCATGGCGGAAAGATTAGTATCATACTGTTAGTGGAGTGAGAGTGAGACCCTTTTATAAGGGTTGCTCTACCACATGCCATTGGGAGTTTGGGAAGAGGAGCTGTACACGCATGCTCCTCCTCCTCCGCCGCCCGCCTCGCCACGACGTGCCCGCGCGCCGCGGGTTGCGTTGCTGGTTAGGAATGGTTAATTAATCTTGGATTAATTGAAGAGTCGTTACGGTAGTGCCACAGTCCAAGAGGTTGGATCACGGACTCGACCGTGGGCCTGAGCCCAAGCCCATCTACCTGCCGGCCTATATAAGGAGGCGCTACTCAGGGTGAACCCTAACTCAGTTCACTCACTCCCTTTTGCACAACCCTAGCCGTCATCTATTATTTTTCTCTCTGTGCTGCTTCCGGCGATCCCATCCCGACGACCGCGTGCATGGTTGGTTGGGAGAGCAAGTGCCTTTGGAACTCTGTCATTCAAGATCCTGTCTGGGAGATCGGCAATAAGGTTTTGGGGGGCGTCTCGACGCGATTGCTACCGATCCGTCCCCGTCCGCCTCTGCTTCCACTACTTCCCCTGTTTTGATTTCATGGTTGACGACGAGCTAAGAATAAGGCCTCGGCCAATGCCGAGGCTGCCGCCGCTGCGTTTGCTTGGCCAACAGGAGGGTATGACTCGTTCATCCCCTACTTGCTCGTTTATGTGCTGACCATATATATGATGTGTTGGGGAACGTTGCAGAAAATAAATTTTTTTCCTACGGTTTCACCAAGATCCATCTATGAGTTCATCTAGCAACGAGTCATGGGAGAGTGATTGCATGTACATACCACTTGTAGATCGCGTGCGGAAGCGTTCAATGGAACGGGATGATGGAGTCGTACTGCCGTGATTCGGATCACCGATGACCTAGTGCGAATCGGACAAGACCTCCGCGTTCAACACACGTGCAGAGCGGATGACGTCTCCTCCTTCTTGATCCAGCAAGGGGAAGGAGAGGTTGATGATGATCCAGCAGCACGACGGGCGTGGTGGTGGATGCAACAGAACTCCCAGTGGCTTCGCTAAGCAACTACGGGAGGAGGAGGAGGTGTAGCGAGAGGGAGGCGCCAAGGGCTTGTGGCACGGCCACCCTCCCTCCCTCCCTTTATATAGGTGCAAGAGAGGGGAGGCAGCCTTGCCCCTTCCTCCAAGGAAGGGGTGCGGCCAAGAGGGGAGGAGTCCATCCTCCCAAGGCACCTCGGAGGTGCCTTCCCTTTAGGACTCTCCCTCTTTCTTATCTCTAGGCGCATGGGCCTCTTGGGGCTGGTGCCATGGCCCATATAGGCCAAGGCGCACCCCTACAGCCCATGTGGCCCCCCGGGCAGGTGGACCCCCGGTGGACCCCGGACCCCTTTCGCACTCCTGCACAATACCGATAAAGTGCGAAACTTTTCCATGACCAAAATAAGACTTCCCATATATAAATCTTTACCTCCGGACCATTCCGAACTCCTCGTGACGTCCGGGATCTCATCCGGACTCGACCAACATTCAGTTTGCTGCATACTCATATTCATACAACCCTAAGCGTCACCGAACCTTATGTGTAGACCCTACGGGTTCGGGAGATATCTATACATGACCGAGACGGCTCTCGGCAATAACCAACAGTGGGATCTGGATACCCATGTTGGCTCCCACATGCTCCTCGATGATATCATCGGATGAACCACGATGTCGAGGATTCAATCAACCCCGTATACTATTCCCTTTGTCAATCGGTATTTTACTTGCCCGAGATTCGATCGTCGGTATCCCAATACCTCGTTCAATCTAAATCGCAACCGTAATCACTTTACTCATCTTAGTAATGCATGATCCCGTGACCAAACACTTGGTCACTTTGAGCTCATTATGATGATGCACTACCGAGTGGGCCCAAAGTGATACCTCTCCCTCATACGGAGTGAAAAATCCCATCTCGATCCGTGTCAACCCAATGTACACTTTTGGAGATACCTGTAATGCACCTTTATAGTCACCCAGATACGTTGTGACGTTTGGTACACCCAAAGCACTCCTACGGTATCCGGGAGTTACACGATCTCATGGTCTAAGGAAGAGATACTTGACATTGGAAAAGCTCTAGCAAAACGAACTACACGATCTCGTGCTATGCTTAGGATTGGGTCTTGTCCATCACATCATTCTGCTAATGATGTGATCCCGTTATTGTAACATCCCAAAATTCTAAATTTTGGAATGTTATAAACAAATAGATAGATTTGATTGATTGCTTGATTGATTGACTGAAAGTGAGTGAATTGAAACTTTTGAAAGTTAGATGAGAGGGAATAAAAGGACTTTCCCAAACTTTCATTTTGCTTTTATGATCTTCGAATTCAAATTCTTTTCATCACAAAACCCCGAGAGAAGATGACATGACTTCTTCCATTTATTTAAATGACAAGGGGTGTTGAAAATATTTGAATTTCATTTGGAAAATATTTCCAATTCTGAAACTTTATGCAACTCAATGATTTTCACGAGCGAAGATAAAATGACTTCTTCAAAACATGAAATATGAGTTGGGAGTTTCAAAGAATTAAATTCAAAGTTCTTTTGAATTTATTTTCAATTTGGAGTTATTTGAGTTTTATTCAAATTATTTTTCTCCAAAAATAAAATATATGGAAAATAGGGTAACATGATTCCCTACATCAAAAAATTGGAGAGAAATTAATTTGAAATCATTTTGGTATTTTTAAAATGATTTTTATTGAATTTTATTAGAGCTGAAACACTCTTTTCTTTATTTGAATTTGTGTGTATTTTATTTGAAGCTAGAATAATGTTCATCATGTAGAAAATCTTTTTCTGAAAATTTTGATATATTATATGCCTATATAATATATTTATTTATTTGATTTTTTTTAATTGTCTCTGTTAAAAAAAAAAGGGGCTACTTGGGCCAAAGGCCCAAGCCACACAAGCCACCGTCGGCCACACAAGGCCATCGCGCATAGCACGCACCTAGGGGAGCCAGGAGCCCTAAGTTTCCTATTCTTTTACGATTTCTAGTAGGATTTGATCCCGTTTTTGTTATTCCGTTTTTTATTCCATGGATTCCTAATCCTAATCTATTTCTTGTCCCCTACCCCAAGCAAAACCCCTCCCTCCCCAATATAAATACCCAAGCACCCCCTCCAACACATCAAATCAACTCTCCTCTCCTCTCCTCAGCAGAAGCAGAAGAAGTGCCGCCATAGCCGCTGCCGCCCCAGCCGCCGCCGCCCTTCACACCGCCGCTGCCATGCCGCCCACGCCGCCGCCTAAGCCGCCGCCCACCGCCCACACCGCGCCGCCTTGCCACCGCCGCGGAGCCCTCGCCTCTTCGAGGTACTATCCTCAAGGCCACGCTTTTCTAGATCGGTTTTCTAGATCGATTTCCGCCCGCTTTCTAGATCGGTTTTTCGTTTTGGTTTTCTTTCCAAACCTAGATCGGTTTTCTCGCCGGTTTTTCTTTCCGGTTTTGTTTAGCGGCGTTAAGCTCGATAGATTTTTCTTTTTATTTTTAATTTTCGTCATGGACCTATCCGTAGTCCTTAATCTTCAAACGTTCATAACTTTTTACTCGTAAGTCGGAATCCAACGAAACCAACGCCCACTTCTTCATTATGATCTCCTCTATCCAGTAATCCAACTCAAACATGTTTTTGAAAGTTTTAAAATTTGAATTCAAACAGATTTGTATTTAAACTTCGTTTGATCATAACTTGAGTTTCGTAACTCCGATTTAGTTGATTCTTTTTGCAAATCGAAGCTCTTGACCTAAACTTTCTGATAAGGCCAAATACACATAGTTTTGGTACTGTTAGAAATTGTTTTATGCTGCAAGAGTTATTAGATTTGGTTTTGACGTTTTCCAAATTGTTTCTTCGATCTTTCCGATCTTTTGAGTGATTGCTTATGTGTGGTTACTATTGCTTGATTACGATAGATTGACCGGAGTGTGATGAGTAGATCTATCAAGAGTTTTGAGTGCGAATCATCTTCATCAACTTTGCGTGCAAGTAACACTTGATCATACCTTTTCCACTACCCAGTTTTATTGCATTAGATCAAGCCCTCAAACACTTGCATGTTTAGGATCTAATTAAATTGTGGGTTTGGGAAATAGATTGAGGTAGTACCTATTACCTGCTTTACTTATGAAACCTTTGGAGTTACTTCTAAGATTGCTTATTATGCTATGCTATCCTAGTAGACGTGGATTGGGTGAGAGATATACATGACAGATGTGAGATTATTAATTTAATGGTTTATCTAAGGTGGCAACTTAAACACACATCCGGGTGGATTGAGGCACCGGTTTCTATCGAGGACTTGCCTGTTTTTCTTGGACCGCCACCCGTGCTCAAAGGGATCATAAGATTATTCAAACTAGAAACTTCCGTGTGCAGCCACAAGCCATTATGGGCTCTGCATAGTTGACTAAGTTGTGCGAACTCTTACGGGTAGACTAGCGGATGTAGGGGAAAGTAGGTGTACCCGTCTACCCACAAGTAAGGTGCTAGCGCTTACGAAGATCGTGTCTCGGTCATCCGCCTCTCAAACACCATGTAGTGCGAGAACCAAACGGAGGCGATCGAGTCTTGTGGGGAAAAGTGCAAACCTCTGCAGAGTGTATAAACTAATCATGATTAGCCGTGTCCCGGTTATGGACATCTTGATTATCTAGTACTTGAATATCCTGTGAATCTCAACATGTTACTTCTAATAAATGTTATTGGGTTTTGATGAGTACTTCTAATTGGGATTGAGGATGCTGTCAACCATTCTCAATGTTTAACAACTACCATGATAGTTAAATAAAATTATTCCTTTGTTGTAGGGAAAAACTAGCTTTATGCAAAAATGTAACCGTAGAGATTTTCCACCAGCCATATATGCATGTAGTATAGGCTTATTCCTTCATTGCTATCTATGTGTTACATTGCCAAAGATATTCCATGTCTTGACCGTTTCGGGCTGCAACTTTTCATGTTGCGCACTTCTCGCATGACGAGTAAGTGATACGTTAGGGTTACGATTTCCTATACTCAACTTTGCCGTTGGTGTTGATGGGAATCCACAACCTTGTTGCTTCCACTATATTTTGGATTGAGGTAATAGTATTTACGTTATTTCATACATGTGATTTACCTCTGTTATAAATCCTTCGAGTAATCGTGTGTGTCAAAGATACCGATCCGTGGATGACACGAAAGCACGTAGACTTGATCCATTCGGTCGGGTCGCTACAAGATGGTATCGAGCACATGTCGATCAGAGGACGTGACCCTAGAAAATGGCAAGCCCATAGGAAAGATTTTTCTCTACAACTTCATTTTCAAAAGATCTTTTACCTCTCTTCTCTTGAGCTTATTCAAATATTCCCTTTTAGTGAGACCATACCCTTTTCCCTTTTGACCACTCAAGATTTGGTGATGAGACCACTCCAAGGAGACAAGATATCGGACAACTAAGACCATTTGGAATGAAGATGATTTTACCATGTAAACGGAAACTACAATGGTGAAGACTCCGAAGACTTGGAGAATTTGAAGGCTCTGAAGAATTCCCAAATTTGTATGACCCAGGAAGATTATGCTTATGGAACTTGGAAGACTATGGAAGTTATCAATAACCGAGATCAAGGTGTATCGGAGGAAGACTGGAACATGGAGCATTAGAATTCAAAGAATTGTCAGGAAAACCCTAAGGCAGGAGATATCAACTATGGAATGATAGCTCATGAAAATGACAAGAGCAGAAACACGCTATCCATGATGTTATCGCCCGCCTATGCTATTGTCACCGTGCGGAGTTAAGCATGCAGATGCATGGAAGGATTGGATGGTAGAAAGTCGATGGAGCATCTATCTCGCAAACGTTGGAGTTTTAACCTTAGCTAGTGTATTACCGGGATCCGGAGTATTACATGAAGAAGTTTAAGGTGGATCTGCAGGAAGCGATTTGATAAGGAAGCAGTTCATGAAGAACTCAGACCCGTGGTCGAAAGTAGACAAGATGAAGGAGCAAAACATCGAGATACCGAGATTTGACAAGAATCGAAGGACAGTAGGATCATGGATCATGTCGAGGATGTTGAAACCGGCAGCTTGGAACGTAACTCCGTAAATATTGAAGGACGTCGCGAGAGACTTCAGCGTCAACAGAGATGATCCGCAAAAGAACTTGAGAAGGACAAGCATGATCGAAGGAGCCATCGGAGACATGATCAAGATTGGAAGAGTTTGATGACTTTGAAGATTTATTGACCGTTAGAAGACCAAACCCTGTTACATACCCTCGTTAGATGCATTTATTGTGAGCTGTCATTTGTTTGATGTTTTCCGACAGCCACAATAAAATCTGCCTTTTCAAAACCATTGTTTGTATTGTGTGCATCCCTCTCGATCACTATTATCCCACCCAAACCCATGGACCCAATAGAGGAAGAATGGAGATGAGCTTGTATTCTCTGGACCGATGAGTCAATTGAAGACGGACCGATGGATTCAGAACATGGAGGATCACATGGGGAATAACCCTATAGCCGAAAAGTATATGAACCAAAGCATGCTCTTGATTAGCTTTGAAAGAGGTGCTGCTACTTGGTGGAGGGTGTACCAAACCATCAATGGATTGCAAGGAGTAACCACTTGGAAAGAATTTAAGTTGACTTTGCCAAAGTCTCGTCTTGTGTCCTAGAAATTGAAGCCTGATGGAAGTGATATGAAGAAACCATGCGCATGCAAGATTTGTGGAGAAATATCACACAACCATAAAGAACACAAGGATTTAATACCCTCATAATCGGAGGATTATCAAAGGAGTTAGCCGAGGATTTTCAGGAACTTTGATTGGAGATTATTCCCAAAAGGTTTTGTTGCATCAATGGAAGTTCAGTCTACATTGTTGGGAAAGATCCGTGAAGCTCAGGAGGATGACAAAGAGATTTTTGAGGTAAAAGAGAGGATGAGTAAAGGAAAGGCCAAAGGTTTTCGGAAGGATGAGCACGACACCTTATGGTTGAGGACAGTGTACATATACCCAATAATGCAGAGATCAGGAAGTTAATGCTTCAGGAAGCTCATGACTCACCATACTTGATTCGCCTCGAAACACCAAGATGTATTCGAATTTGAAGGAGTGTTTACGGTGGGTGGTATGAAGAAGGATATTGCAGAGTATGTAGTCGTAGGTGACGTATGTCAGAGTGAAGGCAGAGCATCAGAAGCTAGTCAGAGTACTACAGCCTATGCTAATACCTGAATGGAAGCAGGATAAGCTTGGCATGGATTTCATTACCAGATTTCCCAGAACCCGAACGGGATATGATTCTATCTGGGTAGTAGTTGATTCGCTTGACCAAAGTGGCTCGCTTTATTCCAGTGAAAAAACCACCTATACAAGTGTGAAGTTGGCCAAGATATATTTGACAAGGATCGTATGTCTGCATGGAGTTCCGAGGACCATCGTAGAGGAACACAGTTTACCTCAAAGTTTTGGAATCAGCACCGGACTTTGGGTACCGGGCTAGAGTTCAAGATGACCTTTCATCCGCAGACGGATGGGTAAATCAAGAGAGTCAATCAGATTTTGGAGGACATATTGAGAGCGTGTGCGCTAGATTATGGAATCTAGTAGTGATGATAATCTACCCTACGGGAGTTCTCATACAACAACAGACTACCAAGTCGGTTTAAAGATGGCCCTTTTGAAGCTTTGTATGGGAGAAGGAGCGGACACCGTTGATGTGGGATGAAGTTGGAGACCGTCGGTTGTTTGGACCAAATGTGATCAAGGAGTGAGAAGAGAATGTTAAGTTGCTTGAGATAGGTGAAGGTAGCTCAGTCCAGCAGTAAGAGTTATGCAGACTCAAAAATGCAAGGAGGTAGTCTATGAAATCGGAAACAGAGCATATCTTTGTGTGCCACCTCTGCGAGGAGTTAAACGATTTGGAGTTAAGGGAAAGTTAGCCCGAGATTTGTAGGACCATACCGAGTTTTGGAGCGTATGGGAGAATAGGCTAACAAGTTGAAGTCACCGAAGGACTGCTGTGAGTTCATGATGTGTTTCACGTTTTCCAGCTTGAAGAAGTGCCATGCGAGATGGCCAATATTTCCTTGTAAGGACGCTTGACCTGGAAAGGATAATGATGTTCCACGAAGTGGAGTATGGACTTCATAAGTATAAGTTTTTTATCTTGGTATGTGGGATATCCACGAGGATGAAGAGATGAAGTACTATTGGATATAAAGGAGGTATGATGTTGGTAATATGGAACAATGGAAATTCCATGATGAGTCCGAGTAATCATGTCCTAGTTTGGTGCCAATAGAAGGAAGGAAGACAAGACAATTGGATGGATTTTAAGTATGCCAGGAAGTTGGATGTTGGGATAATGATCAGTTGCCCAGATGATGTGTTCAAGGATTATAAGTGATGAGATGGGCCATAACCCACAGGCCCCAGGACATGCCAAGAAGCAAGCACACTCTTGCTGAAGGAAAAACCCTGGAAGAAGTTACAACTTGTATCATCCGACGATTCTATAGGAGTTTACGCAAAACCTGAGAGTTGTTAAGGAACGATAGATGTTTGTTTGGCTTGCAGAAACAATGGATTTTCCGAACTTGGTTTGTCGACAAGAGAAATTCTGCAATGCTCGTGAGGATGATCGAGTGTTAGAATGCGAGATTCGCTAAACCATGTACAAGGAAATGATTTGGGTGCGGGATGGATTGATCACCATACCGACTTACTCTTATTATTCGCTTTGCTATATGGAATGGTAAATCTGAGTGACTTACCTATAGTAGAGAGACGACGATCAAAACCTTGTTTAAACCTTAGAAAGGTATAGGTATTGTTTTTCCCTTATACACGGCAGTTGTGGCCAAACCGTAGGTTATACGGTGAGGTTCAACCTGCACCCATTTTCTGCAGGAGAAACCATAAATTGTTGACCACCATGAGATATCGATAGTTGTTTAGAATTGGCGTCGGACCCGTCGACTATGAAGACCCAGTTTGGGATAACCTTACCAAGATGAAAGGACAAAGGAATTGAGGAAAAGGTTATGCCACTACCTAAGAGGCCAGAGAAGGAATTTTTCCTTACGATCTGAGAAGACCGACATTGTCAGTAATAAGGATGGAGTATATAAGTTTTGATGGAACCATAACCATGCTTCTAAGGGTGGTAGCACCCGAGACCCCGGAGACGATCGATGGATTTTGAGAAGACCCCAAACCATAAGCTATTTCTTTCTAGTTTCTCCGAATCTCGAGGACTAGATTCATTTTAAGGGTGAAGTTTGTAACATCCCAAAATTCTAAATTTTGGAATGTTATAAACAAATAGATAGATTTGATTGATTGCTTGATTGATTGACCGAAAGTGAGTGAATTGAAACTTTCTGAAAGTTAGATGAGAGGGAATAAAAGGACTTTCCCAAACTTTCATTTTGCTTTTATGATCTTCGGAAATTCAAATTCTTTTCATCACAAAACCCTGGAGAGAAGATGACATGACTTCTTCCATTTATTTAAATGACAAGGGTGTTGAAAATATTTGAATTTCATTTGGAAAATATTTCCAATTCTGAAACTTTATGCAACTCAATGATTTTCACGAGCGAAGATAAAATGACTTCTTCAAAACATGAAATATGAGTTGGGAGTTTCAAAGAATTAAATTCAAAGTTCTTTTGAATTTATTTTCAATTTGGAGTTATTTGAGTTTTATTCAAATTATTTTTCTCCAAAAATAAAATATATGGAAAATAGGGTAACATGATTCCCTACATCAAAAATTGGAGAGAAATTAATTTGAAATCATTTTGGTATTTTTAAAATGATTTTTATTGGATTTTATTAGAGCTAAAACACTCTTTGCTTTATTTGAATTTGTGTGTATTTTATTTGAAGCTAGAATAATGTTCATCATGTAGGAAATCTTTTTCTGAAAATTTTGATATATTATATGCCTATATAATATATTTATTTATTTGATTTTATTATTTTTTTAATTGTCTCTGTAAAAAAAGGGAGCTTGAGCGCTTGGGCCAAAGGCCCAAGCCGCCACACAAGCCACCGTCACACAAGGCCATCGCGCATAGCACGCACCTAGGGGAGCCAGGAGCCCCAAGTTTCCTATTCTTTTACGATTTCTAGTAGGATTTGATCCCGTTTTTGTTATTCCGTTTTTTATTCCATGGATTCGTAATCCTAATCTATTTCTTGTCCCCTACCCCAAGCAAAACCCCGTCCCTCCCCAATATAACTACCCAAGCACCCCCCCTCCAACACATCACATCAACTCTCCTCTCCTCTCCTCCTTGACAGCAGAATGCCGCCGCCGCCATAGCCGCGCCGCCCTAACGCCCTTAGCCGCCGCCCCACACCGCCGCCGCCGCGCCTACACCGCGCCGCCCCTTGCCGCCGCCGCCGCCACTTACGCCGCCCGCCGCCCTCGCCGCCACCGAGCCCCTCGCCTCTTGAGGTACTAGCCCCAGCAGCGTCACGTTTTCTAGATCGGTTTTCTAGATCGATTTCCGTTCCGTTTTCTAGATCGGTTTTTCGTTTGGTTTTTCCGAAACCTAGATCGGTTTTCTCGCCGGTTTTTCTTTCCGGTTTTGTTTAGCGGCGTTAAGCTCGATAGGTTTTTCTTTTTATTTTTAATTTTCGTCATGGACCTATCCGTAGTCCCTAATCTTCAAACGTTCATAACATTTTACTCGTAAGTCGGAATCCAACGAAACCAACGCGCACTTGTTCGTTATGATCTCCTCTATCCAGTAATCCAACTCAAACATGTTTTTGAAAGTTTTAAAATTTGAATTCAAACAGATTTGTATTTGAACTTCGTTTGATCATAACTTGAGTTTCGTAACTCCGATTTAGTTGATTCTTTTTGCAAATCGGAGCTCTTGACCTAAACTTTCTGATAAGGCCAAATACACATAGTTTTGGTACTGTTAGAAATTGTTTTATGCTGCAAGAGTTATTAGATTTGATTTTGACGTTTTCCAAATTGTTTCTTCGATCTTTCCGATCTTTTGAGTGATTGCTTATGTGTGGTTACTATTGCTTGATTACGATAGATTGACCGGAGTGTGATGAGTAGATCTATCAAGAGTTTTGAGTGCGAATCATCTTCATCAACTTTGCAGGCAAGTAACACTTGATCATACCTTTTCTACTACCCAGTTTTATTGCATTAGATCAAGCCCTCAAACACTTGCATGTTTAGGATCTAATTAAATTGTGGGTTTGGGAAGTAGATTGAGGTAGTACCTATTACCTGTTTTACTTATGAAACCTTGGGAGTTACTTCTCGTTTGCTTATTATGCTATGCTATGCTAGTCGACGTTGATTGGGTGAGTGATATCCATGACAGATGTGAGAGTGTTAATTTAATGGTTTATCTAAGGTGGCAACTTAAACACACATCTGGGTGGATTGAGGCACTGGTTTCTATCGGGACTTGCCTGTTTTTCTTCGGACCGCCACCCTGGCTAAATGGGATCATAATATTATTCAAACTAGAAACTTCCGTGTGCAGTCACAAGCCATTATGGGCTCTGGCATAGTTGACTAAGTTGTGCGAACTCTTACGGGTAGACTAGCAGATGTAGGGGAAAGTAGGTGTGCGGTCTACCCACAAGTAAGGTGCTAAGCGCTTCGAAAGACTGTGTCTCGGTCATCCGTCTCTCAAACACCATGTAGTGCGAGAACCAAACGGAGGCGATCGAGTCTTGTGGGGAAAAGTGCAAACCTCTGCAGAGTGTATAAACTAATCATGATTAGCCGTGTCCCCGGTTATGGACATCTTGAGTATCTAGTACTTGAATATCCTGTGAATCTCAACATGTTACTTCTAATAAATGTTATTGGGTTTTGATGAGTACTTCTAATTGGGATTGAGGATGCTGTCAACCATTCTCAATGTTTAACAACTACCATGATAGTTAAATAAAATTATTCCTTTGTTGTAGGGAAAAACTAGCTTTATGCAAAAATGTAACCGTAGAGCTTTTTCACCAGCCATATATGCATGTAGTATAGGCTTATTCCTTCATTGCTATCTATGTGTTACATTGCCAGCATATTCCATGTGCTGACCCGTCTTCGGGCTGCAACTTTTCATGTTGCGCACTTCTCGCACGCATTTAGTAAGTGATACGTTAGGGTTACGATTTCCTATACTCAACTTTGCCGTTGGTGTTGATGGGAATCCACAACCTTGTTGCTTCCGCTATATTTTGGATTGAGGTAATAGTATTTACGTTATTTCATACATGTGATTTACCTCTGTTATAAATCCTTCGAGTACTGTGTGTGTCAGCATACCGATCCAGGGATGACACGAAAGCACAGAGACTTGATCCATTCGGGTCGGGTCGCTACAGTTATCAATGACATCCAATGTCCATAGTCAGGAAACCATGACTATCAGTTGATCAACGAGCTAGTCAACTAGAGGCTCACTAGGGACATATTGTGGTCTATGTATTCACACGTGTATTACTATTTCCGGATAATACAATTACAGCATGAATAAAAGACAATTATCATGAACAAGGAAATATAATAATAATACTTTTATTATTGCCTCTAGGGCATATTTCCAACAGTCTCCCACTTGCACTAGAGTCAATAATCTAGTTACATTGTGATGAATCGAACACCCATAGAGTTCTCGATGTTGATCATGTTTTGCCCATGAAGAGGTTAAGTCAACGGATCTGCGACATTCGGATCCGTATGCACTTTGCAAATTTCTATGTCCCCATCTTGAAAATTTTCACGAATGGAGTTGAAGTGGCGCTTGATGTGCTGGTCTTCTTGTGAAACCTGGGCTCCTTGGCAAGTGCAATAGTTCCAGTGTTGTCACAGAAGAGTTTGATCGGCTCCGACGCATTGGGTATGACTCCTAGGTCGGTGATGAACTCTTTCACCCAAATTGCTTCATGTGCTGCCTCCGAGGCTGCCATGTACTCCGCTTCACATGTAGATCCCGCCACGACGCTTCGCTTTGTACCGCACCAGCTACCATCGCTCCACCATTCAACATATACACGTATCCGGTTTGTGACTTTGAGTCATCAGATCTGTGTCGAAGGTAGCGTCGACGTAACCCTTTACGACGAGCTCTTCGTCACCTCCATAAACGAGAAAACATGTCCTTTGTCCTTTTCGGTACTTCAGGATATTCTTGACCGTTGTCTAGTGTTCCTTGCGGGATTACTTTGGTACCTTCCTACCAAACTTACGGCAAGGTTTACATCAGTGTCCGTACACAAAGATGGCATACATAATAGATCCTATGGTCGAGGCATAGGGATGACACTCATCTCTTCTTTATCTTTTGCCGTGGTCGGGCATTGAGCCGAGCTCAATTTCACACCTTGCAAAACAGGCAAGAACCCTTTCTTGGACTGATCCATTTTGAACTTCTTCAAAATCTTATCAAGGTATGTGCTTTGTGAAAGACCTATGAGGCGTCTCGATCTATCCCTATAGATTTTGATGCCTAATATGTAAGCAGCTTCTCCAAGGTCCTTCATTGAAAAACTCTTATTCAAGTAGGCCTTAATGTTGTCCAAGAGTTCTATATCATTTCCCATCGAGTATGTCATCTACATATAATATGAGAAATGCTACAGAGCTCCCACTCACTTTCTTGTAAACGCAGGCTTCTCCATAAGTCTGCATAAACCCAAACGCTTTGATCATCTCATCAAAGCGAATGTTCCAACTCCGAGATGCTTGCACCAGCCCATAAATGGATCGTTGGAGCTTGCATACCTTGTTAGCATTCTTAGGATCGACAAAACCTTCCGGCTGCATCATATACAACTCTTCCTTAAGGTAACCGTTAAGGAATGCCGTTTTGACGTCCATCTACCATATCTCATAATCATAGTATGCGGCAATTGCTAACATGATTCGGACGGACTTAAGCTTCGCTACGGGAGAGAAAGTCTCATCGTAGTCAATCCCTTGAACTTACCGATAACCTTTAGCGACAAGTCGAGCTTTATAGATGGTGACATTACCATCCGCGTCCGTCTTCTTCTTAAAGATCCATTTGTTTTCTATCGTCACGATCATCGGGCAAGTCTGTCAAAGTCCATACTTTGTTTTCATACATGGATCCTATCTCGGATTGCATGGCTTCAAGCCATTTGTTTGAATCTGGGCCCGCCATCGCTTCTTCATAGCTCGAAGGTTCACCGTTGTCTAACAACATGATTTCCAGGACAGGGTTGCCGTACCACTCTGGTGCGGAACGTGTCCTAGTGGACCTACGAAGTTCAGTAGCAACTTGATCCGAAGTACCTTGATCATCATCATTAATTTCCTCTCCAGTAGGTGTAGGCACCACAGGAACATTTTCCTGAGCTGCACTACTTTCCGGTTCAAGAGGTAATACTTCATCAAGTTCTACTTTCCTCCCACTTACTCCTTTCGAGAGAAACTCTTTTTCCAGAAAGGATCCGTTCTTGGCAACAAAGATCTTGCCTTCGGATCTAAGGTAGAAGGTATACCCAATAGTTTCCTTAGGGTATCCTATGAAGACGCATTTTTCCGACTTGGGTTCGAGCTTTTCAGGTTGAAGTTTCTTGACATAAGCATCAGATCCCCAAACTTTTAGAAGCGATGACTTAGGTTTCTTCCCAAACCATAATTCATACGGTGTCGTCTCAACGGATTTAGACGGTGCCCTATTTAAAGTGAATGTAGCTATCTCTAGAGCGTATCCCAAAAATGATAGCGGTAAATCTGTAAGAGACATCATAGATCGCACCATATCCAATAGAGTGCGATTACGACGTTCAGACACACCGTTATTACCGAGGTGTTCCAGCGGCGTGAGTTGTGAAACGATTCCACATTTCCTTAAGTGTGTACCAAATTCGTGACTTAAATATTCTCCTCCACGATCTGATCGCAAGAATTTTATCTTTCGGTCAAGTTGATTCTCTACTTCATTCTGAAATTCCTTGAACTTTTCAAAGGTCTCAGACTTGTGTTTCATCAAGTAGACATACCCATATCTACTCAAGTCATCGGTGAGTGAGAACATAACGATATCCTCCATGAGCCTCAACACTAATTGGACCGCACACATCGGTATGTATGATTTCCAATAAGTTGGTTGCTCGCTCCATTGTTCCGAAAACGGAGTCTTGGTCATCTTGCCCATGAGGCATGGTTCGCATGTGTCAAATGATTCATAATCGAGAGACTCTAAAAGTCCATCGACATGGAGCTTCTTCATGCGCTTGACACCAATGTGACCAAAGGCGGCGGTGCCACAAGTATGTGGGACTATCGTTATCAACTTTACATCTTTTGGTATTCACACTATGAACATGTGTAACATTACGTTCGTGATTCATTAAGAATAAACCATTGACCATCGGAGCATGACCATAAAACATTTTTCTCATATAAATAGAACAACCATTATTCTCGGATTTAAATGAGTAGCCATCTCGCATTAAACGAGATCCTGATACAATGTTCATGCTCAAACTTGGTACTAAATAACAATTATTGAGGTTTAAAACTAATCCCGTAGGTAAATGTAGAGGTAGCGTCGACGGGCGATCACATCGACCTTGGAACCATTCCCGACGCCGATCGTCACCTTGTCCTTCGCCAGCCTCCGTTTATTCCGCAGCTCTCGCCGTGAGTTACATATATGAGCAACGGCACCGGTATCAAATACCCATGAGTTACTACGAGTAATCGGTAAGGTACACATCAATTACATGTATATCAAATATACCTTTAGTGTTGCCGGCCTTCTTGTTCGCTAAGTATTTGGGGCGATTCCGCTTCGGTGACCCTTCCTTTGCAATAAAAGCACTCAGTCTCGTGCTTGGGTCCATTCTTTGACTTCTTCCCAAGAATCGGCTTATCGGGCGCCGCAACATCCTTGCCGTCCTTCTTGAAGTTCTTCTTTCCTTGCCCTTTTGAACTTAGTGGCTTTATTGACCATCAACACTTGATGTTCTTTCTTGATTTCAACCTCTCACGACTTCAAGATTGAAAATACTTCGGGAATGGTCTTCACCATCCCCCGCATATTGTAGTTCATCACAAAGCTCTTGTAGCTTGGTGGGAGCGATCAAGGATTCTGTCGATGACCGCCTCGTCCGGGAGGTTAATGTCCAAATTGGACAAAGGTATTGCAACCTGCATATTTTGAGTATGTGCTCACCGATGTAACTGTTTTCCTCCATCTTACAACTATAGAACTTGTCGGATACTTCATATCTCTCGACCCGCATGAGCTTGGAAAACCATTTTCAGCTCCTCGAACATCTCATATGCTCCGTGTTTCTCAAAACGCTTTTGGAGCCCCGGTTCTAAGTCAGTAAAGCATGCCGCCGAACGAGGGAGTAATCATCAAGACGAGACTGCCAAGCGTTCATAACGCCTTGGTTCTCTCGATGGGTGCATCACCTAGCGGTGCTTCTAGGACATATTGTTTCTTGGCAGCTATGAGGATAATCCTCAGGTTCCGGACCCAGTCCGAATAGTTGCTGACATCATCTTTCAGCTTGGTTTTCTCTAGGAAAGCGTTCAAGTTCATTGTGACATTAGCGTTGGCCATTTGATCTACAAGACATTTTGCAAAGATTTTAGACTCTTGTTCATGATAATAAAGTTCATCTAATCAAATTATTTAATAAACTCCCACTTAGATTTGACATCCCTCTAGTCATCTAAGTGATACATGATCCGAGTCGACTAGGCCGTGTCCGATCATCACGTGAGACGGACTAGTCATCGTCGGTGAACATCTCCATGTTGATCGTATCTTCCATACGACTCATGTTCGACCTTTCGGTCTCTTGTGTTCCGAGGCCATGTCTGTACATGCTAGGCTCGTCAAGTTAACCTAAGTGTATTGCATGTGTAAAACTGTCTTACACCCGTTGTATGTGAACGTAAGGATCTATCACACCCGATCATCACGTGGTGCTTCAAAACGCATTTAACTTTAGCAACGGTGCACGCTTAGGGAGAACACTTTATTGAAATTGTTATGAGGGATCATCTTATTTACTACCGTCGTTCTAAGTAAACAAGATGCATAAACATAATAAACATCACATGCAATTATATAGTAGTGACATGATATGGCCAATATCATATAGCTCCTTTGATCTCCATCTTCGGGCTCCATGATCATCCTGTCACCGGCATGACACCATGATCTCCATCATCATGATCTCCATCATCGTGTCTTCATGAAGTTGTCACGCCAACGACTACTTCTACTTCTATGGCTAACGCGTTTAGCAATAAAGTAAAGTAATTTACATGGCGTTCTTCAATTACACGCAGGTCATACAAAAATAAAGAGAACTCCTATGGCTCCTGCCGGTTGTCATACTCATCGACATGCAAGTCGTGATTCCTATTACAAGAACATGATCTCATACATCACATATATCATTCATCATTCATCACAACTTTGGCCATATCATATCACAAAAAACTTGCTTGCAAAAAACAAGTTAGACGCCCTCTAATTGTTGTTGCAAGTTTTACGTGGCTGCAATAGGGTTCTAGCAAGAACGTTTTCTTACCTACGTGAAAGCCACAACGTGATTTGTCAACTTCTATTTACCCTTCATAAGGACCCTTTTCATCGAATCCGCTCCAACTAAAGTGGGAGAGACAGACACCCGCTAGCCACCTTATGCAACTAGTGCATGTCATTCGGTGGAACCAGTCTCACGTAAGCGTACGTGTAAGGTCGGTCCGGGCCGCTTCATCCCACAATACCGCTGAAGCAAGAAAAGACTAGTAGCGGCAAGCAAGTTGACAAGACCTATGCCCACAACAAAATTGTGTTCTGCTCGTGCAATAGAGAACTACGCATAGACCTAGCTCATGATGCCACTGTTGGGGAACGTTGCAGAAAATAAATTTTTTCCTACGGTTTCACCAAGATCCATCTATGAGTTCATCTAGCAACGAGTCATGGGAGAGTGATTGCATCTACATACCACTTGTAGATCGCGTGCGGAAGCGTTCAATGGAACGGGATGATGGAGTCGCACTCGCCGTGATTCGGATCACCGATGACCTAGTGCCGAACGGACAGCACCTCCGCGTTCAACACACGACGGAGCGGATGACGTCTCCTCCTTCTTGATCCCGCAAGGGGAAAGGAGAGGTTGATGATGATCCAGCAGCACGACGGCGTGGTGGTGGATGCAGCAGAACTCCGGCAGGGCTTCGCTAAGCAACTACGGGAGGAGGAGGAGGTGGAGCAGAGAGGGGAGGCGCCAAGGGCTTCCAGGGTACGACCACCCCTCCCTCCCCTCCCTTTATATAGGTGCAAGAGAGGGGGGGGGAGGGCGCAGCCTTGCCCCTTCCTCCAAGGAAGGGGTGCGGCCAAGATGGGGGGAGGAGTCCATCCTCCCCAAGGCACCTCGGAGGTGCCTTCCCCGTTAGGACTCTCCCCTCTTTCTTATCTCTAGGCGCATGGGCCTCTTGGGGCTGGTGCCGTTGGCCCATATAGGCCAAGGCGCACCCCCTACAGCCCATGTGGCCCCTCGGGGCAGGTGGACCCCCCGGTGGACCCTCGGACCCCTTTTGGCACTCCCGGTACAATACCGATAAAGTGCGAAACTTTTCCGGCGACCAAAATAAGACTTCCCATATATAAATCTTTACCTCCGGACCATTCCGAAACTCCTCGTGACATCCGGGATCTCATCCGGGACTCCAAGCAACATTCGGTTTGCTGCATACTCATATTCATACAACCCTAGCGTCACCGAACCTTAAGTGTGTAGACCCTACGGGTTCGGGAGACATGTAGACATGACCGACACGGCTCTCGGGCAATAACCAACAGCGGGATCTGGATACCCATGTTGGCTCCCACATGCTCCTCGATGGTATCATCGGATGAACCACGATGTCGAGGATTCAATCAACCCCGCATACTATTCCCTTTGTCAATCGGTATTTTACTTGCAGAGATTCGATCGTCGGTATCCCAATACCTCGTTCAATCTCAAGCACGGCAAGTCACTTTACTCGCATCAGTAATGCATGATCCGTGACCAAACACTTGGTCACTTTGAGCTCATTATGATGATGCACTCTTGAGTGGGCCCGATACCTCTCCGTCATACGGTGACAAATCCCGCCTCGATCCGTGTCAACCCAATGTACACTTTTGGAGATACCGTAACGCACCTTTATAGTCACCCGCCACGTTGTGACGCTTTGGTACACCCAAAGCACTCCTTCGGTATCCGGGAGTTACACGATCTCATGGTCTAAGGAAGAGATACTTGACATTGGAAAATCTCTAGCAAAACGAATTACACGATCTTGTGCTATGCTTAGGATTGGGTCTTGTCCATCACATCATTCTCCTAATGATGTGATTCCGTTATCAATGACATCCAATGTCCATAGTCAGGAAACCATGACTATCAGTTGATCAACGAGCTAGTCAACTAGAGGCTCACTAGGGACATATTGTGGTCTATGTATACACACGTGTATTACGATTTCCGGATAATACAATTACAACATGAATAAAAGACAATTATCATGAAGAAGGAAATATAATAATAATACTTTTATTATTGCCTCTAGGGCATATTTCCAACATGATGTTCATAAATGTTTTGGTTCTATATACTGTACGTGCTCACATGCTATCGATATGAAATGCATACCGTATTTATCATATTTACTGTTTACTCATAGATTAATAGTTAAAAATATGCTAATATTTCCAACAACAACCGCATGCAGTATCAGCTAACTTTCCATGCACAGCTACTGAGATCTATCACAGGATGAAATGCGATATATCCGCAGAAACACTGAAGCGGTACAGTATAAACTGGTGCTACTTACGCAGTAAACAGAATGCACACGCCTGCAGGCACGCACTTGTCAAAATTTACAGATTCCTCTCCACCCTCGAGTGCTCATATGCATCCAGGAGCTAAAGACCTACTAAGCCTAACAATGATATCCTACAAGAAATAGTGGAGTACTGTCGCAAAAGATTGGGTGACAAAAAAACAAGCAAACAAAACCAACAAACAAACAGCAAGAGCCTAACAATGTCAGGTTCAGGGGCATCTCACGTTCCTCCCTGGCCCTCCGTAGTAGAAGTATGTGCCCCAGCGGGCGTTGGAGCCTCCCTGGATGTCGTAGCAGCCGGGGTGGTCGGCGAGGAGCTTGAGGCCGGACGCCCGGATGATGCTGTTGTCCCAGTCCACCACCTGCAGGTTCCGGAAGTAGGCGGCGCGGTCGAACCCCTCGCCGGGGAAGTGCCCGCTGCCCATCTGCGTCGCCGTGTGGGACCCCGGCGGCCGGGTGTTGACGACCTCGCCGCCGAACTGCACCATCCTCGCGTGGTGCGCCAGGTGGGTGAACATGCCGGACGGCCAGTATCCCACCACCACGCCCGGGCCCAGCTCCAGCCACCAGTGCCCGTGCTTGGGATCCTGAGTACCCGACCATTCATCATCATGCATTTGCCATGCAGACCATCCAATTATTCTTGAAAATTACTGTAGCGATTCTGAAATGGCATTTACCTTCCATATCATCAGATTAATATCAAACTGCCTCCCGTTGTACACCGACTGTGGCGTGATAGCAGCGCCGATGGCTATCTTGTTGGTCGTCTGGACAAACCCACGGCAGTTGTGGTTGTAGCACCCCGTCTCTTGGTACGCATCAGTCTGCGAAATGCACGTTTACTTAAACTGAATCCGGGGCACTGAGACCAGGCAAAAGGTGAACATTTTGTCCGTGCAGACAATACTTACTGTCCAATAAGTGAAGAACCTAGCATTACTATCTCCATACAGCTCCGGGCTTACCTGAAAAATGAAGTGACAAGGGTTTCATGTTCTTTCTGCACGTAGTACAATGATGTTGTTTCAAGACCAAGAATCTTCTCTATCATTCATGTACCTGCCATCCAGCCTCAATGGTGTTGAGATCATGGCCGAAGGAGCCGGAGATGACCCAGATCTGTGACAGGCTGAACTCAGATGGGTCGCCTATCCTGGGTGACCACACGTTAACACTCGCTCTGGCCCCATAGTATTTCTCTGAATTCACATACCCAACTGCATGCTGCCTCCAAAAAACAGAGCTATGTTAAGAGCAGTAGACTCCAACCATTATTCAGCTAGATACTACTTGAACTTCAAAAACGTCTTACATTATGGGACGGAGGGAGTATGTTTTTCAATTTTGATAGTAACTAGCTAGGTATAGTAGGTCGAATCTTTCGCTTAGGGGAAGGGGAGTGGCACAGTAACTACGCTGCTCGAATGCAGTGGATATAAGACAAGGCAACCAAGTTACTCTAATGGTTGAGTCAAAGAGCCCATCATTCAAGACGAGTTATTTGCTCATGCATTTTTATTAGGTTAATGAACCTTCTGCACATGTACAAATTGTTTATTTAGTTGTTCCAAACCACATGGGTTCTCTTCTTGTGTGTCTGCTGAGCATCTCTTCTCCGGAGATTAAGCTCATTGGTAAACTCGATGAAGGTACATTCAACTTGATATTCATGATGAGAATCTTATGCGTGGCACTTATGCGTGTCCACAGCTTTCTAACAAAACATCAATCTTCATGCTTACCACTGGTGCTTGATTAACTAATCAATTCAGACCACCGTTCTTTTTCTTTTTTTTGCAAAAAGATCAGATCTATTATAAAGATTCACCGGAAGTACAAAACACCTCAAACATAATAAAAATTAGAAGGAAAAAAAAGGTATAGTCGGTAACTCGGATGAAAGGTTAACACTACACTTCAAAAGCCCAATATATTGCCTCTGTTCCTCTGCTATACCAAAAATTATCTGGTTTACAAATATCCTCTCCGAACCACGTCACTTATTTCCGAACGGATGTAGTAGAAAATAAGGGTGGTATTGGTTCTTCGTGCAATGGTGCCAAGTGTGCCGACACTAGACAATGTTTATGAAGGTACTACTATTTTGATTTTAATCACAGAGGGCTCCTCTGAATACCTAATTTTAGCTCAAGATGCCCAACTGAAGCACACACTAGATGCACAGAACAGGGAACCGAGTTATCGCATTGGCCCTTGGAAGTTGGAATCATTTGGCTTCTCTGTTTAATTATAACCCTACGTTTGAACCATATTCAGATTTTTGTCATTGGCTTCACAGCAAGCACAACATTCAGAGATCTTAGTTAAATTACCAATGTGCAGGACATGTCTTGGCAAATAAACTACTCCAAAACCCAGATGAGATGCACATGCTGCCAGCTGAAACTGTACTGCTAGACAGACAGGAGTCTGACCATCGTCCTGACTGAAATATTTCTATGCCCGAGTCGTGTAGTCAAGCAGAGGGTATCTAAACTGGCTGCACTAGTTGCCAATGGATCTAAAGAAAATCTTGGCCTACAGATATGAACAAAGGCAACCAGTGATCCTAGTAGCAAAGTAAAAATTAGCAATCTGGATTTTTCCCTGGTGAAGCTTCTATGGACTCATATGCAAGTAGTAACTGTTTAATTGCTGTGATTATCCTTTTCCTGAGTAGTACAGGCTTCTCTTTTGTAGCTTTTCCAGGTGCCACAAGCCCCAACACTAGAAGTTCATTCCCATATTCTTTTTACAGAGCAAACTACAGAACTAATTTGGTTTGTTCACATGATGCCTTTTTTTTCTTTCTCATTCCCTTTTCCTTGGCGTAATAGTGCAGAGGTGCTGTCATCATAGGTGTACAGTACTATTTACAGACAATTTTAGACCTACCACTGAAATAAACGGCATTTACGGAAATGAAAAATTATATCTATGACATATTAACATTATTGTAAGTGCTCGTCCAAGAGCACTTCTGCTCCGGTACACCCCCCCTAAACACATAGACGGCCCAGATTAATCCATACCTCGTAAGACATTATTGTAAGTGCTCGTCCAAGAGCACTTCTGCTCCGGTACACCCCCCCTAAACACATGGACGGCCCAGATTAATCCATACCTCGTAAGGGCATGATGGTCATATATTAAAAATCATTCGTCCGCTGTATACGTGTACAGTGAGATGGGCCGGCCCATCTTTCCCTTTTTTTTTCTGATTTTATAAATCCAGAAAAAAATGTGATCCTGACAGGAATCGAACCAGGTACTTACTGGTATGTAGTTGGACGTGGTAACCAACCAGCCGACTTGAGCACTTGTGTTTAGATAATTCTTTCTCGTCCTTTTCTTCTTTCCTCTTTCCTCTTTCTTATTTCCTTTTTCTTGTTTTTTCAAACGTTTTTTTGGGTTTTCATTTCCCTTTTTTTTCTTTTTCGTTTTCTTTTCCTTTTTATGTTCCTTTTTGTTTTACTTTTTCTTTTGCAATGTGCAAACTTTTTCAGTTTCCTTTATAAAAAATCAATGAACCTTTTTTTAATATTGATGATTTTTTTTCAAAGTCGATGAACTTTATTCAAGATTGATGATTTTTTTTCTAAATTGATGAACCTTTCTCAAGATGAATATTGTTTTTTCAAAGTAGATGATTTTTTTTCAAAATCGATGGGATTTTTTTCAAAATTGATAAACTTTTGCAAAATAGATGATTTAAAAAAACCGTGAACTTTTTTCAAATCCTTGTACTTTTTTTTATCAAAATCCATGGGTTATTTTTAATACATGGAATTTTTAGTTTATGGACATTTTGCAAATCCGCTTATTTTTTTCAATTCCATGAACTTTTCCAAAAGGGCGAACCTTTTTTTTATAGTCAATGGTCAATGGTCAACTTTTTGTCCAGGTCAACCATGAAGAAGTTTTCTTTTGGTCGAACCATGAAGAAGCGATCGAGCTTATGCTCTTGACGAGCGGCAGCTGATCGCTCGTGTAGTTTGGCCGGCCTATCAAAGGTGGTGTTCAAACGATGCGTTCACTAAGTAGCGCAGAAAGCGGTGACTAGGCGCTCCCACTGTACAGGGAGTAGCGTCGCACAAACCGGCGCACACACCCCTTCGTCCAAGGTCTGGCCCATTTTCCTTTTGTATTTTTATCTTTGAAAAAATAGGTGCATGAAGTAGGATTCAAACTATGGACCTTTGTGATTACTTCCACCCACTATAACAAACTAGGATAGCTCACTTCTTGCGTCTAATTACTTCTTTTTTAGAGCATCTTCTCAGTCTGTTTTTTCTTTTGCTTTTGTTTGGCCTTTTTTATTCCATTTTATTCATTTTTTATTTATCTTTGTTTCTTCTTATTTTCATTTTATTAAATTCGTGATTTTTTAAATCTATGAGCTTATTTTAAGGATGTTGAGAAATAACATGCTCCTAGACGAAACCTTCTGGCCTACCAGATACTCTTTGTAGAACATGGTATAGTTTTGGACATCATTCAAATGATCCCAACTTTTGTAGGAAGGTGGGCATTGCCCATGGTAGGCATCAGTGATAGGTTTGAATGACTTCTGACACCGTATGCAAGTTGCGACACGTCCGATCATTTATCGGTCTTTTTTCACCGGAAAAACTCTAAAAAATGCAAAACTTGTTGAGAATCCAAAAAACTTAGCTTGGTGTCTTGAATTGGTCATACAAGGCCATGAAAAAAGTTGGGGCCATTTCAAGGATGTCAAGAAACAACGTGCTCTCAAACAGAGCCTTCTGGCAACCGAACACCCTTCATTGAACATGGTCTAGATTTGGACATTCTTGAAATGACCCCAACTTTTTGAAGTAGATGAGCATGCCCATGGTAGACATCCATGTCAAGTTTGAATGATTTCTGACACCGTATGCAAGTGGCGACACGTCTGGCCATTTATCGACCTTTTTTGGCCGAGGAAACTCTAGAAAACGCAAAATTCATAAAAAAAAACAACTTGGCATGGTGCACTTAGTTGGCCATACAAGGTCATATAAAAAATTGGGGCAATTTCATGGATGTCGAAACACAACGTGCTCTCAGACGGAGCTTCGACCTACCTGAACACCCTCATTTGAACATGGTTAGTTTTTAGATATCCTTCAAAAAACCACAACTTTTCCAAGAAGGTGAGCATGCACATGGTAGGCATATATGCCAAGTTTGAACGATTTTTGACACCGTATGCTAGTTGCGACACGTTCGGCAATTTATCGCCCTCTTTTGACAAAGAAATCTCCAGAAAATGTAAAATTTTTAGAAAACCAAAAAACCTTGGCATGGTGCCTTGAATTCTTCATACAAGCCAGTGAAAAAAATAGGTCATTTGATGGATGTCGAGAAAAAACATGCTCCCAAACGGAGCCTTCTTACCTACCCCTACACCCTACGTTGAAAATGGTGATTTTTTCTACACGAATACAAAAAAATGTTCGAGAAAATTCAAAAAAATTCTTTCAAATTTTTATTCGTATTTTTCTTGAAGTTCCAAATTTAATAGTGATTTTCCTAAAATGTTAAATCAAAAATGTTCGTGTGGAAAATTTTGTTTGCTCTTTGTAAAAATGTTTGTGTTTTGACATTATGAGCAATTTGAAAATACAAATACATTCTGAGGAATTCATAAAATGTTCGCATTTTGAAGTAATTATTCGTAGTTTCAGAAAATGTCCGTGTTTTCAGTTTTGTTTCTCTTTTAAGAAAATGTTCATATTTAAAAAAAAATGTTTGTAGTTTCAAGAAATGTTCTCGTTTTCGATTCTGCTCTTATTTTTCTAAAACAAAGTTTGAGAGTCTGAAACATTGCTCACTAAACGTTTGAATTTTAAAAAAAAATGTTCACAGATTGTGAAATTTTTTGGGTTTAAAACATATTTACTTTGTCAAATAGAAATTCACATATGAAATTTTGAAAAACAATAAATCGTTTTTGGGCTAGTGATGTTATGCACTCGCGGGAGCTTGTGTGTTAGATCCGCGCACCCATTTTAGTATTTGTGAATTGGTGTTAAAGTGTTGCCGCTCTCGCTAATTCTTTAGAAGTGACACTGCTATTGTGCCGGTTGAATTAGGCAGGCGAAGTGGCTACCAGCGTTAGGAATTATATACCTGGCCATGAGTTTGATACCCATCTAGGGCGCAATTTTTGTTGATTTTCCAGCCCAAATGGGCCGGCCCAGGTTAGCTGTGCCTGTGTCGTATTCCAGCGTAGAGGAGGTCCTCCGAACGTATGGCACATTCCAGCGTATGTACGAAAATGACTACGATTTATCAAAAGTCTAAATTACCCTTTATATGCTTTGTGAGGAGGGTGTACCGAAGCGTTTATTTTTATCCATGAGAATGGAGGCAGGAGACAGTAGAGTGTGCAAAGCGACCAACCTCATGGCCGCTGCTGGTGGAATCACGGCGGGTGGTCCGGCGTGGCGGCTTCCTGCCGTACCTCCTGAGGGAGCTGGCTCTGAGCAGATCTTTCTCCGTCGTCCGCCGCAGCGCCACCGTCCCTTCCGGGCACGCCTCGCCGGTGGCATGCCACGCCTGCACCACCACCGCTCCGGCAATGGTGGAGTTGTAGTTCTTGGGCCTCTCCGGCGGGTCCTAGTTAAGTTAGGCATCCAACTAGCTTAGCAACACTTCTCACACGAGGGAGAGGCACAACACTTCTCACAAAGAAATGCTTTTAATTACCAGAGGCTTCTGCCCCTTGAGCATCGGGTGGTCGAATGCGGGCTGGAGGTGAGAGGGGACGCAGTCGATTAAATCACCATCCGGGCTCTGCAAAGCAAACAAGCATTCCATTGTAACCACAAACAAACAGATGGAGAGAAGAATGCGCAGTGCAGAACTAGTTTCACTTTGAGGTACAGATGGCAACCTTGATGGTCTTGAGGGGGGGCTTGTTGAGCCTGTCGAGGAGAGCTCTGATCCTCCGGTGCTTGAGCGGCTCCCGCCCTGGCCTCAGGCTTGCGGTGGCGTTGCCGGTGCTGTGCCCGGAGGTGGCCACTGCGGAAGTGGAGGGGAGCAGGAGGAGGAGGAGGAGCAAGGGAACAAAGTGGAAACTCCAAGCCATGCTTCCACGGCTTGTCCGCTTGTGTGTATCTACCTATCTAGTCGCGGTGGCGCCGGAACCGGAGCGGGGAACCGAGGATGGTGGTAGTAATAGCATGTGGTTGTCTTGTTCCTTGCACTCCACAGCCTTTTGAAGTGAGCAATTGCTTCACCAGCCTGTTTTTACAATTGGTGCGACTGGCTATAGCTAGGACCAAGCTAGGACCAGGGTGATACCAGCGACAGTGAGTGAGTGGCTGCTACTGAGACCATTTTACGTTTTCTCTCTCTTTGTTTTTAGAGCTCCCGAGGGCCGGCCATCCGGCAAAGATGGAGCCGATGGAAGTTCCCAAAGTTAAGTTAGGTGGGCATTTATTTACGGGTGGCCATGAGACCCTGCGTCGCCAACAAGCCGTGCAGCAAAAGCAAAGGGCGGGGGGGCCTTGGCCTGGCCATGGGGGTGCAGCTGCGGAGCTGCAGGACCAGGACGAGCCCAAAGCTATTTACTGCTACGTCTGCATTCCTCAAAACTTTGCGGCAGCAGTGCTCGCTTGTGCCAGGAATGAAAAGACGGTAGAGTCGCAGCTCCACTTTCCGCGGGCTCCAAAGATTTTGACCACACAAGTCCTAGGGATTTTGAGAGATCTCCGTCGTTTCGTTTGGACCGATCTAGTTCTGTGGTGAACAACGCTGGTGGTTGCCGGCGACCACAGGGACAGCCGGATCAGGGATCTATGATTCATTCAGCTCTGAGACGGGCACTGAAATCGTCCTTGTTCTTGAAAAAAGAACTGCATGCTCTTGCTGGCTCGGAAGACATGGAACGTGGGCAGACGCTACGTCCATTCTATTAATAGTACTCCCTCCGGTCATTTTTACTCTGCATATTAGGTTTGTCCAAAGTCAATCTCATCCAACTTTGATCAAGTTTATCTAAAAAATTATAGACATTCACATAACAACATCAATATCATTAGATTCATCTTGGAATATATTTTCATATTATATTTATTAGATATTACGGATACTAATAATTTCCAATATAAATTTGGTCAAACCTAGCAAAGTTTGACTTTCGGCAAATCCAATGTGCAGAGTAAAAAGGACCGGCGGGAGTACAAGATAGACCATTCTCCACGGTGGAGCTGGAATCGGCACTTAAAAGCATCTTCAACACACGCACAAAAACTACTCCGCGCGTTAAAATCCGGGTTTTTTGGGCGCCGGACAGCTCCAACAGACGCTGTAAAATAGTGCACGCGCAAAAAAGGATTGGGCACGCGCTAAAAAGAGCTATCAGAAGCTGCAAATTTTAGGGCCGGATTGTGCGCGCTTCACAATTTGCACTGCGTGTTTTTTGGGCGCGCGTTTTTACGCATCTGCTAAACCAATGTTGGGTCCGGTGCTCAAAAAATGCTACAGTGACGCGCTAGAACTATTTTAGCACGCGAAACTTTTATGCGCCTGTTGGAGACGCTCTAAGCCACTCGCACTAATACTGCGCCGGGCCCTGATGGTTTTCCGGTTAAATTTTTCAAGAAATTCCGGCCTTTGGTAAGACGGCGGATGTTAGAACTTTTAGATGATTTCACAAAGGGAAGAGTCGATATCAAGGGCCTAAACTACGCCATCATTGGTGTGTTTGTGGAGATATCTTGTGATACTTCTGCACCTCCAGCATCTTCGCCTCGTGTCCCTCGCGTCGCTCTCGCGGGGGGAGGGGGGGGGGGGGGGAGGGAGGAGGGGGACCCTAGCCTCCACCCCGCGCCCGCCTCCTACACCATCCCCTCCCCTCGCCGCGTGGGGTTGGCTCCGGGGCGGCTGCGCGGGCACGGATCTATCGCGGATCTGGTCCTGCGGGCACGGTCTCGGCCTCCCCTGCTCGGTCGGCGGGTCTCAGTGGGGGGACTTCTCCTTGCCGGGATCTGGCAGCGGCAACCCGGATCATCCAGATCCCGGCAGGGATGGCGGCGGCCCGTGCACGAGAGATGAAGGTCTTCAAACGGATCTGGGTGAAAGCCTGCTATTGGCTATTGCCAAGGCCGGCGATGGCGGCGCTGTCTGCGTCGTTCCCTTTCTGAAGGCATCGCCATTGAGAAGTTCAAGGCCACTCTCTGCTACCTTCGGGGGAAACCCTAGATTAGTAGATCGGATGACGGCGGCTCTCTGGTGTCCTTTCCCCCTTGGGGGCGTCATTCTTGGAGGTGCACACGGGCTCGAGGGACCGGAGGGCGGTGTCTTTGGTGGACGCGTGCTTCATCTTACACATTGATGGTGGCGGATCTCGGCGGCATGGCACTGTGGAGACTCGGCGTCTGATGCGCGGAGATGGACTCGCGCAGGAGGAGGAAGTTGTCTAGCGTCATGGTGGCGTTGATGGCAGAGAGTCCTGGCAAGGTTGATGTATCAGTTCTGCTCTGAGGATGGACTGATGGAAGATGGAAGTGACGGCCCTTGCAGCGTGCGATACTCACTGGGAGTGTGCCAGACCGATGTGGGACCCATTCCAGGTAGTGGCTTGGATCGGATACCCGGCTTTAGATGTTAGGTTTTGGTGCGATGTCTGTTTGGTATTAGGCCCGGACATTCGACACACCTTCATCAAGGGGATAGGAGTAGCAACAGCGTTGCCAAGTTGGTGGCTTCAGGCGTATTAATAATATGGCTGATAATTAATAATATGGTTGCATGCATCGTCCAGATGCAGAGGTCGGGGGTTCATCCTCCTTTTCCAAAAAAAACTACGCCATCATTACCCTGCTTCCTAAGACTCAAGGGGCGAAGCTTATTAAGCCGTTCAGACCCATTGCACTGATCAATGTTGGTTTCTGCCTGTTAGTCAAGGGGTTTGCCACTCGGCCGACGCCGATTGTGAACCAGATTATCAGCCAAAGCCAATCAACCTTTATCCAAGGTCGCAACATCCTCGAGGGGATCTCGATACTTCATGAGGTCCTTCATTCAGTAAATCAACAAAATGAGAGCTTCCTTATACTGAAATTGGATTTTGAGAAGGTATATGACTGCTTTAAGCAGGAATTCCTCAAAGAAATCATGGGACCGAAAGGTTTTTCACCACTGTGAGTGAGTTGGATCATCCAAATGGTCAGGGGTGGCCAGACGGTCATCAACGTTAACGGGAAGCTGGGACCATATTTTCGTAATTGAAAAGGGGTCATGCAAGGTGACCCCCTATCCCCATTGCTTTTCAACATAGTGGTTGAAGCCTTGGCGGTCATCCTAGACCTAGAGGGAGCTTGGAAGGCTGGTCACATTCAGGGAGTTTTCCCAGAGCTGAGTGAGGAGGGTATTACTCATTTGCAATACGCCGACGACACATTGATTATCATTAAGAATGATCATGTCAGCCTAGTGAACTTGAAGTTTAAAAGATTGTGGATGTCGCCTAGAGTGAGGGGGGTGAATAGACGCTTTAACATAATTACAGTTTAGACTTGAACAAATGGGAATAAAACTAGCGTTTAATTTGTCAAGCATAAAACCTAAATTGACTAGGATCACCTATATGCACCAACAACTTATGCTAAGAAAGATAAACAACTAAGTGATAGCAAGATATATATATATATATATATATATATATATATATCATTTCATACTATGGCTATCATAAAGTAAAGTGCATAAGTAAAGGGCTCGGGTAAGAGATAACCGAGGCACGTGAAGACGATGATGTATCCCGAAGTTCACACCCTTGCGGATGTTAATCTCCATTTGGAGCGGTGTGGAGGCACAATGCTCCCCAAGAAGCCACTAGGGACACCGTTGTCGGTGTCAAAACCGGCAGATCTCGGGTAGGGGGGCCCAAGCTGTGAGCCTGTGAGTCTAAGGATCAGTGGTAACAGGGGACGATGGGGACACAATGTTTACCCAGGTTCGGACCCTCTTAATGGAGGTAAAACCGTATGTGCTGCTTGATTGTATTCGATGAGTACATGGATTACAAGAGTTGATCTACCTCAAGATCGTAATGGCTAAACCCTAACTGCTAGCCTATGATTATTCTGATAGCCTCTACGGACTAAATCCTCCGGTTTATATATACACCGGAGGGGCCTAGGGTTGTACAGAGTCGGTTTGCAGAAGAAGGAATAGTACATCCGGACACCAAACTTGCCGTCCACGCATACAGGAGTCCTACCCGGACACGGGGGATGGTCTTCTGCTTTTATCTTCACGGCCCATCAGTCCAACCCATATTGAATAGACCGGACACTTGAGGACCCCCGAATCCAGGACTCCCTCAGTAGCCCCCGAACTTGCCTTCAATGACGATGTAGTATCCGGCTTAGGTCTTCGGATTTGCAAGGCGGGTTCTTCTCCATACCTCGGACTGACGACGGTCTGGTCTTGACCTTCATGTTCCGCCTTTATGATTCCTTCATGTCGTCGCCCCGGTTTCCATGCGCCGGGCGAATGCGAACGGTCCATAATTTTTCACAAATAAGCCCCTTACCATGCACATGGGCATCTATATAAAGATATTAGATCCCCATATGTCGTCCCACATTGCCCAAAGAACATCGGAGCAAACCACGAAAAACTTCAAAACATGGCGAGCGCTCCTAGCTGTTCCTCGCGCCCACATGGCCCTCAAGAGGGTGATTGGCGAAGCTGCTCAGTGTCTCACCTCCAGCTAAATCGACTTCAGACGCAGGGATATCTCCCTCTCACAGATCTAGTCTCTGTGCAAGTGGGATTGGCCTCGATTGGCAATGATGTGCTAGCAGAGAATTTCCCCAACCCCAACAAGGAGGAGAGGGTGTGCTTTGTCTCATTTCTTCTGCGAGGATTAGGATTTCCGATCCACCCCTTTCTCAGAGGTCTATTGGAGTTCTACGGGATCTAGCTGCACAACCTCACACTAGGTTCTATCATGCACATCTCAGGTTTTGTTGCTCTCTGCGAACTGTTTTTAGGCTGCGAGGCTCATTTTGAACTATGGAGAAAGTTATTTTGCCTCATTCCTCGTCATCGAGGGGGTTCCATATTTGAAGTGGGCGACGCCGAAGTATGGCGCATAGCCGGATCAGGTTACCCTGTCGGAACTCCTAAGGAGGTATCCCAAGAATGGTCTTCGGAATGGTTTTACATTGAGGACGTTCCCCTTCCAGACCCAGTTCTGCGTGGACTCCCCGAATTCTCTAGTGCTCCTTTGAAGAAATGCCTCAATTGGCACCCCCAGAGTCCCAAGGAAGAAGACATTGCAGAAGTGAATAGGTTGGTCGGCAAGGTCAGATTACTTGCTTATTCCGAACTCTCGATAATCGAAGTCATGGCCATCGCGATAAAGCGATGTATTCAGCCCCTCCAGTCCAGAGTGACCCCTTTATGGTGTTACAACGGAGATGATGACGCATCTCGTTACAGGCGCAAGGGCCCGGATACCCCAGGCGAACTAGCCATCATCCTGGCCAATATTTATAAGGGGGAGAAAGAAGACTTCCTCCATTTAAATTGTCGGGAAGGTTTTTCCATGTATAACCCCATTGAATGGGTAAGTTTCTGATTATCAGCACTGTTCTACCTCGTTATCGAGGTATGCTAATCAAAATGTTCTGGTTGTCTTAAAGCAGACCTGGAGGAAGGTGGTCGAAAATGTTCATTGCCCCTTCCCACAGCCAGAAGATTATGCCCGCAATGAAGACCCCGGGCTCTGCGAGGATCCGGATATATTCATAGAGTTTGATGATGGAGTCTTTTACCAAGCGAGCCTTGATGGCTCAGAAGTGGCTATTATGGCCGACTACCCCGGCCTTCTTCCTTTTGCCATTGTAAGTATTCGGAAAGCATCCTTAAAGAAGGAGCCCCGACTTGCATCTCACCCATCACACTGAATTATGCTTTTATAGAATCGGCGCTCAACACGTTGCACTCCATCGAGAGTGGTCTCTAGGATGGCAGCATCTACGCAGGGCGAGCGTTCAAAACGGAAGGAAGCCGGAAGCAGCGCCGAGCCCCCTCCTTCATCAAAGAGGTATAACTTTTGACACGTGCCTAGGTATAAAACCAGATTGTCATACTTCTCCTCCCATCTTGTTTCAGGAGGAGCACACGACAAACCGTGTCTAAATGCCCTGCTAGCCGAGCATCAGCTAATCCAGCTCCGGACTCATCAACTAGGACGAGAACTGATACAGAAGCAATGCCAGATCAACCCCCTCATGAGGATTCGAATGACGTATCCGTCATGAATTCCGAGGTGGAGAGCGTGATGAAACATCGACGACTAAAAGAGGCCATGCGCGCTCTAGTTTTTACAGAGCAGGAATTTTCTGCCCTCAGCTCCGTGGATGCATATATCCGAGCTGCCCGGGACGGACTTGCTGGAGTTACACAACTATTTTCAAAGGATATGCATGGAATAATGTGTGTAAATTTAATAGATATATGCCAGTAGCCCCCGAGACTTGAAGCGGTTAGGCTAACTGATTAAAGGATTGTTATGACTGCAGGCTCTCAAAGAGAAGAACAACATGCTTTCCTAGGAGCTTAAGACAAGCCAGACAAAGCTGAATGCCGCCACCACAGAGCTGGAGGAAATGAAGAAAGCCACAATGACCATTGACCAAAAGAACAAACTTGAGGAGGAAAAGGATAGACAAGCCGAAGAGATAAAGAGCTTAAAGGCTCAGTTATCGGATGCACAAAAAGAGAATAAAAAGTTGAAAGGCGGCATATTTGGTATGACCTTCTGAACCATCCAAGGGACTCATAATATCCCATAATTCGGATTGTCATAATGCTATTGTTGCAGGTCTGTTAACCGGGCGGCCTGAAGAGGAAGTATCCGGATTTCAAGGTGACGTGCTAAAAGAGCTGTCTGTGGTGCATGAGCGGGCCCGGAAAGCCATGAGAAGTATGGCCAAGGCTCTATGGCCATCTGATACCCCTCCAGAAAGTATGGAGAGGTTGGCCAACCTGTTCAAAGGTGCCCGGCGCCAGTTTGAGCTATGGAAGGCGTCCGCATGCCGGAAAGGTGCACGACAGGCATGGGTGATGGTGAAAACGCGCTACACCGGGCTTGATCCGAATCATATGGCCCGAGTTGGACCTCAGGGACAGGACGGAAAGGAGATTCCCGTGAAGTTGGTATATGACCAAGTGAGCATAGCTGCGAAATATTCGCAAGAAGACTGTAGCTTAGACAGTCTTATAGATGACATAGATAAAGAGTAGGCGTTCGATTCAATGTATCAATGTACTCTACCATCGAACTTATCTCCAACCGAACATGTCCAAAATTTTTCATCGCAGGCCTTCGACTTCAACCTCCGAACCAAGAAGGTGGAGTGCTTTCGGGTATCATGTTGGAATGTAAAAAAGATATATTATGTCCGGAAACTAGGCAATCCAGTCATATTGCTCAAACAGACAAAATTTTTCTTGGGGAGTTATGTTATATTACTATTTGACATAAGAAACATCTTCGAGGGAAAATAGTTGCGTTAAGGGCACCTTTCCTTGGGTTGGCATGATTAATTATGCATGCTGAGGCTTTGATCCGAATTACGGGGAGCCTATCCCATATTTGATAGAAGAATTACGTAAACGTAAACAATGTGTCGTTTCTTGCGGACCAATTATTCTCTTAAGAACACTAGTTTCGGCTTCACCCGTCTGAGGCATAGATCCAGATTACCTGGTTGTAACAATCGCAGAGGTACTCCCTTTACACCCTAGCCGAACAATCGTGAACGTAAGGTATAAACATAGGAGCAAGGCAACCCAGCTTGGCAAAAACTTAAGTCATAGAGGTGGATATGATGGCAAAAGATTTATAGAGCAAACGACGTAAACAGAGGAAGCAACAAGCTTTTAGTAAGAAGCTTCGTCAAAGAAGCCCCCAGTTGTAATGGGGTGTATACATTAAAAGATGTGTACCCCTAACAGTTCGGTAGATCCGAACATACCCTGGGATATAGAAAGGAAAAAGAAAAAAAGAAAAAGAGAAAAGGGAGCCTAGTCAAAGAAAAAAAGAAAAGGGTGCGGCCGAACTATCCGTAGAATCGTCGGAGCCGAGTAGCGTTCCATGGATTCGGCTCAAGGCGATTATCCAATGCATTACGAAGGCGATAGGCTCCTCCCGTGAGAACTTCATCTATGATGAAGGGGACCTCCCATTTGGTTTGAGCTTGTCCTTCTTCCTCTACGGGAGACGCAAGACGAGGTCGCCGACGTTGTATGTTTTGGCCCGCACTTCTTTGCTTTGGTATCGCCTGGCCTATTGTTGATAAAATGTGGAACGGGCTTGTGCAATATCACGCTCCTCTTCAAGGCCGTCCAGATCGTCCTGCCGATCGAGCTCGGCTTCTCGCTCTTCGTACATGCGCACTCGAGGTGAGTCATGAATAATGTCGTAGGGCAAGACAGCTTCTGCGCCGTACACCATGAAGAAAGGTGTGTATCCGGTCGTTCGGTTAGGCGTAGTCCGCAGCCCCTAGAGCACGGAATCGAGTTCCTCAACCCAGTGCTTATCTGACTCCCGTAGGGAGCGCACCAGTCTCGGTTTAATGCCGCTCATTATCAGGCCATTGGCCCTTTCAACCTGACCGTTAATTTGAGGGTGGTAGACGGATGCATAGTCGAGTTTAATGCCCATGTTAGCGCACCAGTTTTTCACCTCATCGGCTGTAAAATTGGAGGCATTATCAGTGATGATGCTGTGCGGGACACCATAGCTGTATACCATGCCGGATATAAAGTCGATCACTGGCCTTGCCTCAGTCGTTTTTACTGGGTTGGCCTCTATCCACTTAGTGAATTTATCCACCATAACCAGTAACTATTTCTTTTGTGGCTTCCCCCTTTAAGGGGTCCGACCATATTGAGCCCCCAGACCGCAAAAGGCCAAGCAATGGGGGTTGTTCTTAAGGCAGTGGGAGGCATGTGACTTTGATTGGCGAAAAGCTGACATCCCACACAATGTTGGACAAGGGCTTGTGCGTCTGCTCGGGCTGTTGGCCAGAAAAAACCTGTCTGGAAGGCCTTGCTTATGAGGGGCCGAGCTGCAGCGTGATGGCCGACCAGACCAGCATGTATTTCATCCAAGAGTTGTCGTCCCTCCTCTTCGGAGATGCACCTTTGGAGAACTCCGGTAGTGCTTTTCTTATATAGTTCACCTTCGTGAACTTTATAGGCTTTAGAATGCCGAACTATGTGATGAGCCTCATTTTGATCATCAGGAAGTTCCCACCTATTAAGGTAGGTCAGGAAGGGTTCGGTCGATGGAGCAATAACGGCCATGATCTCATAAGCGGAGGGTATTATTTCGGTATCCGAACCCCCGATGATATCTCAGACATTGTGTTCGGCATTGGGGGCGTGACCAGTCCGCATTTAGTGTCTCCACTCGCCCCGCTGCCACGGATGGCTTGAAGAGCCTTTCCACAAAGGTGTTAGGCAGGACGGGGTCACGCTTGGTGCCCATGTGAGCAAGGATGTCCGCTGCCTGGTTACTGTCTCGAGCGACGTGATGAAATTCAAGCCCCTCAAAACGAGCCGATATTTTTAATATGGTGTTTCGATATGCCACCATTTTTGGATCTTTCGCGTCGAACTCTCCATTTACCTGAGATATTGCGAGGTTTGAATCACCACGTACCTCTAGGCGTTGTATGCCCATGGAGACAGCCATGCGGAGGCCATGTAGAAGTGCCTCATATTCGGCTGCATTATTGGAGTCCGTATACATGATCTGCAGCACGTAACGGACTTTGTCCCCCGTAGGGGATGTCAAGATGACGCCAGCCCCCAGTCCAGCTAGCATTTTAGAGCCGTCGAAGTACATGATCCAGTTGGAGTAAGGACTGTACTCTTTGAGGAGCTCGGCTTCCGTCCACTCAGCGACGAAGTCGGCAAGCACCTGGGATTTAAATAGCTCGGCATGGCTTGTATGTTATTTCAAATGGTAAGAGCTCAATGGCCCATTTAGCTATGCGGCCGGTGGCGTCCCTGTTATTTATAATGTCGTTAAGTGGTACTTTGGATGCCACCATGATCAAACACTCTTGAAAATAGTGTCGGAGTTTTCAGGATGCCATAAAGACCGCGTAAGCTATCTTTTGGTAATGAGGGTACCAGGATTTACATGGTGTAAGGACCTTCGTTACGTAATACACTGGCTTTTGGATGGGGAATTTATGTCCCTCTTCCCCTTGTTCGACGACGAGTACAACGCTCACTACCTGGTGAGTTGAGGATATATAAAGCAACATAGGCTCGCCAACACTTGGGGTGGCTAGGATTGGGTTGCCTGCTAATAAGTTTTTTATTTCTTCCAATCCGGTTGTGGCCGCATCCGTCCATTCAGAGTTGTCGGTGCGTCGAAGCAACCTGTAAAGTGGTAATGCTATCTCCCCTGATCTAGGGATGAAGCGGCTCAAAGTCGCCATGCGCCCTGCTAGTTTTTGGACCTGCTTTAAGTCTGTTGGTATAGTCAATTGCGACAAGGCTCGGATTTTAGCTGGGTTTGCTTCAATTCCTCTATGGGAGACGATGAACCCTAGTAGCTTCCTGGCTGGGACGCTGATGAGCCACAAGTATAGGGGATCAATTGTAGCTCTTTTCGATAAGTAAGAGTGTCGAACCCAATGAGGAGCAGAAGGAAATGGTAGTGGTTTTCAGCAAGGTAATGTCTGCAAGTGCTGAAATTGTAAATAATAGAGTAGTTTGATAGCCAGATAATTTGTAACAAGCAGGTAATGATAGTAGTAACCAAAGTGCAGAAAGGTAGCCCAATCCTTATGAGGCAAAGGACAGGCCAAAATGGTCTCTTATAGTAAGCAAAGCATTCTTGAGGGTACACGGGGATTTCATCTAGTCACTTTCATCATGTTGGTTTGATTTGTGTTCGCTACTTTGATAATTTGATATGTGGGTGGACCAGTGCTTAGGTGCTATTCTTACTTGAACAAACCTCCTACTTATGATTAACCCTCTCCCAAGCATCCGCAACTATGAGAAAGTATTAAGAAAAAATTCTAACCATCGCATTAAACTTTTGGATCCAATCGGTCCCTTACAGAGTAGCGCATAAACTAGGGTTTAAGCTTCTGTCACTGTCGCAACCCATCGTCTAATAACTGTTGGGGAACGTTGCAGAAAATTAAAAATTTTTCTACGGTTTCACCAAGATCCATCTATGAGTTCATCTAGCAACGAGTCATGGGAGAGAGATTGCATCTACATACCACTTGTAGATCACGTGGAGGAAGCGCTCAATGGAACGGGATGATGGAGTCGCATCGCCGTGATTCAGATCACCGATGACCTAGTGTCGAATCTGACAGCACCTCCGCTGCTCAACACACGTGACGGAGCGGATGACGCCTCCTCCTTCTTGATCCAGCAAGGGGAAGGAGAGGTTGATGATGATCCAAAGCAAGACGACGGCGTGGTGGTGGATGCAGCAGAACTCCCAGGCTTCGCTAAGCAACTACGGGAGGAGGAGGAGGTGTAGCAGGGAGAGGGAGGTGCCAGGCCTTCAGGGGTGCGGCTGCCCCTCCCTCCCCTCCCTTTATATAGGTGCAAGAGGGGGGAGGCGCAGCCTTGCCCCTTCCTCCAAGGAAGGGTGCGGCCAAGGGGGGGGGGGAGGAGTCCATACTCCCCAATGCACCAAGGAGGTTCCTTCCCCCTTTAGGACTCTCCCCTCCCCAAGTCTCCTTGGCGCATGGGCCTCTTGGGGCTGGTGCCCTTGGCCCATATAGGCCAAGGCACACCCCCTACAGCCCATGTGGCCCCCCAGGGAAGGTGGACACCCTGGTGGACCCCCGGACCCCTTACGGCACTCCCGGTACAATACCGATAATGCGCGGAACTTTTCCGGCGACCAAAATAAGACTTCCCATATATATAAATCTTTGCCTCCGGACCATTCCGGAACTCCTCGTGACGTCCGGGATCTCATCCGGGACTCCGAACAACATTCAGTTTGCTGCATACTCATATTCATACAACCCTAGCGTCACCGAACCTTAAGTGTGTAGACCCTACGGGTTCGGGAGACATGCAGACATGACCGAGACGGCTCTCGGGCAATAACCAACAGCAGGATCTGGATACCCATGTTGGCTCCCACATGCTCCTCGATGGTCTCATCGGTTGAACCACGATGTCGAGGATTCAAACAACCCCGTATACAATTCCCTTTGTCAATCGGTATTTTACTTGCCCGAGATTCGATCGTCGGTATCCCAATACCTCGCTCAATCTCAACCCGCAAGTCACTTTACTCGCATCAGTAATGCATGATCCCGTGACCAAACACTTGGTCACTTTGAGGTCATTATGATGATGCACTACCGAAAGTGGGCCCGGTGATACCTCTGCAATACGGAGTGACAAATCCCAGTCTCGATCCGTGTCAACCCAATGTACACTTTCGGAGATACCGTAATGCACCTTTATAGTCACCCGATTCGCTGTGACGTTTGGTATACCCAAAGCACTCTTACGATATCCGGGAGTTACACGATCTCATGGTCTAAGGAAGAGATACTTGACATTGGAAAAGCTCTAGCAAAACGAGCTACACGATCTTGTGCTATGCTTAGGATTGGGTCTTGTCCATCACATCATTCTCCTAATTATGTGATCCCGTTATCAATGACATCCAATGTCCATAGTTAGGAAACCATGACTATCTGTTGATCAACGAGCTAGTCAACTAGAGGCTCACTAGGGACATATTGTGGTCTATGTATTCGCACGCAGTATTACGATTTCCGGATAATACAATTATAGCATGAATAAAAGACAATTATCATGAACAAGGAAATATAATAATAATACTTTTATTATTGCCTCTAGGGCATATTTCCAACAGTCTCCCACTTGCACTAGAGTCAATAATCTAGTTACATTGTGATGAATCGAACACCCATAGAGTTCTCGGTGTTGATCATGTTTTGCCCATGAAGAGAGGTTTAGTCAACGGATCTGCGACATTCAGATCCGTATGCGCTTTGCAAATTTCTATGTCCCCACCTTGAAAATTTTCATGAATGGAGTTGAAGCGACGCTTGATGTGCTTGGTCTTCTTGTGAAACCTGGGCTCCTTGGCAAGTGCAATAGCTCCAGTGTTGTCACAGAAGAGTTTGATTGGCTCCGACGCATTGGGTATGACTCCTAGGTCTGTGATGAACTCCTTCACCCAAATTGCTTCATGCGCTGCCTCCGAGGCTGCCATGTACTCCGCTTCACATGTAGATCCCGCCACGACGCTCGCTTGGTACCGCACCACCATCGCTTCCACCATTCAACATATACACGTATCCGGTTTGTGACTTTGAGTCATCCAGATCTGCGGTCGAAGCTAAGCGCCGACGTAACCCTTTACTGACGATCTCTTCGTCACCTCCATAAACGAGAAACGTGTCCTTTGTCCTTTTCGTGTACTTCAGATATTCTTGATCATTGTCTAGTGTTCCTTGCCGGGATTACTTTGGTACCTTCCTACCAAACTTACGGCAAGGTTTACATAAGGTCCGTACACAACATGGCATACATAATAGATCCTATGGTCGAGGCATAGGGGATGACACTCATCTCTTCTTTATCTTTTGCCGTGGTCGGGCATTGAGCTGAGCTCAATTTCACACCTTGAAGTAAAGGCAAGAACCCTTTCTTGGACTGATCCATTTTGAACTTCTTCAAAATCTTATCAAGGTATGTGCTTTGTGAAAGACCTATGAGGCGTCTCGATCTATCCCTATAGATTTTGATGCCTAATATGTAAGCAGCTTCTCCAAGGTCCTTCATTGAAAAACTCTTATTCAAGTAGGCCTTAATGTTGTCCAAAAGTTCTATATCATTTCCCATCAAAAGTATGTCATCTACATATAATATGAGAAATGCTACAGAGCTCCCACTCACTTTCTTGTAAACGCAGGCTTCTCCATAAGTCTGCATAAACCCAAACGCTTTGAGCATCTCATGAAAGCGAATGTTCCAACTCTGAGATGCTTGCACCAGCCCATAAATGGATCACTGGAGCTTGCATACCTTGTTAGCATTCTTAGGATCGACAAAACCTTCCGGCTGCATCATATACAGCTCTTCCTTAAGATAACCGTTTAAGGAATGCCGTTTTGACGTCCATCTGCCATATCTCATAATCATAGTACGCGGCAATTGCTAACATGATTCAGACGGACTTAAGCTTCGCTACGAGAGAGAAAGTCTCATCGTAGTCAATCCCTTGAACTTGTCGATAACCCTTAGCGACAAGTCAAGCTTTATAGATGGTAACATTACCATCCGCGTCCGCCTTCTTCTTAAAGATCCATTTGTTTTCTATCGCCGCCGATCATCGGGCAAGTCTGTCAAAGTCCATACTTTGTTTTCATACATGGATCCTATCTCGGATTGCATGGCTTCAAGCCATTTGTTGGAATCTGGGCCCGCCATCGCTTCTTCATAGTTCAAGGTTCACCGTTGTCTAACAACATGATTTCCAGATGTGGTTGCCGTACCACTCTAGTGCGGAACGTGTCCTAGTGGACCTAATGGGTTCAAGAGCAACTTGATCCGAAGTACCTTGATCATCATCATTAATTTCCTCTCTAGTCGGTGTAGGCACCACAGAACATTTTCCCGAGCTGCACTACTTTCCGGTTCAAGAGGTAGTACTTCATCGAGTTCTACTTTCCTCCCACTTACTCCTTTCGAGAGAAACTCTTTTCCGTAAAGGATCCGTTCTTGGCAACAAAGATCTTGCCTTCGGATCTAAGGTAGAAGGTATACCCAATGGTTTCCTTAGGGTATCCTATGAAGACGCATTTTTCCGACTTGGGTTCGAGCTTTTCAAAGGTTGAAGTTTCTTGACATAAGCATCGCATCCCCAAACTTTTAGAAACGACACTTAGGTTTCTTCCCAAACCATAATTCATATGGTGTCGTCTCAACGGATTTAGACGGTGCCCTATTTAAAGTGAATGTAGCTGTCTCTAGAGCGTATCCCCAAAATGATAGCGGTAAATCAGTAAGAGACATCATAGATCGCACCATATCCAATAGTGTGCGATCACGACGTTCGGACACACTGTTACCGAGGTGTTCCAGGCGGCGTGAGTTGTGAAACGATTCCACATTTCCTTAAGTGTGTACCAAATTCGTGACTTAAATATTCTCCTCCATGATCTGATCGTAAGAATTTTATCTTTTGGTCATGTTGATTCTCTACTTCATTCTGAAATTCCTTGAACTTTTCAAAGGTCTCAGACTTGTGTTTCATTAAGTAGACATACCCATATCTACTCAAGTCATCAGTGAGAGTGAGAACATAACGATATCCTCTGCGAGCCTCAACGCTCATTGGACCGCACACATCGGTTTGTATGATTTCCAATAAGTTGGTTGCTCGCTCCATTGTTCCGCAGAACGGAGTCTTGGTCATCTTGCCCATGAGGCATGGTTCGCATGTGTCAAATGATTCATAATCGAGAGACTCTAAAAGTCCATCGCCTTGAGCTTCTTCATGCGCTTGACACCAATGTGACCAAGGCGGCAAAGTGCCACAAGTATGTGGGACTATCGTTATCAACTTTACATCTTTTGGTATTCACACTATGAATATGTGTAACATTACGCTCGAGATTCATTAAGAATAAACCATTGACCATCGGAGCATGACCATAAAACATTTCTCTCATATAAATAGAACAACCATTATTCTCAGATTTAAATGAGTAGCCATCTCAGATTAAACGAGATCCCGATACAATGTTCATGCTCAAACTTGGCACTAAATAACAATTATTGAGGTTTAAAACTAATCCCGTAGGTAAATGTAGAGGTAGCGTCGACGGCGATCACATCGACCTTGGAACCATTCCCCGACGCCAAGATCGTCACCTCGCCCTTCGCCAGCCTCCGTTTATTTTGCAGCTCCTGCCGTGAGTTACATATATGAGCAACGGCACCGTATCAAATACCCGTGAGTTACTACGAGTAATCGGTAAGGTACACATCAATTACATGTATATCAAATATACCTTTAGTGTTGCCGACCTTCTTGTCTGCTAAGTATTTGGGGCAGTTCCGCTTCGAGGACCCTTCCCTTTGCAATAAAAGCACTCAGTCTCGTGCTTGGGTCCATTCTTTGACTTCTTCCCGACAACCGGCTTATCGGGCACGGCAACATCCTTGCCGTCCTTCTTGAAGTTCTTCTTTCCTTGCCCTTCTTGAACTTAGTGGTTTTATTGACCATCAACACTTGATGCTCCTTCTTGATTTCTACCTCTCACGACTTCAAAGATTGAAAATACTTCAGAATAGTTTTCACCATCCCCCATATTGTAGTTCATCACAAAGCTCTTGTAGCTTGGTGGGAGCGATCAAGAATTCTGTCAATGACCGCCTCGTCCGGAGGTTGATGTCCACACAGGACAAAGCGGTTGTGCAACCTGCATATTTTGAGTATGTGCTCACCTTGTAACTATTTTCCTCCATCTTACAATCAGAACTTGTCGGAGACTTCATATCTCGACCGGGCATGAGCTTGGAAAACTAGTTTCAACTCCTCGAACATCTCATATGCTCCGTGTCGCTCAAAATGCTTTTGGAGCCCCGGTTCTAAGTCAGTAAAGCATGCCGCATGAACGAGGGAGTAATCATCAAGACGAGACTGCCAAGCGTTCATAACATCTTGGTTCTCTCGATGGGTGCATCACTTAGCAGTGCTTCTAGGACATATTGTTTCTTGGCAGCTATGAGGATGATCTCGTGTTCCGGACCCGTCCGAATAGTTGCTGCCATCATCTTTCAGCTTGGTTTTCTCTAGGAACGTTGAAGTTCATGGTGACATGAGCGTTGGCCATTTGATCTACAAGACATTTTGCAAAGATTTTAGACTATTGTTCATGATAATAAAGTTCATCTAATCAAATTATTTAATGTACTCCCACTCAGATTTGACATCCCTCTAGTAATCTAAGTGTTACATGATCCGAGTCGACTAGGCCGTGTCCGATCATCACGTGAGACGGTACTAGTCATCGTCGGTGAACATCTCCATGTTGATTGTATCTTCCATACGACTCATGTTTGACCTTTCGGTCTCTTGTGTTCCGAGGCCATGTCTGTACATGCTAGGCTCGTCAAGTTAACCTAAGTGTATTGCATGTGTAAAACTGTCTTACACCCGTTGTATGTGAACGTAAGGATCTACCACACCCGATCATCACTTGGTGCTTCAAGCATTTAACTTTAGCAACGGTGCACAATTAGGGAGAACACTTTCTTGAAATTGTTATGAGGGATCATCTTATTTACTACCGTCGTTCTAAGTAAACAAGATGCATAAACATAATAAACATCACATGCAATTATATAGTAGTGACATGATATGGCCAATATCATATAGCTCCTTTGATCTCCATCTTCGGGCTCCATGAGCATCCTGTCACCGGCATGACACCATGATCTCCATCATCGTGTCTTCATGAAGTTGTCACGCCAACGACTACTTCTACTTCTATGGCTAACGCGTTTAGCAATAAAGTAAAGTAATTTACATGGCGTTCTTTAATGACACGCAGGTCATACAAAAATAAAGACAACTCTTATGGCTCCTGCCGGTTGTCATACTCATCGACATGCAAGTCGTGATTCCTATTACAAGAACATGATCTCATACATCACATATATCATTCATCATTCATCACAACTTTGGCCATATCATATCACAAAACACTTGCTGCAAAAACAAGTTAGACGTCCTCTAATTGTTGTTGCAAGTTTTACGTGGCTGCAATAGGGTTCTAGCAAGAACGCTTTCTTACCTACGTGAAAGCCACAACGTGATTTGTCAACTTCTATTTACCCTTCATAAGGACCCTTTTCATCGAATCCGCTCCAACTAAAGTGGGAGAGACAGACACCCGCTAGCCACCTTATGCAACTAGTGCATGTCGGTTGGTGGAACCAGTCTCACGTAAGCGTACGTGTAAGGTCGGTCCGGCCGCTTCATCCCACAATACCGCTGAAGCAAGATAAGACTAGTAGCAGCAAGAAAGTTGACAACATCTACGCCCACAACAAATTGTGTTCTACTCGTGCAATAGAGAACTACGCATAAACCCGGCTCGATGCCACTGCTGGGGAACGCGTTGCAGAAAATTAAATTTTTTCTACGGTTTCACCAAGATCCATCTATGAGTTCATCTAGCAACGAGTCATGGGAGAGTGATTGCATCTACATACCACTTGTAGATCGTGTGCGGAAGCGTTCAATGGAACGGGGATGATGGAGTCGTACTCGCCGTGATTCAGATCACCGATGACCTAGTGCTGAACGGACAACACCTCCGCGTTCAACACACGTACGGAGCGGATGACGTCTCCTCCTTCTTGATCCAGCAAGGGGAAGGAGAGGTTGATGATGATCCAGCAGCACGACGGCGTGGTGGTGGATGCAGCAGAACTCCGGCAGGGCTTCGCTAAGCAACTACGGGAGGAGGAGGAGGTGTAGCAAGGAGAGGGAGGTGCCAGGCCTTCAGGGGTGCGGCTGCCCCTCCCTCCCCTCCCTTTATATAGGTGCAAGAGGGGGGGGGGGAGGCGCAGCCTTGCCCCTTCCTCCAAGGAAGGGTGCGGCCAAGGGGGGGGGGGAGGAGTCCATCCTCCCCAAGGCACCTAGGAGGTGCCTTCCCCCTTTAGGACTCTCCCCTCCCCAAGTCTCCTTGGCGCATGGGCCTCTTGGGGCTGGTGCCCTTGGCCCATATAGGCCAAGGCGCACCCCCTACAGCCCATGTGGCACCCAGGGCAGGTGGACCCCCTGGTGGACCCCCGGACCCCTTTCGGCACCCCCGGTACAATACCGATAATGCGCGAAACTTTTCCGGCGACCAAAATAAGACTTCCCATATATATAAATCTTTACCTCCGGACCATTCCGGAACTCCTCGTGACGTCCGGGATCTCATCCGAGACTCCGAACAACATTCGGTTTGCTGCATACTCATATTCATACAACCCTAGCATCACCGAACCTTAAGTGTGTAGACCCTACGGGTTCGGGAGACATGTAGACATGACCGACACGACTCTCGGGCAGTAACCAACAGCGGGATCTGGATACCCATGTTGGCTCCCACATGCTCCTCGATGATCTCATCGGTTGAACCACGATGTCGAGGATTCAAACAACCCCGTATACAATTCCCTTTGTCAATCGGTATTTTACTTGCCCGAGATTCGATCGTCGGTATCCCAATACCTCGCTCAATCTCAAGCACGGCAAGTCACTTTACTCGCATCAGTAATGCATGATCCCGTGACCAAACACTTGGTCACTTTGAGGTCATTATGATGATGCACTACCGAGTGGGCCCAGTGATACCTCTCCGTCATACGGAGTGACAAATCCCAGTCTCGATCCGTGTCAACCCAACAGACACTTTCGGAGATACCTGTAATGCACCTTTATAGTCATCCAGTTATGTTGTGACGTTTGGTACACCTAAAGCACTCTTACGGTATCCGGGAGTTACACGATCTCATGGTCTAAGGAAGAGATACTTGACATTGGAAAAGCTCTAGCAAAACGAACTACACGATCTTGTGCTATGCTTAGGATTGTCTTGTCCATCACATCATTCTCCTAATGATGTGATCCCGTTATCAATGACATCCAATGTCCATAGTCAGGAAACCATGACTATCTGTTGATCAACGAGCTAGTCAACTAGAGGCTCACTAGGGACATTTGTGGTCTATGTATTCACACGTGTATTACGATTTCCGGATAATACAATTATAACATGAATAAAAGACAATTATCATGAACAAGGAAATATAATAATAATACTTTTATTATTGCCTCTAGGGCATATTTCCAACAATAACTACTCCACAATGCATTCCCTTAGGCCCAAATATGGTGAAGTTTCATGTAGTCGATGTTCACATGACACCACTAAGGGAATCACAACAAACACATTATCAAAGTATCGAACACATATCAAATTCACATGATTACTTGCAACAAGATTTCTCTCGTGACCTCAGGAACAAAAGTAACTACTCACAAATGATAATCATGCTCAAGATCAGAGGGGTATTAAATTGCATCATGGATATGAACATATAATCTTCCACCAAATAAACCATATAGTAATCAACTACACGATGTAATCAACACTACTAGTCACCCACAGGTTCCAATCTGATGTTCCGGTACAAAGATTGAACACAAGAGATGAACTAGGGTTTGAGCGGAGATGGTGTTGTTGAAGATGTTGATGGAGATTGCCCTCCCAAAGATGAGAGGGTTGTTGGTGATGACGGTGATGATGATTTCCCCCTCCGGGAGGGAAGTTCCCCCGGCGGAATCGCTCCACCGAAGGGCAAAAGTGCTCCTGCCCAAGTTCCGCCTCGAGACGACGGCGCTTTGTCCCGAAAGTCCTCTCCTTATTTTTTTTCTAGGTCAAAATGACTTATATACCAGAATATGGGTACCGGAGGTGGGCCTGGGTGAGCACAACCCACCAGGGCACGCCTGGGCTCCCTGGCCTGCCCAGGTGGGTTGTGCCCACTGGTGGGCCCCCTCTGGTACTTATTGGCTCCAATATTCCTCAAATATTTCATAAAAAATCTCTGTGAAGTTTCATCTTGTTTGAAGTTGTGCAGAATAGGTGGCCTGACGTAGCTTTTCCAGGTCCAGATTTCCAGCTGCTAGAATTCTCCCTCTTTGTGTATACCTTGCATATTATGGGAGAAAAGGCATTAGGATTACTCCAAAAAGCATTATTATGCATAAAAACATCATAAATAACAGTAGGAAAACATTATGCAAAATGGACGTATCAACTCCCCCAAGCTTAGACCTCGCTTGTCCTCAAGCTAAAACCGAAATCGAAAAACATGTCCACATGCTTAGAGAGAGAGGTGTCGACAAAAACAAATACGGACATAGAAGCATCATGTAGATTATTATAACAACAACAAATTTAAACATAAGACTTTTATCATAGACTTCTCATGAATAAGTGACAATTCATCACACAATTGAAGTATAAAGTATAAACTCTATTAGAAACAAACAAACAATGTTCTCAGTCAATTTTGCAACTACAATCCATCATCTTTTCAGGAAGGGTCACATATCAGAGCCTTTAGGCAAGTCCACATACTCAACCATCATATAGTGTTCTATGATTGCTAACACTCACCGCATACACATGAACAAAATGTTTCAACCGGACACATAGAAAGATAGGGGCTTATAGTTTCGCCTCCCAACGTATTCACCTCAAGGGTGATGTCAACAATAATAACTCATGCCACCCATATTCAACTGGACATATGTGCCTAGATCTTTTCTCACCACATGAAGCTTGCCAAAGGATAAAAATAAAAAGGAATAGAGAGAAAAACTTTGACTCTTGCATAAAAGTAAAAGATAGGCCCTTCGCGGAGGGAAGCAGAGGGTGCCATGCACTTATTTGTTTGTATGCTCAACCCCTTAGTGCAAAAGAAAGTCATGTTGTATTGCCCCTTGTGATGGCTTAATTTTATTATGCAAAGGTGTCGCTTTTATTCTTCACCATCACAAGTTCGTACAACGCTCAATTTTCTCTTACACTAAATGATCTCACACTTTTAGAAGCAATTTTTATTGCCTTATTGCACCGATGACAACTTACTTGAGGGATCTTACTCAATCCCTAGGTAGGTATGGTGGACTCTTGAAAATAAGATTTGGGTTTAAGGGTTTTTGGATGCACAAGTAGTATCTCTACTTAGTGCGGAATTTTTGGCTAGCAAAGATAGGGGCAAGCACCACATGTTGAAGGACCTATGACAATATAACTGCTATGTGAATATGAACAAACATAAATCATTACGTTGTCTTCCTTGTCCAACGTCAACAATTTTGGCATATAATATTTTGATGGGGGTTCACAATCACAAAAGATTTCTAGGATAGTGTATTTATATGTGAATCTTCTCTTCCCTTATTAACTCTTCCATAAGTTGCATCGTTGACCAATACTATGTTTATCAATCTCTAATAAAAATTTCTACTTATACTTTTCCTTATGTGGTGTCATCACCTACCATAGGACTAGCATATGATCTTTTTAATTTATTTCCTTTCTTTTTATTACAACATGAAAGTAAAGAAAGCAAAAACTCAATCTAAACTTTATTATATATCTTGCACACAATTACAAGGATAGATCACTAAGCAAACTCTCGAAAAGAAAGGATCGAACTAAAATTTTATTCATCTAAAGCAAAAGGTAACTAAATTAAGTAAAGGCAAAAGATAGTGGGGATGATACAATACTGGGGCACCTCCCCCAAGCTTTGCGGAAGCCAAGGGGAGTGCCCATACCTAAAACTCAATTTTGTTTTGGTGATGAAGAAGAAGGTGGTGGCGATGGAGTGGAGGGTTTGTCCTTCTTTTCCTCCAACTTATTCGGAGGATAAAGTTATCTACCCTCAACTCATCGTTCTCCATCTCGAGCTGTATTATCTTATTGCATAATGCCTCCATGCTTTCGTTTTTGAAACGGGGAGGAACTAATTCATCTTCATCCTCTTCGGAGGTCCAGCTATAATGCTCCACATCCCCATAATACTTGGGGTTTGCGATGAAATCAGCAACATAGCTCTCACCCTCAGAGTTTTGGGATGACGTATTTTTAGATCTATCAGGAAAACAGCAAGAAAACAAGACATAAGATTTCTCCGCGATACGGTGGTCAATAGGTTTGGGGGGTATATAAAGATTTTTTTATCTTGGGAAACAAGCAAATGGAAGAAAACATAGTCCGGAAGGTGCCCCAGGTGGGCAAGCCAGGCGCGCCCTGGTGTCTTATGCCCACCAGGGTACCCTTCTGTCGGTGTACAAAAGTAGGGGTCCCTTTTTGCACCCCTTTACTTGTGCGCGGGCAGTCGCAGCCCCACTCCCCTGGCCACGCTTGGCGGGGCAGAGGAAGCAAAGACACAAGACGACCAGACCAACGCCAAGCAGGAAACACAAAGAGCAGAAGGGTGAGATGGACTCCCCCGGCAAGGTCCTTGCCGGGGCGGCCTCCACAGCCCCGGCAAGAACCTTGCCGGGGAAACTTGCCCAACACCAGCAGGGCTGCCACCCTTGAGCCTGAGAGTTCCGACACCCTCAACCACACTGGAACCAAAGCTCGGGAGCCGCCTCCGTGGTGGCATGCAGATCTTTGTGAAGACCAAGAAACGTGAAAGATCAGATGAGAATCAGAAGACGGAGATCCTCGACGAGATCCTTGCCGAGGATACCCACGAGGCCCCCCGGCAAGACCCTTGCCGGGGACGCCCACGACGCCGCGGCAAGACCCTTGCCGGGGCCCCGACAAGACTCTTGCCGAAGACATCCGCGGGGCTGCAGCCAGGCCCACATCTGCCAAGATTCCACCGCTGTTCCCATGCAGCTGCCAGCCCACCAACTAGGCGAGCACCTGCATGGCGATGTGCGGCCTCTAGACCAACTCAGCAAGCACCTGCGTGGTGGCATGCAAATCTTCGTAAAGGCTCTGCCACCACACCAACTCAGCAGCCAGCCAGCCGGCGTGGCACTACACTACAAAAAAAGACACATCCGTGACATTTTCGGCCGAACGAATTTGTCATACATATGACACCTCTATGACGATAATTGTGATAAAACCCGGTATCATCATAGATGTGGTGGGCTCCTACTTCTATGACAAAAAATCATGACAGAAAATGGGCTTTTCGTCCTGGGCGGGCCGGAGACGCAGCTGGATGACATTCTTTGGGCCGTCCATGACAGGAAAAACCGTGGTAAAAGCGAGGGGGAGGAAAATTTTGGGGAGTTCCCGGTTACGGTGGGAGGTCGGGGCCGAAGCGATGCTGCTTTCTCTCGTGACATGTACGCTGCAGCGTGTGTAGGCGCTGGCTCTAATCAACCCGAGCGAGGTGTTGGGCTCTAATCGAACCCGAAGCGACAGACCGCAGTTACGCGTACATCGAACCCGAGCGATCGATCGATGATCGTTAATCGAACCCGATTGAGCGATTCTTCGCTATCGCTGCTAACTAAAGCCGGTCGATTGATGAACGGTGAGCGTTGCGGGGGTTGGATGAACAGTGAGCAGTGGCGTTGCCTCCGGATGAACAGGACCCTGTGGTGTGGAGGGCTGGATGAACAGTAGACGATGGAGGGGTGCCCGTGGAGGGGTGGTTGAACAGACCCCGTGGTGTGGAGGGCTAGATGAACATGAGACGGTGGAGGGGTGGTTGAACAAGAGCCGGTGGAGTAGCGCCGGTGGAGGCCGGATGAACAAGAGTCTGTGGAGGCTAGAGGAGGTCGACGGTGGAGATGAACAGATCCCGTGGAGTCCTGCTTTTGCACGCCACACCCTCCCGATGAATAGGACCCTGCTTTGACCGTAGGAGGTCCGTTTCATCCGCTTTGCGGTACGCCACACCCTCCCGATCAACAGACTTCCGTTTGGACCGTGGGAGGTCCGCTTCTCTATTTTGCGGTACGCCACACCCTCCCGATCAACAGACCCCGTTTCGACCGTAGGGAGGTCCGCTTCCTCCTTATGCGATACGCCATACCCTCCCGATCAACAGGACCCTGCTCCAACGTAGGAGGTCCGCTTCCTCCGCTTACGGTATGCCAGCCTCGCTTCCATCGCCTGCTCAGTCCAAGCCCTCCCGATGAACATGACCACGCATTCCGCTCCGACCCAGCCGGTTGGCTCCCACGCTGCCTGCTGCCTCCCGATGAACACGACGCATTCCGTTGCCTCCCCATGAACACGATGCATTCCATTGCCTCCCCATGAACACGATACATTCCGTTGCCTCCCCATGAACACGACGACGACGCTGTTTCTCTGTTCTACCCAGCCATGTACACGAGCCCTGGCCGTACGTATGCGCGAGTAGGCGTTCGAGACCCCGCCCGTATGTACACATACGCGGGTCAGATTTTCTTTCTTGCACCCGGCGCTGTGCGACGTGTACATGCTATGTGCACGCCTCTACTACGACACATACGCCGCCTCTACTACGACACGCGCCGCCTCTACATCCACCAAGATATATGTACGCATTCGCTCACACCGTAATGACAACGCTACATACGCTTCGCCCAGGTGGGTCTCGACTGTCAGGCACTTCCTTGCGTGCAAATATGTAGCTGGTGGGTCCCAGCAGTCAGGGGGCGAATCGTTTTTTTTGCCCGGACGCACTTCCTTGCGTGCGAAGATGTAGCTGGTGGGTCCCAATACCGTGGGGCGAATCGTTTTTGCCCGGACGCACTTCCTTGCATGCGAAGATGTAGCTGGTGGGTCCCAGCAATGTGGGGAAACATTTTTTTTGCGAAATACAAGGGCCCGTCCGTGGGTCCCCGCTATCGTGGAGGAATCATTATTTTGCGCGTAATAAGGAGGCACTTCCTTGTCAGCGTCAGGACCCACTGTCAGCCTCTCCACGCATACCCACGTCCGATGGAAGTCGCCTTGACCACGTTGACCACGCCAAGACCGAGAGCACCACGGCGGTGGACGGCGGCGAGGACTAGGAAGGGGACGACTTCGGAGCCGGGAAGACGCAGCAGCGGATGCCCACGCCAAGAGGAGTACGAGGGTTCACCGTTTGGCTGCGGTGTAAGGCTGCTGCCGCCGCAGAATAACAGGGGTGGAGTGAGTAGAGGGATGGCCTGGCCAGCGGTGGGAGTAGTAGGGGCGGTGTGGCCTCAAGGCATCACAGCCGCCACGGGAGGCAGGAGCACGCGACACGACCGGCGCTGGTTTGGGCGGTTGGAGCAAGAAGACCAGAGGTTGAAGAAGCACTACGACCGTTGGATGAACATCGTACGGTAACAGGAGCTAGAATCGTTCATATTGATTAAGTTGACAAAGCCCTCCGTCCCCGTCAACTTGGTAGGCCCGCAAGTCAGCCTCCCACTATGCTGGGTTCCAGCTGGTAGGGGGAATATTCATTTTTTTGTGCATAATAAGGAGGCACTTCCTTGCGTGCGAAGATAGCTGGTGGGTCCGACATGTCAGCGGGGGGGGGGGGGGCACGTTATTTTCGTGAAATACAGAGGCCCTTCCAGTGGGTCCCATATGTCAGGTGGAGGAATCATTATTTTGCGCGTAATAAAGAGGCATTTCCTTGTGTGTGGCCGTGGACCCAGCTGTCAGCCTCTCCACGCACATTCTACTTCCGATGGTGTCGTTCGTTGACCACGTTGACCACGCCGCACGGAGCGCATCCAATGTGGTGGACGACGGCGAGGCCCCGGACAGCAACGAACCGGAGATGGGAAGAAGCAGGAGTAGAGTCGCAGACGGAGAGGTGTACGAGGGTTAACTAGTTCTAGTGCGGTGTGGTTCGGCAGTCGGTGGAGAAGAACAGGAGGTGTGGAGGGGTGGAGGGATGGCCTGGCCAACGGTGGAGTAGCGCTTCATAGCTGCTAGCAGCAGGAGGCGGGAGGTGGTCCTGGCGGCGCTGGAGGAAGAAGACGAGAGATTGAAGATGGATGCCGGTCGTTGGATGTAAATCCAACGGCTAACATGTCAGAATCATTTGTTGACTAAATTGACAACGACTTGCGTTTACTTCGACCTATTGGCCCACATTTCAGCCTCCAAAAATGTGGCACGTATTCAACCCAATTTTTCAGAATTTACAGTCTTTTTTTGCGCGGTAGAATTTACAGTCAATTTGATCTTTTTTGAATTACAACCATTAGCTGTGCTAGGTGAACAAATAATGCAGCGTCCATGCGGCCCATTTATTTTATTTCCTAAAAAATTACAGGCCATTTGCACTTTCTCGAGATACATGATTTTGCTGGGCTGATTCTAATTATAATGTTGGGTTGGGCCAGCAATGTTATCAAAAAATAAAAGGGGCTGAGCATTTTGTTATAAATATATTTAAATAATAAGTGATATTATTACATTCGCCCCTTAAATCTTACCAAGCTTTTGTACACAATCACTAGGATTTTCGTGCCAAACAATCCAGGATTTTATTTGTTAAGAAATTATTTTTATAAGTTAATAAGATGTGGGATATTGTTTTCTTACATATGTAAGTATCATTAAATATATGATGACAATAAAAATAATATATAATAACATATAAAATAATTTAAATATATATAATATAGTTAGAAGGGAAACATAAGTTGGACCTGTCGCTCCTATTCTTATATAGAAAAATAAATGCACCTCTGCTTTCTTCAAAAAAAATACATAAATTGGGCTGCCAAAATAAAACCTCGGATGGGAGGTCCATAGGCCGGTCGATACATGACGGCCCTAAGAAAATACAAACAGGCCTATGGACCTCCCATCCGAGGTCGTGGGTGAAAGCCTAGACGGGACAGCCCAAAACCACGTCCAACACTTGCCAAAACTTCGTCCCTCGTTTTCTCTGTGTTTCGCACACTCGACATTGTGTGGGCATTTTGACTGTGCATCATATGAAGATGTGCTATGCATGAATGTTGACGATCGGATTCGGTGAATCTGTTTGCTCCATGGCCCAGAGGAGCAGCTCTATGTACTCCGGCGCGACTCCCTCCGGGAGTATCGCCGCCTTTTCGCTCAAGGCAGATATTTGGCCATGGACGTCGTCATCGCCGCTAGTTGGTCCTTGTTGTCAAACCAAGACTGTATCTCCAACATCCTAGCTAGCTTCACAGGGTCGTCGTCCGCGATCCTCACGTATCGGTTGTACTCCTCCATCGATCTACTTCTCCACAACACCTTCACTCGCCGGCGATGGTTTTTGAATGGAAGAGGAGAGGAGCAGTGCTGGTTTTGGATTAGAACGGGAGAGGAGCGACGTTGGTTTTGGACTGGAACAGGAGAGGAGGGGCGGTGGTTTTGAAATGGAAGAGGAGAGGAGCGGCGCTTCATTTAGATTGGAACAGGAGAGGAGCGGCGGTGGTTTAAGAGGAGAAGAGCGGAAGAGCGGCGCTGGTCTTGGAAGTATTTTTTTTGTTGTTTTATGATTCTGGGTCAAAGTTTGACCATGTAATCGTATTGACAAGCAAAATGTGAATGCATGTCACCAAAAATTGTATCGTTTGGTTCGTATCTGAATGTACTTTCAAATTATATTATTTTTGCAACGTATAATATATATTTTATGTGCGAAAATCATGGTCAATTATGACCCAGAATAAAAGGGAGACTAGTTAATGTGAGGTCGCTTTCTTAATTGAAGGGTAAATTGATTTTGATTTTGATCCAGTCATAGCGCGCCGGCCCTCTCGTCCAATCCTAAATCGCTGCCGCACGCTCCTCTCCCTCTTCTCCATTGCAAAACCACCTCCTCTCCTCTCCATCATCTCCATTCCAAAACCACCGTCTCGCCTCTCCCTCTTCTCGATCTTCTCCATTGCAAAACCACCTCCTCTCCTCTCCATCATCTCCATTCCAAAACCACCGCCTCGCCTCTCCTCTTCTCGATCTTCTCCATTGCAAAACCACCCCCGCTCCTCTCCATCATCTCCATTCCAGAACCACCGCCTCGCCTCTCCCTCTTCTCTATTGCAAGACCACCGTCTCTCCTCCCATCTTCCAAAGCTAGCACCGCACCACTCAAAGGACATCTATGGAGAGGATGCAAGAATGAATCGTGCAGATCCCCATGCGACTGTGCAAAGTTAGCCAGGTTGAAGGAGATCCTTAGTTGGTTTGACAATGAGTGGGAGATTTCGAGGACGGTGCGGGCCATGTGGCAATGTATGTGAAAGAGCGAGACGGCGGCGATGAGGGCGGCGATGTACATGTACTCCTCGGCGGCAGTCACGCCGCAGTCCTCTGAGTTCATCGAGTATCCCCTTTGGGCGATGGAGCAGACAGATTCGCCCGAGGCAACAACAAAGTGAGGTGGTGGGCGACAGTCAAGGTCGAGCACCCAGAGGATAACGAATCGATCGAGTATGGTGTGCCGTTTGTGAGGGTGCGGAGCCAGCTGGAGCCACAGGAGTATTCGTTCTCCCACCGCAAGAGGAGGCCGGATGGCGTGACGTTGCTACCCCGCCGTTCTCCACGGTTCCCTCGACGCTCGCCTCGTTTCAACGGCAGTGGTAGGGTTTAAGGTAAGCTTCGCACTAACCTAATCTTCCACCTGCTCATGCTTACAATCAGTGTGACAACTAATGAAAATCATGCTTACAATCAGTCTCCGAGTACTACGCCAATCACCCTAAAATAGCTCTGGACCTTTGGGTCAAAGTTGTGACACAAAGTGTACAAATAAAGAAAAATAGATTGGTGCTTCTTTCGGAAAAGAGTACTCCCTAGAAAACTGCCAATATAAGCTACTACTATTTGGTTAGAGGATTTGCTGCCGAGAAAGATCCGTCCACAGAGAGCGCCACACATCCCACTGGTGGTGGATGCCAATGCGCGCATGCAGCATGGTTGGTGTCGGTAATTTTTACTTGGCACACCTCGCACTCTGTGTATATGCCGGTTCCATACGTACATTTGTGCAGTTCCACCAAAATGCAGCTGAATAACCCTGTTTGCACAGATAATGAAAAAACGTGATTACATTATAGTGGCACTAATTGATGAAACACACAAAATAAAAAGAAGAAAATATTGCGATAGTATCATAGTATGCCATGCTGCGAGGGCGAGATGGGCCCTGCGACGCGTCATACTGAAAGTGCGTTATATCGACTAGAGGGGGGGGGTGAATAGGTGATTTTTATGAATTCTTCACTGAGGAATTTGCCGGTGAGGAAATTCCTTAGCGAAGAACTACTTGCAGCGGAATAATTACTCAGAAGTAAGCATAACAGAATACAGGCATGGTCATCATGATGAAATGAAGACAAGCACAGAGTACAGAAAGCGTAATCACAGGATAACACAAGATGAAGACAAACAGAGTGAAGAAATTGAACTGAGGAAATTGAGAAAGTCTTCAGTCAAAGTCTTCAAACACAGATATGATGAAGCACTCAACACAGTAATGAGGAAATGAAAGAGTTGAGGAAATAGAACCAAGAAGCTTGGTGAAGACAATGATTTGGTAGACCAGTTCCAACTGCTGTCTGGGTTATACGTCTGGTTGGAGCGGCCGAGTATTTAAACTCGAGGACACACAGTCCCGACACCCAGCCCCGAGCACGCAGCTCGGGACACCAAGTCCTCACCATATTCTCCTTGAACTAAGGTCACATGCACCTCATCCAATCACTCGTGGTAAGTCTTCAGCGACTTCCGAACCTTCACAAACTTGGTCACTCGGCGATCCACAATTCCTCTTGGATGCTCTAGACCATGACGCCTAACCGTCTGGAAGAAGCACAGTCTTCAAAGGTAACAAGCGTCGGATCCACGCAGGATCAATCTCTTTAGTGATGCTCAATCACTTTGGGTTTGTAGATGTTTGGGTTTGGGTTTTCGGTTTTCCTCACTTGATGATTTTCACTCAAAGTCCTCGGAGGATGGGATGCTCTCAAATGACAAGTGTCAGTTTCTCTCGGAGCAGCCAACCAGCTAGTGGTTGTAGGGGGCGGCTATTTATAGCCTAGGGAGCAGCCCGACATGATAAGACATAAATGCCCTTCAATGATATGACCTTTAGGTGGATAAGATATTTTGGGACAGTCAAGATAGCACAAAGAACGGTCGGAAATTTGAGGTTCAAATTCCTCGTGGCTGTCATGTTCCTCACTTTGTGTAGGCAAACCGCCTTTGGCGAATTCCTAACTCCTCGGTCGGAACAAATTCCTCAACACTGTAAGAACTTCGTCTCACATCAAGAAATTGACTGAATCGTATGAGATTTCCAATGGCTTCACTCGAAGGGATTGGTAGGTGTAGGATTTTGAGTTGAGCATCACATGGAAATTTTTCCTTAGTATTTCCTCGACCCCTTTAACAAAGATGGTGTTTCCTATGACTCAAGAAAGATAAAATGAAACTACGAAAACAAAAGTCTTCACGCTTCATGTTCCTCAAATGAATACCAAGTCTTCAAGGTCACACCAATTTCTTCACTTTCAAAGTCTTCAGAAAGTCTTCAGAATACAAAAGTCTTCAGTTGAAGAACTTCATTTTTAGGGGTCGACTTTCACTATAATTATGAAACTCCTCATAGACTTATAGACCCGTGTACACTCATAAACGCATTAGACCCTTAACCTATAAGTCTTCAATACACCAAAATCACTAAGGGGCACTAGATGCACTTACAATCTCCCCCTTTTTGGTGATTGATGACAATATAGGTTAAGTTTTCAACGGGGATAAACATATGAAGTGTAAATACGGATATTGAGGAATTTGATTGCAAGATATAGAAGAACTCCCCCTGAATATGTGCATTAGTGAGGAATTTGCTTTTGAGGCAATGCACACTTGAAGAGTTGAATCATGGAGATCTCCCCCTATATCTTGTAATTCATACACGCATTTGACATATAGTATGAAGAATTTGAAATGCATGATGAAATATGGTGACTGATGTAATTCAGCATGCGTGTATTAACATATAACAAGGAATAAGCATGCAGAAGAACACATCAAAAGTATCAGAGCACCATCGGGTTTAAGATTACAACTCGATTCAATAAAGTTTCAGAAGAGCGAGAGTTGTAACTTAGCAAAAAAAACCGCCCATATAATAGACCCGCTTGAAGACTAACTCAAATTTCTCCCCTTTTGTCATCGAATGACCAAAAGGATCGAAACTGAGGACTAACGCCCCTGAAGAATATCAAGTTGATGGAGGAGCGTCAGCGTTGTCGGGATCGGTTGTTGAAGTAGGGCCTGCCGCAGTGTCGTCCAAGTCTTCATTTTCATCAGTGTCGCGCGATGAGGAATAAGAGCTGGCCACCAAGGAAGGAACCTTGACCTTCTTGTATTTCTTTGGAGGAGGTGCAGACCAGTCAAATTCGTCCTTCAGACCCATTTTCTTCAGATCTTCTTCGCTGTAGACATGAGACCGAACAACCCAGGTACATGTGAAGGTTTCATGGAGGTCGTACTGATTTTCCTTCACTGCATTATGAGTTGAGGTCATGTTGTGAAGAATTGAACCAAACTGACGCTTGACCCATTTATGATTGTGATCAACCTTCTGATGAAGACTGAGGAGTAACTCACGATCAGTCATCACCCTGGGTGCTGTGGCTTGAGGATTTTGCTTGGCAGAGTTGTTGGCGGCAGAGTCATGTGGGTTGTAGTCAGTGAAGAATACACGCTCACTAAAGAAATCTTCAGCCTTGAACTTTTGCTTGCATGAGAATGGATCCTTTGGCTTTGGAAGTGGAGTGTGAGTGAGTTGCATCACGACCTCAGGAATCGTAATCTCAGATTCGTCAGGCTGAGGAATTTCTGGTTCCTCTCCAGTTGCAGTCTGCGTTGTCATGTGATCAGCAGCAGCAACCGGTTCTTCAGTACTAGTGGCTGGAATTTCTTCATGCACAGACGAGGTGGGGTGAGTTACTTCAGAGCCCATTTGAACGGTTGGTGCAGGGGACTGAGGTATTTGTTGTAGTGGGGTGAAGAGTGGGGAATTGGGGTGCTGACTTTCCCAAAAGTCATCATTCATCACTGGCGTAGAACACCCAATATCCACGTCTTCATCTTCAATTTCTTCAATGCCAGCCTCTTCAGCTGTGGACTAAGGCATTGGCGAGGAAACAACTGGTGGTGAAGGGATCACATCCACTTCAATTTCTTCATCAATCTGCTCTGACAAAGCAGCAGAATGATTTTCTTCATCAGATCCGCTAGGGATCACATATTCTTCACCAAAAGGAACAAGGTCCTTTGATGGCATGGTGGAGATCGGAACAGCATCAATAGGGTTTTCAAACGAAGCTGGTCATAGGCTTCATTTTCTTGAGTCAAGAATCTGAAGCAGCTGATGCTTTCCTTTTCTTCACAGCAGCTCGCTCTACAGCCTTGGTCTTCTTCACATCTGATGCAAAAGGAAGGATAGGAGTTGGTGTAGGCGCAGGAGGAGCTGAGGAATCTGATTGAATTTCTTCAGGCGCAACTGATGTAGTTGCCCTGACTTCTTCATTTTCTTCAGGCGCACCACTAGTGGATGCCCTGGCAATTTCTTCAGCGGCTGGTATGGAGTCATCAGCCCTGGAACTAACATTGTCTTCAGTAGCCTGAAAGTCATCAGTGGTGCTGGCATGTTCTTCAGTAGGCTGAGCAGAAGCTTCAGCCTGAGGAACTTCTTGTTGCGATGGAGCTGCAACATTGATGAACTTCTCAGTCTGTTTAACAAACCTGACTTTGGCTCCTTGCCAATCAGCATAATAAGCATCGAAGTCATTGCCGAGGGCTTTGATTTCAGACTGGATCTTTGTAAACTCATCAGTCGTCAAAGAGATAACATTTTTCCTCAGGAACTTCTCTTTCTTGTACTGAGCCTTCTTGATCTGCCTGGCCTTCTCAAATTTCCATTTTTCTTCAGAAATGAAATGGGTCAGCATGTGACTTTGGCCAGGATTTAAATGAAAATCAGACATAGGGGTGTCTGGATCCTTGTGCCAGAGATCAATATAATCGAGGATTAACTTAGGATCCAATAGCAGTGGCACAGTTGTGCCTTTGGCTCTAGCGGCCCTTTCTTGTCTGTCTCTGATGATTTCTGCAAGTTCATCATCATCAGCTTCATCGTCAGATGGCACTTGGAAGGCAACCTGTTTCTTCTTAGGACTTGGCCGAGGACCTCGTCTAGCCGTTGCCTTTGTCTTCAGCAGAGTGGGACCTGATGAAGAATTTGGTGCAGCTGAGGAACTCGCTGAGACACCAGAGGCAATAGAGATGCCTGCAGTCCTTTCGCACGTGGCCAGATGCACAGGTGCTGAGGACTTTGCCGGAGCAGTTGAGGACTTTGGAGGAGCAGGAGCAGCATGATGAATTGGCCATGAGGGCTTTGAAGATTCTGGCCGTGAGGGCATTGCTGAGGAACTTGGCCATGAGGGCACTGTTGGTGAAGCACTTGGCTTGTGTGCGGGCTTCTTTTCCATTGATTTCCTAGGCTTGACAGAGGACTCAGTGGTAGCAGCAGCAGCAGAGTCTTCATTGAATTTCCTCACTGCTTCTTTGGCTTGTCTTGCCAACTTGGCTTGGCGCTTAGCCCATTCTTCAGGAAAATCCTCACCACGTTTGATGTCGTGGGTCAGCCTTCTTGGCCAGTGCCAATGGAGCTCTTGGGCATGGAGGATTAAGTGCAAATTTCTTCATATACTTTGGAGTAACATACCTGCATACTCCCTCCATTCTCTTGCCCATCTCCTTTCAATCCTCTATATGCACCTTGCGCTGATTTTTGTTCTCCTTTCCGAACTTGGCCTCATCGGGTGTGAGTCTTTGTAAATGTCCTCAGGGATCTCAAAAGCAGTCATGACCTCAGGCTTCTTTCCTCCTTTCTGCGGCTTCTTACCATCTGCCATATTCTTCAGATGAGGAATTTGAACAATCGAATTCTCTAAAGAAGTATGCAACTTTTCTTAGAGGAACGCTGCAAATGAGTTAAGTTGATGAGAACCTAGTGATCCAGCAGCGGACATGAGTACCCGTGAACAGAGTATAGTTGCGAGGAATTTGGAGAGGTCATATGCATTCTCAGAAGGTTTTTAAAAAAGAACAAGTTTGAGGAATATGACCAGATGAGCCTTGAAGAATTTCACTAAGCGTTCTTTGTATAGGTTCCAGAGTTGTATAGACCGAAGATCCACACAATTAAGGAATCTTGAAGAAAAATGATGCTTAGAGAAACGAATCAAGAACAGGTGACTTGTGAGGTCTTTTAGTGTGTGAGGATTTGAAGAATAAAACACCTTTGAAGATTTTGTAGAAAACATTCAAATCAAAGAGGGCAGTAAAAGTAACTTTTAATTACCCTGGACGAAGAACACGACGAACTGTGAGGTGTAGATTTGAAGCTCGTCAGTTCAGATCTTCCACACCCTAACTCGGCGGAGGAAGACAGCTATGGCGGCGACGGAGTGAAGATTTCCGCGGCCGACGCGAGTACAACGGCGACGAGGTCGAGGCAGTTAAGCTCTTCCTCACCGGCGACGATGGAGTAGCGGCGGCGCTAGGGTTTGAGGAGCTCGAGCGGGAGAGAGAGGTCGAGCGGAGTAAAGGAAGTGAGGAAGGGGAGAGGGGGTATTTATAGTCGCAGTGAAAAACTGTTTGCCCGGAAATTTTGGACGAACGTGCCCCTGACCCTTCTCATTCACATGACATGTGTCACCCACGTACTGAAAAGTGGAGATCGTGTTAGATCGTGGGTGAATAGATAAGTCTATCGTGGGAAGCGGAACGGTTTGAGCGGCAAAGCCGAATATTTTGATAAGATAAGTCAAAAGTTCCGTTCGCAAATTCTTCAGCTGACAAGGACACAGTGAAGATTTTGAACGAGTTTCAAATAGAACGCACATGAAGAATTTGTGAATAGATTGGGTTGAGTATAGCATAGAGGGGGAAGGGTCCGATCACATTCACTTAGCGTAAGAACAACTTGAAGAAATAGCCATAAGTGAATGTCAGAGAGGCATAAACCCATATAAATGTAGCCAATGAAGAAAAAGCAGCCGGAACCGGTGAAGATTTTGCAAAGTTGAAGAATTTGAAAAGCGAAGAATTTCAAAACCGAGGAAAAACTCAAATTGAAGATTTTCAACTTTGGTGGTGGCGTGACCCACCGTATAAGAATGATGATTTCAGACACCGTGTACAATTGTCGGGGTTCTGAGAATCAAGTTCTTCATTAATTTCTTCACACTTAGAGTGTTGTTATTCATTGATTGAAGAAAAACGTTTCTTCATGTGTTGCACATCTAAGTCATCAATTTTGCATAAGTGTTAGGATGAGTATCCTATTCAAAGAACATTCGAAGACTCTAAGATATTTAGCTCACACCGCAACTTGCTAAATCTCTTCTCATCCAAGGGCTTTGTGAAGATATCGGCTAGCTGTTCTTCGCCTTCACGTGCTTTCGATGGAGATGTCGCCTTCAACACATGATCACGAAGAAAATGATGACGAATCTGAATGTGCTTTGTCTTCGAAAGTGCTGAATCGGGTTGTGAGCAATCTTGATGGCACTCTCATTGTCACAGAGAGAGGCACATTCTTCACGTTGATGTCGTAGTCCTTGAGAGTTTGCTTCATCCACGGCAATTGAGCACAAGCAAGAACCAGAAGCAATGTACTCAGCTTCCATGATGACAAAGGATACGCAGTTCGCTTTCTTCGAGGACCAATGCACCAAAAGATCGTCCGAGGAAATGACAAGTAGCAGATGTTGACTTGCGGTCCACACGATCACCAAAGATAGTCGAGTCGTAATATCCAGTGAGATCAAAAGCGAGCCCTTGGGATACCATAATCCTAGTGTTGGTGTGTGAGCTAGATATCGAAGAATATGCTTCTGACCTTATGGTGTGATTCCTTCTGTAGCTTGAAATCGGTCACACATGCAAACACTAAGCATTATATCTGGCCTAGATGCACATAAGTACAACAAAGAACGAATCATGGAGCGGTATACCTTGTGATCAAGTCAATACCATTTTCATCGATTGCATAGATGGCCATTTGTGGGCATAGGAATTTTGACGCTTTTGCAATCTTGCATGCCGAATTTCCTCGTAACATCCTTGAGGTATTTCTCCGAGATATGAATATGCCATTCTGTTGATTTAATTTCAAGACCTAAGAAGAATTTCAACTCTCCCATCATAGACATTTGATATTCTTCACTCATCATATAGGCAAATTCATCACTATAACGTTGGTCAGTACAGCCAAAGATAATATCATCAACGTATATTTGGCACACAAATAGTTCACCATCATAAGATTTAGTAAAGAGAGTAGGGTTGAGTGAACTGGGTGTGAAGCCATTCTTCATGAGGAATTCCTTCAAAGTATCATACCACGCCCGAGGGGCCTGCTTGAGGCCATAGAGGGCCTTGTTGAGTCTGAAGACTTTGTCAGGATTCACTGGATCTTCAAAACCTGGGGGTTGAGCAACATATACTTCTTCCTCAAGCTTACCATTGAGGAATGCACTTTTCACATCCATTTGATATAAAGTGATATCATGATGGTTAGCATAAGCAAGTAATATGTGAATAGCCTCAAGTCTAGCAACAGTGCAAAAGTTTCATCGATATCAATTCCTTCAACCTGTGTGTAGCCTTGAGCTACAAGTCGTGCCTTATTCCTCACCACAAGGCCATTTTCATCTTGCTTGTTGCGGTAGATCCACTTTGTGCCAATGGTATTATGTTTGCGAGGATCTGGATGTTTCACCAGTTCCCAGACGTTGTTGAGCTCGAACTGATGTAATTCTTCTTGCATGGCCTGAATCCACTCAGGCTCCAGAAATGCTTCATCTACCTTAGTGGGCTCTGTGATTGAGACAAAAGCATAGTGCCCACAGAAGTTAGATAAATGTGAAGCTTTTGAGCGTGTGAGAGGACCTGGTGCTTCAATGTCATCGATGATCTTTTCAACTTGCACTTCTTTAGCAACGCGAGGATGAGCTGGTTGTCTTCGAGGAATTTGATCAGCATTTTCTTCAGCAGATTCTTCAGTAGGAATGACATCCTCAGTAGCCTTGAACTTGATAGAATCCTCAAGTGCAGGTGCATCTATCACAGAAGGTAGGTGCTCTCTTTGCGAGCCATTAGTTTCATCGAAACGCACATCTACAGTTTCAACAATCTTGTGAAGAACATTGTTGAAGACTCTATAGGTGTGCGAGTCCTTTCCGTAACCAAGCATAAAACCTTCATGTGCTTTCGGTGCAAATTTAGCATTGTGATGAGGATCTCTAATCCAACGTTTTGCAATCAAGACTTTGAAATAACTCACATTGGGTTTCTTGTTAGTGAGGAGTTCATAGGCAGTCTTCTTGAAGAATTTTGAAGATATACCCTGTTGATGATGTGGCACGTAGTGTAAATTGCCTCAATCCGTAGTGACGAGGCGTCTTGTACTCATCAAGCATAGTGCGAGCCATCTCAACAAGAGTTCTGTTCTTGCGCTCCACGACGCCATTTTGCTGAGGAGTATAAGGAGCAGATAACTCATGATTAATACCAAGTTCATCAAGATGGTCATCAAGACCGGAATTCTTGAACTCAGTTCCATTGTCACTCTTGATGTGCTTGATCTTCACACCAAAGTTGGTTGAAGCCCTCGAGGAAAATCGTTTGAAGACTTCCTGCACTTCATGTTTGTAAGTAACAATGAGTACCCATGTGTAACGAGAGTAATCATCGACAATAACAAAGCCATATAGAGATGCATCATTAGTGACTGCTGGGTAATGATTAGGACCAAAGAGGTCCATGTGAAGCGATTCAATGGTCGAGTAGTGGTCATTATAGTCTTCGCTGGATGCTTGGCCTTGGTCATTTTTCCAGCTTCACAGGCTCCACACAAGTGATCCTTGAGGAATTTGACATTCTCAATGACAATGACATGCTTCTTCTTCGCAAGCGTGTGAAAATTCCTCATGCTTGTGTGACCAAGTCGTCGATGCCATAGCCAGCCTTCTGAAGCTTTTGCAAGTAGGCACACAGCTGGTTGAGGTCCTGTAGAGAAATCAACAATATACAAATCTCCTCTCCTAAAGCCTTCGAAGACTTTAGAATTGTCAGCTTCCATAACCACAACACAACGATACTTGCCAAAGACAACAACCATATCAAGATCACAAAGCATTGAGATGTACATAAGGTTGTATCCTAAGGACTCAACAAGCATGACTTTGTCCATGTGTCGATCCTTTGTGATCGCAACCTTACCTAGACCCAATACCTGACTTTTGCCTTTGTCAGCGAAGATGATATGCTTCAGATGCGATGGTGATAAAGGAGCATCAATCAATAGATTCTTGTCACCAATCATGTGATTTGTACATCCACTATTGAGGACACACTCAGTGGCTTTGGGTTGATCATCCTACATATGAATTAGTGCAGCTTACAAACTCATATACTTCATCAGTGAAGAATATGATATCAAATTCATCAGATGAATTTCATCAAGCAGTAAAACAGATATAGCAGTGTGAGGACGTGTGAAATGAAAGTTCATTTCATCATGATTAGCCTGCGTCCTTTCAGGCATTATTGTCAGGCCCCCAGCAAATTCTTTAGACATTAAAGCATGTCTGGAGACCTGACCCTGCAGAAGAGATTAGTTCTTTTTCTTCACCACCCACATCTGAAGGGTGGCAAAGAGTTCATCACTCTGCGAGCACCATACGAGAATGGTGGCAAAGAAGCCAGACCATTTCGTTTCACATTGGAGGGGTTAGGATAAGCATATGAATAAGCAGAGAAATTCTTCGAGGACTTATGAACATAATGGTTTGAAGAATAATGCACATATTCATATCCCTTAGCTCTACCCTGCGAAACAGAGTTGTTAGCATGATGTTAATCATATGAGGACTTTGATCCTTTTGAGGAATTTGATCCACGTGAGGAATTTGGTCCGTATGAGGACTTGGATCCATATAAAGAATTTGGTCCATATGAAGAGTTTGATCTGGGGTTCCTATTCTTCACAGGTGGTGTCATGAGGACATTCACCTGAAGACTTTCAAGGCACCTTTTGGGAACCCAGATTTTCTTCATAGGGGAACCGTTCCTGCAGTTAGTGCCAACATATCTAGCAAATACTTCACCATTCTGATTTTTGAACAGTTTATAGTTGTAATCAAATGACTCATTAGAAGAATGAGGAGATTCACATGTAAAGCCAGATAAGTTAGATGGATCAACTGGTGGTCCCTTTGTAGCAACCCATGAGGTTTTGGGGTACTGCTCAGGCTTCCAATATGTACCATCAGCATTGATTTTCCTCTCAAAGGCAATACCCTCTTTCCTAGGGTTCCTGTTGAGGATCTGCTTTTTAAGCACATCACAAAGAGTCTGATGCCCTTTGAGGCTTTTGTACATGCCTGTCATGTACAATTCCTTCAGCCCTGCATCATTAGTGATACTAGCAATGTCCTCAGATGAGGAATTAGTGATAGCAGAGGTAGGTGAAGAATTTGTAATGATTGAAGCATTTGAACATTCAGTGAAGAATTAGCGTATTCACGTTCAATGCACTTTAAGCATGGAGGAACAAATTCTTCCCGAAAACATTGATTTGTTGAGCAAGTAATGAATCACGCTCCTTGTGAAGATCTTCATAACTCACTCTTAGCTTCTCAAGATCTTGCTTTCTTTGAAGAAATTCATAGGAAAGCTTATCATGATCAGATAAGAGAGTGTTATGATGACCTTGAAGGTTGTCAAACCTGGTCCAAGTCTCTGAAGATTTTCAGTCAAGGTTTTAGTGCGATCCATTTCTTCACCCAACATATCATCGCTCTTGTCTAGCATGTTTTGAACCTTTTCCAAGGCCTTTTGTTGTTTAGTGGCAATACAAACAAGCTTGGTATAGCTAGGTCCAAAATCATCATCAGATTCATCATCACTAGACTTGGATGAGGAACATTCGGTTACCTTGGCACCTTTTGCCGTGAGGCATGGTGCAAAAGATGATGGTTTAGGTTCGAAAGTCATCGTTTTGAGTGATTCCTTGAAATCCTCAAACCAGGGATCATGACAAGTTCGATGACCTTCATAGATGTCAGAGATTCGGTCCCAGATAAGCTTCACATTGCAAAGATGCATAATGCGCCTAAATTCATCTCTGGATAGGCAGGAACAGATGATATCCTTCGCCATGATGTTAAGTCGAGTGTACTTGCGAATATCATCAGCGTCCGCCATCTTGCATAGATCGGTAAGGCCAATCTCATTGACGGTCCACAGCTCGTTGTTCATAGCCATGAGGCGCTTCCTCATCATGGCCTTCCACTTGGGATAATCATGACCACAAAGATGGGGCATGTCACTTTCTTCATACCTGCGGTCGACATAACTAAACTCCGCATGCTTAAACCAAAATCACACGTAACAAGGGAGTACCTTGCTCGATACCAATTTAAAGTGCGTTATATCGACTAGAGGGGGGGGGTGAATAGGCGATTTTTATGAATTCTTCACTGAGGAATTTGCCGGTGAGGAAATTCCTTAGCAAAGAACTACTTGCAGTGGAATAAGTACTCAGAAGTAAGCATAACAGAATACAGGCATGGTCATCATGATGAAATGAAGACAAGCACAGAGTACAGAAAGCGTAATTACAGGATAACACAAAATGAAGACAAACAGACTGAAGAAATTGAACTGAGGAAATTGAGAAAGTCTTCAGTCAAAGTCTTCAAACACAGATATGATGAAGCACTCAACACAGTAATGAGGAAATGAAAGAGTTGAGGAAATAGAACCAAGTAAGCTTGGTGAAGACAATGATTTGGTAGACCAGTTCCAACTGATGTCTCGGTTGTAATGCCCCGTTGGAGCGGCCGAGTATTTAAACTCGAGGACACACATTCCGGACACCCAGCCCCGAGCACGCAGCTCGGGACACCAAGTCCTCACCGTATTCTCCTTGAACTAAGGTCACATGACCTCGTCCAATCACTCGTGGTAAGTCTTCACGCGACTTCCAAACCTTCACAAACTTGGTCACTCGGTGATCCACAATTCCTCTTGGATGCTCTAGACCATGACGCCTAACCGTCTGGAAGAAGCACAGTCTTCAAAGGAAACAAGCGTCGGATCCACGCAGGATCAAACTCTTCAGTGATGCTCAATCACTTTGGGTTTGTAGATGTTTGGGTTTGGGTTTTCGGTTTTCCTCACTTGATGATTTTCACTCAAAGTCCTCGGAGGATGGGATGCTCTCAAATGACAAGTGTCAGTTTCTCTCGGAGCAGCCAACCAGCTAGTGGTTGTAGGGGCGGCTATTTATAGCCTAGGGAGCAGCCCGACATGATAAGACATAAATGCCCTTCAATGATATGACCGTTAGGTGGATAAGATATTTTGGGACAGCTGGCGCATAGCACAGCAACGGGCGGATTGAGGTTCAAATTCCTCAGGGCTATCATGTTCCTCACTATGTAGGCAAACCGCACTGGCGAATTCCTAACTCCTCAGTCAGAACAAATTCCTCGGCGACCAGAAGAACTTCGTCTCTATCACTAAAGAAATTGACTGAACTGTATGAGATTTCCAATGGCTTCACTCGAAGGGATTGGTAGGTGTAGGATTTTGAGTTGAGCATCACATGGAAATTTTTCCTTAGTATTTCCTCGACCCCCTTTAACAGTACGGTGCTTCCTATGACTCAAGAAAGAGAAAACGAAACTACGAAAACAAAAGTCTTCACGCTTCATGTTCCTCAAATGAATACCAAGTCTTCAAGGTCACACCAATTTCTTCAATTTCAAAGTCTTCAGAATACCAAAGTCTTCAGTTGAAGAACTTCATTTTTAGGGGTCGACTTTCACTGTAATTATGAAACTCCTCATAGACTTATAGACCCGTGTACACTCATAAACGCATTAGACCCTTGACCTATAAGTCTTCAATACACCAAAATCACTAAGGGGCACTAGATGCACTTACACATATGGTACGCCTCATACTGGACATCGTCCCAAGTCTGCCAGATACACCTTCTGCCAGTGATGAACATCAGTGTACAGCGGTAGTACAAGGAGGCGCCTTGAGACATTCAAATCTCTATTTTTGTACATATCAACTAAAATTAAGCACCCCAGTTTGCAGAAATGCTTAAACATTAACAATGGGACTAGTTGATGAAACATACATTAACAAAGAGAAGCACTTTCTTTATCAACATTGGAAATGAAATGATAGAGATGACACTCGCTCTATTTTAATCATATTATTACTTCATTTTACCAAAGGAGACTAGGGTCGACTGTGTGGCAAATGAGGTGTACCGTGCGTCGCAAGGATGGAGGCCGGGGGTGCTTAGACTGGGATGCTGAAGCTGGCTCTTTCAGTCACCAACGTGGATGATTCAATTCATGGGACCTTTTGGTGCAGTTCACCTAAAATGAAGCAATGTCCCGTGATCTAGCAGCTTCTTGTTCATTTTTTAAAGAAAAGGGCTCCAGCCCCGGTTCCATTTCCATCATAAAATGAAACCCACGGTGCTTCTTCTTCATTAGTTGCAATAAAATTGAGCAACATCAAGGTTGGTTGTGAAGCTCCTGGAATGCTCAACTATAATTTGGATAGCATTTGTGCAGTTCAACTAAGATCGAGCGTGAAATGTATATCTCTATTTGCACAAAAAAGGTGGAAAGGAGGGTGACTAACAAGTGATGAAACATGCATCAAATGAAAAGAAGCATGTTCCTTATCTGAATAGCAATCCTACAAGGACAGTAGCAATTTCTAAAGCACTGGCATTGCTAGATATTAGTGTGGGCATTAGGATTAACTATGACAACCGTTAAATACGACATTACTTTGGGCACGGGAGAGTAGGCAGCCCAGATGCTTGCATTTCTAACAAAAGAACCAACTTATCTTAATGGGAAATTTTAGCAGGACATGTAAAGAAGTGACATTGATTCATATTACTGGAGGCATTGCATGGAAAACAACATTGGTTTAACGTGTCCTTACTTTTAACGGCGATCGCTACTTTTTACCAAAGTGGCATTACATAAGAGTGGCTCGGGGCAACAAACATCAGAACAGGATATCTGGCTTGGTCCCATTTTTGTTCGGTATAGCCACCTTATACAGTGTGAGGCTAGCAAATCTATTGCTGGACTTACTCTGTTGACTTGTCCACCAGTCCCCACTTTCTTTCCTTTTTCAACCAATAGATCGGGTTTATATTGAGTTTGTACTGCGTTTCCCTTTATTTCCCTATTAGACCTAGAGACCAGTTGGATAGCCAGTCTCTGCTACTTTTTTCCCCCATTATTTCCTCTTCCGACCAAGTCCTAGATTCAGGTAACAAATCCTCCCCCACCCCCACCCCTTTCTTCCTTGTTTGAACCAAGTAGTACTAGATTCGAGTGCATGAACTAGTTTTACCTCTTAAACGTAAAAAATTAGGTGGTTTTCAAACAGCCGATCGACCCTATCTACGAGGGGGCTTGAGAAATTGTAAAAGATACAAATGCAGCGACGTCAGGAGCTCGGGAAGTAGAGCAAGGCCAGTTTCGAAGGAAGTTATACCTGATGGTCACCGGGATGTCGCTAGGTGGGCGGCGGGAGGCCGGATCTGCCCACACTACGGCATCAAGGAAGAAGGGGTCGGAGGCCCTCCCTCGCCAGTGGTTCTTGGGAGAATGGCAAGGCAGGCTGATCGGGACGCGCCCAGTAGTGGGTAAGAGCCGTCGCCGAGGACGACCGCGTGAACGTTGCACCTTCTCACCTTCCTCGGCGGAGAGGATCCGGCTGGATCTGTGACCAGCGGTGAGCAGAGAGAGAGTGTGTGGCCACCGCTGTCTTGTTTAGATCTGGAGAGGCCGAGACAGTGTGAACAGAGCAACACTAGCAAGCAAGCGCGGAGGCTCCTGCCTATATAGTGGAGTAGTACTAGTTTTCCTTTGTCTACCGGAGCCGGCTTGACCTCGTCAATGACTGTCGAGAAGTCTTCATGCACATGGCCCGGAGGCACAGTTGTCGTCATTTTGATCTGAAGCGCCGGATTATAACATATGACACGAAAAAATGCCACATGACAAGAAATCATAACCTCACTGCGCAAAGGAGACAACATGAATCCCGACGGACAAACTAGATGAGGAACAAAGCTCAAATTAAAGATAAACTCGTAGAAAAGGGGTCCGTCGATAGATGTCCTAATTAACATAGCCGACTTGACCTAGATCGCAGCCGAGTAGTCACTGTTCGTGCATGTGCCCCCAATGACTAGCCCAACTCTGTTGTCGCTGTTTAACCCTCGCAGTGATCCGAAGCACATGACACCTAATTTTGTGAGATGACAAGAAACCTCTTTTTAGATTTCTCACCACAACTACACCCATGTACAACACAGCCTGCACGATATGTAGACGATAGCCAATCCAGGCGTGTCTGCTGGAGTCTGGTCACATGCATGGACGAACTGTTCTTCCGTGTCTTGCAGGGATCGTCCAGGCACCAACGTAGTACAACACTTCTCTAGTACTATCGCTCGTCTCCCTCTTCTATTAAGTCACCCGACTTGCGGGGCCGGGGAGTGTGCCTATGGTCGATTCTCAATTGCCGTCCCACATGTGTGTGCAAACGCAATATGACGTGCGTTCCATTCGGAGAGCAACGTGCCAGACCGACCGACCATCTGGGGTGCGACGCGAACGCGATGGGCGTGCTGTATACTCCGTACATGTGTACCGCCGTTTTCTAGACGCTTTGCTCCATGGCGCGGGCGCAATCCATGGATACAAAATTAGTATACTATATACTATTTAAAAGTCGAGGGCGGGGCTTTTCCTGCACGGTAGGCGGGGCAGTTCCGCCTAGTCGGTTCGACAGAGACGCGAGAAGACGAGGGAGTAGGATGCTGCAAACGTAGGGTTGTGTGATTTGACAATGAAGTTATCTTTGGACAGGTGGGGCCCCGTGATTTGACTTGCCATTATCATTTTAATCATGCAAGGCTACGACCGGCGTGAGTCTCCCGATTCTTGACCACCTCCATACAGGTGCCTCTCCCAATGCTCCACCATGTAGTAGAGGCTGGCTCTTGCATGAGAGCCCACTTCTCCACTTTTTCCTTGCCTCTCTTTCCTCCACATATGCAAAAATGCCATGTAAAGCGCACTATTGTACTTACTTTTACTTGCTCCTACAAGTGCTTAAGCTTGCCACATAGGCATAAAATCTGATGTGGCGAGTTAATCAAGAAGAGAGAGACTAGTTTGGTGACCCAAGGAAGAAACGGTGCTAAGCGCGTGTACCTAGGTGAAAAGACAATTTTGAGTCTTTAGCTAATTAAATGAAGCAAACTTAGCAACACCATTTCATTGGAAGAGGTCACTCCTTGGCAAATGCAATAAATACTAGTACTCCCTGTGTCCCATAATATAAGAAAGTTTTTGGCACTACACTAGTGTCAAAAACATTCTTATATTATGGGACAGAGGGAGTACGAAGAAAGAGATAGAGGGGGTAAAAAAATACACTTATAGCCAACCTTATAGCCAACCTTGTTGTAGTATGAGTGACTAAGTGATGACTATGTATGACATGCCAACATCAGATAGCCTAACGCACCGTGTTAAATCTCCATATGCGACCGCATGAAAGCGACGCGACGGTCATGGTAGGCGCGACCATGATACGGCTCTTGGCAGCCCTTGGATCTGAGATCAAACGGTCGCATGCTAAGTTGCTGAAAATTTGCGTAATAACCCTCCGTGATAGGATATTCACCCATAGGTCTAGAATCACGCCATGCAACCGCTCGATCTCAGATCCAAGGGCTCTCGAAAGCCCGTATCATGGGAGAATGGAAAGCCACTACCCTGCCGTTCGCCGCGGCGGCGATTCGCTCCTACTCGTCCCCGCACGTCCTTTAATACTACGGCGGTTCGCTCCTAGTCATCCCGTCCATTCACATTACGGCAGTTCCACTAATCCTAACCCTCCTCCCAAATCCATGGCATCCCAAATCTCCACGATCGGCGGTGAGTACAAGGTTAGAACCATCACCGGCGATGAGTTCGACGTCATCTACACCCATTCTTCCGCGACGGTGAAAGGATGCCTTTCTCGCTTCAGATGCATGTTCAAAGACTCAGATGATGAGTGGGTCGCTGGGCTAGATGTTGAGTACACCACAGTCCTGGGACGAGAGAAGGATCTAAAGGACGAAGAGAGGAAGAAGCCCACCGTGATCCAGGTTTGCGTGCATGACTTATGCTTGGTCTACCACATATGCCATGCCGACGTTGAGTGCCAGGATTTTAAGGACTTCCTCGAGAGCAACCTAGTCAAATTTGTTACTATAGACTTTGGTAACGACAAAGAAGTCCTGCGTCAGATAGGCCTTGTTGCAGGCAACACCTTCGACCTCCAGAAGAATCGGCTGGTGTCCTCTCATCAGCCTTCAATGCTGTCCCTGGCAGGAGCAATGGTTCATCCTTCGTACGGTAAACTGGAGAAACGTCCATACACGTTTCATCGTCATGCATGGCAGCGGAATGTACTAGATATAGACCACATGCACTACGCTGCAATGGATGGCTACCTTTGCTTCAATATCTACAAGGGTTGGATGAAGAGCAACAACCAAGTGTGCGGTTCAAGCAAAGAAGTACTCCCTACGATTCTTTTTAGTGTGCACATAAGAGCAAACACGCATACCAAGAGAAGCCCCACTGCATGTTTTGTGGACAAAATTGCCCTCATACGCATGGATGGGATGAGCTAGCGTTGTAAATGCTGCATGCATCCCATTGGCTCTCTGCCCACGTCTCCTCATTTTCAGGCTTTGCATGCGAGCCAGTGTAATCAATGCGAGGGGAGGTAAAGTGGAACTGGAGGGGCACTCTGGGAAAGAATCGGCAAAAGATCTAACCGCACAGAGCATTCCGGATTTTTTGGAAAAAAATTATGCGCAGAGTAAAGGGGATCGGAGGGCCAAGAGGAAGGGGGACAAGGACGAAGTCGAGGATGTGGACAAGGACTCCGAGTAAGGTGGCAGTGTCGTTGCTCATGGTGGTTCTAATGCAGTGTCTACCGGAATAGTTGCAAAGTTTAATTTCAGGTGTGCTTAATTTAATTTGAGGGTGTGTTGTCCGAGCCCCCAATGAGAACTATGTTATGTTTCTTCTCGTTACTTTAACTCTTCAAGAGGGTACATACTACTATTTCTTACATTTCATCTTTTAGTTGGTATAGTACTACCACTGCTTTCTTCACATTATATACGCATAATATATATGGCCAACATCATATAGCCAACAGTTAAGTTGTCAAAGAATTTCAGGGTGCTTAGTTTTGTCAAAGAATTCCAGGATGCTTAGAGGGTGCTTGGATCCATGGGACTTATTTTAGTCTGACTAAAAATAGTCTCTTTAAGAGGCTAAAGTTCCAAGCACCCCTGACTAAAGAGGGGCTAAAACTAGTCTTGAGACTAATTTTTTTTAGTCAGGGGTACCCCTACTAAAATGTGGATTAGTCCTCTCTCTACTCATTTAACTCCTCTCCTTTAACACATGCGAGTTCTGGATTGGAGGGTTTGGAGGATAATAAATGCTCATTAACTTGATTTTAGCCTTTTTAGTATTTGGATCCAAGCATGGGTGAGGCTAGCATGTTTTAGTCCCACTACTTTTATTCATGGGACTAAAACGTATCCAAGCACCCTCTTAGTTTTATTTGAGGGGTGGGTTGTCTTTGGACACCATTATTGTGACTAGCCTTTTAATAGTACTATATGCATAATTTGGCGACGAGCGCTCTCTATATGTACCACCTCTTTTTTAATTTCAAGTTTTGCTCCATGGCGCAATCCATCGATACTACTATTGTACAAAAGTATACATTTTTTAAAAGGCTAGAGGGCGGGCAGTCTAGCTTGGTCGGTTTCACGAGAGGCGAGGGCCTTTGTGATTTGACGGCTCATTATCGCTGGAAAGCGGGGCCTTGTGATTTGACCGCTCAGATAAATGCACCGACGACCTGATCGAGGAGGAGCAAAGAACCGTGTGGTATACTCAAGTTTTCCATTGGAGTAGTAATCATGACGGAGGAGCACGAAACACAAGAGCCCAGGCCATATGGCGATAAAAATGATCTAATTTGCTAGTCATCTCATTGTTAGCATTGTTCTATTCATTCCCTAAAAACCATTGTTCTATTCATGCCTCGCAGAGAACGTGACACGTCTTGGCGTAAACACCAAGCAAAAGATGAAACACAGGAGCAAAAGAAGAAGGAAGATTATCACCCCAAATGATCTAATTCGGCCATGAGTCAGAATCGCTTCTTCATCGCCTCCACGACCTCCATCTCCTTGCGCGTCTCCTCCGCCATGTTCTTCATTCTGTCCATGACACGGGATTTCTCGACGCGAGCCTTCATCATCTGTTCCACGGCCGCATTACGTACCTTGACAGCAGCCGGGTGCTCTATGCGGAGCTTCGCCAACTCCTCCTTCTGTTCCATGATGAGGGCATGTAGCATCTTCATCGAGGAACTACTATTCTCATGCAGCTTCTTCCAGCCGGCGTTCTTCTCCTTCAACAGGTCGATCTCGTGGCAAAGCTTCGCCTTGTCCTCCTGAAGTCGCAGGATTTCGCCGGTCGCCTTCTTCTCCGAGGCAATGGTCTTCTTCATCAGCATCACCAAGCCGGCGGTCAACTCCCCCTGCTGATTGAGCTCAGCGGGCATGTCGTCGAGGCTCTCCTTCAGCAACTCCATCAAGCCTTGGATGAACTCCTTCTGCTTATTGAGGTGCTTATTGAGCTGATCGGGCATGCCGCTGAGGGATAACAACTCCAGCTCCGCCGGCTCAGCATGTTCGCCTCTGCTAGGGCGCTCCTGGGAGCCATCGCCTGCCTGTGAGAGATCTTTCGAGGTCTCTGCGTGGCGGTGAGCCCTCTTTTTTTTTCCGCGGCCTTGGTTGCCGCTCCCTTGTTACGAGTAGTTCTCGACCTAGAGCTCTGCTCACCGGCCATGGCAACGACAGACGAAGAAGAAGCACTTATGAGGAGGAAAGGTAGAGTAATTTTTGGTTAGGTAGTTCCCTTTTATAACCTAAGTACTAGCACTAGTACTAATACCTGCATAGTGGGAACACGTTCAGGTTTGGTACGTACTAGTAGGTGTGAGCAGGCTTTCGAATGTGATGGGAACAAGGTAAAGATAAATTGATGGTTTTGGTTTCGAGGCCCGAAACGGCTCCCTATGAGTTTAGCGGAACATAAATTTCAAGTACTACACTGCTCAAATGCGTAAATATTATGTTACTGTCAAAAATTGGCACAAAATACGAAGGAGACCAATGGAAGTACTACTAGCAACCCACGATTTAACTAGTGGCATGCGCACAGTGGAATAATAATGTCTTTCTTCCGCCCTCACGTCCACTCAATTTGCATGCGCTGTATTAATTGACCATCAATGAAGTGAACGACTTTACACGCGTCAAATTATCACATGGGGTGGATCTTGGTACAAAATTGCATCCGCCTGTACTTTCGCGTGCGTGTATGCGAGGGAATGAGCGCGCGTCGTGGCGTGCGTGCACATCTTCGCTTCATGCATGTACCGCCAAGATGGCTCGTGGGGACGAGTACATTCTTCCGAACCAGCAATAACGATCGTGATCAATCCACGCAAGGAGGTCGCGACAACGCCTCAACATGTGCCACGTGGCTTCATGAACTGTAAGAGAGACACCGTAGCGTGCCATTGGTATTCTAATGTACGTGTTTTGCACATACTCGAAGTACTAGTAAGGTACACGTGCATTGCACGCCTCAGATTTTGCAACCAAATTATGAATAAATACCACACTATAGCATGTAAGCTTCGAGTCATATATGCCTGATGTAGCCCTTCGCTTAATTCTTATAGTTCATCTCATTCAAAATCAATTAGTTTTTATAAAAAAGCTAAGAACGCTGAATAGGAAAAACATGGGATTATAGTGGAATGTCGTCTTGAATCCTACAAGATTGTATGAGTGTTTGATTGTGCATAGAAAAAACGCAAAATTCTTTCAAAGAGGTTTGAGTGGATGGGATGTTTCCTATGAAATCTAGTGCAAATGAATCATATGGAAAAATTCCTATGGTTTACATTCCTACGCCTACGAATCAAACAACCAATATAGGAAAAATTCCCAATGATTAGAATCCTCCAAAATTCCTTTGAGAATCCTTTGAATCAAAGAAGCCCTTAATCTATTTTATGATTCATGGAATTGTGCATTGTAAAGCATAAAGTAAAAACAAATAATGGCAATTCAAATAGAAAAAAAGTTTGGGCAGTTATGATACGGAAGATTCTAGAACAAAAGAGAACCACTGTTGTTTTGAGGTTTGTGCATTATGCTTAAGTTCAACCATGGAGTCTGCTAGATTGTACATGTGGCAAAATCCGGTGGGGGCTAGAAGATGGTGCGAGGGGCCGAGTGGAGGGAGACTATGAAGGAATGCACAAGTGCGAGATCGATATTTAGAGAGAGGGGGCGAACACGTGCGCTGTTGTGCACAGTGGCGAAGCCATGAAAAATAAATGAGCTAGGGGGCCAAGCATTGCTAATCCTTTATGAGGAGGGTCAGTTCATGAACTTAAACCATTTTTAGTAGAAATTGTCTAATGATCACATTCATATTAGCCTCGATATATAGTGATGTTAGGGGGGAGGGGGGCAGGGCCCTTACTGCCCCCTGTCTTCACCATTGTGCACGCGTCTGAGAGATGAAGCGGAAAGCATGGATGATGAGAGGGGGACATTGGATATATAATTAATGTGGGTAGTGTGTGTGCATGCATGCACGAGAGAAAGTTAGTGGTACAATTATAAAGAGAAGACTACTGTGTGGGTGTAAAAGAATAGGTGAGGTCATAATCAATGTAAAGTTGAATTCAAATATTTGAATAAGAGATCCCGATGTTTGAAACCCATGCATGCATGAATATAACGGAGATCTGCGCGGTGTGGTTTGGAAACGAGCATGTTGTAATGTATACACATTGAACAAGGTCAGACTGATTTGAATTTGAGATACCGATGACAGACATCATTTCGCCACGTCGCATCCGTGCATGGACACACTATTCTAATTGGAGATGATGGGCGGCTTTCGCATCACATATCTATATCTATACCCCTATATATATTATTTTATATTTCTTTATATTGTGTGCGGGTAACTTTAACTTTGAAAGATGGTCGTTGGATGAGGCGAATCCGGTGGTCCAAAGATGGCAAATTTGAGCACTACTAGCCGTTGGATATCATCTAGATTCCACCAGATTTTGCCACATGTATAATCTAGAAGACTCCATGGTTGAAATTAAGCATAATGCACAAACATCAAAACAAAAGCACTTCTTATTTGTTCTAGAATCTTCCGTATCAGAATTGCCCAAATTTTTTTCTACATGATTTGCCATTATTTGTTTTTTACTTTATGTCTTACGACGCATAATTCCATGAATCTTAAAATAGATTATCTTTCTTATAAAAACTAGATGATTTTGAATGAAATGAACTATAAGAATTAAACGAACATCTACATCATGCATATATGACTCAAAGCTTGCATGCTATAATGTGGTATTTATTCATAATTTGGTTGCCAAATCTCATGCGTGCAATGCACGTGTACCTTACTCTAGTCTAAATGGTGTTTGTGTGTGTGTGTTGTGCGTGTTGAGGTGCAAATTGTCTTTTTTTTTGTACACGTTAAGCTTGTTCTTCCGAAATTTCAAGCCGCACCTTGTTATGCCGAAAATTCAAGCTAGCGTCTCTGTCTATCGTGCTGCGAAACTCCCGCCTCTTCAACCCGCGCCTTCTTAGCCCGAAATATTTAAGATATATATTTGTCTCGTTGTGCTCCGACAACTCCCTCCATCTCAACCCATGCCTTGCTATTCTGAAATTACAACGCGCGCGAAAACTCCCACCTCCTGTGAAATCCCGACACGCGAAATGCCCGTGGTACCCCCGAACCGAAAGAACCGCCTCAAATCGGTGGGGGTACTTTCGTCACTTACCCCACATTTCAGACAAGCGCGTCTCTAAGCCATGGTTCCCCATTGCCATCCCATCCGCCCACCCATTCGTACACCGAGGCCGCGAAAACCCGCGACAAAACCCCACACCCTGCTCCTTCCGCCACCCAGCCGGAGCCTCTTCCCCGACGACGTCGTCCACAGCAACACCTCGACGTCCCTCATCCACCGTACCGGATGAGGATCCGTCGTTGATCTCATCGTCTCGCTGGTTCAGCCACCCCGTCCTCCACCTCCAAGGAACTGCCCCGACGTTCCCCTCGTCTTTTGCGCCACCTCCATTCCCACACCGCCGTCTTCACCTGCACCACCGAAAGAGCATCATCATCACCGTTTCCTCGGATGAAGCTGCGGCCTAATCGGCGCCACCAAAGAGGTTGTAGACTAATCGCCGCATTTTCTTGTTGATTTGATCTCACGGTGCTGCCGGCGCTCGGTCCCGAGCCGACACGGCGCGGCTCCATCCACGGCGGCGTCACCGGCCACTTCCTCCACGGTGTCGCTCCCTCGGCGGCGACGTCCACATCAGTAGGAGCTGCTGCTGCTTTAGCTCTCGCTCGCGCTGCTGCTCTGCTCTTGCTCTCGGTCCCCTGCCTAGTCTGCTCTTGCTATTGCACTTGATCGGGGTGCTGCTCTCGCTCTTGCTCTTGCTTGCGATGCTGCTCCGATTTAGCTACACTTCAGTCAACTGAATCGACTTTTGGGTCAGTCGATTTTCAGGGGGTGGGGGGCTCGCCGGGGTGAAGGAAGAACCAGTCGCAGCGGGGAGGGGAGCTCACCGGAGAGGTACCCCACTATCTATCTTAGGGTTCAGGATGGGGGCTGTGGTTGCCGGCGGTGGCGGGGCATTGGCGGGGCGGTGGCGTGGGGATCGCCAGAGAAAGCGCTCAGCATGGGGGGGGGGCTAGAGGGATGGACGGGGCGGTGGAGGACCGGCGGTGGGGAGTGTTTTCGGGGCGGGCGGCAGGGGGCTGCTGTTTGGCCGGTGGTGGCTGGCGGCTCAGCGGGGTGGAGGTTGAAGATGAACCGCAGGCCCTTGATTTCGTATCCAACAGCTGCAAAATCGACTGACCAGAGATGAAAAAGTCAACGACCGACGTGTAGCCTCACCTTGCTAGTGCGTTCAGCCGACAAAGAAAATTCAGTTTCGATAGCAAAATTCAGTTTCGGCGATTAAGTTCGTTTCGGCCGCTTAAGTTCGGGCCGACGCTTAAGTTCAGAGATGAGCGGCTGATGTATTTTACATCTAGCACTTTGTGGTTATGTATTTTACGTCATGTATTGGAGATGCTATTAGAATTCCACTCAGGTTAACGTTGTTCGTTGTCTCTCTTGTCTTGCTTCAGCCTCGCCGTCGTACAACTCACCGGAGCTGCTCCAACGAAAACCCTCCATCACAGTGGAGCAATACCTCGGGCTCCATCTCCAGACGCCTAAGATCTTCTTCCCCTCCTCCGACAGCCAAGTCAGCCGGAGCATCCTCACCGGCCAACCCAATCACACTGAGATCGACATGGCTTCGCCAAAGAGGTTGTACACTTGTTGCATCTCTTTTTACTCTACATGTTATATATATTGTCCACTGAGCACTCGTAGTAACGGGAAATACGATTATTTTATCCTACTATATGACAAGCAGTGAGGTACCAGGCAACTTAGCTATCCATGATGGACTCTCTTGAACGCCATCATTATTTATCTCTGCGCGTTTGAGCTGTGCATTTGTCGATGGGCCTGGGAGTTGAGCTAGTATGGCAGTGGCTTGGGTACAAAGTAATATAAGTAGCACAAAAACATTTTTTAGTGTAGGATTTTCCTTGCTCAAGCCTGCCTACTAGAATCGCCAGTGCTTGAAAGGAAAAGTGAATGAAAAACATCGAATTGGAAAGTTTCCTATGGTACTACTTTTCATGAATTTGGTGCAAAGGAATGGAGTAAAGGAAAAGCTGTAGGATTTGTTCCTTTAGTGTCTCCTTGAAAGAAAAACCGTGAAATTCTAATTTCCACTTCTCCTCCTTTTCATATTCCTATTCATCAAGCACAAGACTAAGAGATAGTAGCATAATAGCATTATAACCGTACATTTTCTTGTGGTTTGACTTAATCTCACCATGCTTTTTTGCATCTTGTGATCTTCCAATTGTTGTGAATCAAACACCCAGATTGGCAGAAATCTTGTGTTTTTAGATTCTCTGTTTTGCACGTGCATTCCTATCCTATTCCTGTCTACGTCCTATCCCTGCATTCTTAGAATCCTCAAATTCAAACAAGCCCTTACTCAATTACTTCTGTTACAGATATGTGTCAAAGAAAACCTTGTGTGGTTTGTCCTGCTCTGCGCCGTGTTCCACCCCAGCTCACCGCTCCAACGACGGAAGGGTTCACCACAAGCGAGGATCCGCCTTCCAGACTGTCTTTCGCCGCCTCGAGATCTTCTTCCTCGCCGCAGCCACGACAACTGCATTACCATCATCAACTGAGCAGATGACCTTGAGGACTACACGGGTCTGCAAGAGAGGTCGCACTCTTCCGTGTCTGCTTACGTTATGCGTATTTTAATATGATGACATGCTACATTATCGTCGTGTTCACCTATTAGACTCCGAGTCAGGTCCAAACTAATGCTGAAACTTGAGTTTTTAAATGGTTGTGGGGTACATATTGGGGCAGCAATTAGTACTATCTGTCTACTATCCGTTAATCTTCTGTCTACTATGAGTTTCATGTTGGGTGCAAACAAACATTAAAGGAGCCATTATCTGTATTTTTAACTAAAGCTATTATCTGCCTGCTATCATTGGTTTTGGGTCTATCCATAGTTTGCTACCATCACACTGGATTTGTGCATGGACTCCTTACATAATCTCACTATATTTTATTCCTATGCATGCCAGTTATTGTACACAATGGAACTGATCAAGTAGAGCAAAAGAGACGAGCCTTGCGTGGCAATAAAATTTCATGCAGAGGTCGTTCCATGGTGGGCGCAAAGGCAGCCCCCCCTCCACCCATTTCGGATCGTAATCAAGAGGAAGATAACTGCTCGAGGGGATTCGTAAGGAGAAGACCACTCCTATTTACCCCATGAGGTCTTCGCTCTAACTTGGCATGCTGATGTTGGTAATATCATGCATATGGTGCCTTGCATTGCTTATCAGATACATTAAAGATGTCATCTCGCTTAGTTTAGACATGCTTTGTGTCAATGCCATATGTTTAGTTTCTTTATCGTATATGTGAATCATGCAATGCCATCTTGTCTAGCCAGGCATCATATATGTGAATTTTGCAATGCCACCCTAGTTAGCCAGTCATCTTATATGTGAATTATATCATGCCATCATTTAATTTTAGTACATTCAATTACTCTTCATGTGCATCAGCCATTCGACACGGTCATGGAAAAATCTAGAGTGGAAACAAGGTCTTCAGAGCAGACAATGCTATCTGACGAAGCGCATGTCCTGCTGGTTACCGATAGCTCCTCAGAGGAGGATTCAGAGACAAATGACCAGTCATATTTCCCCCCGAGGTGCATGCCCTAACTTGGCAGGGTTATGTTGCTCATATCGTGCGTATGGTATCTTGCATTGCTATGTCATTTGCTTAGTTTAGACATGCTTTGTGTGAATGCCATATGTTTAGTGTCTAATTACCATATATGTGAATTATGCAATGCCATCTTGTTGCAAGACATTATATATGTGAATTATGCAATGTTATCTTGTTGCAAGGCATTATGTATGTGAATTATGCAATGCCATGCTGTTTAGGCAAGCGTCATATATGTGAATTATATCATGCCATCCTTTTTTGTATTTCTCATTGCTTTTGTCGACAATGTTTGTATATTCAATCGCTTCTTCCTGTGCATCAGCCATTTGAATTGGTGATGGAGAAATCTGGAGTGAAAACAGGGTCTTCAGAGCAGACAATGCTACCTGCTGAAGCAGATATCTTGCTGGTTACAGTTAGCTCTTCAGAGGAGGATTCAGAGGCAGATGACCAGTCCTATTATCCCCCTGAGGTGTATGCTCAAACTTGGCGGGGTTATATTACTCATATAATGCATATGTTGTATTGCAATGCTTAGTTTTTACATCATATACACAACATTGAATGCCATCTCCTTAGTTGACACATCATATATGCGATTGCCCTCTGCTCACTTCCTTAGTATATAAATCATATATTTGAATTATGTCATGCCATGATGTTTACATAGATAGCATGTATCTGAATTATGGCATGCCAACCCATTTTCTAAAGACATAATATAGTTATATCATCTTATCCTGTTTACATAGTCATCATATTTTAAATTATGTCATTCTATCCGTGAATTATATCATGCTATCATGTTTCCATCGACGGCATGTTTGTGATTTATGGCATGCCAACCACTTTAATAGACACATCGTATAGTTATATCATGTCATCCTGTTTACATAGTCATCATATTTTGAAGTATGTCATTCTATCCTGTTTAGTTAGCCATCATACATGTGAAATTGTGTCATGCTATCCTGTTTAATTAGCCATTATATATGTGAAATTATGTCCTGCTATTCTGTTTGCTTAGACAACAAAAATGTGAATTATTTCATGCCCTGTTTTCTTCCCTACTATCCATTGCACCTATCTATCTTACAATGTCTGTACATTCAATTACTTTTCTTGTTTATCAGCCATTTCAATTGGAGGGGGTGATGGCAGTATCTGTGGGAGTAAAAACACGGTCTTCAGAAAAGATCGTGCTACCTGTCAATGCAGATAGAACCACGGTTGTACTTGCCCAAGAACCAGCCCCACCACACATAACCCACACTCATGCAGATTGTACTCCTACCCAGTTGGAAAGAGAACCAGCTACACCCCTTCTAACCCCAACCCTAGCAGATAGACACCCGCCTCCGTTGACACAAAGACCGTCTCCACCACAGAGCACCCAAACACGAGTAGTTAGTAAGGCAACTGCAGTGCCCAAATCACGAGGACCACCACTCGAACCCAAGTCAATGCTTAAAGCGTAAGAAGAATTGTTCTCACGTCAGTTTTCGTAGCTATGGTTCATACTACTTTGCTCTTGCATCACCGTATTTCTTGATACCAACTAATTTCAAATTTGAAGGATGCAATTGAAACTCCAATGGCGCAACAGTATGTTTTAAACCTGTTTCTTCAACATGTTTGGCTGTTTGCTGTTGTAACTTGCTCTATGTTGATTTCAGTTTCAATTGAATAAACAGTTATGTTCTCATGCCATGCACATTACAAGTGTTGTTATTGCTGTGTAGTTTCCCACACTTATATTCTGCCTATGCTGCTTTGTCTTAAATAGATATGATTCGAATCAGATCTATCTTGATTTGGCAACATAAACTAGAATGATATAGACCATACAAGGACCATACTACATAGATATATGTTTGTTTCATGATGTTATCCTCGTCTAATTTTACTACCGAACTGGTTTACCAAAATGAGTTTCATATACTACATTGTAAACTCATGATTTGTTTGTTTGCTTCTCTTCTAGAACGCGGATAAAATATTGGAGAAGAGTACCTGTTATGCAATGGTAAAGGAAGTAATGCAGATAAGGTTCAAGATAGTGAGACATCCCTGTTGGTCTCCAAGAAAGTGATAAAACTATATTGAAGACACCGAGAAAACCCTAAAGTCCTGTCTTGATGTAGTGTTCGAAAGCATTAGCTACCACCGCCGCACCAAATTTCTTGAACTCGTTGCACTGAATCAGTTCGGCTTCTTGAGTCTCAACTTCAAGTTGAAAGACATCGATCGATGTTATGCGACGAGAAGTCAAGGACCGAGGAAGTCCTGCAGAATTCAGATGCATACTTTCCGTGCAACAACAAGCTACTGAGGACTTAAGCGCCAAACAAGAGAAAGTTAATAAGCTTGCTAAGCATCTTGCCAAAGATTATAGGTACCTGTGATATTGTTTCTTGAGCTGTTCTCGACGTAGTTTCAGCCTCGACTTATTTTGTCATGCGCGTTTATATGTCGTTGTGTTCCCTATATTTGCACCGGTGGCGAACTTTGATGCCTAGTGGATGTAATATGTAATAGCCGTGATAGCCTAGTGTAAGTTGCTTGCTTATTTATTTCCTTGTTGTCTTGTTTATTTGTTTGCTTGTAGTCGCAGTAGTTCTTTTTCTGCGGTTTGCTAGTGGCTGCAATAACCTATTTTTTAAAACTAGGCCACAATAACCATGGGCTAATATTTCTTGTAGTGACCTTTGGGCCTCCTACGGGTCAGAGAAACAATGGGCCTTCTACGGGTCAGAAAGCGATGGGCCTTCTACGGGCCGTAGAAACAATGGGCCTTCTACGGGCCGTAGAAACAATGGGCCTTCTACGGGTGGTATCATCAATGGGCCTTATACGGGCCGTATGATCGATTGGCAAAACATGGGCCAAACAGACCGCATTCTGGCCGTAAACGGGCTAGAGTTGGAATCGTCCGTTCATGGGCCGACCATAACGGGCCATCGTTAATAGGCCGTGTTGATGACGCTATGAAAACGCCCAACGATTAACGGACCACAAATGGGCCGACTGTAACCACGGGCTGAATTTGGCCCACAAGCAGAAAATGACAGTAACGGGCCGTAAGTAAACGAATGCTGGAAAATAGCCCAAGAATATATGGGCTCTGAGAAGGCCGAAAGATAACATGGGCTGGAAACGGCCGAACGGAATAACGTGGCCATTAATGGGTATAAAGTGATACACTATTCCTTACGGGCCAGTTTCACCACGGGCCGTTAATGGGTGTAAAGTGATACACTGTTCATTACGGGCCAGTTTCACCACGGGCCGTTAATAGGCCAAGAGTTACATAGGGCCTCATATGGGCCGAAAGACGTCATGGGCCATACATGGGCCAGAAGTGAAAAAAGGCTGGAATGATATTGGATGGCCCAGATGACGCTACTAGGCATAATTCGAATAGGGCGTAACGGGCCTTGGGTTAGCGGGCTGTAAATGGGCTATATGCGAACAGGCCGTTAACAGGCTTTCCATGGGCCGGCCCGCCACCTTTTGACCAAGTCAAACGGGCCAGCCTTTTCTCGGGAATGGGCCTCTGTTGGGCCGTGCCACGTGTCAACGTATCATAGGCGCCTTCTGTCCAATGAGTGGATGACATCTGTCCCAGCGATGAGCTGACACGTGTTTCCTCCAGCCAATGATGATTTTACACGTGGAAAATCCCCATTGGTCGGGGCTGTTAATGGGTTATCGGATCCAAAACCTAACCCAATAGCTTAACGGCGTTCCGTTACGGTGGATGCCACGTGTCGGTCACCCTTGACGAAAGCACTTCTGTGACGCATGATTTATCGTCATGGAAGTGGCACTTCCGTGATGATAATTTTGGTAATGTCATGGAACACTTCTACGACAGCACAAGTATGACTATCTTGATTACTCGCTATAAATTTGTCATGGATGTACATGCATGACAGAAAACGCGACCTATTGTGACAAACACGTATCATCACGGAAGTGTATTTTTTTTGTAGTGCTACCCGCCTCGCCGGCCGGACGGTGTCGGGCCAGCGGCGGCGATACCGGGACGAGCTTCCTTGCCGTGCCCGATAAAGCAAGAAGGGCACGTCGGCAGCGCATTAAATGCGTTTATGGTGCCAGAGGATAGACTCGACCACTATATAGCTTTCCACCTCCTGTGTGCCACTGTGGTAGCCCCTTTGTCTATAAAAGGAGGCCCGCAGCGTACTGAGGAAGGATTCGGACATTTTGGCCCCTTTACGCCTTGTAGCTAGTCCAAGAACACCAGATAAACAGAAACCGGCAGGAGTAGGGTATTACGCGTCACTTGCGGCCCGAACCTGGATAATCCCCCCATGTTGATCCCGCTCTTTCCACAGCCCCGCGCCCACCAACCGTAGCAAAAGGGATTCCTCATGATACCGTAGGTATCATTTCCCCCAACATCTTTGGCGCGCCAGGTAGGGGGCGCAAGCTGTGAAAATCCGGTTTGAAGGTTAGCACACCGACTTTGTCATTACCATGCCCCCCAAGAAAAAGGGGATCACGGAGATCGGCTTGTCCGGGGCCGGCCCGTCCGCGCCAGCGCGGGCAGGTGGCCAGGTGCCCACGGATGTGGCCGGAGATGAGGCCCGCGAGCATCCACGACATTCTGGCGATCGGAGCCAGGCGAGCGGTGTCGTCCGAATCCGAGACGACGAGCCACGCGCCGCTGGGTCCGGGGGCGAGGCCGTGTTGCCCACGGGTGGCGCAGCAGCCTCTATGGCACCCCAGCTGGCGCCTGATGACCCACAAGTATAGGGGATCTATCGTAGTCCTTTCGATAAGTAAGAGTGTCGAACCCAACGAGGAGCAGAAGGAAATGATAAGCGGTTTTCAGCAAGGTATTCTCTGCAAATACTGAAATAAGTGGTAACAGGTAGTTTTGTGATAGAATAATTTGTAAAGAGCAACAAGTAACAAAAGTAAATAAAGTGCAGCAAGGCGGCCCAATCCTTTTTGTAGCAAAGGACAAGCCTAGACAAACTCTTATAATAGGAAAAGCGCTCCCGAGGACACATGGGAATATCGTCGAGCTAGTTTTCATCACGTTCATATGATTCGCATTCGGTACTTTGATAATTTGATATGTGGGTGGACCGGTGCTTAGGTGCTGTTCTTACTTGAACAAGCATCCCACTTATGATTAACCTCTATTGCAAGCATCCGCAACTACAACAAAAGTATTAAGGTAAACCTAACCATAGCATGAAACATATGAATCCAAATCAGCCCCTTACGAAGCAACGCATAAACTAGGGTTTAAGCTTCTGTCACTCTAGCAACCCATCATCTACTTATTACTTCCCAATGCCTTCCTCTAGGCCCAAATAATGGTGAAGTGTTATGTAGTTGTAGCGACCCGACCCGAATGGATCGAGTCTCTGTGCTTAGGTGTCATCCCTGGATCGGTATGCTGACACACACAGTACTCGAAGGATTTATAACAGAGGTAAATCACATGTATAAAGTAACGTAAATACTATTACCTCAATCCAAAATATAGTGGAAGCAACAAGGTTGTGGATTCCCATCAACACCAATGGCAAAGTTGAGTATAGGAAATCGTAACCCTAACGTATCACTTACTCGTCGTTCAAAAGTCTCGCAACATGAAAAGTTGCAGCGAAAACCGATCGCACATGGAATATGCTTTGGCAATGTAACACATAGAGAGTAATGAAAGAATAAGCTATACTACATGCATATATGGCTGGTGGAAAAGCTCTATGGTTACAGTTTTGCAAAAAGCCAATTTTTCCCTATATCAAAGGAATAAATTTTATTTTAACTATCATGGTGGTTGAGACATCATTGAGAAGGTATAACCCCAACTCAATCCCAATTAAAGTGATTAACAACCCAACAATATTAATTTAGAGTGATGAGATACATGTGAATACTCAAGTACTAGATACTCGTAATTGTCCATAACCGGGACACGACTAACCATGATTAGTTTGTACACTCTGCAGAGGTTTATGACTTTTCCCCACAAGACTCGATCGCCTCCGTTGGTTTCTCGTGACCGCATGGTGTTTGAGAGACGGATGACCGAGACATAGTCTTTCCGAAACATTAATTCTCTACTCCGGATAGATCATACCAAACCTATAAAACCCACTACCTGCTGATCTACCTCTTCGAGAGCTTCACGTAACTTACTCAGCTATGCTAGAGCCCATAATAGCTTGTGGCTCCACACGGAAGTTTCTAGCATGAATAATCTCAGTTCCCTTTGAGCCTGGGTGGCGGTCCATAGGAAGATCACACGGGTACCCCGGGATTTCCAGAAATAAAACAGACAACACTGGGTTCCCCAGGTGCCTCAATCCACCCAGATGTGTATTTAAGTTGCCACCTTAAAGTAAACCATTAATTAATAATCTCACATCTGTCGTGAACATCTCTCAAACCCAAACCACGTCTACGAGCATAGCATGGCAATATAAGCAACACATAGAGTAACTCCCAAGGGTTTGATAGCAACAGGGCAATAGATTCCTACCTCATCATCTAGTTCCCAACCCACAAATTAATGACATCCTAATCATGCAATGTTTGAGGATTGAGCTAATGCACAAAAACTGGGTATGAAAAGGTATGATAGAGTGTTACTTGCCTGCAATGTTGATGAAGATGATTCGCACTCAAAACTCTTGATATTTCTACTCGTCACACTCCGGTCAATCTATCGTAATCAAGCAATAGTAACCACACATAAGCAATCACTCAAAAGATAAAAAAACGAAGAAAACGAATCGGAAACCATCAAAACCAAGCAAATAACTCTTGCAACATAAAACAATTTCTAACAGTACCAAAATTATGTGAATTTGGCCTTATCAGATAGTTTAGGTCAAGAGCTTCGATTTGCAAAAAGAATCAGTTAAATCGGAGTTACGAAACTCAAGTTATGATCAAACGAAGTTTGAATCCAAATCTGGTCTAATTCAAATTTTAAACTTTCAAAAACATGTTTGAGTTGGATTACTGGATAGAGGAGATCGTAACGAAGAAGTGGGCGTTAGTTTCGCTGGATTTGGACTAACGAGTAAAAAGTTATAGGCGTTTGAAGATTAGGGACTAATCTGTGAAGAAAATAATTACTTACGGGTCCCTAACAGAAAAACTAAAATAAAAGAAAAAACTAAATAGTGAACGTTCGTTACCGATCGCTAACGAACGAAAACCGTTCGCTACCGGACCCTAACTAACGAACGACCACTAAATAGATCTAACTAAAAGGGAAAACCGGTTTTAAGATAAAACCGAGGAAAACCAAAAGATTAGACCGTCCGGCGTTTTTACTGGCTAAACGGGTTGGCCGGCAGCGGTCAACGGCGAGGCGGGCAGCGGTTCGATGGTCCTCCGGCGACGGCCGGGCGGCGAAGTAGGCGTCCGACGGCAGAGGCGGCGCTGGGCGGCGAGAGCTAAGCAAGGCGTCAGCGGTGAGGAAGAGGCGGCCGGATCTCGCTTGCGGCGGCGGCTTGAGCAAAAGGCGGCGGCGGAAATCTGCGAGAGGAGGGGTGAGGAGAGACGGGGGCCCAGGGCTCCGGATTTATAGGGCGGGAGGAGGCGGCTCTTGCGTGGAGGAGGGGCAACGGAGAGGCGGCGGAGGAGTCCGGATCGGGGACGGCTCCCATGGCGGCGCGGCGGCGTCTTGAGTGCGGAGTCCGCTGAGCCTCGAGGGACGGCAGCGCTGGGCTAGGCTGGCTGGGCTTCGCCCAGCCGAGAGGATCTCCTTTTTTAAATAAAATGCATAAACAAAATAAAACCAAAATAAATAGAAATAATATATATAGGCATATAATATATCAAAATTTTCAGAAAAAGATTTCCTACAAGATGAACATTATTCTAACTTCAAATAAAATACACACAAATTCAAATAAAGCAAAGAGTGTTTCAGCTCTAATAAAATCCAATAAAAATCATTTTAAAAATACCAAAATGAATTCAAATTTATTTCTCTCAAATTTTCTGATGTAGGGAATCATGTTACCCTATTTTCCATATATTTTATTTTTGGAGAAAAATAATTTGAATAAAACTCAAATAACTCCAAATTGAAAATAAATTCAAAAGAACTTTGAAACTCCCAACTCATATTTCATATAATTTGAAGAAGTCATTTTATCTTCGCTCGTGAAAATCATTGAGTTGCATAAAGTTTCAGAATTGGAAATATTTTCCAAATGAAATTCAAATATTTTCAACACCCTTGTCATTTAAATAAATGGAAGAAGTCATGTCATCTTCTCTCCGTGGTTTTGTGATGAAAAGAATTTGAATTCCCGAAGATCATAAAAGCAAAATGAAAGTTTTGGGAAAGTCCTTTTATTCCCTCTCATTTAACTTTCAAAAAGTTTCGAACTCACTCACTTTCAATCAATCAATCAAACCATCAATCAAATCTATCTATTTGTTTATAACATTCCAAAATTTAGAATTTTGGGATGTTACAAACCTACCACCCTTAAAAGGAATCTCGTCCTTGAGATTCGGAGAGGCTAGAAAGAAATAGGTTAGGGTTTGGGGGTCTTCTAAAAAATCCATTGATCGTCTCCGGGGTCTCGGGTGCTACCACCCTTAGAAGCATTGTTACGGTTCCATCAAAACTCATATACTCCATCCTTATTACTGACAGTGTCGGTCTTCTCAGATCGTAAGGACAATTCCTTCTCTGGGCTCTTCCGGTAGTGGCATAACCTTTTCCTCAATTCCTTTGTCCTTTCCTCTTGGTAAGGTTATTCCGAGACTGGGTCTTCTTAGCTGACGGGTCTGGCGCCAATTCTAAACAACTATCGGTATCTCATGGTGGTCAACGATTTATGGTTTGTCCTGCAGGAAATGGGTCTGGGTTGAACCTCACCGTATATCCTACGATTGGCAAAAGCTGTCTTGTACAAGGGGAAAAATTCTTATACCATTCTAATGTTTAAACAGGGTTTTGATCGTCGTCTCTCTACTATAGGTAAGTCACTCAGATTTACCATCCCATATAGCAAAGCGAATAATAAGAGTAAGTCGGTATGGTGATCAATCCATCCCGCACCCAAATCATTACCTTGTACATGGTTTAGCTTAATCTCGCATTCTAACACTCGGTCATTCTCACAAGCATTGCAGAATTTCTCTTGCCGACGAACCAATTTCGGGTAAATCCATTGATTCTGCAAGCCAAACAAAACATCTATCGTTCCTCAACAACTCTTAGGTTTTGCGTTACTCCTATAAAATCGTCGGTTGATAAAGGCATACCCTCTTCTTCCAGAGTTTCTCCTTCAGCAAGAGTGTGCTTGCTTCTTGGCAGGTCATGGGGCCTGTGGGTTATGGCCCATCTCATCACTTAAAATCCTTGAACACATCATCTGGGCAACTGATCATTATCCCAACTTCCAACTTCCTGGCATACTTAAAATCCATCCAAATGAACTGTCTCTTTTACTTATATTTGCACCAAACGGGGACATGATTACTCAGACTCTTCATGGAATTTCCATTGATCCATATTTCCAACATCATACCTCCTTTATATCCAATGGTAATTCATCTCTTCATCCTCGTGGGATGTCCCACATACCGAGATAAAACTTATACTTATGAAGTCCATACTCCACTTCATGGAACATCATTATCCTTTCCAGGTCAAACGCCCCTTACAGGGATTATTGGCCATTTCTCGCATGGCACTTCTTCAATCGGGAAACGTGAAACACCTCATGAACTCCTCGACAGTCCTTCGGTGACTCCAACTTGTTGGCCACTTCTCCCATAATGCTCCAAACTCGGTATGGTCCTACAATCTGGGCTAACTTTCCCTTAACTCCAAATCGATTAACTCCTCACAGAGGGGGCACACGAAGACATGCTCTGTCTCCAATTTCATAGACTACCTCCTTGCGTCTGTATAATTATTCTGCCTGGACTGAGCTACCTTCAGTCTATCTCGAATCCACTTAATATTTTCTTGACTCCTTGATCACATTTGGTCCAAACAACCGACGGTCTCCAACTTCATCCCACATCAACGGTGTCTGCTCCTTCTCCCATATGAAGCTTAAAAGGGCCATCTTCAAACTGTCTTGGTAATCGTTGTTGTATGAGAACTCCGCCAGAAGGTAGATTATCATCCCTACTAGATCCATAATTTAGCACACACGCTCTCAACATGTCCTCCAGAATCTGATTGACTCTCTCGATTTATCCATGTATCTGCGGATGAAAGGCTGTACTAAACTCTAGCCTAGTACCCAAAGTCTGGTGCATCAGATTCCAAAACTTTGAGGTAAAACTGTGTTCCTCTATGATGGTCCTCGGAACTCCATGCAGACATACGATCCTTGTCAATCTATCTTGGCCAACTTCTCACTTGTATAGATGGTTTTCACTGGGATAAAGTGAGTCACTTTGGTCAAGCGAGTCAACTACTACCCGGATAGAATCATATCCCAATCGGGTTCTGGGAAATCCGGTAATGAAATCCAAGCTTATCCCACTTCCATTCGGGTCTCGGCATAGGCTGTTGTAATCCTGCTGGCTTCTGATGCTTTGCCTTAAATCTCTGACATACGTCACATACGACTACATACTCGACAATGTCCTTTTTCATACCAGTCCACCAGAAACACTCCTTCAAATCCAAATACATCTTGGTGTTTCCAAGGTGAATCGAGTATGGTGAGTCATGAGCCTCCTGAAGTATTAACTTCCTGATCTTTGCATTATTGGGTATATGTACACTGTCCTCAAACCATAAGGTGTCGTGCTTATCCTTACGAAAGCCTTTGGCCTTTCCTTTGCTCATCCTCTCTTTTATCTCAGCAATCTCTTTGTCGCATTTCCGAGCTTCACGGATCTTTACCCGCAATGCGCATCGAACTTCCATTGCTGCAACAAAACCTTTTGGAACAATCTCCAATCGGAGTTCCCGAAAATCCTCGGCTAACTCCTTTGATAATCCTTCGATTATGAGGGTATTCGTCCTTGTTTTCTTTATGGTCGTATCCTATTTCTCCACAAAACTTGTATGCACAAGGTTTCTTCACATCCTTTCCATAAGGCTCCAATTTCTGGGACACAAACCGAGACTTTGGCAAGGTCAACTTAAATTCCTTCCAAGTGGTTACTCCTTGCCATCCGTTGATGGTTTGGTACATCCTCCACCAAGTAGCAACACCTTTTTCAAAGCACTGAAGAGCAGCCTGGGCCATATCCTTTCTGACTATAGGGTTGTTCTTCATGTGATTCTCCATGTTCCGAATCCATTGGTCATCTCCAATTGGCGCATTGGTCCGTACAATACAAGCTCATCTCATCATCCCTTATTGGGTCCATGGGTGTGGGGTGGGATAAGAGAGATAGAGAGGATACACACAATGCAAACAAAAGTTTTAAAAGGCAGATTTTATTGTGGTCATCGAAAAACATCAAACAAAATGACAGCTCACAATCGTCAGATCTAATGTAGGTATATAACTGGGGTTTGGTCTTCTAAAGGTCAATGTCGCCCAAACTCTTCAAGTCTTGTTCATGTCTCCGATGGGCTTCTTCCAATCATGCTGTCCTTCTCAAGTTCTTTTGCCAGATCAACTCTGTTGTCGCGAGGTCTCTTGTACCGTCTTTAATATTTTGAAGTTGCATTCCAAACTTCTGGGTTTCAACATCCTTGGCATGAACCACGGTCCTACTGTCCTTCAGTTCCTGATGAATCTCTGTATCTCGAGGTTTTGCTCCTCTAGCTTGGCTACTTTCAGCTCCTGGGTCCTGAGTTCTTCACGAAACGCTTCCTTGTCAAATATAACTTCATGCGAGTCCATCTTAAACTTATTGATGTAATACTCTAGATCCTGGTGATACACCAGCTATGTTAAAATGGCATCCTTTGCTGACAGATCCTCCATCAGCCTTCTACCATCCAATCGTTCCATGCATATGCATGCTTAACTCAGCACGGTGACAATAGCATAAACGGGCGATAACATCATGGATAGCGTGTTTCTGCTCTTGTGATTTCCATGAGCTATCATTCCATAGTTGATATCTCCTACCTTAGGGTTTTCCTTGACAGAACTTTGAGTTCTATACTTCATGTTCCGGTCTTTCTCCGATACACCTTGATCTCGGGTATTGACAGCTTCCATAGTCTGCCAAGTTCCATAAGTGTAGCCTTCTTTGGTCATAAAGATCTGGGAATACTTTAGAGTCTTCAAAATCTCATAGTCTTCGGAGTCTTCAACAGTTATAGTTTCCATTTACACGGTAAAATCCTCTTCATTCCAAATGGTCTTAGTTGTCCGATATCTTATCTCCTTGGAGTGGTCTCATCATCGCATTTAATCTTCGTGGTCAAAAGGGAAAAGGGTATGGTCTCACTAAAAAGGGAATATTTGAATAAGCTCAGAAGAGAAGAGAGGTAAAAGATCTTTTGAAAATGAAGTTGTAGAGAAAAATCTTTCCTATGGGCTTGTCAGTTTCTAGGGTCACGTCCTATAGTCAACATGTGCTCTGGTACCATCTTGTAGCGACCCGACCCGAATGGATCAAGTCTCTGTGCTTAGGTGTCATCCCTGGATCGGTATGCTGACACACACAGTACTCGAAGGATTTATAACAGAGGTAAATCACATGTATAAAGTAACATAAATACTATTACCTCAATCCAAAATATAGCGGAAGCAACAAGGTTGTGGATTCCCATCAACACCAACGGCAAAGTTGAGTATAGGAAATCGTAACCCTAACGTATCACTTACTGTCGTTCAAAAGTCTGCAACATGAAAAGTTGCAGCCCGAAACGGGTCAAGACATGGAATATGCTGGCAATGTAACACATAGAGAGTAATGGAAGAATAAGCTATACTACATGCATATATGGCTGGTGGAAAAGCTCTATGGTTACAGCTTTTGCAAAAAGCCAATTTTTCCCTATATCAAAGGAATAAATTTTATTTTAACTATCATGGTGGTTGAAACATCATTGAGAAGGTATAACCCCAACTCAATCCCAATTAAAGTGATTAACAACCCAGCAATATTAATTTAGAGTGATGAGATACATGTGAATACTCAAGTACTAGATACTCGAATTGTCCATAACCGGGACATGGCTAACCATGATTAGTTTGTACACTCTGCAGAGGTTTCATGACTTTTCCCCACAAGACTCGATCGCCTCCGTTGGTTTCTCGTGACCGCATGGTGTTTGAGAGACGGATGACCGAGACACGCCTTTCGTAAACATTAACTCTCTACTCCGGATAGATCATACCAAACCTATAAAACCCACTACCTGCTGATCTACCTCTTCGAGAGCTTCACGTAACTTACTCGGCCTATGCTAGAGCCCATAATAGCTTGTGGCTGCACACGGAAGTTTCTAGCATGAATAATCTCAGTTCCCTTTGAGCCCTGGGTGGCGGTCCATAGGAAGATCACACGGGTACCCAGGATTTCCAGAAATAAAACAGACAACACTTTGGGTTCCCAGGTGCCTCAATCCACCCAGATGTGTATTTAAGTTGCCACCTTAAAGTAAACCATTAATTAATAATCTCACATCTGTCGTGAACATCTCTCAAACCCAAACCACGTCTACGAGCATAGCATGGCAATATAAGCAACACGTAGAGTAACTCCCAAGGGTTTGATAGCAACAGGGCAATAGGTTCCTACCTCATCATCTACTTCCCAACCCACAAATTAATGACATCCTAATCATGCAATGTTTGAGGATTGAGCTAATGCACAAAAACTGGGTATGAAAAGAGTATGATCAAGTGTTACTTGCCTGCAAAGTTGACGAAGATGATTCGCACTCAAAACTCTTGATAGATCTACTCGTCACACTCCGGTCAATCTATCGTAATCAAGCAACAAGAACCACACATAAGCAATCACTCAAAAGATCGAAAAAAACAAAGAAAACGAATCTAAACCATCAAAACCAAGCAAATAACTCTTGCAACATAAAACAATTTCTAACAGTACCAAAATTATGTGAATTTGGCCTTATCAGAAAGTTTAGGTCAATAGCTTCGATTTGCAAAAAGAATCGCTAAATCGAGTTACGAAACTCAAGTTATGATCAAACGAAGTTTGAATTCAAATCTGGTCTAATTCAAATTTTAAACTTTCAAAAACATGTTTGAGTTGGATTACTGGATAGAGGAGATCGTAACGAAGAAGTGGGCATTGGTTTCGCTGGATTTGGACTAACGAGTAAAAAGTTATAGGCGTTTGAAGATTAGGGACTAATCTGTGAAGAAAATAATTACTTACGGGTCCCTAACAGAAAAACTAAAATAAAAAAAAACTAAATAGCGAACGTTCGTTACCGATCGCTAACGAACGAAAACCGTTCGCTACCGGACCCTAACTAACGAACGACCACTAAATAGATCTAACTAAAAGGAAAAACCGGTTTTAAAATAAAACCGAGGAAAACCAAAAGATTAGACCGGTCCGGGGCGTTTTTTTACCGGCTAAACGGGGTTGGCCGGCAGCGGTCAACGGCGAGGCGGGCAGCGGCTCCGATGGTCCTCCGGCGACGGGCGTCAGTGGCGAGGCGTCCGGCGGCAGCGATGGCGGCGCGGCGGAGAGCCCAAGGCGCTTGGGCGGTGAGGAAGAGGCGGCGGCGGATCTCGTCAATGGCGGCAAGGCGGCTTGAGCAAAAGGCGGCGGAAATTCTGAGAGGAGGGTGAGGAGAGACGGGGCCCGGGGCTCCGGATTTATAGGGCGGGAGGAGGCGGCTCTTGCGTGGAGGAGGGGCAACGGAGAGGCGGCGGAGGAGTCCGGATCGGGGACGGCTCCCATGGCGGCGCGGCGGCGTGCGGGTGCGGGAGTCCGCCCGAGCTCGGGGACGAGCGGGGCGCGGCGCTGGGCTAGGCCGGCTAGCTGGGCTTCGGCCCAGTCGGCGAGAGGATCTCCTTTTTTTTAAATAAAACAGACAAACAAAATAAAACCAAAATAAATAGAAATAATATATATAGGCATATAATATATCAAAATTTTCAGAAAAAGATTTCCTACAAGATGAACATTATTCTAACTTCAAATAAAATACACACAAATTCAAATAAAGCAAAGAGTGTTTCAGCTCTAATAAAATCCAACAAAAATCATTTTAAAAATACCAAAATGAATTCAAATTTATTTCTCTCAAATTTTCTGATGTAGGGAATCATGTTACCCTATTTTCCATATATTTTATTTTTGGAGAAAAATAATTTGAATAAAACTCAAATAACTCCAAATTGAAAATAAATTCAAAAGAACTTTGAAACTCCCAACTCATATTTCATATAATTTGAAGAAGTCATTTTATCTTCGCTCGTGAAAATCATTGAGTTGCATAAAGTTTCAGAATTGGAAATATTTTCCAAATGAAATTCAAATATTTTCAACACCCTTGTCATTTAAATAAATGGAAGAAGTCATGTCATCTTCTCTCCAGGGTTTTGTGATGAAAAGAATTTGAATTCCCGAAGATCATAAAAGCAAAATGAAAGTTTTGGGAAAGTCCTTTTATTCCCTCTCATTTAACTTTCAAAAAGTTTCGAACTCACTCACTTTCAATCAATCAATCAAACCATCAATCAAATTTATCTATTTGTTTATAACATTCCAAAATTTAGAATTTTGGGATGTTACAAACCTACCACCCTGAAAAGGAATCTCGTCCTTGAGATTCGGAGAGGGTAGAAAGAAATAGGTTAGGGTTTGGGGTCTTCTAAAAATCCATTGATCGTCTCCGGTCTCGGGTGCTACCACCCTTAGAAGCATTGTTACGGTTCCATCAAAACTCATATACTCCATCCTTATTCGATGTTGTCGGTCTTCTTAGATCGTAAGGACAATTCCTTCTCTGGGCTCTTCCGGTAGTGGCATAACCTTTTCCTCAATTGCTTTGTCCTTTCCTCTTGGTAAGGTTATTCCAAGACTGGGTCTTCTTAGCTGACGGGTCTGGCGCCAATTCTAAAAAACTATCGGTATCTCATGGTGGTCAACGATTTATGGTTTGTCCTGCAGGAAATGGGTCTGGGTTGAACCTCACCGTATATCCTACGATTGGCAAAAGCTGTCTTGTACAAGGGGAAAAATTCTTATACCATTCTAAGGTTTAAACAGGGTTTTGATCGTCGTCTCTCTACTATAGGTAAGTCACTCAGATTTACCATCCCATATAGCAAAGCGAATAATAAGAGTAAGTCGGTATGGTGATCAATCCATCCCGCACCCAAATCATTACCTTGTACATGGTTTAGCGAATCTCGCATTCTAACACTCGGTCATTCTCACAAGCATTGCAGAATTTCTCTTGCCGACGAACCAAGTTTGGGTAAATCCATTGATTCTGCAAGCCAAACAAAACATCTATCGTTCCTCAACAACTCTCAGGTTTTGCGTTACTCCAATAAAATCGTCGGTTGATAAAGGCATACCCTCTTCTTCCAGAGTTTCTCCTTCAAAGAAGAGTGTGTTTGCTTCTTGGCAGGTCATGGGGCCTGTGGGTTATGGCCCATCTCATCACTTAAAATCCTTGAACACATCATCTGGGCAACTGATCATTATCCCAACTTCCAACTTCCTGGCATACTTAAAATCCATCCAAATGAACTGTCTCTTTTACTTATATTTGCACCAAACGGGGACATGATTACTCAGACTCTTCATGGAATTTCCATTGATCCATATTTCCAACATCATACCTCCTTTATATCCAATGGTAATTCATCTCTTCATCCTCGTGGGATGTCCCACATACCGAGATAAAAACTTATACTTATGAAGTCCATACTCCACTTCATGGAACATCATTATCCTTTCCAGGGTCAAACGTCCTTACAGGGGATTATTGGCCATTTCTGCATGGCACTTCTTCAATCGGGAAACGTGAAACACCTCATGAACTCCCGACAGTCCTTCGGTGACTCCAACTTGTTGGCCACTTCTCCCATAATGCTCCAAACTCGGTATGGTCCTACAATCTCGGGGCTAACTTTCCCTTAACTCCAAATCGATTAACTCCTCACGGAGGGGGCACACGAAGACATGCTCATCTCCAATTTCATAGACTACCTCCTTGCGTCAGATAATTATTCTGCTGGACTGAGCTACCTTCACCATCTCGAATCCACTTAATATTTTCTTCGACTCCTTGATCACATTTGGTCCAAACAACCGACGGTCTCCAACTTCATCCCACATCAACGGTGTTCCGCTCCTTCTCCCATATGAAGCTTAAAAGGGGCCATCTACAAACTGTCTTGTTAACTGTTGTTGTATGAGAACTCCGCGTAAGGTAGATTATCATCCCTACTAGATCCATAATTTAGCACACACGCTCTCAACATGTCCTCCAGAATCTGATTGACTCTCTCGATTTATCCATGTATCTGCGGATGAAAGGCTGTACTAAACTCTAGCCTAGTACCCAAAGTCTGGTGCATCAGATTCCAAAACTTTGAGGTCAAACTGTGTTCCTCTATGATGGTCCTCGGAACTCCATGCAGACATACGATCCTTGTCAATCTATCTTGGCCAACTTCTCACTTGGATAGATGGTTTTCCTTTGGGATAAAGTGAGTCACTTTGGTCAAGCGAGTCAACTACTACCGGATAGAATCATATCCCAATCGGGTTCGGGAAATCCGTAATGAAATCCAAGCTTATCCCACTTCCATTCGGGTCTCGGCATAGGCTGTTGTAATCCTGCCGGCTTCTCGATGCTTTGCCTTAAATCTCGACATACGTCACATACGACTACATACTCGACAATGTCCTTTTTCATACCACCACCGTAAACACTCCTTCAAATCCAAATACATCTTGGTGTTTCCAAGGTGAATCGAGTATGGTGAGTCATGAGCCTCCTGAAGTATTAACTTCCTGATCTTTGCATTATTGGGTATATGTACACTGTCCTCAAACCATAAGGTGTCGTGCTTATCCTTACGAAAGCCTTTGGCCTTTCCTTTGCTCATCCTCTCTTTTATCTCAGCAATCTCTTTGTCATACTTCTGAGCTTCACGGATCTTTACCCAGCAATGCAGACTGAACTTCCATTGCTGCAACAAAACCTTTTGGAACAATCTCCAATCGAAGTTCCCTGAAAATCCTCGGCTAACTCCTTTGATAATCCTTCGATTATGAGGGTATTCGTCCTTGTTTTCTTTATGGTCGTATCCTATTTCTCCACAAAACTTGTATGCACAAGGTTTCTTCACATCCTTTCCATAAGGCTCCAATTTCTGGGACACAAACCGAGACTTTGGCAAGGTCAACTTAAATTCCTTCCAAGTGGTTACTCCTTGCCATCCGTTGATGGTTTGGTACATCCTCCACCAAGTAGCAACACCTTTTTCAAAGCACTGAAGAGCAGCCTGGGCCATATCCTTTCTGACTATAGGGTTGTTCTTCATGTGATTCTCCATGTTCCGAATCCATTGGTCTGTCTCCAATTGACGCATTGGTCCAGACAATACAAGCTCATCTCATCATCCCTTATTGGGTCCATGGGTGTGGGGTGGGATAAGAGAGATAGAGAGGGATACACACAATGCAAACAAAAGTTTTTAAAAAGGCAGATTTTATTGTGGCTGTCAGAAAAACATCAAACAAAATGACAGCTCACAATCGTCGCATCTAATGTAGGTATATAACTGGGGTTTGGTCTTCTAAAGGTCAATGTCGTCCAAACTCTTCAAGTCTTGTTCATGTCTCCGATGGGCTTCTTCCGATCATGCTGTCCTTCTCAAGTTCTTTTGCCAGATCAACTCTGTTGTCGCGAGGTCTCTTGTACCGTCTTTAATATTTTGAAGTTGCATTCCAAACTTCTGGGTTTCAACATCCTTGGCATGAACCACGGTCCCATCATCCTTCGCCTCTGATGAATCTCTACAGATCTCGAGGTTTTGCTCCTCTAGCTTGGCTACTTTCAGCTCCTGGGTCCTGAGTTCTTCACGAAACGCTTCCTTGTCAAATATAACTTCATGCGAGTCCATCTTAAACTTATTGATGTAATACTCTAGATCCTGGTGATACACCAGCTATGTTAAAACGACATCCTTTGCTGACAGATCCTCCATCAGCCTTCTACCATCCAATCGTTCCATGCATATGCATGCTTAACTCAGCACGGTGACAATAGCATAAACGGGCGATAACATCATGGATAGCGTGTTTCTGCTCTTGTCATTTCCATGAGCTGTCATCCCATAGTTGATATCTCCTACCTTAGGGTTTTCCTTGACAGAACTTTGAGTTCTATACTTCATGTTTCGGTCTTTCTCCGATACACCTTGATCTCGGGTATCGACAGCTTCCATAGTCTGCCAAGTTCCATAAGTGTAGCCTTCTTTGGTCATAAAGATCTGGGAATACTTTAGAGTCTTCAAAATCTCATAGTCTTCGGGAGTCTTCAACAGTTGTAGTTTCCATTTACACGGTAAAATCCTCTTCATTCCAAATGGTCTTAGTTGTCCGATATCTTGTCTCCTTGGAGTGGTCTCATCATCAGACGAATCTTCGTGGTCAAAAGGGAAAAGGGGTATGGTCTCACTAAAAAGGGAATATTTGAATAAGCTCAGAAGAGAAGAGAGGTAAAAGATCTTTTGAAAATGAAGTTGTAGAGAAAAATCTTTCCTATGGGCTTGTCAGTTTCTAGGGTCACATCTCTTAAACCCAAACCACGTCTACGAGCATAGCATGGCAATATAAGCAACACGTAGAGTAACTCCCAAGGGTTTGATAGCAACAGGGCAATAGGTTCCTACCTCATCATCTACTTCCCAACCCACAAATTAATGACATCCTAATCATGCAATGTTTGAGGATTGAGCTAATGCACAAAAACTGGGTATGAAAAGGTATGATCAAGTGTTACTTGCCTGCAATGTTGATGAAGATGATTCGCACTCAAAACTCTTGATAGTTCTACTCGTCACACTCCGGTCAATCTAAAAGGAAAAACCGGTTTTAAAATAAAACCGAGGAAAACCAAAAGATTAGACCGGTCCGGGGCGTTTTTTTACCGGCTAAACGGGGTTGGCCGGCAGCGGTCTATGGCGAGGGGGGCAGCGGCTCGGTGGTCCTCCGCGACGCAAGGCCGGGCGGTGGCGAGGCGTCCAAGGCGACGGGTGAGGGCGGCGCTGGGCGGCGGAGAGCGCAAGGCTTGCGGGCGGTGAGGAAGAGGCGGCATGGCGGCGGCGATCTCGCCAAGGCGGCGGCGGCTTGAGCAAAAGGCGGCGGCGGCGATCTGCGAGAGGAGGGGTGAGGAGAGACGGGGGCCCGGGGCTCCGGATTTATAGGGCGGGAGGAGGCGGCTCTTGCATGGAGGAGGGGCAACGGAGAGGCGGCGGAGGAGTCCTGATCGGGGACAGCTCCCATGGCGGCACGGCGGCGCAAGTGGAAAGTGGGAGTCCGCCTGAGCCTGTGGATTTAGCTGGGCGCCACAGGTTAGGGTCGGTGGTGGGCTTCGCCCAACAAGCAGAGGATCTCCTTTTTTTAAAATAAAACAAACAAACAAAATAAAACCAAAAGAAATAGAAATAATATATATAGGCATATAATATATCAAAATTTTCAGAAAAGAATTTCCTACAAGATGAACATTATTCTAACTTCAAATAAAATACACACAAATTCAAATAAAGCAAAGAGTGTTTCAGCTCAAATAAAATCCAATAAAAATCATTTTAAAAATACCAAAATGAATTCAAATTTATTTCTCTCAAATTTTCTGATGTAGGGAATCATGTTACCCTATTTTCCATATATTTTATTTTTGGAGAAAAATAATTTGAATAAAACTCTAATAACTCCAAATTGAAAATAAATTCAAAAGAACTTTGAATTTAATACTTTGAAACTCCCAACTCATATTTCATATAATTTGAAGAAGTCATTTTATCTTCGCTCGTGAAAATCATTGAGTTGCATAAAGTTTCAGAATTGGAAATATTTTCCAAATGAAATTCAAATATTTTCAACACCCCTTGTCATTTAAATAAATGGAAGAAGTCATATCATCTTCTCTCCACGGTTTTGTGATGAAAAGAATTTGAATTCCCGAAGATCATAAAAGCAAAATGAAAGTTTTGGGAAAGTACTTTTATTCCGCTCATTTAACTTTCAAAAAGTTTCGAACTCACTCACTTTCAGTCAATCAATCAAACCATCAATCAAATCTATCTATTTGTTTATAACATTCCAAAATTTAGAATTTTGGGATGTTACAGTAGTCGACGTTCACATAACACCACTAGAGAATAGACAACGTACATCTCATCAAAATATAGAATGAATACCAAATTCACATGACTACTAATAGCAAGACTTCTCCCATGTCCTCAGGAACAAACGTAAATACTCACAAAGCATATTCATGTTCATAATCAGAGGGGTATTAATATGCATATAGGATCTGAACATATGATCTTCCACCAAATAAACCAACTAGCATCAACTACAAGGAGTAATCAACACTACTAGCAACCTACTAGTACCAATCCCGGACTTGGAGACAATAATTGGATACAAGAGACGAACTAGGGTTTTGAGAGGAGATGGTGCTGGTGAAGATGTTGATGGAGATTGCCCTCTCCCGATGATAGGAGCGTTGGTGATGACGATGGCGATGATTTTCCCCTCCCGGAGGGAAGTGTCCCCGGCAGAACAGCTCTGCTGGAGCCCTAGATTGGTTCCGCCTCGTGGCAGCGGAGTTTCTTCCCGAAAGGTTGCTTATGATTTTTTCCTCGATGAAAGACCTCATATAGCAGAAGATGGGCATCGGAGGGCCACCAGGGGGCCCACGAGGTAGGGGGGCGCGCCCAGGGGGGTAGGACGCGCCCCACACCCACGTGGCTAGGTGGGGCCCCCTCTGGTGAACTTCTTCCGCTGGATATTTTTTATTACTTCCCAAAATGACTTCCTTGGAGTTTCAGGACTTTTGGAGTTATGCAGAATAGGTCTCTAATATTTGCTCCTTTTCCAGCCCAGAATTCCAGCTGCCGGCATTCTCCCTCCTTTATGTAAACCTTGTAAAATAAGAGAGAATAGGCATAAGTATTGTGACATAATGTGTAATAACAGCCCATAATGCAATAAATATCGATATAAAAGCATGATGCAAAATGGACGTATCAGCGCCCGCTCCGCGCCCTTTCCAGGCCGCGCGCGATGAGCAACACCGTGATGCCGGAGCCCCCGGGCACCGCCGCGGAAAGAGCCTCAGTCGCCACTCACAGATTTAACCAGCCAGCGGCGCGGCCAGACGCCAAAGGCAGGTGGCGTGCGACCGCGAGACCGCGACAGAGCCCCTTCTAACCCGGTTGGAAGTTGGAGCGCGTCATGGTCTACGCAGATCTCGCCGCCGCCTACGCCAGCAGAAGCGCTGGCACGTGTGCAGCTGCTCCTCGACTTCCCCCATGCCGCAGAGAAACTCGACGAGTGGAGAGCCACCATCCGAAGCCTCGTCAGCTTCGCCAACAAAGACAAGCCATTCCCAACGGGACTCTCACACCGGCACCCTGACGAGCCGGTGCATGCTGGTGGTGGGGAGACCAGAGACGCTGCGACCATGGTGCATCCCCCCCGCCGCCGCGACAACAGCCACCGGTCCGTCGACCCGACGTCGCTGACAACGTTTCCACGGCGTTGTCCGCCCCGCGAACACATCGCGGCCAACGTCAAGTCCTTCGGGAACGGGCCCAGGAAGATGCTCGAACTACCATCGAACAACGACGGGAGACGCGCCATCAGTCAGGTCGGCGTGCGGGGCCTACTATGGACCACCCGGCGCCAGGGGGCCCCGGCGACCTGCCTTACGAGGTGGGTTGTCCAGCCTTTACCGAGAGTTGCGGCAGTTCCAGTGGCCCTCCCACCGCATGTTCAAGCCCGATGTTGGTGAGAAGTACAGCAGCAAGACCCACCCGCTGGAGCTCGCGATGACAAGTTGCTTGCTAATTACTGCCCGTTGGCACTCAAACACAATGTCACGTCATGGTTGATGCACTTGCAAGTGGATTCCATTTCTTCTTGGTCGGATTTGTGTCATGAGTTCGTTGGCGCCTTCACTGGAGGCCACCAAGCTCATGGCCAGGCAAGCGATTTGCATATCATCCCCCAGAAAGAAGGTGAAAACCTGCGCAAGTACATACAGAGGTTCAGCCGGGTGCAGTACAACATCCCTGATGTTCATCCCGCCACCGTTATCAACGCATTCCATCAGAATGTGCGCAACCGCAAGATGCGTGAAGAGTTGGCAATGAACAAGGTCAAAGATGTGGCCGAGCTTCATGTTCTGGCTGATAGATGCGCTCGAGCTAAAGAGGGGAGGAAGTACCCCAGCGAGGACGCCGGTTCGGAAACTGACTCAACAGGCGAAGATACTACCGCCCTGACAAAGAAGGGCCGACGCCACAATAGGAAGCGCAAGGGCAAGACTGTGCTTGTCGTCGAGGGATCCGGCGAGCTCGGCGCCGCCAAAAATACCAAGGCTGACGACCCCGGCAAGGAGATTGCCGGGTGTGCCACCTGCTTGGCCCTGGCGGCCGCCGGCAAGCCAGGAGGCTCCGACAAGCAGTACTGCAAGTTCCACCGCACCAAGGGTCATGACCTCCAGAACTGCCGACAAGTTGAGCTGCTTGCAGAAAAGCAGAAGGCCGAATATGAAAGGCAAGACAAGGAGAAGGGTCAAGATGGTACTGAGGGATCTGGCAAGAAGCGGGGCGGCCAAGGGGGTCGCCCCCGGCAAAGATAACCAACAAGAGAGGCCCGCTCGGGGCCGTGACAAGAAAGAAGAGGATGATGATCACGACGAGGACGCAGTCCGGCGAGCACGAGTTCCGTATACACAGAGGCTATAAAGGCCGACGGTGGCACCTCATTGCACACCTCAGACCGCCAGCTAAAGCAGTGGGCGCGTGAGGTCACTGTGGCGGAGCCGTCATTCGATGCCCAGAAACCACTGAAGTGGTCCCGCACGCCCATCATTTTTGACACCGAGGATCACCCTGACCGCACAACTGCGGTCGGGTGTTTGCCGTTGTTTCTTTCACCAACAATACGCAACCTCAAGGTGACCAAAGTGCTGGTTGATGGTGGGGCCGGTTTGAATTTGATCTCTCCTGCTTTGATCAGGAAGCTGCAGATTCCTGATGGAGACCTCGAAGAGACGGGCACGTTTCAAGGGGTCAACCCGGGAAGGAGCCAGCCTAAAGGTAAAATCAGCTGAACTATAAGACGGAGAAGATCGTCTTCGATGTCGCCGAGATCCCCTTGCCATACAATGGGATCCTTGGCCGCCCAGCGCTGGCCAAGTTCATGGCAGCTTCCCACTACGCCTACAACACATTGAAGATGCCGGGGCCGCTGACCATCATCACCGTCCCCTCTGACAAGAAAGACACACTCATTTGTGCCGACCAACTCTACCGAGAGGCAGTTGCAGCAACTGCCACTAGGGCGCTTGCTCCTGCCGCTGAAGCTCCAGGGAGGAAGAAGGTCGGCAACACTCCTTCCTGCAAGACCTCTTCCGGCAAGACCTCTTAGACCCACTCCGGCAAGCGCACCTCTTCGGAATGTTGTGCTCCCGTTGAGGACGTGCCAGAGAGCTCCATCGGCAAGAGCAAGAAGTCCAAGGCTGCACCACCAGAAACCAAGAAGGTGTCCGTTAAGGAGGACGACACGGGTGGGGCTTTCACTATAAGCTCCATTGAGGGAGTCCTGGATTAGGGGGTGTCCGGATGGCTGGACTATGACCTTTGGCCGGACTCCTGGACTAATGAAGATACAAGATTGAAGACTTCGTCCCGTGTCCGGATGGGACTTTCCTTGGCGTGGAAGGCAAGCTTGGCGATACGGATATGTAGATCTCCTCCCATTGTAACCGACTCTATGTAACCCTAGCCCTCTCCGTTGTCTATATAAACCGGAGGGTTTTAGTCCGTAGGACGAACAACAATCATACCATAGGCTAGCTTCTAGGGTTTAGCCTCTCTGATCTCGTGGTAGATCTACTCTTGTACTACCCATATCATCAATATTAATCAAGCAGGAGTAGGGTTTTACCTCCATCGAGAGGGCCCGAACCTGGGTAAAAACATCGTGTCCCTTGTCTCCTGTTACCATCCGCCTAGACGCACAGTTCGGGACCCCCTACCCGAGATCCGCCGGTTTCGACACCGACATTGGTGCTTTCATTGAGAGTTCCTCTGTGTCGTCATCTTTAGGTCTGATGGCTCCCCCAATCATCGACAACGATGCGGTCCAGGGTGAGACTTTTCTCCCCGGACAAATCTTCGTACTCGGCGGCTTTGCACTGCGGGCCAATTCGCTTGGCCATCTGGAGCAGATCGAAAGCTACGCCCCTGGCCATCAGGTCAGATTTGGAAGTTTAAACTGCACGGCTGACGTCTGTGGAGACTTGATCTTCGACGGATCCGAGCCACAGCCGAGCGAACCACACTGTCTCGATGGGCATGATTTAGCTCTGCCACCGAACAGTGCCCTGGAGGCCGCACCCGTGTCCGCTCCGACCCTTAGCTCGGAGCCGACTGCGCCAATCGAGGACGGGTGGCTGGACACCGCCTCGGGGGCTGCAATCTCTACGGCGATCGAGCCGAACACAAGCTTTGTCCTCTGCGAAGCTCGTGACTCCAAGGTGCCGGACTCCTCTCCGGACTCCACACCTTCCGCGCCCCTGGCAATAGAATCCGATTGGGCGCTGATCATGGAGTTCACCGCCGCGGACATCTTTCAGCACTCGCCCTTCGGCGACATTCTGAATTCACTAAAGTCTCTCTCTTTATCAGGAGAGCCCTGGCCGGACTATGGTCAGCAAGGTTGGGATACGGATGACGAAGAAATTCAAAGCCCACCCACCACCCACTTCGTAGCCACTATCAATGATTTAACCGACATGCTCGACTTCGACTCCGAAGACATCGACGGTATGGACGACGATGTAGGAGACGAACAGGAACCAGCGCCTATAGGGTACTGGACAGCCACCTCATCTCACGATGTATACATGGTGGACACACCTAAACGAAACGACGACGAGGAACAAAGGGACGCTACGAGGGATCGTTCCCTTGAAAAGCAGTCAAAGCGGCGGCGTAAGCGCCGCTCCAAACCCCACCTCGACAGAGACAGTAGCCATACAGACCCAGCCACAGAGCAAGGCGAACCGGCGGACGACGAACATGCCATCGAGCAACCGTCCGAACAGGGCAACTTGGATGAACAAACCGAACAAACCGTCCCCGGCAAAAATAACAGTCTGGACGACCTCACGCCGGACAAGTTACCGGAGCAGAAGAACCTCCACAAAAGGCTCGTTGCCACTGCGCGTAGCCTGAAAAAACAGAAGCGGAAGCTCAAAACAGCGGAAGACGCACTCAGAATTAGATGGAGTAAAGTACTCAACACCATGAGACAAATCTGGCGACAATAGCCACACAAAGAGCTATCCGAAGCGAAAATTACTGCCGGAATTTGATGAGGAGGCCTTAGAGCCCCCGCAATCAAAAAATAAGGAAGCCACCCGGTCGGGTAAACAACCCCATGGCCAACATAGAGTGGCAAAGTGCGCCGCACACAAGCCGGCACGCGATCCGCACAAGGATTCACATCAAAAAGATGGCCCATCCAGATCTATCTACGGGCCAAGAAAGCAAGCTCTAGTAAGCAATGCAACGCATCAAGTATCCGAACATCATGGTACACCAAAATATAGGGGTGCCGCACACCTCCTATGTTTCACCGATGAGGTGCTGGACCATGCATTTCCAGCAGGATTCAAGCCCGTAAACATAGAGGCATACGACGGAACAACAGACCCTGGAGTCTGGATTGAGGATACATCCTCCACATACACATGGCTAGAGGAGATGACCTCCATGCCATAAAATACTTACCCCTCAAGCTCAAAGGGCCAGCCTGGAATTGGCTTAAAAGCCTCCCCGAAAACACCATTGGAAGTTGGGAAGAGCTCGAGGATGCTTTTCGGGCAAATTTTCAAGGGACCTATGTCCGACTTCCGGATGCAGACGATTTAAGTCATATAACTCAACAACCCGGAGAGTCAGCCCGGAAATTCTGGAACATATTCCTTACTAAAAAGAACCAGATAGTCGACTGTCCGGACGCCGAAGCCTTAGCAGCTTTCAAACACAGCGTTCGGGACGAATGGCTCGCCAGACACCTCGGCCAAGAAAATCCAAGAACAATGGCTGCATTAACAAGCCTAATGACCCGCTTTTGCGCGGGAGAGGATAGTTGGCTGGCAAGATGCATCAATGACCCAAGTACATCCGGGTTAGGGATGGAAATGGGAAACCGCGACGCAGCAAGGACCAGCGCCGGACCAAGGGAAACAGCGCGAAGAGCACGACAGTCAACGACGGATTCAAAAGCTCTCGGCAGAATCAGAAAAATCTGCCCCTCAAGGATAACAGGGACGAGCTATCTAACCTAAACAAAATCTTGGACAATATATGCCAAATCCACAGTACTCCCAGGAAGCCTGCAAACCATACCCACAGAGATTGTTGGGTCTTCAAGCAAACCGGCAAACTCAACGCCGGGCACAAGGGGCTCGACACACCAAGCGAGGACGATGACGAACCCCACAAGCGAAAGCACCGAAAACAAAAGAATTTCTCACAAGAAGTCAAAACCGTAAACTCACTTCACGTGACAAAAGGGAAAACAGCGTGGCGCCCATATAGATACGCGCCATACGGCCTTTCCCAGAGGAGTCCCGCCAATGGTTGTTAAAACCAATCACATTCGACCATCGGGATTACTCTAAAAGTATCCGAATGCAGGCTGGACTGCCTTGATATTAGATCCGATAATTGACGGACTCCACTTCACACAAGTCCTAATGGACGGCGGCTGATCTAAACCTGCTATATCAAGACACAATCCATAAAATGGGGATAGACCCAACAAAAATTCGCCATAGCAACACTTCCTTTCAAGGGGTAACGCCAGGCCCAGATGCCCATTGTACGGGTTCTCTCCTGCTAGAAGTTATGTTCGGCTCCCCCAACAACTTCCGCCGCGAAAAGCTAACCTTCCACATCGCCCCATTTACAAGTAGCTATCAAGCACTACTGGGACGTGAAGCTTTCGCCCGCTTTAACGCAATACCGCATTATGCATCTGTTACGCTTAAAATGCCCGGTCCGCGAGGCATCATCTCATTAAAGGGAAATATCGAGTGTTCCTCGAGCGCGGAAGACCAAAGCGGCTGCCTTGACAGCCACACACTAAACCGGCTTCACTAATCAAAGCACCTAAACAGGTCATTTAGACCCCGGACATGGCTAGACGAGTCCGGCGTAAACATACAAGGGCTTAATAGCCGCATACCCCAGTACAAGGGGCTCCGCGCATGTACAACAAGAGACAATAAAGCTCAATTTTACCCATTTTTTGAATTATACTTTGTTTACTTAATATAACATACATTTTCGCACGATCTTTTTCAACTAAGTTCCTCTCTTTTAAAGATGAACACCGTGCTACACCCGTCCAGGATACGGCACAACGGAGACACAAAGCAGACGCAAGAGGGACCCGCTCCAATTATTCTTTTTAGATTAAGACCTGCGTAAACCTTTCTCACTGTCTCTTGTTGATACACATCCCCGGTTTCTTGGTATAACCGAGGAGGAGGTCAAGGCGTCTTGGCATGTGGCCACGCGTCGAATTTATGCTGCACGGACACGGGGGCTTATTACCAAGGGCGTTGTTCAGCCTGTTTTCATAAAGACCGAATACCTTAGGGAGTGTTTGCCGTCGCGAGTTTGGCCTTGTATGCATCAGCTCCAAATCATGTCTTTGGTCAAATGTTAGGTTTGCCCGGTTCCTGTGTTCTGCTGCCTTACGTTCCGCTCTATCGGCTAAGGCGGCACCAGGAGAACTACTGCGATTGTGCCGCGGTTCGGCCAGGAGAGCACCTCAGTAGAGAAAGCCGAAATCGATCACATGATATAGCGTGAGACTGGTCAACCACTCGATGACCCACCAGAATCTTTTAGGATTCCTCCAAGATAACGAAGGGCCGTTTCCGGCCAAGCACACACACGCGCCCCGAATTCGGGTGAGAGCGGTGCCCCTAGGGGCTATATAGTAGCCCCACTGTCAAACTCCTATGGCTAAGTGAAAGTGATAAAGCATTATAGTCCGGTTGCCTAGTTCGCTGTGCTATCACCTCCTTAATAGGACCAAGACGTAGGATCAAGTGTGAAAATGCGCCTTTTGCGAACCCTCCCGCATTATATGCGTGAGGGCTGAAGCCGAAGACTGCCATCTTTCAGGTTATATACACATATACATTAACGGCCGCACATGAGGTATTTTAATTCTTGAAGGCACAAGTATAAAAAGCTTTTATATTCCCTCGAAACATTGTTTTACAATAATACATGTTATTCAAACATAATATCCTTCGAGCACTGCGTCTCTATTAAACGAGCGCCCTGCAGAACTTCCTGAAAATAGTGCTCGGCAGGTACTCGGCTCCCGTCCGAATCTTGGGATGCAATAGCGACTGCCTTCATCTCCGCCCAGTATGTCTTGACACGGGCAAGAGCCATCCACGCACCCTCTATGCACGCTGACCTCTTCATTGCATTGATATGCCGCACCGCACAAAGGAACTGCTGCACCAAGCTAAAATAACTCTTCGGCTCGAGCCTTTCTGGCCACAGATGACTCACGGCATACTTCATGGCAAGTTCGGATAACCTATTCAGCTCCGCCCATGCGGCCAAACGATCGGTTAATGGAAGTGGGCGCTCTGGATTGTGGAACTGCGACCAAAAAAGCTTTTCCACTTCGTGATCCTTTCTATCTCGGAAGTGTTCGGCCGTGTCCGCGGCACTCGCCGCCAAGTCCAGATAAGTGTCCGCCGCACTCCACAGCCGGTCCAATGGAGCATATTTAGGATCCCCGAACTTCATCCGCAGCACAAAGGGCTTTCCAGCCGCGATATCTCCGGCCTGACGTAGCTCCTCCTTTATAGCTCTCATCGCAGAGCGAGCATCCTTGGCCTCGGTAGTGGCCTTCTTCAGGTCCTTCTGTTCCGCCCGATCTTCTTTTTCAAGAAGCTTGCAGCGGTCGGCAGCATTCTTCAACTTCATAGCCATCTCGGCCATTTCCTTCTTGCTTCGGCAGTGAGCAGCCTGTTCGCTTTCGGCTCTTCAAATTAGCCTTTAAGACAGCCGCATCGCTTTTCCTGGCCTACTCCTTGCTCGGGCAAGTTCCGCCCGAAGGTTCTCCATGGCAATGACACCATCTGCATCAAGCACACATGTTGTAAGATACGGGCATCAAGCCCCTCTTACCAGGTGTCTTCGGAGAAATTACATACCTTGTGCTGTTGGGGAACGTTGCAGAAAATTAAAAATTTTCCTACGGTTTCACCAAGATCCATCTATGAGTTCAGCTAAGCAACAAGTCATGGGAGAGAGATTGCATCTACATACCACTTGTAGATCGCGTGCGGAAGCGTTCAATGGAACGGGGATGATGGAGTCGTACTCGTCGTGATCCAAATCACCGATGACTAGTGCTGAACGGACAGCACCTCCGCGTTCAACACACGTACGGAGCGGATGAAGTCTCCTCCTTCTTGATCCAGCAATGGGGAAGGAGAGGTTGATGAAGATCCAGCAGCACGACAGCGTGGTGGTGGATGCAGCAGGGCTCCGGCAGGGCTTCGCTAAGCAACTACGGGAGGAGGAGGAGGTGTAGCAGGGAGGGGAGACGCCAAGTACTTAGGGGTCGGCTGCCCCTCCCTCCCCTCCCTTTTTATAGGGTCAAGAGGGAGGGGGGCGCAGCCTTGCCCCTTCCTCCAAGGAAGGGTGCGGCCAGGCCAGGGAGGAGTCCATCCCCCCCCAAGGCACCTAGGAGGTGCCTTCCCCTTTTAGGACTCTCCCTTCTCCCTTATCTCTTGGCGCATGGGCCTCTTGGGGCTGGTGCCCTTGGCCTATATAGGCCAAGGCGCACATCCCTACAGCCCATGTGGCCCCCCCGGGGCAGGTGGACCCCTGGTGGACCCCCGGACCCCTTTCGGCACTCCCGGTACAATACCGATAATGCGCGAAACTTTTCTGGCGACCAAAACATGACTTCCCATATATAAATCTTTACCTCCGGACCATTCCGGAACTCCTCGTGATGTCCGGGATCTCACCCGGGACTCCGAACAACTTTCGGTTTGCTGCATACTCATATTCATGCAACCCTAGCGTCACCGAACCTTAAGTGTGTAGACCCTACGGGTTCGGGAGACATGCAGACATGACCGAGACGACTCTCGGGCAATAACCAACAACGGGATGTGGATACCCATGTTGGCTCCCACATGCTCCTCGATGATCTCATCGGATGAACCACGATGTCGAGGATTCAAACAACCCCGTATTCTATTCCCTTTGTCAGATGGTATGTTACTTGCCCGAGATTCGACCGTCGGTATCCCAATACCTCGTTCAATCTCGTTGCCGGCAAGTCACTTTACTCGTACCATAATGCATGATCCCGTGACCAAACACTTGGTCACTTTGAGCTCATTATGATGATGCACAACCGAAAGTGGGCCCGGTGATACCTCTCTGTCATGCGGAGTGACAAATCCCAGATCTCGATCCGTGTCAACCCAACAGACACTTTCGGAGATACCGTAGTGCACCTTTATAGTCACCCGATTACGTTGTGACGCTTTGGTACACCCAAAGCACTCCTACGGTATCCGGGAGTTACACGATCTCATGGTCTAAGGAAGAGATACTTGACATTGGAAAAGCTCTAGCAAAAGCGAACTACACGATCTTGTGCTATGCTTAGGATTGGGTCTTGTCCATCACATCATTCTCCTAATGATGTGATCCCGTTATCAACGACATCCAATGTCCATAGTCAGGAAACCATGACTATCTGTTGATCAACGAGCTAGTCAACTAGAGGCTCACTAGGGACATATTGTGGTCTATGTATTCACACGTGTGCTACGATTTCCGGATAATACAATTATAGCATGAATAGAAGACAATTATCATGAACAAGGAAATATAATAATAATACTTTTATTATTGCCTCTAGGGCATATTTCCAACAGTCTCCCACTTGCACTAGAGTCAATAATCTAGTTACATTGTGATGAATCGAACACCCATAGAGTTCTCGTGTTGATCATGTTTTGCTTTCATGGAAGAGGTTTAGTCAATGGATCTGCGACATTCAGATCTGTATGCACTTTGCAAATTGCTATGTCCCCATCTTGAACATTTTCACGAATGGAGTTGAAGCGACGCTTGATGTGCCTGGTCTTCTTGTGAAACCTGGGCTCCTTGGCAAGTGCAGTAGCTCCAGTGTTGTCACAGAAGAGTTTGATTGGCTCCGACACATTGGGTATGACTCCTAGGTCGGTGATGAACTCCTTCACCCAAATTGCTTCATGCGCTGCCTCCGAGGCTGCCATGTACTCCGCTTCACATGTAGATCCCGCCACGACGCTTTGGTTGCAAATGCACCAGCTTACTTCTCCACCATTCAACATATACACGATCCGGTTTGTGACTTAGAGTCATCCAGATCTGTGTCGAAGCTAAGCGTCGACGTAACCCTTCTGACGAGCTCTTCGTCACCTCCATAAACGAGAAACATGTCCTTTGTCCTTTCAGTACTTCAGGATATTCTTGACCGTTGTCCGGTGTTCCTTGCGGGATTACTTTGGTACCTTCCTACCAAACTTACCACAAGGTTTACATCAGGTCCGGTACACAAGATGGCATACATAATAGATCTTATGGTCGAGGCATAGGGATGACACTCATCTCTTCTTTATCTTTTGCCATGGTCGGGCATTGAGCCGAGCTCAATTTCACACCTTGCAAAACAGGCAAGAACCCTTTCTTGGACTGATCCATTTGAACTTCTTCAAAATCTTATCAAGGTATGTGCTTTGTGAAAGACCTATGAGGTGTCTCGATCTATCCCTATAGATTTTGATGCCCGATATGTAAGCAGCTTCTCCAAGGTCCTTCATTGAAAAACTCTTATTCAAGTAGGCCTTAATGCGGTCCAAAGTTCTATATCATTTCCCATCAAAAGTATGTCATCTACATATAATATGAGAAATGCTACAGAGCTCCCACTCACTTTCTTGTAAACGCAGGCTTCTCCATAAGTCTGCATAAACCCAAACGCTTTGATCATCTCATCAAAGCGAATGTTCCAACTCCGAGATGCTTGCACAAGCCCATAAATGGATCGCTGGAGCTTGCATACCTTGTTAGCATTCTTAGGATCGACAAAGCCTTCCGGCTGCATCATATACAGCTCTTCCTTAAGATAACCATTAAGGAATGCTGTTTTGACGTCCATCTGCCATATCTCATAATCATAGTATGCGGCAATTGCTAACATGTTTCGGACGGACTTAAGCTTCGCTACGGGAGAGAAAGTCTCATCGTAGTAAATCCCTTGAACTTGCCGATAACCCTTAGCGACAAGTCGAGCTTTATAGATGGTAACATTACCATCCGCGTCCGTCTTCTTCTTAAAGATCCATTTGTTTTCTATCGCTCGCCGATCATCGGGCAAGTCTGTCAAAGTCCATACTTTGTTTTCATACATGGATCCTATCTCGGATTGCATGGCTTCAAGCCATTTGTTGGAATCTGGGCCCGCCATCGCTTCTTCATAGTTCAAGGTTCACCGTTGTCTAACAACATGATTTCCAAGACAGGGTTGCCGTACCACTCTAGTGCGGAACGTGTCCTAGTGGACCTCTGAAGTTCAAGAGTAACTTGATCCGAAGTACCTTGGTCATCATCATTAATTTCCTCTCCAGTCGGTGTAAGCACCACAGGAACATTTTCCTGAGTTGCACTACTTTCCGGTTCAAGAGGTAGTACTTCATCGAGTTCTACTTTGATCCCACTTACTCCTTTCGAGAGAAACTCTTTTTCCAGAAAGGATCCGTTCTTGGCAACAAAGATCTTGCCTTCGGATCTAAGGTAGAAGGTATACCCAATGGTTTCCTTAGGGTATCCTATGAAGACGCATTTTTCCGACTTGGGTTCGAGCTTTTCAGTTGAAGTTTCTTGACATAAGCATCGCATCCCCAAACTTTTAGAAACGACAGCTTAGGTTTCTTCCCAAACCATAATTCATACGGTGTCGTCTCAACGGATTTAGACGGTGCCCTATTTAAAGTGAATGTAGCTGTCTCTAGAGCGTATCCCCAAAATGATAGCGGTAAATCAAGAAGAGACATCATAGATCGCACCATATCCAATAGAGTGCGATTCTGACGTTCGGACACACCGTTTACCGAGGTGTTCCAGCGGCGTGAGTTGTGAAACGATTCCACATTTCCTTAAGTGTGTACCAAATTCGTGACTCAAATATTCTCCTCCACGATCTGATCTTAAGAACTTTATTTTTCAGTCACGTTGATTCTCTACCTCATTATGAAATTCCTTGAACTTTTCAAAGGTCTCAGACTTGTGTTTCATCAAGTAGACATACCCATATCTACTTAAGTCGTCTGTGAGAGTGAGAACATAACGATATCCTCCGAGAGCCTCAACGCTCATTGGACCGCACACATCGGTATGTATAATTTCCAATAAGTTGGTTGCTCGCTCCATTGTTCCGGAGAACGGGGTCTTGGTCATTTTGCCCATAAGGCATGGTTCGCATGTGTCAAATGATTCATAATCAAGAGACTCTAAAAGTCCATCAGCATGGAGCTTCTTCATGCGCTTGACACCAATGTGACCAAAGGCGGCGATTACCACAAGTATGTGGGACTATCGTTATCAACTTTACATCTTTTTCTATTCACACTATTAATATGTTTAACATTACGTTCGAGATTCATTAAGAATAAACCATTGACCATCGGAGCATGACCATAAAACATTTCTCTCATATATATAGAACAACCATTATTCTCGGATTTAAATGAGTAGCCATCTCGTATTAAACGAGATCCTGATACAATGTTCATGCACAAACTTAGCACTAAATAACAATTATTGAGGTTTAAAACTAATCCCGTAGGTAAATGTAGAGGTAGCGTGCCGACGGCGATCACATCGACCTTGGAACCATTCCCGACGCGCATCGTCTCGTCCTTCACCAGTCTCCGCTTATTCCGCAGCTCCTGCTGTGAGTTACATATATGAGCAACGGCACCGGTATCAAATACCCAGGAGTTACTACGAGTACTGTTAGGTACACATCAATTACATGTATATCAAATATACCTTTAGTATTGCCGGCCTTCTTGTCTGCTAAGTATTTGGGGCAGTTCCGCTTCGGTGACCCTTCCCTTTGCAATAAAAAGCACTCAGTCTTAGGCTTGGGTCCATTCTTTGACTTCTTCCGGCAATCGGGCTTACCGGTAGCGGCAACATCCTTGCCGTCCTTCTTGAAGTTCTTCTTACCCTTGCCCTTCTTGAACTTAGTGGTTTTATTGACCATCAACACTCGATGCTCCTTCTTGATTTCTACCTCTGCTGACTTGACATTGAAAATACTTCAGAATAGTTTTCACCATCCCCCGCATATTGTAGTTCATCACAAAGCTCTTGTAGCTTGGTGGGAAGCGATCAAGGATTCTGTCGATGACCGCCTCGTCCGGAGGTTAATGTCCAATTGGGACGGTGATTTGTGCAACCCAGACATTTTTAGTATGTGCTCACTTGTAACTATTTTCCTCCATCTTACAAGCTGTAGAACTTGTCGGAGACTTCATATCTCTCGACCCGGGCATGAGCTTGGAAAACCAGTTTCAGCTCCTCGAACATCTCATATGCTCCGTGTTGCTCAAAACGCTTTTGGAGCCCCGTTCTAAGCTGTAAAGCATGCCGCACTGAACGAGGGAGTAATCATCAGCACGAGACTGCCAAGCGTTCATAACGTCTTGGTTCTCTGGGATGGGTGCTTCACCTAGCGGTGCTTCTAGGACATATTGTTTCTTGGCAGCTATGAGGATGATCCTCAGGTTCCGGACCCAGTCCAAATAGTTGCTGCCATCATCTTTCAGCTTGGTTTTCTCTAGGAACGCGTTGAAGTTCATGGTGACATTAGCATTGGCCATTTGATCGACAAGACATTTTGCAAAGATTTTAGACTATTGTTCATGATAATAAAGTTCATCTCATCAAATTATTTAATGAACTCCCACTCAGATTTGACATCCCTCTAGTCATCTAAGTGTTACATGATCCGAGTCGACTAGGCCGTGTCCGATCATCACGTGAGACGGACTAGTCATCGTTGGTGAACATCTCCATGTTGATCGTATCTTCCATACGACTCATGTTCGACCTTTCGGTCTCTCGTGTTCGAGGCCATGTCTGCATACATGCTAGGCTCGTCAAGTTAACCTAAGTGTATTGCATGTGTAAAACTGTCTTACACCCGTTGTATGTGAACGTAAGGATCTATCACACCGATCATCACGTGGTGCTTGAAACGCATTTAACTTTAGCAACGGTGCACGATTAGGGAGAACACTTTCTTGAAATTGTTATGAGGATCATCTTATTTACTACCGTCGTTCTAAGTAAACAAGATGCATAAACATAATAAACATCACATGCAATTATATAGTAGTGACATGATATGGCCAATATCATATAGCTCCTTTGATCTCCATCTTCGGGGCTCCATGATCATCTTGTCACCAGCATGACACCATGATCTCCATCATCATGATCTCCATCATCATGATCTCCATCATCGTGTCTTCATGAAGTTGTCACGCCAACGACTACTTCTACTTCTATGGCTAACGCGTTTAGCAATAAAGTAAAGTAATTTACATGGCGTTCTTCAATGACACGCATGTCATACAAAAAATAAAGACAACTCCTATGGCTCCTGCCGGTTGTCATACTCATCGACATGCAAGTCGTGATTCCTATTACAAGAACATGATCTCATACATCACATATATCATTCATCATTCATCACAACTTTGGTCATATCACATCACAAAACACTTGATGCAAAAACAAGTTAGACGTCCTCTAATTCTTGTTGCAAGTTTTACGTGGCTGAAATAGGGTTCTAGCAAGAACGTTTTCTTACCTACGTGAAAGCCACAACGTGATTTGCCAACTTCTATTTACCCTTCATAAGGACCCTTTTCATCGAATCCGCTCCAACTAAAGTGGTAGAGACAGACACCCGCTAGCCACCTTATGCAACTAGTGCATGTCAGTCGGTGGAACATGTCTCACGTAAGTGTACGTGTAAGGTCGGTCCGGGCCACTTCATCCCACAATACCGCTGAAGCAAGACAAGACTAGTAGCGGCAAGAGAGTTGACAACATCTACGCCCACAACAGATTGTGTTCTACTCGTGCAATAGAGAACTACGCATAGACCTAGCTCATGATGCCACTTTGTTGGGAGCGTTGCAGAAAATTAAAAATTTTCCTACGGCTTCACCAAGATCCATCTATGAGTTCATCTAAGAAACGAGTCATGGGAGAGATATTGCATCTACATACCACTTGTAGATCGCGTGCGGAAGCGTTCAATGGAACGGGGATGATGGAGTCGTACTCGCCGCGATCCAAATCACCGATGACTAGTGCTGAACGGACAACACCTCCACGTTCAACACATGTACGGAGCGGATGACGTCTCCTCCTTCTTGATCCAGCAAGGGGGAAGGAGAGGTTGATGAAGATCCAGCAGCACGACGGCGTGGTGGTGGATGCAGCAGGGCTCCGGCAGGGCTTCGCTAAGCAACTACGGGAGGAGGAGGAGGTGTAGCAGGGAGGGGAGGCGCCAAGTACTTAGGGGTGCGGCTGCCCCTCCCTCCCCTCCCTTTATATAGGGGCAAGAGAGAGGGGGGGCGCAGCCTTGCCTCTTCCTCCAAGGAAGGGTGCGGCCAGGCCAGGGAGGAGTCCATCCCCCCCAAGGCACCTAGGAGGTGCCTTCCCCTTTTAGGACTCTCCCTTCTCCCTTATCTCTTGGGGCATGGGCCTCTTGGGGCTGGTGCCCTTGGCCCATATAGGCCAAGGCGCACACCCCTAAAGCCCATGTGGCCCCCCCGGGGCAGGTGGACCCCTGGTGGACCCCTGGACCCCTTTCGGCACTCCCGGTACAATACCGATAATGCGTGAAACTTTTCCGGCGTCCAAAACATGACTTCCCATATATAAATCTTTACCTCCGGACCATTCCGGAACTCCTCGTGACGTCCGGGATCTCATCCGGGACTCCGAACAACTTTCGGTTTGCTGCATACTCATATTCATACAACCCTAGCCTCACCGAACCTTAAGTGTGTAGACCCTACGGGTTCGGGAGACATGCAGACATGACCGAGACGACTCTCGGGCAATAACCAACAGCGGGATCTGGATACCCATGTTGGCTCCCACATGCTCCTCGATGATCTCATCGGATGAACCACGATGTCGAGGATTCAAACAACCCCGTATTCTATTCCCTTTGTCAGACAGTATGTTACTTGCCCGACATTCGATCGTCGGTATCCCAATACCTCGTTCGATCTCGTTGCCGGCAAGTCACTTTACTCGTACCGCAATGCATGATCCCGTGACCAAACACTTGGTCACTTTGAGCTCATTATGATGATGCACTAGCGAGTGGGCCCAGTGATACCTCTCCGTCATACGGAGTGACAAATCCCAGTCTCGATCCGTGTCAACCCAACAGACACTTTCGGAGATACCTGTAGTGCAACTTTATAGTCACCCAGTTACGTTGTGACGTTTGGTAAACCCAAAGCACTCCTACGGTATCTGGGAGTTACACGATCTCATGGTCTAAGGAAGAGATACTTGACATTGGAAAAGCTCTAGCAAAACGAACTACACGATCTTGTGCTATGCTTAGGATGGGTCTTGTCCATCACATCATTCTCCTAATGATATGATCCCGTTGTCAACGACATCCAATGTCCATAGTCAGGAAACCATGACTATCTGTTGATCAACGAGCTAGTCAACTAGAGGCTCACTAGGGACATATTGTGGTCTATGTATTCACACGTTTATTACGATTTCCGGATAATACAATTATAGCATGAATAGAAGACAATTATCATGAACAAGGAAATATAATAATAATACTTTTATTATTGCCTCTAGGGCATATTTCCAGCATGTGCCTCATCAAGCCGCTTGTTGACAAGCGTGATGTCGGCATCTGCCACGTCAAGATGCCACTTTAGCTCGGCAAATCCATCATTCCGGCTAGTCACCGGACACTTCGCCACGTACATAGGAAGGGTGACATATTATACCTGGGATTATGATCCTCCGCGCGCTGTCATTTTTGACAACGCACAGAGTCTCAGGGGCTACTATCTACACAGGGCGCATCTTATATATGCGGAACTGTCAAAAGGTACATCATTTCGCGTACCTCAAAACCTGTCAGTAAACTCCTGACGGCCTCGTACAACCCGCTCTCTGCGGATGAAATCCTCTCAATCACCGTACCCATCAACACACGGTGTTCTTCTGAGATAGACGCTCGCCTGAGCAGATCCTTCAGCTCCTCCGACCGTGCACCGGACGGTGCTGGACTCGTTCGATGGCCTTTTTCGAAGGCCGGACACGGAGGGCTTTGGGGGGCCATACGACTGCCTTCCGGCCCTGCCGGATTCGGAGAAACCCTCCATGACGACACCTCAGGGTCGCCCGCCTCGCAAGGTGGTACGACAAGGGGAGGCGTTCCGCTCTCCATCATCTCCGGACGAAGATCCCTGAAGATGAGCTCTGCTGAGAAGGGCTGAGATCCGAACTACAAGGTAAAATTTCGGTTATCTTCCTCAGAAATAGAACAGGGATGTCTCACATTTTTAAACTCCCCTCTCTACTTATGGCTCGGTGGAGGGCTGATCCCCTTGGGGGGCCACAAGTCTTGGCCGAGGCATCCCTCGTGCCGGACCCTCGGCGAAGATTTCTTCCCTCGCTTTGAGACCATGGTCTCCGGGTCTTCAGAGGCGGTCCTCTTCTTCCTGGATGGAGGAATTCTCGATTCCTCCTTTCTGACAGCCTCCTTCTGAGGCGGTAGCTTCCTTGTTCCCCCCTTCGCCTTCTTCCAAAGGCGCAACCTCCAGCATCCTGGTTAACACGGGATCCGGCGTGGTCTCAGGGAGGGGGGCCGGACACCTGATAAGCTTTGCTTTCGCTATCCGCTCCTGTTTAAGGGACAACTCTTTTAGGGGCAATTTTATGATAAATATACGGATAGCGTGTCCAAGTGTAGGGCTACTTACTTGAGTATCCAGGCGATTGCAGCTTAGACCTGCGTCCTCGGTTGAGTCCGGACACATTGCTTGTGATCCGAAGAACAATTTGTACATCTCCATGGGCGTCGCGCCCGTAAAATGTTGGAGGGCTCGTGGTCCCTCCGGATTAAACTCCCACAGGCGGAGGGGGCGACGTTTGCAGGGCAGGGTGCGGCGAATCAACATGACCTGCGTCACTACGACCAGATTGATGTCTCTTTCTAGGAGATCTCGAATGCGGCCCTGCAACAAGGGCACGTCCTTGGACGGCCCCCAGTCAAACCCTTTATTGACCCATGACACTAGCTGTGGTGGGGGACCCGAGCGAAAGGCAGGTGGCGCCACCCACTTGGTGCCCCTGGGGGCTGTGATATAAAACCACTCTTGTTGACATAAGCTGAACTCCTCTTGAAAAGAGCCCTCGGGCCATGGAGCATCGGCATTCTTGCTTATAACAGCACCTCCGCACTCCGCGTGCTGCCCCTCGAGCATCTTCGGCTCTACTTTGAAGGTCTTAAGCCACAATCCGAAGTGAGGAGTAATATGGAGGAAGGCTTCGCACACGACAATGAACGATGAGATGTTGAGGATGGACTCCGGGCACGATTGGGTTACCCACGCCCGTATTGATGAGAATCCCGGAATAAGGGGACACGATCTCTGCTTCGACAAGACGTGCCAAGGAAACCGTCTCGCTAAACGCTACCGAGGTGGGACAAGAAATGATTCGAATAAAGACTTGGCTGTGGTGTGATGTCATGCTACGGAATACGTCAGCAGATTAGATTTGTGCAAATATTATCCTCTCTACGGTGGTATGTGGAACTTATTTTATAGAGCCGGACACTATCGTTGTGTTCAAGATCTTCTATGAAGTATTCGGAGGAGGAACCCGCCTTGCAATGCCGAAGACAATCTGCGCGCCGGACTCGTCGTCATTGAAGCCTGGTTCAGGGCTCTTGAGGGAGTCCTGGATTAGGGGTGTCCGATGGCGGACTATGACCTTTGGCCGGACTCTGGACTATGAAGATATAAGATTGAAGACTTCGTCCCGTGTCCGGATGGGACTTTCCTTGGCGTGGAAGGCAAGCTTGGCGATACGGATATGTAGATCTCCTCCCATTGTAACCGACTCTGTGTAACCCTAGCCCTCTCCGGTGTCTATATAAACCGGAGGGTTTTAGTCATGGGACGAACAACAATCATACCATAGGCTAGCTTTTAGGGTTTAGCCTCTCTAATCTCGTGGTAGATCTACTCTTGTACTACCCATATCATCAACATTAATCAAGCGGGGTAGGGTTTTACCTCCATCGAGAGGGCCCGAACCTGGGTAAAAACATCGTGTCCCTTGTCTCCTATTACCATCCGCCTAGACGCACAGTTCGGGACCCCCTACCCGAGATCCGCCGGTTTTGACACCGACATCCACCGTCGACAGCAAATAGGAAAGCGTGCTCGTCACCTTCCTGCGGGCGAATGTCGATGTGTTTGCATGGCAAGCATCTGAGATCCCCGGCGTTCCCAGGGAGGTGATTGAGCACCATCTTGCTGTCTGTCCTCACGCGCGGCCCGTCAAGCAGAAGGTCAAGAAGTAAGCTTTGGAGTGACAAGAGTTCATCATTGAAGAGATCAGGAAGTTGGAGGCGGCAGGCCTGGTAAGAGGAGTACTCCACCCCACGTGGTTGGCCAATCCGGTGGTGGTGCGTAAGGAAAACGGGAAGTGGAGGTTGTGTATTGACTATGCAGACATCAATAAAGCCTGACCAAAGGATCCTTTCCCTCTGCCACGCATCGACCAGATTGTAGACTCCACTGCGGGGTGTGACCTGCTGTCATTCCTTGATGCCTATTCGGGGTACCACCAGATCTTCATGATGAAGGAAGACAAAGAGAAGACCGTGTTCATCACCCCATGTGGTACGTACTGTTTTGTACGAATGCCTTTCGGGTTGAAGAGCGCTGGTTCGACTTTTCCCCGAGCAGTCCAGATTGGTTTTGAGCCCCTGTTGCATAGAAATATGGAAGCTTATATGGATGACATAGTGGTCAAGACTAAGGACAGGGCCACACTCGTGCAAGATTTAGAAGAAACATTCACAAACCTGTGCAAGATCAACCTCAAGCTCAACCCAGAGAAGTGCGTGTTTGGTGTCCCCTCCGGCAAACTTCTCAGGTTCTTTGTGTCTCAACGCGGAATCAAAGAAAATCCTGACAAGATCAAAGCGATTGAGCAGATTGAGGCGCCGAAACGGGTCAAAGACGTCCGTAGGCTCGCCCATTGCGTTCTTTGCCCTGAGTAGGTTCATCTCCAAATCTCTTTGGCCGCGCCCTCCCCTTTTTCAAAGTTTTGAAAAAGGCGGGTCCAGTAAAATGGACTCCGGAGGCGGAGGCAGCACTGCAAGATTTGAAGAGGTACCTCTCCTCCACACCAATACTAGTCGCGCCTAAACCACGAGAACCGTTGCTGCTGTACTTAGCAGCGACGAATCAAGTGGTCAGTGCTGCGCTGGTGGCGTAGAGGGAACCTGAGGGAGAAGCAGCAGTTGCAGCAGAGCTGTCGGATGGCGGGCCAGGGTCTTCCCTGGCAGAGCCTGACGCCGGCAAACCAAAACCCCCGGCATGGCCCGAACCCGCCGAGGCAGAGCCTGAGCGGATGGGCGAAGTGGGACAGAAGAAGAAGATGGTGCATCACTCAGTGTATTTTGTCAGTTCCCTCTTGCAGGGGGCTAGGTCAAGATATTCTGGGATGCAGAAGCTACTTTTTGGCCTTCTCATGGCCTCGAGAAAGCTGCGCCACTATTTCCAAGAGCACGAGATCACTGTCGTCACTCTCCTCCATTTGCAACGGATTTTGCACAACCCAGATGCGACAAGGAGGATTGTGGAGTGGGCACTGGAGCTGTCGAGCTTTGGCCTCAGGTTTGAAAGTACTTCAACGATGAAGAGCCGAGCTTTGGCAGAGTTCATAGCAGAATGGACCGCAACGCCCGACGAGGAGATCCAAGAGACCACCCTTCCCGGCAAGGAGACGAGTAATGAGTGGATTATGTACTTTGATGGAGCTTTCTCACTCCAAGGTGTTGGTGCTGGCGTGCTACTCGTCGCACCTACTGGAGAGCACCTCAAGTACGTAATCCAGATGCACTTCCCCCGGGAAAAATCAACGAACAATACGACGGAGTACGAGGGGTTGCTTGCCAGTCTCAGGATCGCGGCACACCTTGGAATCAAGAAGCTCATCATCAGAGGTGATTTGCAGCTCGTCGTCAAGCAAGTCAACAAGGATTACCAGAGCCCGTTGATGGAGGCCTACATGAATGAAGTGAGGAAGTTGGAAGAACGTTTCGACGGCCTATAGGAAGAACATGTTCCCCGAGCGGAGAACAACATTGCCGACGACCTGTCGAAACGCGCTGCCCTCAAGTTGCCTGTCAAACCAGGTACCTTCGTACTTCAGTTAATACAACCATCCGTAGAGCCATCAACAGGGCAGAATAAGCGAAGAAAGACAAGGCTCGCAAGTACCTTCCCGCTGAGCTCCCAGGAGGCGCCGGCAAGGAGGTTGTCGGGTACCCCAAGCTTGCCGAGGGGCAACTACCTCCGACGGGGCCCCAACCCCTGACCGTAGAGGCAGCTGCACCTACGGCCGAAGATGTGCCTTTGGTCCTTGCCGTCGAGCCCCAGGCTCCGGCATGCGCGCAGCCCACTGTCCGTTTCCTCCAAACAGGAGAGCTCCCCGAGGAGCAGGAAGAAGTAGAGAAAGTAGCCCGTCAGTCCAACATGTACCAGTTTGTTGTCGGATGTGGGGTTCCAGCAGACCCTTAAGGTTCGAACACTGGGGGTGCGCGCGGAGTCTTTCCCTCCTACCGATCTACGCTCTAGCTCGCTATGATCTCGCGGACGAACTCGACGAACTCGCAACACATAAAGACACGAGGTTTATACTGGTTCGGGCCACCGTTGTGGTGTAATACCCTACTCCAGTGTGGTGGTGGTGGATTGCCTCTTGGGCTGATGATGAACAGTACAAGGGAAGAACAGCCTCCTGAGGTTGAGGTGTTCTTGTGGCTAGGCTCTCGATCAGATTGGATCAAGCTAAGATGAGATGCCCCTACTTTGGTTGTTAGCTCTAATTATATAGGCCCTGGTCCTCTTCCCAAATATCGAGCGGGAAGGGAGCCAACAACGGCGGGTAGATTTGAAGGGGGGCAGCTAGTACAAGCTACCCTGACAAAAGTGGTCTTCGCCTGCGAAAAGCTTTGGTGGTGACACTGCCTTGGGCTCCATGATGACCTCCATCTTGCCGTCCTCCTGGTCTTGGTCTTGTTGCAGCAATATAGCAACCTTTGCCTGATGCCTTGGTACTCTTCGCCTGCGCTGGCCTCCTTAGCACCAAAGAGGAAATAAGAGGCTGGCCTTGTGGCGCCACCGGTGCCGTTCGTCATGGCTCACGTCATGAGAGCCTCGTGAGGTTTTCCCCGCCTTGATATCTCCGCTCCTCGTGAGCCTGCCTGGCTAGGCCACTCCAGAGGAGGTCTTGCGTCGTCCGCCTCGCGAGGCTTGGACCCTCGCGAGGGTCTTGGATGCCTTGTTGATGAAGATGGGCCGTACGGCCTGCTGGCTTAGCCACGCTGTGGGCCGCAGGCAGGCAAGTCTGGGGACCCCCGTTCCCAGAACGCCGACAGTAGCCCCCGGGCCCAAGGTGCGCTCGGGCTTGGCTTTGCGGCGAAGCCAAGGGTCAAGTTCGGAGCACCGCGGGCCCCAAAAGCCTGCGACCTCGGTTGACGCGTGGCGGTTGACTGGACGTGGGCATCTCCGCTTCCCCATGCTGCCTCGGCAACTGCTTGACCTGACAAAAGGCTGGAACAGGCAGCACTTGCCTTCATTGATTCTTTCTTGCCTCGCTCCAGATCCCCTTTCTCGCTCTTCGCCGCGGCTACCTCCAGATCTGCTCCAGCCTTGCTCTGCATCTGCCGCCCATGGCGCCGCGCAAGGTCAAGACCTCCTCAGCACCGGCTTGGTATGAGCCGGCCCTCGAGGCGCCCACCGTCATGGAGAAGAGCCTCGCCTCCGTGCGCCTGCTGACGGCGGGAGAGAGCAACGAGTGGGGGGAGACGGAGCTCCGGCTCGCGTCCGATGAGCCGGAGCCTGAGGGGAGCACCTTCTTCTACTTCTTCTCGAGCAGCGTCGCCGTTGGGTTGGTTCCTCCCTTCTCTGATTTCTTTTATGAAGTCCTCGACCACTACGGGTTGCAGGCGTTGCATCTCCATCCCAACTCTGTCCTCCTCTTGTCCATCTTTGCCTACTACTATGAGGCGTACCTGGGCGTGATGCCGTCCGTGGCGCTCCTGTGCCATTTCTTCTTCCTCCACGTCAGCGAGGGGCACATCTCTGGACGCGCCAACTTCCTCGCGTCCGGCAAGGCCAACTCAATCTCGAGCACCGGGAAGAGGGCCGACAACATTCGATCCAAATGGGTCATGATGGATGCCAAGCGCGCCGATCCGTGCCTGGTGTTGCCGACGGAGGCGCCCCAGCAGGGCAAGGGATAGCCCAAGGCGGAGCTTGTCGACGAGCGGGCATCGTCAGTGTTGGGGCAGATGATGACCGGCCTGAAGCCGGGCAACGCGAGGGCGGCCAAGATAACGGGGGCGATGTTCCTGAGGGAGTTCTTGATGCTGCGGGTTGCCCCACTCCAGGCGCGCGTGCGCCCTCTCTGGGAGCTTGAAAAAGAGGAAAACAAGGCCCGCCTGAGGCCGGGGGACCTGCCTGGCGATGAATTGGACGTCGTCCTGCGCCTCATAGTCGGGGACAACCAGTAGTACCCGCCTAGAGCCTTCGTTCCCCTGTTCCAACGCAGGGACTGGGAGGAATTCGTCGCCTCCATGCCGACTTTTGATGCGCGCGGGCTGGTGCCGCCGGCGCTTCCGGGAGCTCCTACGGCGCAGAAACCTGTGGAGGTGTCTTCTGGCGAGTCCCGCGGAGAGGGGGAAGAGGAGGTGGACTCGGAGAAGACCCTGGAAGAGGTGGGGGAAACTTCCCCTCTGAGTAAGGCCGAGATTCTCCGCGCCCTTCCTGATGATGCCGAGGCCGACGCCTACCAAGGGGAGAGGGAGCAACCCCTCATCCTGACGAAGGGTAGGTCGTCGCTGGTGGCCCGTGGTGCCGCCTCCACCCCGACACCTCCTGGGGCTGGATCCGGCTCTGCTTCTGCACCGCCTGCTGCTGCCGGGACCCGAACGCCTGCCCCTCAGGTCCCGATGCTGTCAGGCTTCAAGCTTCCCAAGCAGAAGGTGGAGTACTTCGCGGTGGACCGATAGGTGTCTCGAGCTTCGCTTTATCCCTGCTGGTACTAGTTATTTCCTGACGGTCGCCCTTGGTTGATCAGGCCGACATCTTCGGCGAAGAAGAGGAAGGAGGATATGGCGGTCGTGCCTCCCTCCGCAGAGAAAGGAGGCAGCAGCGCGCGCATCTCCCTAGCCCGGTCGTCCTTGCGGGGCCAAGAGGAACATCGCCGCGTGGAATCAGCTCCCATGGCCCCGCTGGCTCCAGAGGTGCCGGCACTTGGCGCGGCTGACGAGGTCCTAGCTGCTCCGGGGTCCGCGGTCTCCCCAGCCCTGGTGACGATGTCGCTTCCTCCCACTACTGCACCTCCACTCCCTGGTTCTTCTGCTCCTACTGCCGTCTTGGAGCGTGCCATTTCAGAGATGACCCAGCTGCAGGCTGATCTCCTGAGCGTAGACCCGCGCCTGGTGGCCGGGCATCTGGAGTTGGCCTTGGCCTAGCTTCGCTCCGACCTGGCGGTTCGCGCGGCGCTGGGCCAGGCTGCTGCGGCTTCCGAGAAGGAGAAGCAAGGAGCCGCCAGCGCTGCAGCCGATCGTGAGGCGGCGCTGAAAGACGCCAAGGCCGCCCGTGACCGCTGCCAAGTGCTGGAGGGCGAGTTGTAGAGCCTGCGCGACAAGCACACCGAAGAGGTACGCTGCCACCAAGCGAAGGAGGTGGAGATGAAGGCCCGGGAGGAAGCCGTCAAGAACCGTCATGCTGAGCTGGCAGAGCTGGGGAAGAAGCAGACCGCCGATCACAACCGATTGGAAGAGTTGGGGCGGAAGATGGGGACGAGGGAGGCCGATCTTGATGCCAAGGCGCGGATCCTGGCCGAAGACCGCGTGACCTTCGCCGATCTCAAGAAGAGATCTCGCAAGGCGCTGAAGACGCTCTACGAGCACGGCCTGGAGAAGCCACTGGACGCTGACGAGGACGGCCCCGCCCTGCTGCTTCCTCTCATGGTGAAGGCGCTTGAGGAGGTCGTTGATGGCCTCGGTCTCATGGCGGAGGCAGAAGCTCGCGTCCTGTCTTCAGCCGCACTGACTCGCGTCTTCAGCCATCTGCACCTCCACGACCCCAACGCTCGCCTTGACGAGCTGCTGGAGCCTGTGGCTGAAGATCACTGCGAAGCCGCCTGCGGTATGCAAGGTCAAGTGGAGGCCTTGCTGGGGAGGTTCCGCGGCTTTGTCTCCGATCCTCTGTCTAGCGACGCCGTGGATCCTGCGGCTGGTGGTGAAGGTGAGAACATCGTTAGCCACGGGGGAGCACCTTCCGCAGACGATGGCGATATCCAGGGGTGACCTGTGGCTATTCTTCCCGTTTCGTTCCTGCAACATGTATCAGGCCTCGTGGAGGCGTTTAGACTTTTCATTTGGTATTGTGAGGACAATATGCTTGTAATATTTGCTTCGAGATTTTGCGATTTCCTTCCTATTTGCTTTGTGTTCTGCATCGGCAGAGCCCGGCCCCGCGCATACCTCAACCGCCATTGGGCCGACCGGAGACCAGGACGGACGAAGGAGTGAGGGCTACGTGACCAGTAAGGCTCCTGAGTCATGATGCTCAAGAGTCCCCCTTGACGCGCAAACAACATATAGGGAGAGTTCATGAGGATAGATTAATGTTCTACATCGGCAGTGCCTGGCCACGCGCATACCTCAACCGCCATTGGGCCGACCGGAGACCAGGACGGACCAAGGAGTGAGGGGCTACATGACCAGTTAGGCTCCTGAGTCGCGATGCTCAGGAGTCCCCCTTGACGTGCAAACAATTTCCATACCTGCCCTCGCCGAGGCCTCGGGAGGGGCGCAGGTCACCCAGGTTCGGGGACCTGGTTGGGTGGTGTGCACTTGGGCGTGACCCGAGTGCAGCCCCCATGCCCAGCCTCCTCGTGCGGCTCTCCCGAGGGGAGGTGCTGTGGTGAGGCTGGGCGCTGAGCTCTGGGCTCCCTGAGGTTGGTACGACCGTGGGGCCGCCCTCAGTTGTTTATCACCAGCGTGGAGCATAGTGCTTCCGCTTGTGCACGGACATAGCCGCTCCTCGGCAGTGTCGACAGCCAGCGCGGAGCATGGTGCTTCCACTTGGGCGTGGGATGGGGCCCCCCTCCGGGAGGAGCCCCCGGGGCGTGTACAGCCCCGCCCTGACACGTGGCTTGCACGGCAGGGCTACGAGGTGTACCTGGGCACTCGTAAGCCAGCGTGGGACTCACGAGGCCCTACCTCAAGGCAGGTTGCGCCTGGTCTTGAGTCTTGGTGACTGTATGTTCCTGCAAGGCGGTTAGATGCAAGCACTCTACATCCTCAGGTCCCGGCCCTCGAGCAAGCTCAGTCGCCGCTGGTATGCCAGGTCGTGATGCCGTGGTCAAGGCCAGGGGGTGAGGGCTGGAGAGCCAGTAAGAGCTCCCGAGTCACGATGCTCAGGAGCCCCCCTTTTAACGCGCAAGCGAATTGCATAGGATGAACTGACCCGTGGCGGGCGGCGATCGAGCAGGCGATAGCCGTGAGCAGGCCAAGCATGGAGAGAAAATCAACTTAGGTAAATGCAGGAAGATACATGCCACCGGGTCCAGCCCGAGCGGCTTGGGGATGATGCAGCCCGAGGGGCGCCCCCAACAAGGTAAGCTAAAGACAAAAGCAAAAGGGATACATGCCACAGGGACGGACCCATGTGGCCTAGGAATAATGCAGACTAAGGGGCGCTCCCAGCTTAAATGAGCTCGAAAGATGTCACCTGGTTCTGTAGACGAAGTAGAGTTGGTGCAGCTGAAGGCGTGCGTTGAAGAAACGTCTCCTCATGAGCCACCGGGACCTTGAGCCTTGGGAGGCTCTGGGGGCTCGGGAGGTTCCGTGAAGAGCGTCTCGATCTCCTCCAGGATGGCATGGTACCTGGCCTCCTGAGCCGCCAGGACACCCCGCAGGTTGCATTGATAGGCTGACGCCACGCTCGGCAAGCCGAAGGGCATGCTAACATAGCTGTGTGGTGGGCCCTCGCAGCGGCCCACACGCGATGGCCAGAAGCGCTCTTGAGATGCGGCCCTGCTAAGCCCGGGGACGTCGATGCAGACACGCAGCCCGACATCCTCGTCTGGATGGGGAGCTGCGCCTCGTGAGCGGCTGTCGCCGCGAATGGCCCTTGCATCTTGCAGTTCCTGAGTGGTCTTGGTGATGAACTCCTGAGTGGTGGGCACTCCTTGCCCTGTGCTCTCCTGAGGATCATGCGCCGCGAGGCACGCCTCCAAGTGGTGCCCAAGCGCCTGCCTCATGAGGTTGGCAAGGTCTGAGGCCCTCCAAAAGAGAGCCCCCAAGCCCTGCCTGAGGAGGGCGCCGGGCGCGCCTTCCTATGCGATGGAGGGAGGCGCCCCTGGAGCGGGCGCAGATCCTGACGAGGCTCCTGCCGCGACGCCATCCTCCTGAGGTCCTGCATGGCGCGGCTGCTTCTTCTTGGGGATGGCCTCCAGAGGGCCTTCATTTCTGCTATCGGGGTCGTCGATTGCTGTGGCTTGAAAGGCGCGCTCGAGGGAGCACACCGCATCCCTCTCTTCACACGGGACCGTGATGATTCCTCTGCTTCCTGTCATCTTGAGAACGTTGTAGCCGTGATGAGTGACTGCCATGAACTTGGCCAGGGTTGGATACCCGAGGATGGCATTGTACGGCAGGCGGATGTGCGCGACGTGGAAGTCAATGAGCTCGGTGCGGTAGTTCTTGCGCTCCCCAAAGGTGACAGGCAGGCGGACCTGCCCTATGGGTGTGGTGGAACCGTCGGTCACTCCCGAGAAAGGCTTGGTGGGCTGGAGCTGTTCATATGGCACTTGGAGGTTGTCGAACGTGTCGACGGACAGGACGTTGAGCCCTGCGCCGCCGTCGATGAGGGTCTTGGTGACCTGCATATTGCTGATGACTGGGGAACACAGCATAGGGAGGGCGCCAGCAGTGGCTGCGCACTTGAGCTGATCCGCCAAGTTGAAAGTGATGGCACATTGGGACCACTTGAGCGGGCCCGTGGCCTCGAGCTTGGGGAGCACCGCGTTCACCTCACGAGCGAACTGTTTGAAGATGCGCTGAGAGGCTGGGGCCTGGGCGCCGCCCAAGATGCTGGCGATCGCATGCGGCTCCTGGAAGCCCCCAGCCCCCTCGTCCTGGTGGTGGTCGTCGTTCCTTCTTGGTGGCGGCAGCGGGGGAAGATCGGTGTTGCCACGGGGGTGATCCTCATGAGGCGGGTCCCTCCAGGCGCCCTCACGAGGTTGGTCCTGCCAGCGGTCCTCACGAGGCCGGTCGCGCCACTCCTGGCGCGGGCCACAGTCGTCCCAGCATCCGCCTCCACGTCCTCCCTCGCGGCCATAGCCCCGGTCGTTGCGCTCGGGGCGTCGACCGAAGCGTCCTTCCCGTATGGCTCTGAGCTCTTGACAGTCGCTGGTGTTGTGGGTGTTCAGGCTATGGAAGGCGCAGAACGGCCGGCCGTTCTTGGATGACTCGGGTTGATCTTTGCCTCGCTTGGTGGCAGGCTCCGCTGCGAGCACCACCGCCTCCTTGTGCTTCACGTCCTTGGCCTTGGCCTTCTTCTCCTCCGCGCCCACGGCTGGCAGCTCAAGGAGAGAGAGGCGCCCCTCCTCAGCTCTTGCGCACTTGGTCGCCAGGTTGAACAACTCCTAAGAGGTGCAGAGCTCCTCCTGGATGGCGAGCTCTTCCTTCATCTTGACGTCACGGACGGCGTCGGAAAACACGCAAATGATGGCCTCGTCCGTGACCTTGGGGATCTTGAGGCGGGTGTTGTTGAAGCGCTGGATGTACTTCTGGAGGGTCTCTCCTGGTTGTTGTTTGATGCGGCGTAGATCACCCACGGCCAGTGGGCGGTCGCGAGTGGCCTGGAAGTTGGTGACAAAGCGGTCGCGCATCTTGTCCCAGGAAGAGATCGAGCCATGCTGCAGGTTCAGGAGCCAGGAGCGAGCTCCATCCTTGAGAGCCATGGGAAACCAGTTCGCCATGACTTTTTCGTCGCCATTGGCCGCTTCGATGCTCAGCTCATAGAGCTGCAGGAACTCCGCAGGGTCGGCGGTGCCGTCATAGCGAGGAGGTAGATCCGGCTTGAACTTGCCTGGCCAGGCGACGCTATGCAACTCGGGGGTGAAGGCGCAGCAGCCAGCCGTGGTTGCCGGGGCCCGCTTCGGAGCTGGAGCTTGGTCTTGGCAAGGTCTGCGCTGCGCCGCTGCAGGCGGCGCGCGATCTTGATGAGGTGGCGCGAGAAGCGCAGGTGTATCTTCTCGCGGCCACGGAATTTCTTGGCAGCTTCTCTCTTCGCGCGCAGGCGCCGGGCGTGGTGGATCACGCCGCGGAGCCGCGCGCCTTGGTGCCAAGGCACCGTCTTGGGGCTGAGGTGGCGGAGGCACGCCATGAGCCTCGTCGCCCGCGGCTGGCCGAGGGGGAGGTAGAGAGAGGGATGGCACCGGAGAGCCCCCTGCGGTGCGGACGAGCTCGGCGACGCGGTGAAGCCACTCCTCATAGAGGTCGTCGACGGGGCGGTAGCGCAGGAGTTCGTTCGCCGTGAGGAGCGCGGCCCGCGCCTCCATGGGAGCGCGGCCCGCGTGAGACGAAGAACCGGCAGGGGTCAGCGATGGAGTGGCGGTGAGGCCGTCCTACCGCACCGAAGGATGTAGCGAGGACGCCTGCTGCTCGTTCCCTGCCGGGCCGGTGGCAGCGTTGGCGACGGGGGACGGAGAATGACGAGGTTCCCCCCCCCAACGGGATCCGTCTGAGCGACGCGTGCAGTGAGGGCAGCCCGACGCTCAGCTCGAGCACGGCGACCATCCACCATGGAGACGGCGAAGTGATGAACTGATGGAAAGGAAGCTACAGCGCACCCCTACCTGGCGCCAAATGACAGATGTGGGGTTCCGACAGACCCTTAAGGTTCGAACACTGGGGTGCGCACGAAGTCTTTCCCTCCTACCGATCTATGCTCTAGCTCGCTAAGATCTCGCGGACGAACTCGACGAACTCGCAACACAGAAAGACACCAGGTTTATACTAGTTCGGGCCACCATTGTCGTGTAATACCCTACTCCAGTGTGGTGGTGGTGGATTGCCTCTTGGGCTGATGATGAACAGTACAAGGGAAGAACAGCCTCCTGAGGTTGAGGTGTTCTTGTGGCTAGGCTCTCGGTCGGATTGGATCAAGCTAAGATGAGATGCCCCTACTTTGGTGGTTAGCTCTACTTATATAGGCCCTGGTCCTCTTCCCAAATATCGAGCAGGAAGGGAGCCAACAACGTCGGGCAAATTTGAAGGGGGACAACTAGTACAAGCTATCCTGACAAAAGTGGTCTTCGCCTGCGAAAAGCTCTGGTGGTGACGCCACCTTGGGCTCCACGATGACCTCCGTTTTGCCGTCCTCCTGGTCTTGGTCTTGTTGCACCAATATAGCAACCTTTGCCTGATGCCTCGGTACTCTTCGCCTACACTGGCCTCCTTAGCACCAAAGAGGAAATAAGGGTGCTGCGCACGCTGGCGCCCGCCTGGTGCCGTTCGTCATGGCTCACGTCACGAGAGCCTCGTGAGGTTTTCCCCGCCTTGATATCTCTGCTCCTCGTGAGCCTGCCTGGCTAGGCCACTCCAGAGGAGGTCTTGCGTCGTCCGCCTCGCGAGGCTTGGACCCTCGCCAGGGTCTTGGATGCCTTGTTGATGAAGATGGGCCGTACGGCCTGCTAGCTTAGCCACGCTGTGGGCCGTAGGCAGGCAAGTCTGGGGACCCCCGTTCCCAGAACGCCGACATTGTGGATGATACCCTGTACAGGAGGAGGCCAAACGGGGTCAGGCTGAAGTGCATTCCTCGAGGGGACGGACTAGAGCTGTTGGCAGAGATACATGGAGGTATGTGTGGCTCCCACATAGGGTCAAGGGCCCTTGCCGGCAAGGCATTCCGGCAAGGTTTCTTCTAGGCCCATAGCCCTCCAGGATGCAGCTGCACTAGTAACCAAGTGTGAAGCGTGTCAGTTCCATTCGAAGAAGCTTCATCAACCAGCTCAAGCCCTTCAAACAATCCCTCTCTCCTAGCCATTTTCGGTCTGGGGGCTCGACATACTAGGCCCCTTCCCCCGTGCTGTCGGGGCCTTTGACTACATGTACGTCGCGATCGACGAGTTCACAAAGTGGCCCGAAGTGGAAGCAGTAAGGAAGGTGACAACATAGTCAGCCGTCAAGTTCTTCAAGGGACTAGTTTGCCATTTTGGTGTGCCGAACAGAGTCATCACCGACAACGGCACGCAGTTCACAAGTCGCACCTTCATGCAATACATCTAGGACCTCGGTAGCAAGGTCTGTTTCGCTTCAGTGGTACACCCACGGAGCAACGGCCAGGCGGAGAGGGCAAATGCTAAAGTACTGCGAGGCCTGAGGACAAAGACCTTTGACAGGCTGCACAAGTATGGAAGGCACTGGATTGATGAGTTGCCGGCGGTTCTTTGGCCGATCAGAACGACGCCAAATCGAGCCACCGGCCAGACACCCTTTGCCCTGGTATACGGGGCAGAAGCAGTTCTTCCCACAGAACTCACATACGGGTCACCTTGAGTGCTCGCTTATGACGAGCTTGAGCAAGAGCAGTTGCGGCAAGAGGACGCGACGCTCCTTGAGGAAGATCGTCTTTGGGCGGCCGTGCGAGCTGCATGCTACCAGCTGGCCTTGCACCGCTACCATAGCCGCAAGGTTCATGCCTGAAGTCTTGAGGAAGGCGACCTTGTTCTTCCGCGCGTTCAGTCGGCCAAGAATTCCAACAAGTTGACACCAAAGTGGGACGGCCCTTATCGGGTAATACAAGTCACCAGGCCTGGCGCAGTCCGCCTGGAGACCAAAGATGGTATCCCAGTGAGCAACTCCTGGAACATAGAACATCTTCATAAGTTTTACCCATGAGGCGCGGTTGCTGGGCTCCCGGCAAGCCACCTTTTGTACAAGCCTTGCCGACAAGGCATGTAACCCTTTATACAAAGCCAGGTGCAGACCCTGAGCATAAATAAATGAAGCGCTGACGCCCTAAGTTTTAGCATGAATGCTAGGTTAAGTCTCTCTCTGGTAGGGTTGATAGTGCCCGGCGGCAACTAACCCCTAGCATAGTGGTCAGGTGTGTGTCTTTCCGTCCTTTCCAGTCTTTTCTTTGGTTCGCAGGCTACACAGGCGTTACTGCTAAGCCAGTTAAGGGCAGGGAGATGGATCGACATCCCCGACCCCCGCAAGCCATTGCCGGGGGACTGCAAATTCAAGCACCCGACCACGGCAAGCCAAGGTTGTCGGGGGCTGCAGATCCAGATAAGTCCTTTTCCCCCTGTTATGCATTTCCGTGTAGAAATGGGACATATGAAGCCTCATTTATTCCTGGGCCACCGTGCTCCCCCTTTCCTGTGCCCAAGAACTATTCCTTGGGCCGGAACTTGGTTGTAGTTGCGGTGACAAGGAAGCAAACGAAGGGCCTAACTCTACTTCGCCCTGCCTCCGCCGAGGGCGTGAGTATGGTCGTGAATGAAGTGAGGGGACGGCAATGCCTGTTGCTGGGCGACAATGTTTATCTTAAAAATAACAAGGATTCATTCCTTGGCATGGGCCTCGCTCATGCACAAAGAACCCGGCAAACACCCTTTTTCATTAATAAGTTCCAAACAGGTACCGTTCGTACGGAATGCAAACATGAGCAAGGGGATTACAAGGTTTAAATCTAACAAGTTCTCGCAAGCTTAAAAACTAAAAAAGATAAGTGCCCCGTGATCCCAGGTGCGGCAGGTGAAGGCAAAAAGGAGGCAACGGGGAACGCGCCAATGGAGAGCTTGACGGGGAAGGCCCTCGGCGGGGCGCGTGGCCAAGGGAGGAGGGCGACACGGCTAGTCGGAGTCGGAGTCGGCATCCTCCCGCTTGACGCCCTCGTCGTCGCTGTCCTCCTCGTCACTCCCGCTTGAGGAGGAGTCTTCATCATCAGAGGAGCTCTCCATGCAACACCTTAGGCGAGTTCCAAAGTGCCCAAAGACCTTGACGGAGACCAGGCCGTTCTACATTAATTTGAAGTGGAGAATGAGCCCCTCCGACAGGCTGTGGGCACGAGCGAAGGTCTTCCATCCGCAAGGAAGATACATGACATGAGGGGCGGGGAGGTTGACGTCAACCTGCATGCTGCCATTCCCGCAGCCCCTCATATGCAAGCTCAGAGCCTGTGGCGGGTCGAGCTCCATCTCCCAAGCAAAAAGAGAAGGGAGACGAAGACGATGGCGCACTGGCCGGTGAAGCCTGATGACGAACTCGCGGGGCTGGTCTTCGATGTGTCCCTCCATTGGGGGAGGGGCCTCTGGCGGAGGCGAGGCCGGTGCGCCGCCCCGTCCTCCTCTTCCCCGAGCGCCACGACGACCTCGGCCTCACTGAGGGAGTCCTGGATTAGGGGGTGTCCGGATGGCCGGACTATGACCTTTGGCGGGACTCCTGGACTATGAAGATGCAAGATTGAAGACTTCGTCCGTGTCCGGATGGGACTTTCCTTGGCGTGGAAGGCAAGCTTGGCGATACGGATATGTAGATCTCCTTCCGTTGTAACCGACTGTGTAACCCTAACCCTCTCCGGTGTCTATATAAACCGGAGGCTTTTAGTCCGTGGGATCTAACAACAATCATACCATAGGCTAGCTTCTAGGGTTTAGCCTCTCGATCTCGTGGTAGATCTACTCTTGTACTACCCATATCATCAATATTAATCAAGCAGGAGTAGGGTTTTACCTCCATCGAGAGGGCCCGAACCTGGGTAAAAACATCGTGTCCCTTGTCTCCTGTTACCATCCGCCTAGACGCACAGTTCGGGACCCCCTACCTGAGATCCGCCGGTTTTGACACCGACATTGGTGCTTTGATTAAGAGTTCCTCTATGTCATCATATTTAGGCCCGATGGCTCCTCCGATCATCAACAACGATGTGCTCCAGGGTGAGACATTTCTCCCTGGACAAATCTTCGTATTCGGCGGCTTTGCACTACGGGCCAATTCGGCAGCCATCCGAGCAGATTGAAAGCTACGCCCCGCCATCAGGTCAGATTTGGAGGTTTGAACTACACGGCCGACGTCCGCGGAGACTTGATCTTCGACGGGTTCGAGCCACAGCTGCCAGCCGCCGCGCCGTTATTTACGATGGGCATGATCTAGTTCTACCGCGAGCGATGTACGGGAGGCCGCGCCGATGTCCGCTCCGACCCTTAGCTCGGAGCCGATTGCTTATCGAGGGCGGGTGGCTGGACACCGCCTCGGGTTGCAATCTATACGCGATCGAGCGAACACCATACCTGTCCTTTGCGGCTCGTGGCGCCAAGGTGCCGGACTCCCCTCCGGACTCCGAGCCTTCCATGCCCCGCCAATCGAATCCGATTGGGCGCCGATCATGGAATTCATCGCGGACATCTTTCAAAGACTCGCCCTTTGGCGACATCCTGAATTCACTAAAGTCTCTCTCTTTATCAGGAGAGCCCTGGCCGGATTATGGTCAGTAAGGTTGGGATGCGGACGACAAAGAAATTCAAAGGGCGAGTAGAAAGCGGCAGCATCGGACACACTGCGGGGCAGATCTGCGAATGCTCCTGGAGAGCTCCTGATTCGGGTAAGTAACAGATAATTCACTTTCACATGCTTGCTTTGCATAAAGAATGCCTTACCCGCCGCTATCTTCTTCATCGCCTCAATTTCCTGGAGGGCTTTTTGGGCTTCAGCCTTAGCGGCTTTGGTGCTCTCAAGGGCCGAGGCGAGCTCGGACTCTCGAGTCTTTGAGTCACGCTCCAAACTCTCGTGTTTTTCCACGAGTGTCTGGAGCTCTTGCCGCACCTCCGCCACCCACGCCTCCTGCTTCTCTCGCTCGGTACGCTCCGCGGCCGCATTACTTTCGGCCTTGGACACCGCTTCCTTCATTGTCGCCACCTCGTTCGTGGCCCCTGCAATATTCACGTTATTCCTGTCATTTTTCGCAACCACACCTTTTTTTATATATACTTACATAAGGTATTACTTACCTTCCTTGTCCTCGAGCTGTTTCTTGGCAAGGTCGAGCTCGTTCTCGGACCGCTCGAGGCCCTGCTTCAATTCATTGACCTCCATGATCGGTCTGGCCGGTCGATGTACAACCTGCATTCCCATATTGACACATTTATGTTAGACTCCTGCGTATATCTTTTTGATCCTCAGTTCGGCTTTTCTTTCCGAACACCAAACTGATTATCAAGGGCTACTGTCTATGCGGTCATATTTTTACATATTTTAAATACGTACCTCAAAGCCTGTTAGAAGGCTGGCACTGGCTTCGGTCAGCCCGCTCTTGGCGGACTGAACCTTCTGGATCACCGCACTCATAATAGTACGGTGCTCCTCATCGATGGAGGCGCCGTTAAGCACCTCCAGCAGATTAGCCGGTGCCTCCAGTTGGGTGGGGGTCACCCACGTCGTAGGCTTGCCCTTCTTAGTAGGGGGCCGCCTGCCGGATGCCGGAACCGTTGGGGGTTCCGGTGCGATGTCCGGCCTAGGGCCGGACCTAAGGCCCTTAGGGGTTTTATCCCCTTTTCGCCTGGAGTCTGGGAGGTCGCCTTGCGGCGCCTCCAGGACCATCTCCTCCTGGCGTGGCTCCTTTTGGGACGCCACCTCGGCGTCATCCGCGGCGCAAGGAGAGGAGGCGGTCGGAGGTGAAGTGTTGTTCACATCCGACGAATCCAGGGAACCGCTCGACGAAGAATCGAGCCCGGCCTTGGGCGGGCTGCATGATTATATCCGACGACAGAGGGAACTGTGCATCAAAGGAACGCTATGAGTTATTCCGGTATCCGGAGACTTACGATTTCGCCAGGGGCTTGGCCCTGAGTGGCTACTCTTCTTCGCCGTCGTTGGCATCGGTGTAATAGTCCGAAGGGAGGGTCCTTCCCTTCTTGGACCCTCCGGCCCCCCGAGTTGGGTCGGCCTTCCTTTTCTTCTCTCCCCCTGCTGGGGGGAAAGACCTCTTTTTCCTCCTCGTCGTCTTCATGGGAGGAGTCCGCCTCGGGGTCACGGATGGTGAGTCCGACACCGCCTGGCGTCTGGAACTCTTTCGAGTTTCCGTGGCCTGCTTCTTGGCCTTCTTCTTTGGCATCACAGCGTAAGGTCTTGGGAAGCCAAAGCCCGTCAAGTGGGCATCCGCTGGTCTTCCGGCAAGGGAGCCGAACAGCTGATCTGTCTGGCCGTCTTCTGCCAATCCTGTCAAAGGTAAGGGAGTTTAGATCCCGCATAGAGTCAAACTATGAAAACAAGCGTCCCGTAAAGGGCAAAATAACTTACCGCGTTGGCTTGACACCGCGCGCTGAATCCGCGATCCTCGGTAGCGGATGCGGGAGCCTCGGCGCCCTTGAACAGCACCTTCCAGGCGTCTTTGTATGTAGTGTCGAAGAGCCTGCTCAGGGTTTGGTGTTGCGCCGGATCAAACTCCCACAAGCTGAAAGATCATTGCTGGCACGGGAGGATTCGGCAGATAAGCATGACCTGGACTACATTGACGAGTTTGAGCTTCTTGCTCACCAGGTCTTGGACGCAAATTTGGAGTCCGGACAGCTCCTTCGGATCGCCCCACGACAAGCCCGTCTCTTTCCAGGAGGTGAGCCATGTAGGGAAGCCGGATCAGAATTCGGGGGCCGCTGCCCACTTAGGGTCACGTGGCTCGGTGATGTAGAACCACCCCGATTGCCACCCCTTTATGGTCTCCACGAAGGAGCCCTCAAGCCATGTAACGTTGGGCATCCTGCCCGCCATGGCGCCTCCGCACTCCGCTTGTTGGCCGCCCACTATCTTCGACTTGACGCTAAAGGTCTTCAACCATAAACCGAAGTGGGGCGGCATGCAGAGGAAAGTTTCGCACCCTTTATAAACGCCGAGATATTGAGGATGAAGTTTGGGGCCAGATCGTGGAAATCCAGGCCGTAGTAGAACATGAGTCCCGGACAAATGGGTGAAGTGGGAAACCTAGTCCGCGGAGGAAGTGGGTGAGAAACACCACCCTCTCATGGGGCCTGGGGTGGGGATGAGCTGCCCTTTCTCGGGGAGCCGGTACTCGATGTCATTAGACAAGTATCCGGCCTTCCTCAGCTTCTTGATGTGTCCCTCCATGACGGAGGAGACCATCCACTTGCCTCCCGCTCCGGACATGGCTGGAGGAGGTCGAGGTGAGATGTGCGGACTTGGGCGCTGGAGCTCGAGTGCGCAGGAATGGATAAGCAAAGGAGGAAGAAGGCGTAGATGGAAAAAGGTGGATCCTTATCCCCTTATATGGGCGGACGCAACTAAGCGCCCCCACCAGCCCGGTAAAACTCGCTTATCTCCCAAGCGCCGTAAATTAATGGCGCGGTTGGGTTACCACGTCCGTATTGATGAGAATCCCGGAATAAGGGGGACACGATCTCTGCTTTGACAAGACGTGCCAAGGAAACCGCCTCGCTAAACGCTACCGAGGTGGTACCGTGAAACGATTCGAATAAAGACTTGGCAGAAGCGTGATGGCACGCGCTAAAATCGTCGCCAGATTGATTTTCTGTAAATATTATTCTCTCTATGGTGTTATCTGGAAATTATTTTGCAGAGCCGGACTCTGTCCTTGTGTTCAAAATCTTCTATGAAGAATTCGGAGGAGGAACCCGCCTTGCAATGCCGAAGACAATATGCGCGCCGGACTCGTCATCATTGAAGCCTGGTTCAGGGGCTACTGAGGGAGTCCTGGATTAGGGGTGTCCGGATGGCGGACTATGACCTTTGGCGGACTCTGGACTATGAAGATACAAGATTGAAGACTTCGTCCCATGTCCGGATGGGACTTTCCTTGGCGTGGAAGGCAAGCTTGGCGACACGGATATGTAGATCTCCTTCCGTTGTAACCGACTGTGTAACCCTAACCCTCTCTGGTGTCTATATAAACCGGAGGGTTTTAGTCCATAGGACGAACAACAATCATACCATAGGCTAGCTTCTAGGGTTTAGCCTCTCGATCTCGTGGTAGATCTACTCTTGTACTACCCATATCATCAATATTAATCAAGCAGGAGTAGGGTTTTACCTCCATCAAGAGGGCCCGAACCTGGGTAAAAACATCGTGTCCCTTGTCTCCTGTTACCATCCGCCTAGACGCACAGTTCGGGACCCCCTACCCGAGATCCGCCGGTTTTGACACCGACACTCACCCCCTCCCCCTTCCTCTCACGGCCGACTCCGCCGCCACGAGCTCTTCGGAAGGAGGGGCGCGCTGTCGAGCAGAGAGCCTCGTCGCCGCCATCGGAGTGCCAGCGCACCCTCTTGCCATAGCAGAAGAAAGGAATGAGCCAAGGTGGAAGGAGATGAATGATGAAAGATTGAGTGGTGCCATCCACCTCCCCTTCTTATAAAGGGGAGGGGCCAGGGCTCAGCCGCCCCACTTAACCAATACGGCCACTAGGGGCGCAGGGAATCGAGACCGACCTGCTGTTCCAATCAGCGATGACCCGGTTCCCCGCCTCGTCATTTAAGGCCCGTGCCCCCCACGTCCACCGCCTACCATCTTCAAGGCATGGGGGACACGTGGAGAGCAAGCCGAAATCAAGGAGACAAGTGAGGCAACCATTTTCCACCCCGTGATCATGGGGTGCGGGTGTCGGTGTCAAAACCGGCGGATCTCGGGTAGGGGGTCCCGAACTGTGCATCTAAGGTCGATGGTAACAGGAGACAGGGGACATGGTGTTTACCCAGGTTCGGGCCCTCTCTATGGAGGTAATACCCTACTTCCTGCTTGATTGATCTTGATGAATATGAGTGTTACAAGAGTTGATCTACCACGAGATCGTAATGGCTAAACCCTAAAAGTCTAGCCTGTATGACTATGGTAATGAATATCCTAATCCGGACTAAGCCCCCCGGTTTATATAGACACCGGAGGGATCTAGGGTTACATCATGTCGGTTACAGAGAAAGGAATCTACATATTTGATCACCAAGCTTGCCTTCCACGCCAAGGAGAGTCCCATCCGGACATGAGTGCAGTCTTCGGTCTTTGTATCCTCATAGCCCATCAGTCCGGCCCATGGCCAACAGGCTGGATGCCCGAGGACCCCTTAGTCCAGGACTCCCTCAGTAGCCCCTGAACCTGGCTTCAATGTCGAGGTATCCGGCGTGCAGATTTGTCTTCGGCATTGCAAGGCGGGTTCCTCCTTCAGAACTCCAAGATAGTATTCGGATGTACTTATCGTGTTCGGACCTGCAACACACACACCACACACAACCGCAGAGAATATAGTATTCCACGAGCCCAATCTGCTGTCAACTTTTTGCAACATGACATCACTCCACCGAGTTATAATTTCGAACCGTTGTACTGCCGTCCCATGTTTTGAGGCACGGTTTCTATTAGCACGTCTTGTCGAAGCAGAGATCGTGTCCCCTTATTGCAGGATTCTCATTAATGCGAGCGTGGGTAACCCAACCGTTCCACTAGAAAGATTCCTTAGGAATAGGCTAGTTTCTAGGCTTAGAAGGAGGCGCACGATACCCATGGACTTTATAAAGGAGCCACATGCCGTCTCTTTTTACGCCAAACCTCTCCCCAGCCTTTCTAACCTCGAGTTCTAGCACCCCGGGTTCGACTCCATTGCTTCAAGCTCCCCGATCATGTCCGGATCCGGCCTACAGGGCAGATGGGTGGCTTCCTCGGTTACAAAGGAGGACATTGTGAAGCTTCGGGCGGCCAGATAACTGACCGCTGAGATTTCCCACAGACTTCCTGTTCCAGGACAGGTTATTCCGACCCCCAGATCCGCCGAGAGGGTTGTTTTCATGTCTTACCTCCTCCGAGGACTAGGTTTCGCTCTTCACCCCTTTGTCCGGGGACTCATGTTTTATTACGGACTAGATTTTCATGATCTAGCCCCAGATTCTTTCCTCCATATTTTGGCGTTCATGATCACATGTGAGGCCTTCCTTCGGATTCCCACACACTTTGGCTTATGGCTCAAGACTTCTAATGTGAAGCCTAAGGTGATCGAAGGGGAACAGGCGGAGTGCAGCGGCGCTGTAGTGAGGAAGCTTACCGGTACTCTGTGGCCAAAAGGTTCTTTCACCGAAACCTCCAATAAATGGCAGCGGGAGTGGTTTTACATCACAAAACCCTGCGGTTCCAAGTGGGCAACTATACCCCCATTCCGTTCCGGCCCTCCAGTACAGCTCGCATCATGGATTAATAAGGGACTGGACTGGGGATCCGTTGATGAAGTGCAGACTCTACAGAGCCGCATCCGAAGCCTTCTTGAGAAGGACATCGATCTCTTCAACGTGATTCAAGTAATGCTAGTCCGCCGAGACCTGCCATGCCAGCGTCGGCATCTCCGTATGTGGGAGTTCAATCCGGAAGGGCCACAGACCCTCCAACACTTCTTCGACACTACGTATAAGGGAATGTGGAAGTTGTTCTTCGGGTAACGAAAACAGTGGCCGGACACCACCGAGGACATCGGCCTCGACTGCAATCATCCAGATACCTCGGTAAGCGCTCGGCACCCGAACTCTTTCTAGTTGAGTATGCCATACATGTCACTGAGCAAACTATCTTCCTCCAGGGCTGGATAAAGAAAACGGAGCGAATCAGGTGTTCAGCTCCCCTTCCCGAAGACTCAGTAGATCCCTTACTAACAAGGATGCTGGCCCCGACACCATACCAGATGCCTGTGGAGGAGAACAAGGCGGGGAGTGGGAGGACCAAGAGCGGCCTCCATCCCGAAGGTATATCAGACATTACGTCCGGGGGAATCAAAATTCCATCGTCCGAAGACAAAAGTGAAGGAGAAATCAAGGTATCTTCCCCCCAGGGTAAGAAAAGGGCTGCCGCCGAAGATTGGGGGGGAAAGGGCTTCCAAGCGAGGCAAGGTGCCTCAGTCGGCTGGCACGGGCTTGGAGGATGGCGTCCTCGCACAGTCCCACGATGGGGACAAGCCTCTAACCAAATGTAAGTGAATAAGAATGTTTGTGAACATATCCAACTCCTTTCCTGCAACCAAAGTAACTAGAATATATGTTTTTGCAGCTCGACACACAGCCTTCTTCACCAATCCTCTTCCTCGGGGGATCTTCTCCCGGAGATGATGGAAAGTGAGACACCTCCACCAGTCTCCTCGCCCAATAGGGCGGATGACTTCGAGGTGTCGTCCCGGAGGGCCTCTCCCGATCAACAAGTGGTGCGAGGGGTGATGAAGACACCTCCTGAAGGCGATGCTTTGGTAGCCCAGGGTCCGGGGGCCAACAACGAAGGCCCCGAACTATCTGGCCTACAGCCGGAGACAATGTTAAGGACGAATAAACGGATCCCTTCAAAGGGAGGCCGTACTGCAACAGCAGCTTCCGGAGGTCCTGAAGCGCCGGATATATTGATGAACATGTTGTGACAGTCATCCATCTCGGAGGAACATCGTACCTTCATGGGTACGGTGGTTGCAAAAGTTATATCCGCAAAAAGCGGATTGACTGAAGCCTGCACGAGCCTGCTAAGAGGCCTCGAGGTTTGTATTGTAAAAAAAATTTGATTGTATTTTATTCACAAACTGCACCTGTGTATAGGTAGTATCCCCTGAGACTCTAATTGGCTTCCCAAGGGAGGCGATCAGGGGATCAAAAAGATATGCCCAGTGAGTAATCTAATTAATTGAAGCACAGGTTGTTACCTCCCAGGCGACTGCCCGAACTACGAAGGTTGCCAATCTGCAGCGAAGACTCGATGTGGCAGATGATGACATCACGCTTATCAACAGGCGGCTTGACGAGGCGCAAGGTATGTCTTGGGGGTAGTCATTACACGCGTGTGCGTATATTTATAAGCGCAAGACTGAATACTCAGATATGCCTGGATGCAGATGGTGCTGCTGCAGTTGAGATTCTTCGGGTGGAGCTAGTCCGGGCAAAGGAGCAGGCCCGGTTTAGTAATGTGGCTGCCGAAAAGGTGTCTGCCGAGTTAAAGGCCGAACAGGCTGCTCGGTGCCAAGATGAGGAAAAGATATCCACAATGGCGTGAACTGAAGGATGCTACCGACCGCTATGAATTCCTCGAGAAGGATAATAAAGCCAAAATGGCTGATCTTGATAAGGCCTTACAAGAGGCAAAGAAGCGCGGTCCGAATCTAGAGCGGTCCGGGAGGAGATCCGGCAAGCTGGGGAGATCGTGGCTGGTAAGCCCTTTTTATTACAAACTAAGTTTGGCGATCCGCATTATGCCCCACTTAACCAAGTGTGGAGTTCTCTAGACGCTTTGTTGGATTTGCCGAAGAGTGCTTCCAATGCGGCACAGTTTTATCAAGCGCAAGAGGGGTATGCAACGGAGAAGCTTTTCTGGTCGCAATTCGGTGCGTCGAAGCGCCCACTATTGCTGAACGAACAGATGACCCAATGGGTCGAGCTTCACAGGATGTCCGGCGCTGCCATGAAGGACGTCATGGTCCGGCTGTGGCCAACCGAGCCAATTCCGGATAACTATTTTGGCTTGGTGCGGCGACTTGCTGACGTGGTGCCGCGTATCGACGTCGTTAAGCGATCAACGTGCATTGAAGGTGCACGGATGGCCTTTGCCCGTGTCAAGACATACTGGACGAAGATGAAGGACGTCGATGTTGCAGCAAGGAGTCCACCCAAGGGCAAGGGCCATCACGCACCAGAGCATTATTTCGATGATGTCTTAGAGGCTGCCCGCTTAATAGAGGGTCAATGCTCGAAAGACATAACTTTCGAGTGAAGTGTATGGAAATTGTAAAAGACAATATTATAAAGCTATTTTTATTTTAGTATTGCATAAAAGCTTTGGTTCCTCCTGTGCGGCCGTTTTTGTATAATAGTTTTCCAGTCGTCGGCTTCAGCCCCCTCGTAGGAAGTACGGGGGTGTTCATAAAAGCATTTGATCACTCTTAATCCAACGTCTTGGTCCATGAAGGAGGTGTCAATGCGGCGAACGAGGCGATCGGACTATAGGGCGTTAACACTTTCACTTAGCCATAGGAGTTTTACCGTGGGTCTACGACATAGCCCCTGGTATGTACACGGTTGTCCTAATACAGTGCGTTACATGTATGACCTGAAAAAAGGTCCTTCGTGTAATACTGAGGGAATCGCGAAAGATTCCAATAAGTCGTCGAGTGGTTGACCAGCTCTCGCCACATCATGATAGCCAGTTTTCGGCTTTCTCTACTGAGGTGCTTGACCAAATGAACCGGAAGCACAATCGCAGTAGTTCTCCCTTTACTACCTTAGCCGATAGAGCGGAACATAAGCCAGCAAGCACAGGAGCCGGGCAACCCAACTATTGACCCAAGACATGATTTGGAGTTGATGCATATGAGGTCAAACTCGCGACACCGAAGTATGCTATAAAGCTGTTCGGACTTTGTCGGCAACTCGTTTGTTCCCGTACATGCCGATGTATGTGTGAAATGACCACAAGGGCAAAATTCAATATAAAAAGGAACGAAGCGGATTATTTTTACTGGGAGCTAAGTAATATGCCATTCGTTAGTATATAAAAGCCGCAACCTCGGCCATTTGACATGCCAGGGGTCGAAGGCTAAGGAAAAAGGCACTTTATAGGCTCGAAATATTGAGTGCGGTCTACAAAAAGTTATTTTGGACCTTCTGTCACACGTCTGCACCGCCTGTCCTCGGTTAAGGGACTCCTTAACAGGAATAGCCTTTGGATGAGCGTATGAGCCCGAATTCCAATAGAGTCCGTGGGTGACCAGCCATTTAGCCATCTGTAGATAGGATAATAAGAAATAAAATAGTTAGAAAGAATAAGGTAGGTTACTATAGTACTTGCCAGCCCACCCGTATTGTGCTTCCGTCAATGCTCGGGGTATTTTAAGTGCATTGTTATGTATGCGCGGTACCGGCGACGCAGGCATGTTAGGCGAACGACAGAAGCCAAATTGCTAGTCCCGTATGGACATTGATCGGTCGTGCTGTATAGAGACCGGCAACATAGTGGCCGATGAGGTATGCGGTGTGATAAGGCCGCTGTATAGTCCGGCTAAAATAGCCGTATTCTGATCTTTTGCACGGAGCGAGTGTTCTATGCGTTTACCCCTAGGGGTGTGTGTCACATATACCATGTTCACTATTTTGACTTTGGATGGAAATTGCTTCTGACCCCCGGTGTTTGGTTGGCGAGTCTCTTCGTCGTTGCTATCGCCAGGCGGCCTCTTCCCCTTATGTTTGGCATTTAACTTGCCGGCCTGTTTGAAGACCCAACATCTTCTGTTGGTGTGATTGGCTGGTTTACTGGGTTGGCCGTGAATTTGGCATGGCCTATCCAATATCTTGTCTAGATTGGATGGTCCGTCTCTATTTGCCGTAAATGGCTTTTTCCGCTGACCCTGTTTGGGACCGCTAAATCCGGCGTTAACCGATGTGTCGTGCGTTCCCTCATTAGTATTACCACGTTTGTGTTTATCGCGTCGTGGTTTCCCATTTCTGTCTCGAACTTCGAAAGTGCCCGGATCGCTGGCACTGTTGCTTCTACGAGCGAGCCAGCTGTCCTCTCCCGCGCAAAAGCGGGTCATCAGAGCGGTAAGGGCTAACATGGATTTTGGTTTTTCCTGACCGAGGTGGCGGGCGAGCCACTCGTCTCGGACACTGTGTTTGAAGGCCGCTAGGGCTTCCGCGTCCGGACAGTCTATGATTTGGTTCTTTTAACTAAGAACCTGGTCCAGAGCTTCCTAGTTGACTCTCCGGGCTACTGGACGATGTGACTTAAGTCATCGGCATCTGGTGGCTGAACATATGTACCTTGGAAGTTGTCGCGGAATGTGTCTTCCAGATCCTCCCAGCTGCCGATAGAGTTTTCAGGCTGACTGTTTAACCAGTACCTTGCTGGTCCTTTGAGTTTTAATGGGAGATATTTAATGGCGTGGAGATCATCACCACGTGCCATGTGAATATGGAGGAGAGAATCCTCGATCCATACCGCAGGGTCTGTTTTCCCATTATATGATTCGATATTTACGGGTTTAAACCCTTCCGGGAATTCATGGTCCATTACTTCGTCAATGAAGCAAAGGGGGTGTGCGGCGCCTCTATATTGGGCCACATCGCAACGTAGCTCCGATGGAGTCCGTCTGCAGAGTTTAGCCCGGGCATGACTAGGTTTGTTACGTCCAAATAGGTGGCTGTCGTCATGTGTCGGGGCACGCCCTCGTGATCTGTAGATCAATCTAGTGTATCCTGCATTTTTGTCTAGTTTTTGCCGCGGGTCGTAGGCATGTCCCCGAGCTGGTTGATCTCTACCTTTACGGTGAGGTGGAACTGGTTGGTGTTCGGCTTGAGTTGCCTCCTTGTCCCGGCCCCGTGGTGGTCGGTCAGCCGCATTGCCTGATGATGGTATGGGCTCCAGCGCCTCATCATCGAATTGAGGTAGCAATTTACGTTGCGGGTAACTTTTGGCTGGGAGCTTAAGGCCGTATTCTTCGGCTGCTAGGACATCAGTCCATCTATCGTTAAGCAGATCTTGATCAGCTTGAAGCTGCTGCTACTTCTTTTTCAGGCTCCTTGCAGTGGCTATTAGCTGGCGCTTAAAGCGCTCCTGCTCGAGGGGTTCCTCAGGCACGATAAAGTCTTCGTTGCCGAGGCTTACCTCCTCCTCGGAGAGCGGACGATAGCTACCGTCCTCCGAGTCTTCATTTATGGCCTGTTCATCAGGGCTGACTTGCCCATCTTCATGATTGTCCTGTTCGGCAGTTTGTTCGACGAGGTCTTCTACGTCTTCGGCACCGTCCAGGGTGTTGTCGTCTCCTATGCTGGTGTTGCTGTCCTTACTGCGGCGTGGTTTAGAGTGGCGCCGCTGATGCCGACGCTTTGGTTGTGTCTTAGAGGGGTCATCCTCTACTGGGTTTTCCTTTTCATCGTTGCTATTATCTTTTGGCGTATCCACCATGTATACGTCGTATGAGGAAGTGGCCGTCCATCGTCCGGTGAATGGCGTGGCTTGGGCCTCCTCTTCTCCGGCATCATCGTCCATACCGTCAATGTCCTCGGAGTCATAATCGAGTGTGTCGGTTAAGTCATTGACAATGGCTATGAAGTGGGTGGCGGGTGGGAAGCAAAATTCTCCATCATTAGCCTCCTGTTCAAACCGGACATAATTCGGCTGTAAGGACAGATTTTTTTAATGAGTTTAGCACATCGCCGAAAGGCGAGTGTCAGAAGATGCCTGCGGCGCTGAATTCGAAGATCGATAATCGATCAAGCTCGGCGTCCGCGGACGCACATGGCTTGGAACTTATAGCCGGAAACGAGTTCGGAGTTCCAGTGACACAGATATCACGTGAGGCTAAGTCTGTGTGCGGCTCCAACGCCGCGGAATCTGTGGCCTCCGTGGCGGGGTTGAGCTTCCCATCCTCGGATGGCGCGATACGCTCCGGATCTAAGGCCAGAGTAGTTACAGTATCTATCTCCTCAATGTGGTCCGATGACAGATTTAGGTCATGTTCATCAAGGTGACAGGGAGCGGATGTCCGCGACGTAATTCAAGCTCCCAAATCAGACTTGATGGCCAAGGGCATAGCTTTTGATCTACTCCAGATGGCCAAGCGCGTTGGCCCGCAGTGCGAAGCCGCTGAGTACGAAGATCTGTCCGGGAGGAAGACTTCCCTTTGGACAGCATCGTTGTAGATGATCGAAGGGGCCATCAAACCTCTTGACGACGGCACAGTGGAACTCTCAATGAAAGCACCAATGTCGGAGTCAAAACCGGCGGATCTTGGGTAGGGGGTCCCGAACTGTGCGTGTAAGGTCGATGGTAACAGGAGAAAGGGGACACGGTGTTTACCCAGGTTCGGGCCCTCTTTATGGAGGTAATACCCTACTTCCTGCTTGATTGATCTTGATGAATATGAATATTACAAGAGTTAATCTACCACGAGATCGTAATGGCTAAACCCTAAAAGTCTAGCATGTCTGACTATGGTAATGAATATCCCAATCCGGACTAAGCCCCCCCAGTTTATATAGACACTAGAGGGATCTAGGGTTACATCAGGTCGGTTACAGAGAAAGGAATCTACATATTTGATTGCCAAGCTTGCCTTCCACGCCAAGGAGAGTCCCATCCGGACACGAGTGCAGTCTTCGGTCTTTGTATCTTCATAGCCCATCAGTCCGGCCCATGGCTAACAGGCCGGACGCCTGAGGACCCCTTAGTCCAGGACTCCCTCAGCGGGCGCCTTGAAGGCCACGACTCGAGTCCACCTAGTAAATGAGTTGCGCCCCTGCGTTTTTCTCTTTTCATGGGGAAGGCGTGAGCCGCCTCTTTACTATGATGTGACATATGAGGGTAACAACCGCCCCACGCATGACCCCCACGTCACGCACGACCCCCACATTGCGCATTCAATGCGGGTCATGGGGAAGCGCAATGAGCGAGGGAGTTACTGCGATAAAAACTCCGCTTCCAAGGCTACCACAAGACTGCTCTGGTCCCTGGCCCAATAACGCCCGCACTTATATGTGGCCCAGCCTGGGGCTCCCCTGCCGGTGTACAAAGTAGGGGTCCTTTTTGCACCCCTTTACTTGTCTTGGCAACAGAGCCCCACGCCCCTGGCCACTCTTGGCGGGGCAGAGGAAGCAAAGACACAAGACGACTAGACCAACACCAAGACGGAAACACAAAAAGCAGAAGGGCGAGATGGACTCCCCCGGCAAGGCCCTTGTCGGGGAGGCCTCCACAGCCCCGGCAAGAACCTTGCCGGGGCAACTTGCCCAACGCCAGCAGGGCTGCCACCCTGTAGCCTGAGAGTTCCGACGCCCTCAACCACATTGGAACCAAAGCTCGGGAGGCGCCTCTGTGGTGGCATGCAGATCTTTGTGAAGACCAATAACGTGCAAGATCATATGAGAATCAGAAGACAGAGATCCTCGGTGAGATCCTTGCCGAGGATACCCACGAGGCCCCCCAGCAAGACCCTTGCCGGGACGCCCATGACGCCGCGGCAAGACCCTTGCCGGGGCCCCGGCAAGACTCTTGCCGAAGACATCCGCGGGGCCGTAGCCAGGCCCACATCTGCCAAGATTCCACCGTCGTTCCCATCCAGCTGCCAGCCCACCAACTAGGCGAGCACCTGCATGGCGACGTGCGGCCTGTAGACCAACTCAGCAAGCACCTGCGTGGTGGCATGTAGATCTTCGTGAAGGCTCTGCCACCGCACCAACTCAGCAGCCAGCCAGCCGGCGTGGCACTACCCGCCTCGTCAGTTCGGACGCGGGTTGAAGCCAGGCGAAGCGGCGACAACTGGGACGAGCTTCCTTGTCGTCCCTGATAAAGCAAGAACAGCACGTCGGCAGCGCATTAAATGTGTTTGTCCTACGGTGCCAGAGGATAGACTCGACGACTGTATAGCTTTCCACCTCCTGTGTGCCACTGTGGCAGCCCCTTTGTCTATAAAAGGAGGCCTGCAGCATACCGAGGAAGGATTCGGACTTTTTGGACCCTGCACGCCTTGTAGCTAGTCCAAGAACACTAGATAAACAGAAACCAGCAGGAGTAGGGTATTACGCGTCACTTGTGGCCCGAACCTGGATAATCCCCCCCACGTTGATCTCTCAATCCCGCTCTTTCCACAACCCCGCGCCCGCCAACCGTAGCAAAAGGGATTCCTCGTGATCCCGTAGGTGTCGTTTCCCCGACACCTTCCAGGAAGTTTCTTATTTTCCTAATTTTCTAAATATTCCAAAACTGACAAAAAATATTTTTGCGGATTTTTCGGAGTCTGTTTACTTACCGTATCACGTACCTCCTTATTTTCACGATTCTGGAGTGTTCCGGAAGGACTCTTTTATGTGTTGTTCCGGTGTCAAAGTTTGGATAATATTGCTTCGGCATTATTTATTTTGATAGCTCCAGACAGATAAACCTCCTTGATAACATAGGGTCCTTCCCATTTGGAGAGGAGTTTTCCTGCGAAGAACCTGAAACGAGAGTTGTTCAAAAGAACATATTATTAGACTTTGAACTCATGATTTTGGATTCTTTTATCATGCCATCTTTTAACCTTTTCTTTAAATAATTTGGAATTTTCGTCAGCTTGGGTTCTCCATTCATCTAATGAGCTAATATCAAATAACCTCTTTTCACCTACGAGTTTGAAATCATAATTGAGTTCTTTGACTGCCCAATATGCTTTATGTTCTAACTCAAGAGGCAAATGACAAGCTTTTCCATAAACCATTTTATAAGGAGACATACCCATAGGATTTTTATATGCTGTTCTATAAGCCCAAAGTGCATCATCTAATTTCTTAGACCAATTCTTCCTGGACCTATTGACAGTCTTTTGCAAAATTAATTTTATTTCTCTATTGCTAAGTTCAACTTGACCACTAGACTGAGGATGACAGGGTGATGCAATTCTATGGTTAACATCATACTTGGCAAGCATTTTACGGAAAGCACCATGAATAAAGTGTGAACCACCATCAGTCATTAAATATCTAGGGACTCCAAACCTTGGGAAAATAACTTCCTTAAGCATTTTAATAGAGGTGTTGTGATCAGCACTACTGGTTGGAATAGCTTCTACCCATTTAGTAACATAATCAACAGCAACCAAAATATGTGTATACCCATTAGAGGAAAGAAAAGGTCCCATGTAATCAAATCCCCAAACATCAAATGGTTCAAAAGCACGTGAATAATTCATAGGCATTTCTTGACGCTTACCGATATTACCTATTATTTGATATTCATCACAAGATAAGACGAACTTACGGGCATCCTTAAAGAGAGTAGGCCAATAAAATCCAGATTATAATACCTTGTGAGCAGTTCTATCTCCAGCATGATGCCTTCCATAATCTTCGAAGTGACATTTCCGTAGGATTTGTCCCTGTTCATGCTCAGGTACACAACGTCTAATAATACCATCTACTCCTTCTTTATAAAGATGTGGGTCATCCCAAAATTAGTGTCTTAAATCATAGAAGTATTTTTCTTTTGTTGGTATGTAAAGCTAGGTGGTAAATATTTAGTAACAATGTAATTAGCATAGTCAACATACCAAGGAGTGCTATTAGAGACATTTATTGCAGCTAGCTGCTCATTAGGAAAACTATCATCAATAGGTAGTGGGTCATCAAGCTCATTTTCAAGCCTAGACAAGTTATCAGCTACTCGGTTCTCAGCTCCTTTCCTATCAGTAATATGTAAATCAAATTCTTGTAGCAAGAGAACCCATCAAATAAGTCTAGGTTTAGCATCTTTCTTTTCCATAAGATATTTAATAGCAGCATGGTCGGTGTGAATGATAACTTTAGAGTCAACAATGTAAGATCTGAATTTATCACAAGCAAACACCACTGCTAGAAATTCTTTTTCAGTAGTAGCATAATTTCATTGAGCACTTTCTAGAGTTTTACTAGCATAATGAATGACATTCAGTTTCTTATCAACTCTTTGTCCTAGAATAGCACCAACAACATAATCACTAGCATCGCACATAATTTCAAAAGGCAAGTTCCAATCAGGTGGTTGAACAGTAGGTGCAGAAATTAAGGCTTTCTTGAGTGTTTCGAAGGCTTCTAAACTATCATCATCAAAAACAAAAGGAATATCCTTTTGCAAAAGATTTCTAAGAGGCCTAGAAATTTTAGAAAAGTCTTTGATAAATCTCCTATAGAAACCAGCATGACCTAAGAAACTACGAATAACTTTGATATCTTTAGGACATGGCATTTTCTCAATTGCATCAACCTTAGCTTTATCCACCTCAATACCTGTTTCAGAAATTTTATGGCCCAAGACAATACCCTCATTAACCATAAAGTGGCACTTCTCCCAATTCAAGACAAGATTTGTTTACTCGCATCTCTGCAAAACTCGATCAAGATTGCTTAAACAGTCATCAAAAGACTTCCCATAAACAGAGACATCATCCATGAAAATCTCAACAATCTTTTCACAAAAGTCAGAGAATATAGCAGTCATACATCTTTGAAAGGTAGAAGGTGCATTGCATAAACCAAAAGCCATACGTATATAAGCATAAGTTCCAAAGGGACAAGTGAAAGTGGTCTTTTCTTGATCAGGTTGAGAAACAGGTATTTGTGAAAAACCAAAATATCCATCAAGAAAACAAAAGTGTGTGTGCTTAGATAATCTTTCTTGCATTTGATCAATAAAAGGCAGAGGGTAATGATCTTTTCTAGTTGCTTTATTTAATTTTCTAAAATCAATTACCATTCTATAGCCTGTAACAATTCTTTGTGGAATAAGTTCATTCTTATCATTAGGAACAACAGTAATGCATCCTTTCTTAGGAACACAATGAACAGGGCTTACCCATCTACTATCAGCTATAGGATAGATTATACCTGCTTCCAGAAGTTTTAATATTTCCGTTCTTACCACTTCTATCATCTTCGGATTAACCGACGTTGGTGATCAACAACGAGTTTAGCATCAGGTTCCATATTAATCTTGTGCTGACATAGAGTGGGACTAATGCCCTTTAAATCATCAAGAGTATATCCAATAGCAGATCGGTGCTTCCTTAGAACTTTCAATAATCATTCTTCTTCATGTTCTGAAAGATTAGCACTAATAATAACAGGATATATCTTCTTTTCATCAAGATAAGCATATTTCAAAGTGTCTGGCAATTGTTTTAATTCAAACACAGGATCACCTTTAGGTGGAGGAGGACCTCCTAGAGTTTCAATAGGCAAATTGTGTTTAATCCGAGGACGTTGTTCAAAGAAAATATTATCTATTTCATTTCTTTCATGCATATGTAAATCATTTTCATAGTCTAGCAAATGTTGTTCTAGAGGATAAGTAGGAGGCACAGCAATAGAAGCAAGACCAAAAATTTCATCCTTGCTAGGCAATTCTTTTTCATGAAGCTTTCTAGTAAACTTGGAAAAATTAAACTCATGAGACTCATCACCAAAAGTAACACCGACAGTTTGCTTCTCACAATCTATCTTAGCATTAACGGTGTTCAGGAAAGGTCTACCGAAAATAATGGGACGAAAGTCATCTTGCGGGGAACCAAGAACAAGAAAATCAGTAGGGTATTTTATTTTCCCACACAAGACTTCAACATCTATAACAATCCCAATTGGTGAAATAGTATCTCTATTAGCAAGTTTAATAGTAACAACTACTCTGCGGGTGCTATGTCATTCATAATTTCTTGATATAAGGTGTAAGGAATAGCACTCACGCTAGCACCTATGTCACATAAACCATGATAATAGTGATCTCCTATTTTAACTGAGACAACAGGCATGCCAACAATAGGTCTGTGTTTATCTTTTTTATCGGGTTTGGCAATTCTAGCAGCTTCCTCACAGAAGTAAATAACATGCCCATCTACATTTTCTTCTTTAACCATAGCAACACTAGAATCTACTTTAATTTGTTCATCGGGTTTGGGTGTTCTAATATAACTTTTGTTGACCATAGTTGAAACTTTAGCATGTTCCTTTATCCTAATAGGTAAAGGTGGTTTCTCAATATAAGAAGTAGGAACAACTGGATCAACATTATAAAGTATAGTTTCTTCTTTAACTGGTACCAGTTCTTTAATTTCTTCTTTAACAGGTGGGTGATATTTAAACCACTTCTCTTTAGGGAGATCAACATGAGTAGCAAAAGATTCACAAAAGAATGCTACTATCTCAGAGTCAAGTCCATATTGATACGTCTCCATCGTATCTACTTTTCCAAACACTTTTGCCCTTGTTTTGGACTCTAATTTGCATGATTTGAATGGAACTAACCCGGACTGACGTTGTTTTCAGCAGAATTGCCATGGTGTTATTTTTGTGCAGAAATAAAAGTTCTCGGAATGACCTGAAACTTCACGGAGAATATATTTGGAATTAATAAAAAATACTAGCGAAAGAATCAAGACCAGGGGCCCCACACCCTGTCCATGAGGGTGGGGGCGCGTTTGCCCCCTGGGCGCGCCCCCTGCCTCGTGGGCCCCCTGGTGCTCCACCGACCTCAACTCCAACTCTATATATTCACGTTCGGGGAGAAAAAAATCAGAGAGAAGGATTCATCGCGTTTTTGTTATACGGAGCTGCCACCAAGCCCTAATCTCTCTCGGGAGGGCTGATCTGGAGTCTGTTCGGGGCTCCGGAGAGGGGAATCCGTCGCCGTCGTCATCATCAACCTTCCTCCATCACCAATTTCATGATGCTCACCGCCGTGCGTGAGTAATTCCATCGTAGGCTTGCTGGATGGTGATGGGTTGGATGAGATTTATCATGTAATCGAGTTAGTTTTGTTAGGGTTTGAACCCTAGTATCCACTATGTTCTGAGATTGATGTTGCTATGACTTTGCTATGCTTAATGCTTGTCACTAGGGCCCGAGTGCCATGATTTTAGATATGAACCTATTATGTTTTCATGAATATATGTGAGTTCTTGATCCTATCTTGCAATTCAATAGTCACCTACTATGTGTTATGATCCGGCAACCCTGAAGTGACAATAATCGGGACCACCCCCGGTGATGACCGTAGTTTGAGGAGTTCATGTATTCACTATGTGTTAATGCTATGGTCCGGTACTCTATTAAAAGTAGGCCTTAATATCCCTTAGTTTCCAATAGGACCCGCTGCCACGGGAGGGTAGGACAAAACATGTCATGCAAGTTCTTTTCCATAAGCACGTATGACTATATTCGAATACATGCCTACATTGCATTGATGAATTGGAGCTAGTTCTGTGTCACCCTATGTTATAACTATTGCATGAAGAATCGCATCCGACATAATTATCCATCACTGATCCAATGCCTACAAGATTTTCACATATTGATCTTTGCTTAGTTACTTTTCCGTTGCCACTTTTACAATTACTACAAAACTGCTACTGTTAATTTTACCACCGTTACCGTTACTTCCATACTACTTTGCTACTAAATACTTTGCTGCAGATATTAAGTGATCCAGGCGTGTTTGAATTGACAACTCAACTGCTAATACTTGAGAATATTCTTTGGCTCCCCTTGTGTCGAAACAATAAATTTGGGTTGAATACTCTACCCTCGAAAATTGTTGCCATCCCCTATACTTGTGGGTTATCACATATTTAGTGCTAAACTTTTGAAAAGCATCGGTATTCATAAAAGATTTAACACAATCATACTTAAGCTTAATACCTGACTCTTTACCTTCGTCAAGTTCCCAATATTCAGAGTTGCATTTAATTCTTTCCAAAAGATCCCACCGGAATTCAATAGTCTTCTTCATAAAAGAACCAGTACAAGAAGTATCACGCATGGATTGATCATCACGAGAAAGACGAGTATAAAAATTCTGAATAATAATTTCTCTTGTTAGCTCATGATTGGGGCATGAATATAACATTGACTTAATCCTCCCCCAAGCTAGAGCGATACTTTCTCCTTCATGAGGCCAACAATTATATATGGAATTACGATCACGATGAACTAGATGCATAGGATAATTTTTTTGGTGAAACTCCAATTTCAATCGATTCCATTTCCAAGCTCCAATATCATCGCATAGCTTATACCATGCCAATGCTTTTCCCTTCAAATATAAAGGGAAAACCTTCTTCATAACTTCATCTCTGGGTAAACCTGCAAGCTTAAACAATCCACAAATTTGTTCCACATATATCAAGTGCATATCAGGATGTTCGGTTTCGTCTCCTGCATAAGGATTAGCTAGCAGTTGTTCTATCATACCCGAAGGAATTTCATATTCAATATTTTCAGTAGGTGCAGTAGGTTGAGGGGTAGCTAATTGTGGTTCTGGTCGAGGTGAAGATACCCCGAACAAACCCCTCAAAGGATTGTTATCCATAGTAACAAGTGACAATAAGTTTAAGCACACTATATAAATGTTTCCTTACCAAATTCCACTTACCAAAGGCGCTTCACTCCCCGGCAATGGCGCCAGAAAATAGCCTTGATGACACACAAGTATAGGGGATCAATTGTAGCTCTTTTAGATAAGTAAGAGTGTCAAACCCAACGAGGAGCAGAAGGAAATGACAAGTGGTTTTCAACAAGGTAATGTCTGCAAGTGCTGAAATTGTAAGTAACAGAGTAGTTTGATAGCCAGATAATTTTTAACGAGCACGTAATGATAGTAGTAACAAAAGTGCAGCAAGGTAGCCCAATCATTTTGAGGCAAAGGACAGGACAAAATGGTCTCTTATAGTAAGCAAAGCGTTCTTGAGGGTACACGGGAATTTCATCTAGTCACTTTCATAATGTTGGTTCGATTTGTGTTTGCTATTTTCATAATTTGATATGTGGGTGGACCGGTGCTTAGGTGTTGTTCTTACTTAAACAAACCTCCTACTTATGATTAACCACCTCGCAAGCATCCGCAACTACTAGAAAAGTATTAAGAATAAATTCTAACCATAGCATTAAACTTTTGGATCCAGTCGATCCCTTACGGAATAGCGCATAAACTACGGTTTAAGCTTCTGTCACTCTCGCAACCCATCATTTAATAACTACTCCATAATGCATTCCCTAGGCCCAAATGTGGTGAAGTGTCATGTAGTCGACGTTCACATGACACCACTAAGGGAATCACAACATACGTACTTTCAAATATTGAACACATATCAAGTTCACATGATTACTTGCAACATGATTTCTGCTGTGACCTCAAGAACAAAAGCAACTACTCACAAATGATAATCATGCTCAACATCAGAGGGGTATTAAATAGCATATTGGATCTGAACATATAATCTTCCACCAAGTAAACCATATAGTAATCAACTACAAGATGTAATCAACACTACTAGTCACCCACAAGCACGAATCTATAGTTCCGGTACAAAGATTGAACACAAGTGATGAACTAGGGTTTGAGAGGAGATGGTGCTGTTGAAGATGTTGATGGAGATTGCCCTCCCCAAGATGGGAGAGTTGTTGGTGATGATGATGACGATGATTTCCCCTCAGGAGAAGTTCCCAAGCCGGAATCGCTCATGGGAGGGCAAAAGTGCTCCTGCCCAAGTTCCGCCTCGAGACGGTGGCGCTCCATCCCGAAAGTCCTCTACTTATTTTTTTCTAGGTCAAAATGACTTATATACCAGAAGATGGGCATCGGAGGTGGGCCTGGGTGAGCACGACCAACCAGGGCGCGCCCAGGTGGGTTGTGCCCACCTGGTGGGCCCCCTCTGGTACTTATTGGCTCGAATATTCCTCAAATATTTCATAAAAAATCTCCGTGAAGTTTCAGCCTGTTTGGAGTTGTGCATAATAGGTGGCCTGACGTAGCTTTTCTAGGTCCAGATTTCCAGCTGCCGGAATTCTCCCTCTTTGTGTATACCTTGCATATTATGGGAGAAAAGGCATTAGAATTACTCCAAAATGCATTATTATGCATAAAAACATCATAAATAACAATAGGAAAACATGATGCAAAAAGGACGTATCAGACGCCGAAGACGCAATTTCCGGATTGAGCCGTATGTCGTATGTTCAGAGATTGTGAAAGGTGAGGCGGAGATCATACACCAATCATGTTTAGTCTTGATGACCATGTCGTCCACATATGCCCCAACTGTCTTGCTGATTTGTTTTTCCAAGCATGTTTGAATCATGTGTTGGTAAGCGGCACCAGCATTTTTGAGCCCAAAAGGCATAGTGTTGAAGCAGAAAGGCCCATACGGGGTGATGAACGCCGTTGCGGCCCGGTCGGACTGCTTCATTTTAATCTGATGGTATCCGAAGTAAGCATCGAGGAAACACAACGAGTCGTGTCCCGCGGTTGCATCAATGATCTGGTTAATGCGGGGCAGCGGGAAAGGATCTTTAGGGCAAGCCTCATTGAGGTCTTTGAAATCAACACAGAGGCGCCAAGATTTATCCTTCTTTGGTACCATGACCAAGTTGTCTAGCCAACCCAGGTGTTTGATTTCTTTGATGAACCTAGCCTCAAGTAGTTTGGCTAGCTCTTCTCCGATAGCTTGTCATTTGGGTTCGGAAAATCGCCGAAGTGTTTGCTTGACTGGTTTGAACCCTTTGATTATGTTGAGGCTATATTCGGCCAGTCTACATGGGATCCTGGGCATGTCCAAAGGGTGCCGGGCAAAGATGTCCCAGTTTTCGTGTAGGAACGTGTGTAGGGCTGCATCTACCATCGGATCCAGCCGTGCTCCGATGGACGTTGTTTGTTAGGAGCCGTCGGGTGCACTTGAAATTTAACTATTTCATCTGCTGGTTTGAAAGAGGTGGATTTAGGTCTCTTATCAAGAATCACATCATCCTTGTCCACTGTGGATCGCAGGGTAGTTAGTTGTTCGGCCGCAAGGGCTTCGGATAGTGCCTCAAGGGCCAAGGATGTGGTTTTGTTTTTGGCGCGGAGTGCTTTATTGTAACTGTGATTATTCCATTGGTCCCCGACATTTTAAGCTTCATGTACCCGTAATGGGGTATGGCTTGGAAGCACGAGAAAGCGTCCCGCCCTAAAAGGGCGTGATATCCGCTACTGAAGGGAGCCATGTGGAAGAGCAACTCTTCGGACCTATAATTCTCAGGCGTTCCGAAGACTACATCAAGTTTGATTTCCCCGAACATCGTGCTTCTCGACTAGGGATGATGCCTCGAAAGGTGGTACTGCTGTGCTTGATGCATGCTCTGTCAACATGCATTTTGTCGAGCGTGTCCTTATAGATGAGGTTAAGTCCACTGCCGACGTCCATGAACACTTTGGTAAGTCGAAAGCCATCCACAATTGGGTTTAGAACCAAGGCGACGGGTGCTTGGACTGATCGGGCCCTTGGTTCATCATCGGTGGTGAAAGTTATTGCCGCGTCATTCCATGGGCTCATTGCGGTTACTTGGTTAATTTCGGCGAGGTCGTGGAGTGCCCTTTTACGCCGATTATTTGAAGAGAAGGTCTCAAAGACCATAAAGACGTTAGGATCGTCATCCTCCGGGGAATGCTTCTCTGGAGTAGCGGTGGTGAGGATGGCCTCGCCGCTTTTATCCACTTGCCGGAGTACCCAACATGCCGTAAGGCTGTGAGTTGGTTCGGTGCTCGGTGTCACATGTATCTGACATGGCTTGTCGAGGAGTTCGTCAAGAATGGACATGTGTCCCGCAAGGGGTTTGTTTTTCTTGCTGATGGGCTTCTGATCGGATGCCTCGTAAGGGTGTATCCATTTTGCCTGGGCAGTGCACTGCTTAAAGGCAGCGGGTTCCAAATGGGTTTTTTGGGCCTTCCATGTGCTTTCCATCGCGCAGTACTTCCGGACTACGTGCGACAGTTCCATGAAACTCTGTATGCGACGGCGGTCGAGGGCATTTCAAATTCCCTCATCGATACAGTTGTGATGAAGACCGTGACTGCAGCATCGTCGCAACAATCTTTAATCTTGTTTTAAGCAAGTAGGAACCTAGCCCAAAAGTGATGGACAATTTTCTGAGGTTGCTGCCGTACATACATCAGGTCATATATGTCTGGAGGGCCTGAATTACTTGGAGAGTATTGATTGTGATGGGTGGGTGGGCTAAAACTTGAATCCCGACCCACAATTGTATCTGGAGCTTGTAAAATCTATGAGGTTACCGGTTCGGGTTTGGGAAGATCCAAGTGCTCCCTGGACCCTAAGTCCGACCCTGAGTTCGGGGGACACGGAGCCTCATCCGAAGGAAGAGTATCCTGCTCAAGGGGTTCGGAGATCCGAACATAGCTGGTTTTTAGTTTAGCGGAAGAATCATTTTCGGCTCATTCCTCGATGACCGCCACCAGGTGAGTGACCGGTGGGAGATTGATTCCCTCTGCTCAGGTTTATGTCCGATCTGATCATAGTCTGTTGAAAGCCCTAGGGCGGCGACGCGATTTAGTAGCTTGTTTAAGGATGAGACGTTTGTTGAATCCATCTTTTCGGAGTGTTCGAGACCGACGCGGAGGTGGTGTTCGGCGATCGCAGGGGACGCCTTCGGCTTAATGGCCATGCGGGCCCCCATGGTGAAACCGCCAAGCTGGAGGACCTGCCCTGAAGTTAGGCTCCTTCCGGAAGTGATATCGTTGTTGATGACAAGGCGAGTGATAACCCACAAGTATAGGGGATCGCAACAGTTTTCGAGGGTAGAGTATTCAACCCAAATTTATTGATTCGACACAAGGGGAGCCAAAGAATATTCTCAAGTATTAGCAGCTGAGTTGTCAATTCAACCACACCGGAAACTTAGTATCTGCAGCAAAGTGTTTAGTAGCACAAGAATATGATAGTGATGGTAACGGTAACAAAAGTAAAGACAATGTAAGTAATGTTTTTGGTATTTTGTAGTGATTGTAACAAGTAGCAACAGAAAAGTAAATAAGCGAGAACCAGTATATGGAAAACTCGTAGGCACCGGATCAGTGATGGATAATTATGCCGGATGTGGTTCATCATGTAACAGTCATAACATAGGGTGACACAGAACTACCTCTAGTTCATCAATGTAATGTAGGCATGTATTCCGTAAATATTCATACGTGCTTATGGAAAAGAACTTGCATGACATGTTTTGTCCTACCCTCCCGTGATAGCGGGGTGCTATTGGAAACTAAGGGATATTAAGGTCTCCTTTTAATAGAGAACCGGAACAAAGCATTAGCACATAGTGAATACGTGAACTCCTCAAACTATGGTCATCACTGGGAATGGTCCCGATTATTGTCACTTCGGGGTTTCCGGATCATAACACATAGTAGGTGACTATAGACTTGCAAGATAGGATCTAGAACACACATATATTCATGAAAACATAATAGGTTCAGATCTGAAATAATGGCACTCGGGCCCTAGTGACAAGCATTAAGCATAGCAAAGTCATAGCAACATCAATCTCAGAACATAATGGATACTAGGGATCAAACCCTAACAAAACTAACTGGATTACATGATAAATCTCATCCAACCCATCACCGTCCAGCAAGCCTACGATGCAATTACTCACGCACGGCGGTGAGCATCATGAAATTGGTGATGGAGGATGGTTGATGATGACGACAGCGACGAATCCCCCTCTCTGGAGCCCCGAACGGACTCCAGATCAGCCCTGCCGAGAGAGATTAGGGCTTGGCGGCGGCTCCGTATCGTAAAACGCGATGAAACTTTTTCTCTCTGATTTTTTTCTCCTCGAAAGCCAATATATGGAGTTGGAGTTGGCGTCAGAGGGCATCCAGGGGGCCCACGAGGTAGGAGGGCGCGCCCAGGGGGGAGGGGCGCGCCCCCCACCCTCGTGGACAGGGCGTGGGCCCCCTGGTCTTCATCTTTGGCGAGGATTTTTTATTATTTATTCCAAGATATTCCATGGAGTTTCAGGTCATTTCGAGAACTTTTGTTTTCTGCACATAAAACAACATCATGGCAATTCTGCTGAAAACAGCGTCAGTCCGGGTTAGTTCCATTCAAATCATACAAGTTAGAGTCCAAAACAAGGGCAAAAGTGTTTGGAAAAGTAGATACGACGGAGACGTACCAGCGAGCCATAGATCGCTTTTCGTGACTACACAGCGGAGCTCTCAATGGAAGCACCAATGTTGGTGTCAAAACCGGCAGATCTTGGGTAGGGGGGCCCAAGCTGTGAGTCTAAGGATCAGTGGTAACAGGGGACGATGGGGACACGATGTTTACCCAGGTACAGGCCCTCTTAATGGAGGTAAAACCCTACGTCCTGGTTGATTGTATTCGATGCATATAGAGATTACAAGAGCTGATCTACCTCGAGATTGTAATGGCCAAACCCTAGCTGTCTAGCCTATGATTATTCTGATAGCCTCTAGACTAAATCCTCCAGTTTATATATACCGGAGGGGCCTAGGGTTGTAAAGAGTCATTTTGTAGAAGGAGGAATAGTACATCCGGACACCAAACTTGCCGTCCACGCATACAGGAGTCCTACTCGGACACGGGGGATGGTCTTCTACTTTTATCTTCACGGCCCATCAGTCCGGCCCATCATCCCGGCCCATATTAATTGACCGGACACTTGAGGACCCCCGAATCTAGGACTCCCTCAACCGTAATCTCCTCACGCCCTTGCACAGTGCAAAATGTTGTGATTCCACTAAGGGACCCTTGAGGGCGGTCACCGAACCCGTACAAATGGCAATCCTTGGCGACGGTCACCGAACCTGCAAAAAGTGATTACATCGAATAGAACTCCAAAACATCAAGGAGAGCATTGTATTGAAGATCAAAGAGAGAGAAGAAGCCATCTAGTTACTAACTATGGACCCGTAGGTTTGTGGTAAACTACTCACACATCATCGGAAGGGCAACAAGGTTGATGTAGAGCCCCTCCATGATTGATTCCCCCTCCAGCAGAGTGCCGGAAAAGGCCTCTAGATGAGATCTCTCGAGAACAGGAACATGCGGTGGCGGAAAAAGTATTTTGGGTGGCTCACTGTTGGTTTCCCGATTTTAGAGAATTTATAGAGCTGGAATTAGGTCAAACGGGTGAACATGGGCCCCATGAGCCACCAGGGCGCACCGTGGTGCCTCGTGGGCCCCTCCTTCATCTTCTGGCCCTCTCCCGAAGCTTCCAGGGTCTCTTTTGTCCAGAAACAAATCTCCAAAAAGTTTCATGACATTTGGACTTCGTTTGGTACTGCTATTCTGGAAAACCAAAAATAGGCTAAAAATAACAACTGGCACTAGGCACTAAGTTAATAGATTAGTCCCAAAAAATGATATATAATTGCTTGTAAATGCATATAAAACATCCCAGATTGATACTATAATAGCATGGAACAATAAAAAAATTAGATACGTTGGAGACTTATCAAGTCACGCCTTTGGTCGCCATACAGATGTCTCAAAGGGGGTGATCTCCGGCGCCTCTAGAGCCGAGTGGCCTATGACCCGAGTGGACCGTGCTGCTCCGTTCCAGCCATGAGGACCTCGGCCGTAGACTTGACACTCTCGCACTCGGACTCATCACAGGAGTCCTCGTGGGGGCAGCCGAAATGGTAAGGGCAGGCTCGTCAGGATCGAGTGCCGCCACCTGCCCAGCAGCAGCCTAGAGGGCCACGACATGCTTGATCCAATGCTGGAGCCATGAGCGCTCGGAGTTCTTGCGATGGAGGCCAGTAGGAAGGAGGAGGGACACTTAGTACGGAACTGAAGGCTGGCGGAGAAGGACTGCGTACGAAATGCGCGGAAGTGTGCTGCGGCCCTGGTGGGCAGTGACTCCACGTCTAGCGGGGCTTCCTGGAGCCACACCGAATCATTGACGATGAAGCTGAGCATTCCAAAATGGGTGTCGCCGCTGATAATCATGATGATGAATTCCACCCGCGCCAGATAATCGCTAGACGCGCAGCCCTACGGTGGGCGCCAACTGTCGAGACAACGATCCTGACAATGAGTACTAGGGGTACGAATAAGGGGCGGAGTCTAGCTACGGCGCAAGTGTGGCACTCGGTTTTTACAAGTTCGGGCCCCTCTCAGAGAAGGTAACAACCCTACGTCTCATGCGTGGAGCCTTGTTTTCTCTTGGGGTGTATGATTATAATGGATGCCGAACCCTTGCCATAGAGCAGGAGGGAGGCTTATACAGAGTGCGCCTCAGCCTCTTTACTGCCATGTTACATGGGAGTTTAGTTACCTTAACTACGACAATTACAGATGATAATAGCCACGACTACAACAGTTATAGGTAACAGTGGTCATGACTGTACTTTAAGTCCGACTTAAGAATACTCAACCGTTGCAGCTCCCACATCTTCTTTATGCGTCCTATGTCCGAGTAGTGGTGGTTGGCTAACTGAAGGGGAGACATCCGGGTGATGTCGGTGTATCCGAGTAGATTTCCTGTGATGCGCATCGGAATGGCTTGCGATCCAGAGACCTACCATGATGATGGTGATCCTAGGTGGGCCTTAGATGCCAGGTCCTTGACCCTACCAGCAGTAGGTGACCCATCATATAAAAACAACTATCTTTTACATCATCAAGGGCATCTCCAAATAGATAATGCACATGTATAAATAACTACCTTTTACACCATCAAAGCCTAAAAATGTTGCTCAACAAATGATGTAGATGTATACATTTTACATCACCTTCTTCAAATGATGTAAAATACAACACTCCACGCGTATTTATATCACTCACTGCCGAAGATGCAAGTCCAGATGCAAAACGGCCAGCCATGCGCTAACCCAACCACCATTATAAAAGTTTCCAACTGTTTATCCCCTTTCCGTCGGCCCTGATAGCTCCTATGCCTCGCTTCTACCATCGGGCTGCCATAGCTGCATTTTCCTACCTTGTGCCCATCGCCGCCGCTCCAACACTCGTCTTCCCATGGTGGCATTGCCGGGATCCTATGGGTGCATGATCCTAGAGGGGTGCCCGCTCAAGTTGCCTGCAGAGGAGATGGAGCTCGGTGGGCTCCACATCCAGCCGTCGTGGTGCTCCACATCCAACACCAGTGGGGGGAAAGTATCATGTGCTCCCAAGCTTAGCTTACTTTGGTGCTCTGTAACCTACAAGTATAGGGGATCGCAACAGTTTTCGAGGGTAGAGTATTCAACCCAAATTTATTGATTCGACACAAGGGGAGCTAAAGAATACTCTCAAGTATTAGCAGCTGAGTTGTCAATTCAACCACACTTGAAAGACTTAATATCTGCAGCAAAGTATTTAGTAGCAAAGTAGTATGGAAGTAACAGTAACAGTGGCAAAAGTAACAGTAGCAGTTTTGTAGCAATCGTAACAGTGGCAACATAAAAGTAACAGAGCAAAGATCAATATGAAACGAGCTCGTAGGCAATGGATCAGTGATGGATAATTATGTCGGATGGCATTCATCATGTAATAGTTATAACATAGGGTGACACAGAACTAGCTCCAATTCATCAATATAATGTAGGCATGTATTCCAAATATAGTCATATGTGTGATGTTTGCTAGAACTACGTCGGTATTTCCCCAAAGAGGAAGGGATGACGCAACACAACAACGGTAGGTATTTCCCTTAGTTGAGACCAAGGTTATCGAACCAGTAGGAGAATCACACAACACTACGTGAACGACACCTGCACACAAATAACAAATACTCGCAACCCGACGTGTTAAAGGGGTTGTCAATCCATTTCGGGTAACGGCGCCCGAGAAAGGCAAACAGACGTGAGAGAGTTGTAAATATTGATAGATCGAATGCCAAATAAAATAAAGTGCAGCAAGGTATTTTTGTATTTTTGGTTTAATAGATATGAAAATAAAAGCAAAGGAAAATAGATCGCAAAGGCAAATATAATAAAGAAGAGACCCGGGGGCCGTAGGTTTCACTAGTGGCTTCTCTCGAGAAAAATAGCAAACGGTGGGTGAACAAATTACTGTTGGGAAATTGATAGAACTTCAAATAATCATGACGATATCCAAGCAATGATCATTATATAGGCATCACGTCCAAGATTAGTAGACCCACTCATGCCTGCATCTACTACTATTACTCCACACATCGACCGCTATCCAACATTCATCTAGTGTATTAAGTTCATGGAAAAACGGAGTAATGCAATAAGAACGATGACATGATGTAGACAAGATCTATTTATGTAGAAATAGACCCCATCATTTTATCCTTAGTAGCAACGATACATACGTGCCGGTTCCCCTTCTGTCACTGGGATCAAGCACCGTAAGATCGAACCGACTACAAAGCACATCTTCCCATTGCAAGAAAAATAGATCAATTTGGCCAAACAAAACCCAAATATCGGAGAAGAAATACGAGGCTATAAGTAATCATGCATATAAGATATCAAACAAGACTCAAATAAATTTCATGGATAAAAAGATAGATCTGATCATAAACTCAGAGTTCATCGGATCCCAACAAACACACCGCAAAAAGAGTTACATCATATGGATCTCCAAGAGACCATTGTATTGAGAATCAAACGAGAGAGAGAGAAAGCCATCTAGCTACTAACTATGGACCCGTAGGTTTACAAAGAACTACTCACGCATCATCGGAGAGGCACCAATGGACATGATGCACCCCTCCGTGATGGTGTCTAGATTGGATCTGGTGGCTCTGGACTCTGCGGCGGCTGGAATTGATTTCCGTCGACTTCCCTAGGGTTTCTATAATATTGGGCTATTAATAGAGCAAAGAGGCGGTTCAGGGGGCACCCGAGGTGGGCACAACCCACCTGGGCGCACCTGGGCTGTAACATCCCAAATTTTCAATTTGGAATGTTATACATTAAGTCATCATGCATATCATATTTTCTTGCATTTTTCCGATCCTAGAAAATTTCACGCAACTCAAGGACCCTCGGAGAGAGTTGGAGATTTCATTATTTTTCATATTTGGGTTTTCTCAAATTTTGAAAAATGGATCATTCGGATTTATTTGTATTTATCTTCAAATATTTTTCCAATAAAAAATTAAGAGAGGGAATAATATGACTTTCCCAAAATTTAGGAAAAATGAAGATTTAATAAATAAATCAAATTTTGGATTTTCAAGTTTATTTGCTTTAGGGAAAAATGAGTATTTTAAAAATATGCATTTTGGCCTCAGATTAAAGTTCATTTTGTTCGACTCATTTTTAGGAGTCGGGAAAATTTATTTTATTAAATTTGGGGTTCGTTTAGATTTATTTTAATTGCTTTTCGATTTTAAAAAACTCCGCGCCCACTTTGGGCCAAGGGCCCAGTGCCCACCGCCTCCTCATGGCTCTCCCCGCCTTGGGAGGAGTCCCCGCCGCCGCCGCGAGTCCGGCTCGGCCACGCCCGCCGCCTGCCCTCCTCCCAAGCAACCCCACCCCTACCCTCCTTATGAGCCGCCGCCCCCCGCCTCGACCCACCTCGCCTGTCACGACCCCGCCACCCGAGCCTCGCCAGACGCCGCCCGAGCGCCGCCGCCGCCCGCCGAGCCCACCCCGACCCCGCCGGAGCCCCGGAGCCCCGCCGGCGACCTCGCCGGAGGTAGCCACCGCGTCACCCCCCCGGTCCGGTTTTGTTTTAAAAACCGTCCGGTTTTCTTTCGTTGTTCGGTTTTTTTAAAACCCTAGATCGGTTTATTTTTTTTTCGGTTTAGTTAATTAGTGAACGTTCACCGATCCGTTTCGCTTTAACGAACGCGTTCACGATTAGTTTCGTTAACGAACGTCCGTTCGTTTAACCGTTCGTCGTTTTTCTTTTAAATTGGATTTAATCCGTTATTTTCCGATTTCGATTTCAGATCCAATCTTCGAATCAGTTTATCTTCTCGCTCGCTTATCGGAATCAGGTGATTCAAGCGCCTGGAGTTTCGTTTCGAAACCGCCGTTCCGACTAAGCCACTTAAACAAAGTTTTGCTACTGTAAAATTTGACCTAGTTTCAAATTGCTAGAACCGAGTCATTTTCTTTCGTCGTTTGATTTTCGTTGCTTTATTTGATTCGATTCTTTTTGCAACCAGGGTTCTTAAGTTGAACTTTCTGGTTAGATCTTTTATCCGAGATTTCCCTGTGCATTAGATGAGTACTTATTGTATGCTTGTTGTTTGTCTGCGTTAGATCACCCGGAGTGCGCCGCTTGTTACTTCGAAGTCTCTAGGTTTCATGGATCGTCAAGAAGGCAAGTAACACTTGATCATACTTTTTCTACTACCCAGTTTTTATGCATTAGATCAATCCTCAAACACTTGCATGATTAGGATCTAATTAAATTGTGGGATGGGAAGTAGATTGAGGTAGTACCTATTACTGTTTTACTTATGAAACCTTGGGAGTTACTTCTACGCTTGCTTATTATGCCATGCTATGCCGATGAGACGTGGATTGGGTGAGTGAATATCCATGACAGATGTGAGATTGTTAATTAATGGTTTATCTAAGGTGGCAACTTAAACACACATCTGGGTGGATTGAGGCACCTGGTTTCTATCAGACTTGCCTGTTTTTCTTGGACCGCCACCCGTGCTCAAAGGGATCATAAGATTTTTCAAGCTAGAAACTTCCGTGTGCAGCCACAAGCCATTATGGGCTCGCATAGTTGACTAAGTTGTGCGAACTCTTACGGGTAGGCTAGCTGATGTAGGGGATGTAGGTTGGTACGGTCTACCCACATGTAAGGTGCTAGTGCTTCGAAGATCAGTGTCTCGGTCATCCGCCTCTCAAACACCATGTAGTCACGAGAACCAAACGGAGGCGATCGAGTCTTGTGGGGAAAAGTGCTAAACCTCTGCAGAGTGTATAAACTAATCATGATTAGCCGTGTCCCCGGTTATGGACATCTTGAGTATCTAGTACTTGAATATCATGTGAATCTCAACATGTTACTCTAATTAATATTGATGGGTTTTTAATGAGTACTTTTTAATTGGGATTGAGGATGCTGTCAACCATTCTCAATGTTTAACAACCACCATGATAGTTAAACAAATTTATTCCTTTGCAGCAGGGAAAAACTAGCTTTATGCAAAACTATAACCGTAGAGCTTTTTCCACCAGCCATATATGCATGTAGTATAGGCTTATTTCTTCATTACTCTCTATGTGTTACATTGCCAAGATATTCCATGTGCTTGCTTCGGGCTGCAACGTTCATGTTGCGAGACTTTTCGCATTTACAGTAAGGTGTTTTAGGTCGTGGTTCTATACTCGATGATGCCGATGGAGTTGATGGACTCACTTATCTTCCAAGTCTTCCGCTGTTATCGTTATTCGATGGCCTTAAGCCACATTTATTGTAATAAGACCTCTTTTGGACAACGCTGTAATAAGTGTGTGTTTGCTACTCGCTATAAATCCTTCGGCATCTTGTGTGGTGTCGACATTCTTGATCCAGGATGACACCTGAGCACGTGAGACTTGATCCATTCGGGTCGGGTCGCTACAGAGATGGTATCAGAGCACACGCTGACTGTAGGACACGACCACTAAGTTAAAGCCATAGATCACTACTCTCTTCTCATTTTCTAACTCCTCATCTTTTCTACTCTTTAGGATGAAGGACGCGAAGATCAAGTACACCCAACCGGATGAAGGCACACCTTTTGGATTTCACTTGAAGGAAGTCACCAAGTACCGAACATTGGACTACCAAGTTTCACCGGACGTTCAACGCCACTCTGCCTGAAGAGGAGCGCTGGAAGATTCAAGCTCATGTACCAGGAAGGACTTTCGCCCAATCACCAAACCTATAGATAGTGTTTTCAGTGCACCAACCTGGAGTTTGGGAAAGAGCATGGCAGCTCATATCACCATGGGACGCATTGGAGAAGTTTATCAAGAAGACCTCAAAGACACCATCTATCAGATTTGTGGACGCCGAGATGAACAATGGGAGATAGTCAGCACCAAGAAGGATAGATCCATTGCAGCTTTTATCCAGGAGTTAAACCAGCACATTTGTTGCCAGGAGAACCAGATGTGCAATGATATGTTAGAGTTGAAGAATGCGAAGGGAAGGTGTAACATCCCAAATTTTCAATTTGGAATGTTATACATTAGGTCATCATGCATATCATATTTTCTCGCATTTTCCGATCCTAGAAAATTTCACGCAACTCAAGGACCCTCGGAGAGAGTTGGAAGTTTCATTATTTTCATATTTGGGATTTCTCAAATTTTGAAAATAGGATCATTGGATTTATTTAATTATCTTCATAAAGTTTTTCCTATAAAAACTTAAGAGAGGGAATAATATGACTTTCCCAATATTTAGGAAAAATGAAGATATTATAACTAAATCAAATTTGGTTTTGGAAGATCTATTTTGCTTAGGCAAAAATGAGCATTTAAAAAAAATATATGCATGTTTGTCGTTTTAAAGTTCATTTTGTTCGACTCATTTTTAGGAGTCGGGGAAAATTAATTTTATTAAAATCGGAGTTCGTTTGGTTTTTTAATCCGTTTTGTTTTGTTTAAAAAAATCGCTTCCCGGGCCAAGGCCCAGCCGGCCCAGCCCTCCTCCTCCCTCTCCCTCCTTGTGATCTCCGCCGCCGCCCTTCACTTGCCGAGTCCGCCTCCGCCCGGCCCGGCTTGCCCTTCCCAAGCCACCCGGCCACCCCCTCTTAAATACCCGGCCGCCTCTCTCTCATCCTTGCCTTGTCCCGCCCCCCAAGCCGAACCCGCCGCCCAAGGGCGCCCGCCCGCCGTTCCTCGCCCGGCCTTGGAACCCGTCGCCCTCGCCCGCCCCTCGCCCCTCCCAGGCCCGGCCCCGGAGCCCGTGAAGTCCCGGAGGTAGCCGCCCGCCGCCCGCCCGATCCGGTTTTTTAGAAAAAACTCGATCCGGTTTTTTTGTACGTTGTTCGGTTTTTTTTCAAAAACCTAGATGGTTTTTAATTTTTCGGTTTTCTTATTTAACGAACGTTCACCGAACCGTTCGTTTCAATGAACGTGTTCGTTGGATTAGTTCTGTTAACGAACGTCCATTATTTAATCCGTTCGTCGTTTTCTTTTAATCGGATTTAATCCGTTATTTTTCAGATTCGATTTCCGATCCGATTTTCAAATCTGTTTTATTTCTTGCTCGTTTATCGGAATCAGGTGATTCAAGCGCTGGAGTTTCGTTATGAAACCGCCGTTCGACTAACATACTAACACAGAGATTTGATACTGTAAAATTTTGACTTAGTTTCAGATTTGCTAAACCGAGTCGTTCTCTCTCGAGTTCCGAAGTTAGATGCGGTATTTTATTAGATTATTTTGCAAACAGGGGTCTTTAGTTGAAATTTCTGGTTATATATTTTATTAGAGATTTCCCGTGCATTAGATGAGTACTTATTGTATGCTTGTTGTTTGTCTGCGTTAGATCACCCGGAGTGCGCCGCTTGTTACTTGAATCTCTAGGTTTCATGGATCATCGCTAAGGCAAGTAACACTTTGATCATACTTTTCTCATACCCAGTTTTATTGCATTAGATCAAACCCTCAAACACTTGCATGTTTAGGATCTAATTAAATTGTGGGATGGGAAGTAGATTGAGGTAGTACCTATTACACTGCTTTACTTATGAAACCTTGGGAGTTACTTCTACGTTTGCTTAATTCTGCCATGCTATGCTAGTAGACGTGGATTGGGTGAGTGAATATCCATGACAGATGTGAGATTGATAATTAATGGTTTATCTAAGGTGGCAACCTAAACACACATCTGGGTGGATTGAGGCACCTGGTTTCTATCAGACTTGCCTGTATTTCTTCGGACCGCCACCTGTGCTCTAAGGGATCATAAGATTATTCAAACCGAAACTTCCGTGTGCAGCCACAAGCCAATTATGGGCTCTGGCGTAGTTGACTAAGTTGTGCGAACTCTTACGGGTAGGCTAGCTAATGTAGGGGATTTAGGGTGGTACGGTCTACCCACATGTAAGGTGCTAGCGCTTACGAAGACTATGTCTCGGTCATCCGCTTTCTCAAACACCATGTAGTGCGAGAACCAAGCGGAGGCGATCGAGTCTTGTGGGGAAAAGTGCGCAAACCTCTGCAGAGTGTATAATCTAATCATGATTAGCCGTGTCCCCGATTATGGACATCTTGAGTATCTAGTACTTGAATATCATGTGAATCTCAACATGTTACTTCTAATAATAAAGTTATTGGGTTTTAATGAGTACTTTTAATTGGGATTGAGGATCTGTCAACCATTCTCAATGTTTAACAACCACCATGATAGTTAAATAAAATTATTCCTTTGATGTAGGGAAAACCAGCTTTATGCAAAAATGTAACCGTGAGAGCCTTACCACTAGCCATATATGCATGTAGTATAGGCTTGTTGCTTCATTGTTCTCTATGTGTTACATTGCCGGCATATTCCATGTGCTGACCCGTTTTGGCTGCAACTTTCACGCTATGCACTTTTCTTTATTTGACGAGTAAGGTGTTAGGTCGTGGTTCTATACTCCGTGATGCCAATGGAGTTGATGGACTCACTTGTCTTCCCAGCCTTCCGCTGTTATTATTAGATGGCCTTAAGCCATATTATTGTATTAAGTTCCCTTGTGGACAATGATGTAATAAGTGTGTGATTGCTACTCTGCTATAAATCCTTCGAAGTACTGTGTGGTGTCAGCATTACTGATCCAGGGATGACACTGAGCACAGAGCACTAGATCCATTCGGGTCTGGTCGCTACAGAGAATGGTATCAGAGCACACGCTGACTTTAGGACACGACCACTAAGATAAAGCCATAGATCACTATTCTCTTCCCATTTTCTAACTCCTCATCTTTTCTACTCTCTTTAGGATGACGGACGCGAAGATCAAGTACACCCAACCTGATGAAGGCACACCTTTTGGATTTCACTTGAAGGAAGTTACCAAGTACCTGAACATTGGACTACCAAGCTTCACCGGGACTTTCAACGCCACTCTGCCTGAAGAGGAGCACTGGAAGATTCAAGCTCACGTTCCAGGAAGGACATTCGCCCCAATCACCAAGCCTATAGATAGTGTTTTCAGTGCACCAACTTGGAGTCTGGGAAAGAGCATGGCAGCTCACATCACCATGGGACGCATTGGAGAAGTTTATCAAGAAGACCTCAAGGACACTATCTACCAGATTTGCGGACGCCGAGATAACAAATGGGACGTCGTCAGCACCAAGAAGGATAGATCCATTGCAGCGTTCATCCAGGAGTTAAACCAGCATATTCGACGCCAGGAGAACCAGAGGTGCAATGATATGTTGGAGTTGCAGAATGCAAAGGGAAGGATCATCGAACTTGAAGGAGAACTAAAGACAACTCGCAAGGACTATATGGACGAGATCGTAGCTCTAGCAAGACACAATAACGATCTTAAATGCGAGATTGAAGAACTCAAGAAGAAGTTGGCGCCAGGAATGAAGACCAGTATGTCAATTGCCCAAGCGACTACATCAACATCGACGACACCGGTTCGGATCCAAGTGAACCCGACTTTGAAGACGGTTGGAGCGAGACATTATGGAGTCTTCCACCGGTTCAAATTAGTAGAAGTCCCCACATATTAGTAGTATTTCCCCATGTAAACATTATAGTACACGCACTTTTGCGATAGTTAGATCGTTGTAAGCCCTTGTTTGATTGAATGAAGTGATTTTGTGTGTATTTGCTCATGTGCATTTGGGTAGTGATTCCCCTTAGACCTCATTCTATTCTAAATTCTCATCTTTTCTAAACCCATCAGATGCCTCCGAGACGCGACCCCGGATTTGTTTTCCCGCCAGAGATCACCCAACTGATCCAAAGAGGTAATACCCTGATTCAAACATTGGTGCGTAACTGTGGCAACAACAACAACAACAACCCACCACCACCACCACTGTGGATCATCCGACTCGTTTCCTTAGACTAAACCCGCGGTGTATTCCAAAGAGCACCGAGCCAATTGTAGCAGATGACCTGGCTCCACAAGATAGGAAGGGAGCCACCACTGCAGGATGCACAGATGGTGAAAGAGTGAAGTTTTCATCACAACAGCTTGAAGGACCCGCAGAAGCATGGTGGGAGAATTTCACAGCCACTTACCCTATAGACACAGTCACATGGGATCAATTTCAGCAAGCTTTCCGCACTGCCCAAGTTTCAGCAGGAGCTATGGCCATGAAGAAGCGTGAGTTTCGCAACTTACGTCAAGGAGGAAGGACTGTTGGCCAATACGTGGATGACTTTAGTAAATTAGCACGTTATGCCCCAGATGACGTTGCTACCGATGCAGCTAAACAAGAGAAGTTTCTAGAAGGACTGAATGATGAGTTCAGCATGCCGTTGATGGTAGCCAGTTTCAATAACTACCAGGAGTTAGTAGACCGAGCCCTCATGATTGAAGGAAAGCAGACAAATTGAGAACTGCAAGCGGAAGTATGGGCAAGGGAAGTATAACTCTGGAGCTCGGAAACCTCGTTATACCCCTAAGTCAGGAATTCAGTTTCAGCATACCCATGGAGGAGGTAATTCGCATAACCATAATGGCACCAAGAATGGGAACGGGAATGGAGGAAGCAACGGACAAAATCGCACCAACCTGTCAACACCATCCAAAGTAGACTGAGTCATATTACTTGCTTTAAGTGCCGCAAGATCGGGCATTATGCCAATGACCGCCCGTATAGGCGAATGGAAATGGCAATGGAAGCTCGCAAAGAAGCCCAACCCTTTCAACAGGGGATGTGTGAACCACATTGATGTGGAGGAGGTTGAAGATCAGCCCGATGCAAGAATCGGTAAGTTTTTGGTTAAGTCATTTATCGCAGCTTGTTCTTTTCGACATCTTGGTGCATCGCATTCATACATATCAAGGGAATTTGTGGATAAGTACAAGTTACCAACCCAAGCCCTTAGGTCACCCATGCTAGTAACCTCACCCGAGCGAGTACATGGCTAGTAAATGGTGTGATCGACCGCCATTAAGGATTGGACACTATGTTTTCCCCTCGAGACCTAATAGTTCTGGAATCCCAAGGTTTGGATGTGATATTAGGTATGGATTGGTTATCAAGGTATGGAGGAAACATAGATTGCACCACAAAGTCAATTTTGCTCACCACACCGTAAGGAAGAAGGATTAAGTATGTATCACGGCACGAGCCGAGAAGAGCGCAATTTAATTGCTTATCGAGTGGTGCGTGAAGAAGTACCAGTGGTGAAGGATTATCCTGATGTATTTCCGAAGAGTTGCCGGGAATGCCACGGATAGAGACATTGAGTTTTTGGTCGAGCTGTTGCCGAGAACAGGCCCGATATCGAAGCGACCGTGATGCCAAAGACAGGATTTGGCGGAAATCAAGAAGCGATTAAGGAACTATTGGATAAAGGTTATATCGCCCAAGTTCTTCACCTTGGGGATCACCCGTTTGCTAGTGGAGAAGAAGGATGGATCGTTAAGAATGGTTGTTGATTATCGTGGATTGAATGAAGTAACAATCAAGAACAAGTACCCACTACCTATGATAAATGATCTGTTTGATCGCTTGCAAGGAGCCAAGGTGTTTTCCAAGATCGACTTGCGATCGTGGTACCATCGATTGAAGATTCGGGAGCAGGACATACCCAAGACAACATTTACCACGAGATATGGACTATAATGAGTATACGGTTATGTCATTTGGACTGACTAAGGCACCAGCCTATTTCATGAACCTGATGAACAAAGTGTTTATGGAGTTTTTGGATAAGTTAATCGTGGTGTTCATTGATGACATTTTGATTTTCTCGAAGAATGAAGAGGAACACAAGGAACATTAGCGATTGGTTTTGGAGAAACAGAGGGAACACCAGTTGTATGCCAAGTTCAGCAAATGTGAGTTTTGGCTAAAGGAAGTTGGATTTCTCGGACATGTTATATCCGGAGAAGGAATAGCAGTTGACCCCACAAAAGTTGAGACCGTAACCAAATGGGAAGCACCAACGACAGTTGGAGAGATTCGGAGTTTCCTTGGACTCGCAGGATACTACCGAAGATTCATTGAGAATTTCTCAAGGATTGCTAAGCCTATGACAGAATTGTTGAAAAAGGAAAACAAATTTATATGGACCGAGGACTGTGAGGCAAGTTTTCAGGAGTTGAAGAAAGATTGGTCACCTCACCAGTCTTGATATTGCGGATCGTACTAAGGATTATGAGGTGTATTGCGACGCTTCACGTCGAGGACTTGGAGCAGTGCTTATGCAGGAAGGGAGAGTTGTTTCGTATGCTTCACGACAACTTAAGCCCCATGAGTTGAATTATGCCACTCATGATTTGGAGCTAGCAGCCGTTGTGCATGCCTTGAAGACGTGGAGACATTTTCTCATTGGAAATCGTTGTGAAGTATATACGGATCACAAGAGTTTGAAGTACATTTTCACGTATGAAATTGAATCTCCGACAAAGGAGATGGTTAGAGCTTATCAAGGATTATGACATGAGATTGCATTATCACCCCGAAAAGGCTAATGTCGTAGCTGACGCATTGAGCCGTAAGAGCCACGTCAATACTCTAATGATGGGAGGAATACCCAATGAGTTAGCCGAGGACCTTCGAGAGCTATGTTTGGAAATAGTTCCGAGAGGCTATGTAGCAGCATTGGAGATTCAGACAACGTTGATGGATAAAATCAGAGAAGCCCAAAAGGCAGATAAGGAAGTTGCCTCTATAAAGGAGAAAATGAGCAAAGGAAAAGCTAAAGGATTTCGTGAGGATGAGCACGATACCCTATGGTTTGAGGACTGTGTTTATGTGCCCAATAACCCAGAGATCAGGAAGTTGATTTTACAAGAAGCTCATGATTCACCCTATTCGATTCACCCAGGAAATACCAAGATGTATTTGGATTTGAAGAATACTTTCTGGTGGACCGGAATGAAGAAGGATATTGCGGAGTATGTAGCAGTTTATGTGTATGTCGAAAGTAAAGGCGAGAACATCGAGAAGCGGCCAGGATTGTTACAACCATTGCCGATACCGAATGGAAGTGGGATAAACTAGGCATGGATTTTATCACAGGATTGCCAAAGACTCGTTCGTGATATGACTCGATTTGGGTTATAGCCGACCGCTTAACAAAGGTAGCTCATTTCATTCCAGCCAAGACCACCTATAGCGAGTGCTAAGTTGGCAAACATATACATGACCAGAATTGTGTGCTTACACGGAGTTCCGAGGAGCATCGTGTCGAGATAGAGGAACCCGGTTTACCTCGAAATTTTGGAACCAGCTTGCACGAAACATTGGGAACCCGATTGGAATTCAAGCAGCTTTCCACCCACAGACCGATGGATGACCGAGAGAGTCAATCAGATTTTGGAGGACATCTTTGAGAGCTTGTGCCCTAGATTATGGATCTAGCTGGGATGATAATTTGTCAGATGCAGAATTTTCCTACAACAACAGTTACCAAACCAGCTTGAAGATGGCACCTTCGAGGCTCTGTATGGAAGAAGGTGCAGGACACCGTTGTTATGGGACTAAACCGAGATCGCCGCTTGTTTGGACCAGATTTGATTAAGGAGTCCTAACAGAAAGTTAAGTTGATTCGAGACAGGCTCAAGGTAGCCCAGTCCGCATAAAAGAGCTATGTCGATTCAAAGCGCAGCGATTGAGTATGAAGTTGGAGACAGAGTATATCTCGAGTATCCCGCTTGAGGAGTTAAGCGTTTTGGAGTTAAAGTAAAGTTAGCACCACGTTTCGTTGGACCGTATAAGATTTTGCAACGCATGGGAGAAGTTGCTTATAAGTTGGAATTACCAGAAGGACTGTCAGGAGTTCATGATGTATTCCATGTTTCTCAGTTGAAGAAATGTCACCCCGAGATAGCAGAGGTACCGTTAAGAGATACAGTACCATTGGAAGCAATTCAGTTGAAGGATGACTTGACATATGAGGAAAAACCGGTTAAGATTCTCTATTATGCCAGCAGAGTTACCCGCAGCAAGGTTGTCAAGTTTTGCAAAGTTCAGTGGAGCCACCACACTGGGGATGAAGCCACCTGGGAAAGAGAGGAAGTTTTGCTCAAGGACCACCCTCACCTATTTTCTAGCCAACCCGAATCTCGAGGGCGAGATTCATCTTAAGGGGGTAGGTTTGTAACATCCCAAATTTTCAATTTGGAAGGTTATACATTAGGTCATCATGCATATCATATTTTCTCGCATTTTCCGATCCTAGAAAATTTCACGCAACTCAAGGACCCTCGGAGAGAGTTGGAAGTTTCATTATTTTCATATTTGGGATTTCTCAAATTTTGAAAATAGGATCATTGGATTTATTTAATTATCTTCATAAAGTTTTTCCTATAAAAACTTAAGAGAGGGAATAATATGACTTTCCCAATATTTAGGAAAAATGAAGATATTATAACTAAATCAAATTTGGTTTTGGAAGATTTATTTTGCTTAGGCAAAAATGAGCATTTAAAAATAAATATGCATGGTTGCCGTTTTAAAGTTCATTTTGTTCGACTCATTTTTAGGAGTCGGGGAAAATTAATTTTATTAAAATCGGAGTTCGCTTTGGTATTTTTTAATCCGTTTTGTTTTGTTTAAAAAAAATCGCTTCCCCAAGGCCCAGCCCAGCCAGTCTTGACCCGGCCCCGGCCCACCTCCTCTCCCTCCCCTTGTGATCTCCGCCGCCCGCCGCCCTTGAGTCCGCCTCACTGCCCGGCCCGGCTTGCCCTTCCCAAGCCACCCGGCCACCCCCTCTTAAATACCCGGCCGCCCCCCTCTCTCTCATCCACTTGCCGCCCGCCCCCAAGCGAGCCCGCCGCGCCGCCAAGGACGCCCGCCGCCGCCGTTCCTCGCCCGCGGAACCCGTCGCCCCTCGCCGCCCCTCGCCGCCCCTCCGACCCCGCCGACCCCGGGCCCCTTGGCGAAGTCCGGAGGTAGCCCGCCGCCGCCCGCCCGATCCGGTTTTTTAGAAAAACCCGATCCGTTTTTTGTTCGTTGTTCGGTTTTTTCAAAAACCTAGATGGTTTTTAATTTTCGGTTTTCTTAATTAACGAACGTTCACCGAACCGTTCGTTTCAATGAACGTGTTCGTTGGATTAGTTCTGTTAATCGAACGTCCGTTATTTAATCCGTTCATCGCTTTCTTTTAATCGGATTTAATCCGTTATTTTCAGATTCGATTTCGATCCGATTTTCAAATCTGTTTTATTTCTTGCTCGCTTATCTAATCAGGTGATTCAAGCGCTACGGAGTTTCATATTTAAACCGCCGTTCGACTAACCTACTTACACAGAGTTTTGCTACTGTAAAATTTTGACTTAGTTTCAGATTTGCTAAACCGAGTCGTTCTCTCGAGTTCCGACTTTCGATGCTTTATTTGATTCGATTCTTTTGCAACCAGGGTTCTTAAGTTGAACTATCTGGTTAGATCTTTTATTCGAGATTTCCCGTGCATTAGATGAGTACTTATTGTATGCTTGTTGTTTGTCTGCGTTAGATCACCCGGAGTCGCCGCTTGTTACTTGAATCTCTAGGTTTCATGGATCATCGCTAAGGCAAGTAACACTTTGATCATACTTTTCTCATACCTAGTTTTTATTGCATTAGATCAAACCTCAAACACTTGCATGTTTAGGATCTAATTAAATTGTGGGATGGGAAGTAGATTGAGGTAGTACCTATTACCTGTTTTACTTATGAAACCTTGGGAGTTACTTCTACGTTTGCTTAATTCTGCCATGCTATGCTAGTAGACGTGGATTGGGTGAGTGAATATCCATGAAAGATGTGAGATTGATAATTAATGGTTTATCTAAGGTGGCAACCTAAACACACATCTGGGTGGATTGAGGCACCTGGTTTCTATCAGGACTTGCCTGTATTTCTTCGGACCGCCACCTGTGCTCTAAGGGATCATAAGATTATTCAAACTGGAAACTTCCGTGTGCAGCCACAAGCCAATTATGAGCTCTGGCGTAGTTGACTAAGTTGTGCGAACTCTTAAGGGTAGGCTAGCTGATGTAGGGGATTTAGGTTGGTACGGTCTACCCACATGTAAGGTGCTAAGCGCTTCGAAAGACTATGTCTCGGTCATCCGCTTCTCAAACACCATGTAGTGCGAGAACCAAGCGGAGGCGATCGAGTCTTGTGGGGAAAAGTGCAAACCTCTGCAGAGTGTATAAGCTAATCATGATTAGCCGTGTCCCTGATTATGGACATCTTGAGTATCTAGTACTTGAATATCATGTGAATCTCAACATGTTACTTCTAATAATAAAGTTATTGGGTTTTAATGAGTACTTTTAATTGGGATTGAGGATGTTGTCAACCATTCTCAATGTTTAACAACCACCATGATAGTTAAATAAAATTATTCCTTTGATGTAGGAAAAACCAGCTTTATGCAAAAATGTAACCGTAGAGCCTTACCACCAGCCATATATGCATGTAGTATAGGCTTGTTGCTTCATTGTTCTCTATGTGTTACATTGCCAAAGATATTCCATGTGTTGACCCGTTTTCGGGCTGCAACTTTCACGCTATGCAGACTTTTCGCATTTACGACAGTAAGGTGTTAGGTCGTGGTTCTATACTCGGTGATGCCGATGGAGTTGATGGACTCACTTGTCTTCCGAGCCTTCATTTGTTATTATTAGATGGCCTTAAGCCATATTATTGTATTAAGTTCCCTTGTGGACAACGATGTAATAAGTGTGTGATTGCTACTCTGCTATAAATCCTTCGAAGTACTGTGTGGTGTCAGCATTACTGATCCAGGGATGACACTGAGCACAGAGCACTAGATCCATTCGGGTCTGGTCGCTACAGAAGGATCATCGAACTTGAAGGAGAACTAAAGTCTACACGCAAGGACTACATGGACGAGATCGTAGCTCTAGCAAGACACAATAACGATCTTAAGTACGAGATTGAAGAACTCAAGAAGAAATTGGCACTCAAGAATGAAGACCAGTATGTCGGTTGTCCAAGCGACTACATCAACATCGACGACAACGACTCAGAACCACGTTAACCTTACTTTGATTATCAAGCAGTAGCAGACATCATGGAGTCTTCAACAGGTTCAAATTATTAGCTGTCCCCCACATATTAGTAGTATTTCCTCCATGTAACATTTTAGTACACGCACTTTTGCGATAGTTAGATCGTTGTAAGCCCTTTGTTTGAATTGAGTGAAGTGATTTTGTGTGCATTTGCTCATATACATTGGGTAGTGTTTCTCCTTAGACCCCACTCTATTCTAAATTTCTCGTCTTTTCTAAACCCATCGATGCCTCCGAGACGCGACCCGGATTTGTTTTTTCCGCCAGAGATCACCCAGTTGATCCAGCAGCGTAACACTTTGATCCAAACATTGGTACAGAATCAAGGCAACAACAACAACAACAACCCACCGCCACCACCACCACTGTGGATCACTTGACACGCTTTCTTAAGACCTGAATCCGCCAGTGTTTTCCAGTAGCACCGAGCCGATAGTAGCAGATGATTGGCTCCGTAAGGTAGGAAGGGAGTTGATCACTGCAGGATGTACAGATGGAGAGAAGGTGAAGTTTGCTGCACACCAACTTGAAGGACCCGCAGCAGCATGGTGGGAGAATTTTACAGCCACTTACCCTGTAGATATTGTCACATGGGATCGGTTTGACAAGCTTTCCGCCGCCCATGTCTCGGCAGGAGCTATGGCCATGAAGAAGCGTGAGTTGCGCAATTTACGCCAAGGAGGAAGGACTGTTGGCGAGATGTGGATGATTTTAGTAAGTTAGCACGTTATGCCCCGGATGACGTTACTACAGATGCAGCTAAGCGGGACAAGTTTCGAAGGACCGAATGACGAAGTTAAGCATGCGATTGATGGTAGGAAGTTTCAATAACTACCAGAGTTGGTAGACCGAGCCCTCATGATTGAAGGAAAGCAGCAGAAATTGAGAACCGCAAGAGGAAGTATGGGCAGGGAAGTATAACTCAAGCTCAATGAAGCCTCGTTATACCCCTAAAACAAGGAATTCAGTTTCAGCATACCCATGGAGGAGGTAATTCGCACAACCATAATGGCACCAAGAATGGGAACGGGAATGGAGGAAGCAATGGACAGAACCGCACCAACCCATCAACACCATCCAAGGTAGACTTGAGTCACATCACTTGCTTTAAGTGCTGCAAGACTAGGCATTATGCAAATGACTGTCCAGAAGGCCAGAATGGAAATGGCAATGGAAGCTCTGGAAAGAAGCCAAACCCTTTCAACAGGGGACAGGTGAACCACATTGATGTGGAGGAGGTTGAAGATCAGCCCGATGCACGATGTCGGTAAGTTTTTGGTTAAGTCATTTACTGCGGTTGTTCTTTTCGATACGGTGCATCGCATTCATACATATCAAGGGGATTTGTGGATAAGTACAAATTACCGACCCAAGCCCTTAGGTCACCCATGCTAGTAACCTCACGGGGCAGAATACATAGCTAGTATATGGTGTGATCGACTGCCATTAAGGATTGGACACTATGTTTTTCCCTCTGACCTAATAGTTCTGGAATCCCAAGGATTGGATGTGATATTAGGCATGGATTGGTTATCGAAGTATGGAGGGACATAGATTGCGCCACTAAGTCAATTTTGCTCACCACACCAGAAGGAAGAAGGATCAAGTACGTACCACGACATGAGCCGAGGAGAGCTCATGTAAATTGCTTATCAGGAGTTGTGCAGGAAGAAGTACCAGTGGTGAAGGATTTCCCTGATGTATTTTCGGAAGAGTTGCCAGGAATGCCACCGGATAGAGACATTGAGTTTTTTATTGAACTTTTGCCAGGAACAGGTCCAATATTGAAGCGACCATACAGGATGCCCGCACAGGATTTGGCGGAAATCAAGAAGCAGATTAAGGAACTATTGGATAAAGGTTTTATACGCCCAAGTTCTTCGCCTTGGGGATCACCCGTGCTTTTGGTGGAGAAGAAGGATGGATCGTTAAGGATGGTTGTCGACTATCGTGGTTTAAATGAAGTAACAATCAAGAACAAGTACCCACTACCAATGATAAATGATCTGTTTGATCGTCTGCAAGGAGCTAAAGTGTTTTCCAAGATCGATTTGCGATCAGGGTACTATCAGTTGAAGATTCGGGAGCAGGACATACCTAAGACAGCATTTACCACGAGATATGGACTGTATGAGTACAAGTTATGTCATTTGGACTGACTAACGCCAGCCTATTTCATGAACCTGATGAACAAAGTGTTTATGGAGTTTTTGGATAAGTTAAATGTGGTGTTCATAGATGATATTTTGATTTTCTCGAAGAATGAAGAGGAACATAAGGAACATTTGCGATTTGTTTTGGAGAAACTAAGGGAACATCAGTTATATGCCAAATTCAGCAAATGTGAGTTTTGGCTAAAGGAAGTTGGATTTCTTGGACATGTTATATCCGGAGAAGGAATAGCAGTTGACCCCACAAAGGTTGAGACCGTAACCAAATGGGAAGCACCAACGACAGTTGGAGAGATCCGGAGTTTCCTTGGACTCGCAGGATACTACCGAAGATTCATTGAGAATTTCTCAAGGATTGCAAAGCCTATGACAGAATTGTTGAAGAAGGATACCAAGTTCATATGGACCGAGGATTGTGAGGCAAGTTTCAGGAGTTGAAGAAAAGATTGGTTACCTCACCGGTGTTAATTTTGCGGATCAAACCAAGGATTATGAGGGTGTATTGCGGCGCTTCACGTCGAGGACTTGGAGCAGTGCTTATGCGGGGAAGGAAGAGTTGTTTCAGATGCTTCACGACAGCTTAAGCCTCATGAGTTGAATTATGCCACACATGATTTGGAGTTAGCGGCCGTTGTACATGCATTGAAGACACAGAGACATTTTCTCATTGGAAATCATTGTGAGGTGTACACGGATCACAAGAGTTTGAAGTACATCTTCACACGTAAGGAATTAAATCTCGAACAGAGGAGATGGTTGGAGCTTATCAAGGATTATGATATGAGATTGCATTATCACCCCGGGAAGGCTAACGTTGTAGCAGACACATTGAGCCGTAAGAGCCACGTCAATACCCTAATGATGGGAGGAATACCCAATGAGTTAACCGAGGACCTTCGAGAGCTATGTTTGGAAATAGTTCCGAGAGGCTATGTAGCAGCATTGGAGATTCAGTCAACACTGATGGACAAAATCAGAGATGCCCAAAAGGCAGATGAGGAAGTTGCCTCTATAAAGGAGAAAATGAGCAAAGGAAAAGCTAAAGGATTTCGTGAGGATGAGCACGATACCCTATGGTTTGAGGACCGTGTTTATGTGCCAAATAACCCGGAGATCGTGAAGTTGATTTTCCAAGAAGCCCATGATTCACCCTATTCGATTCACCCAGGAAATACCAAGATGTATTTGGATTTGAAGAATACTTTACGGTGGACCGGAATGAAGAAGGATATTGCGGAGTATGTAGCGATTTGCGATGTATGTCGAGAGTAAAGCGAGAACATCAGAAGCCAGCAGGATTGTTACAACCATTGCCGATACCCGAATGGAAGTGGGATAAACTAGGCATGGATTTCATCACAGGTTTGCCAAAGACTCGTTCAGGATATGACTCGATTTGGGTTATAGTCGACCACTTGACGAAGGTAGCTCATTTCATTCCAGTCAAGACTACCTATAGCAGTGCTAAGTTGGCAAAGATATACATGACCAGAATTGTGTGTTTACACGGAGTTCCTAGGAGTATCGTATCAGATAGAGGAACCCAATTTACCTCAAAGTTTTGGGATCAGTTGCACGAAACATTGGGAACCAGGCTGGAATTCAAAGACTTTTCACCCACGACAGATGGATGACCGAGAGAGTCAATCAGATTTTGGAGGATATGCTGAGAGCTTGTGCACTAGATTATGGATCTAGTTGGGATGATAATTTGCCATATGCAGAGTTTTCTTATAACAAAAGTTACCAAACCAGCTTGAAGATGGCACCTTTCGAGGCTCTGTATGGAAGGAGATGCAGGACACCGTTATCATGGGAATAAACCGAGATCGTCAGTTGTTTGGACCAGATTTGATTAAGGAGTCGGAACAGAAGGTTAAGTTGATTCGCGATAGGCTCAAGGTAGCCCAGTCCAGACAGAAGAGCTATGCGGATTCAAAACGCAAGGCGATAGAATATGAAGTTGGAGACATAGTATATCTTAGAGTATCCCCGCTTCGAGGAGTTAAGCGTTTTGGAGTTAAAGGAAAATTAGCACCACGTTTCGTTGGACCGTATAAGATTTTGCAACGCATGGGAGAAGTTGCTTATAAATTGGAATTGCCAGAAGGACTGTCAGGAGTTCATGACGTATTCCATATTTCGCAGCTGAAGAAATGTCACGCCGAGATGGCGGAAATACCATTAAGAGATACAGTGCCGCTTGAAGCAATTCAGTTGCAGGATGATTTGACATATGAGGAAAGACTAGTCAAGATTCTCGATTATGCCAGCAGAGTTACTCACAGCAAGGTTATCAAGTTTTGCAAGGTTCAGTGGAGCCACCACACTGAGGATGAAGCCACCTGGGAAAGAGAGGAAGATTTGCTCAAGGACCACCCTCACCTATTTTCTAGCCAACCCGAATCTCGAGGGCGTAGATTCATCTTAAGAGGTAGGTTTGTAACATCCCAAATTTTCAATTTGGAATGTTATACATTAAGTCATCATGCATATCATATTTTCTTGCATTTTTCCGATCCTAGAAAATTTCACGCAACTCAAGGACCCTCGGAGAAAGTTGGAGATTTCATTATTTTTCATATTTGGGTTTTCTCAAATTTTGAAAAATGGATCATTCGGATTTATTTGTATTTATCTTCAAATATTTTTCCAATAAAAAAATTAAGAGAGGGAATAATATGACTTTCCCAAATTTAGGAAAAATGAAGATTTAATAAATAAATCAAATTTTGGATTTTCAAAGTTTATTTGCTTTAGGGAAAAAAATGAGTATTTTAAAAATATGCATTTTGGCCCCGTATTAAAGTTCATTTTGTTCGACTCATTTTTAGGAGTCGGGAAAAAATTATTTTATTAAATTTGGGGTTCGTTTAGATTTATTTTAATTCGTTTTTCGATTTAAAAAAAAAACCCCGCGCCCCGCCTGGGCCAAGGGCCCAGCCGGCCCAGCCGCCCCCTCCCCTCGCGCGCTCCCCTTGAGGAGTCCCGCCGCCGGGCCGCCCGAAGTCCGGCTCGGCCACGCCGCCCGCCGTTGCCCCCTCCCAAGCAACCCCACCCTCCCTCCTTATAAGCCGCCGCCCCCCTCGACCCACCCACCCGTCGCCGACCCGCCGCCACGAGCCCGCCCGACGCCGCCCGAACCGCCCGCCGTCGACAGCGTCGCCCGACAGCTGTCTTGCCGCCGTCGCCGACCCCGCCGCCGCCCGCCGAGCCCACCCCGACCCCGCCGGAGCCCCGCCGGCGACCTCGCCGGAGGTAGCCACCGCGTCACCCCCCCGGTCCGGTTTTGTTTTAAAAACCGTCCGGTTTCCTTCGTTGTTCGGTTTTTTTTAAAACCCTAGATCGGTTTTTTCTCTCTCAGATTAGTTAATTAGTGAACGTTCACCGATCCGTTCGTTTTAACGAACGCGTTCGCCGGTTAGTTTCTGTTAACGAACGTCCGTTCGTTTAACCGTTCGTCGTTTTTCTTTTAAATCGGATTTAATCCGTTATTTTCCGATTTCGATTTCTGATCCAATCTTGAATCAGTTTATCTTCTCGCCGTTTATCGGAATCGGGTGATTCAAGCGCTGGAGTTTCGTTTGAAACCACCGTTCGACTAAGCCACTTAAACAAAGTTTTGCTACTGTAAAATTTGACCTAGTTTCAAATTGCTAGAACCGAGTCGTTTTCTTTTCGTCGTTTGATTTTCGTTGCTTTATTTGATTCGATTCTTTTTTGCAACCAGGGTTCTTAAGTTGAACTTTCTGGTTAGATCTTCTATCCGAGATTTCCTGTGCATTAGATGAGTACTTATTGTATGCGTGTTGTTTGTATCGTTAGATCACCCGGAGTCGCCGCTTGTTACTTGAGTCTCTAGGTTTCGCGGATCGTCAGAAAGGCAAGTAACACTTGATCATACTTTTTCTACTACCCAGTTTTTATGCATTAGATCAATCCTCAAACACTTGCATGATTAGGATCTAATTAAATAGTGGGATGGGAAGTAGATTGAGGTAGTACCTATTACTGTTTTACTTATGAAACCTTGGGAGTTACTTCTACGTTTGCTTATTATGCCATGCTATGCCGATGAAGCGTGGATTGGGTGAGTGAATATCCATGACAGATGTGAGATTGTTAATTAATGGTTTATCTAAGGTGGCAACTTAAACACACATCTGGGTGGATTGAGGCACCTGGTTTCTATCAGGACTTGCCTGTTTTTCTTCGGACCGCCACCCAGGCTCAAAGGGATCATAAGATTTTTCAAGCTAGAAACTTCCGTGTGCAGCCACAAGCCATTATGGGCTCTGGCATAGTTGACTAAGTTGTGCGAACTCTTACGGGTAGGCTAGCTGATGTAGGGGATGTAGGTTGGTACGGTCTACCCACATGTAAGGTGCTAGTGCTTCGGAAGATCTGTGTCTCGGTCATCCGTTTCTCAAACACCATGCAGTGCGAGAACCAAGCGGAGGCGATCGAGTCTTGTGGGGAAAAGTGCGCAAACCTCTGCAGAGTGTATAAACTAATCATGATTAGCCGTGTCCCCAGTTATGGACATCTTGAGTATCTAGTACTTGAATATCATGTGAATCTCAACATGTTACTCTAATTAATATTGTTGGGTTTTTAATGAGTACTTTTTAATTGGGATTGAGGATGTCATCAACCATTCTCAATGTTTAACAACCACCATGATAGTTAAACAAATTTATTCCTTTGCAGTAGGGAAAAATTAGCTTTATGCAAAACTGTAACCGTAGAGCTTTTCCACCAGCCATATATGCATGTAGTATAGGCTTATTTCTTCATTACTCTCTATGTGTTACATTGCCAGCATATTCCATGTGCTGACCCGTTTCGGGCTGCAACGTTCATGTTGCAGACTTTTCGCAACGACAGTAAGGTGTTTTAGGTCGTGGTTCTATACTCGGTGATGCCGATGGAGTTGATGGACTCACTTATCTTCCAAGTCTTCCGTTGTTATCGTTATTCGATGGCCTTAAGCCACATTTATTGTAATAAGACCTCTTTTGGACAACGCTGTAATAAGTGTGTGATTGCTACTCTGCTATAAATCCTTCGAAGTACTGTGTGGTGTCAGCATTACTGATCCAGGGATGACACCTGAGCACAGAGACTTGATCCATTCAGGTCGGGTCGCTACATGGGCACCCAGGCATGCCCTGGTGGGTTGTGCTCCCCTTGGAGCACCCCCAAGGTGCTTCTCTGGCCCACTGGATGTCTTCTCGTAAAAAAAATCCACAAAAAGTTTCGCTGCGTTTGGACTCTGTTTGGTATTGATTTCCCGTGATGTAAAAAACATGCAGAAAACAACAATTGGCACTTGGCTCTATGTCAATAGGTTAGTACCAAAAAATGATATAAAATGACTATAAAATGATTGTAAAACATCCAAGAATGATAATATAACAACATGGAACAATAAAAAATTATAGATACGTTGGAGACGTATCAACATCCCCAAGCTTAATTCCTGCTCGTCCTCGAGTAGGTAAATGATAAAAACGGATTTTTTGATGTGCAATGTAGCCTAACATGTGATATCATATTCTTTTCTTTATAGCATGAACATTTGGACTTTTATATGGTTCAAAGCAATAGTCTAGTTTTGACATGAGACTTAAATACTCAACCATATCAACAAGCAACCATGTCTTTCAAAATATCAATGCTAAAAATAAGTTATCCCTAGCCCATCATGCTCAATCATTGATCAATTCATGAAACACACTCGCATATTAGCTACACCCAATGCTCAAGTACGATCATAGTGCCTCCTAGTTGGTGCTTTATAAGAGAAGATAGAGACTCAAATAAAAAAGAAAATTTTCATAAAGTAAAATAAAGGCCCTTCGCAGAGGGAAGTAGGGATTTGTAGAGGTGCCAAAGCTCAAAGCGAAAAATATAGACATAAAAACATTTTGAGAGGCATACTTTTCCCACCAACGAAAACGACTTAGAGCTCCCAACACTTTCCATGCTAGATATATCATATGAGGTTCCCAAACAGAAAATAAAGTTTATTCCTTTTTCCACCATACTTTCACTTTCCATGGCTAGCCGAATCCACGGTTGCCCTCCATACCAACACTTTCCAAGGAATTTATTATTTGAGAACATAAAGTAAATTCATTTTTTATTTCGGGACTGGGCATCCCTAATACGTTTGCCTTACTCTCGTGCAATGACAAGTGAATAAACACTCATCGTGAGAATAACACATCTAGAATGGAAAATATTGGTCACCCTCACCGCCTCGCGAGCGGTGCGAGGACACAAAAGAGAAATTTATTTTGAAAATTAGAGATGGCACATACAAATTTGCTTAGAACGGCAAAAGAATATCGCATATAGGTAGGTATAGTGGACTCATGTGGCAAAACTAGTTTAAAGGATTTTGGATGCATAAGTAGTGATCATACTTAGTGCAAAATGAAGGCTAGCAAAAGATTGAGAAACGACCAACCAACAAACGAATAATCTCATAAACGAGCATTAAGCATAATTAACACCGAATAATGCACCACAAGTAGGATGTAATTTCATTGCATGACTATTGACTTTCGTGCTTGCATAGGGAATCACAAACCTTAACACCAATATTCTTACTAAAGCACAATTACTCATCAACATGACTCACATATCACATCATCATGTCTCAAAACTATTACAAGGAATCAAGTTTATTTTGTCCAATGATCTTCATGAAAGTTTTTATTATATCCTTCTTAGATATCTATCACTTTGGGACTAATTTTCATGTGTTGCTTTTGATAAGCTCAAACAAATATAAGTGAAGATCATGAGCATAATATTTCTTTCTCAAATTAATTTAAGTGAAGAAAGAGAGAATTTCTTTAAAAAAATAATAACTCTCAAACAAATCTAAGTGAAGCAAGAGAGCATTTCTTCAAAAATAACTAAGCACACCGTGCTAAAAAAGATATAAGTGAAGCACTAGAGCAAATCCATAGCTCATAAAAATTTAAGTGAAGCATAGAGAGCAATTCTAACAAGTCATGACATAATTTTGGTTCTCTCAAAATAGGTGTGTCCAGCAAGGATTCAAGACTTAAAACACAAAGCAAAACAAGCAAAGACTCATATCATACAAGACGCTCCAAGCAAAACTCATAGTGTGTGACGAATAAAAATATAGCTTCGAGTAAAATACCGATGGTCATTGGAAGAAAGAGGGGATGCCACTTGGGGCATCCCCAAGCTTAGTTGCTTTCTTCTCTTTGGATAATAGCTTGGGGTGCCATGGGAATCCCCAAGCTTAGGCTCTTCTTACTCCTTATTCCTTCATCCATCGTAAGATAACCCAAAACTTGAAAACTTCAATCACACAAAACTCAACAAAATCTTCGTGAGATCTGTTGGTATAAGAGAACAAATCACTACTATAAGTACTGTAGCAAACCAATTCATATTTGTTCTTGCATTATATCTACTGTATTCCAACTTTTCTATGGCAAAAACTCATGAAAGAAAACAATAGAATCGTCAAAACAAGCACTGAATGCAAAGAAAACAGAATCTATCAAACATAGAACAGGATGTAGCAATCTGAATAACTCGAATACTTCTATAACTCCAAAAATCCTGAGAAATTAGGACGTCCTGGGAAATTTGTATATCAATCTTGTGTAAAAAAATTCAGAGCAAAAGCACGTTTCTACGATTTTTGAAAATTATTTTCGTTAGCGCAAAAGTTTCTGTTTTTCAACAAGATCAAATCAACTATCTCCCAAGAAGATCCTAAAGGCTTTGCTTGGCACAAACACTAATTAAAACACAAAAAACACAATCATAATAGTAGCATAATTGTGCAAACACTCAATAACAGAAAGGAAAAAACAAAAATAGATTTTATTCGTTGGGTTGCCTCCCAACAAGCATTATTGTTTCACGCCCCTAGCTAGGCAAAAAGCAAGGATCTAAGTTTTGTCATCTTTGTTTCTAGACCCATAAGATGCCCTCATGATTAATTCATATGGTGTCCTAATTCTTGTTCTAGGGAAGTGTTCCATTCCCTTCCTTAGTGGAAATTGAAATTCAATATTGCCTTCTTTCATATCAATCACAGCACCGATAGTGCGTAAAAACGGTCTACCAAGAATAATTAGACAAGACGGATTGCAATAAATATCAAGAACGATGATATCTATGGGCACATAATTCCTATTTGCAAGAATAAGAACATCATTAATTCTCCCCATAGGCCTTTTAATAGTAGAATCCGCCAAGTGCAAATTTAAAGAGCACTCTTCAATATCGGTAAGAAAAAGCACATCACATAAAGATTTCGGAATTGTAGAGACACTACACCCAAGTCACATAAAGAAAAACACTCATAATTTTTAATCTTGACTTTGATAGTAGGTTCCCACTCATCATGTAATTTTCTAGGAATTGAAACTTCTAATTCCAACTTTTCTTCAAAAGCTTTCATCATAGCATCAACAATATGTTTAGTAAAAGCTTTATTTTGTTCATAGGCATGGGGTGAATTTATCATGGATTGCAACAAAGAAATACAATCAATCAAAGAGCAACTATCATAATTAAAGTTTTGTAATCCAAAACAGTGGGCACATCACTAGTTAAAGTCTTGACCTCTTCAAACCCACTTTTATCAATTTTCTCAACAAGATTTTCACCCTCCGAATTATCAGGACGCCTTCTAGCTAAAGTTGACTCTTCTCCAGACCCTTTTTCATCAATCTTAATTTTACTAAACTAGGAATCAATAGAAGAAACACCAATCATTTTAAGATCTTCATCACTTTTATATTCTAAAAATTACTAGAAAACGCTTTTTCTAAAAATTATATTCTAGTTCTAAGCATAGCGGTTCTTTTCTTACTTTCATCCATAGAAATTTAAAGAGCTTTAATTGATTCCTCTACCTTAGGAACAAAAAATTTCATCTTGAGATTTTCAACATCATGAGAAATTCTATCAACACTTCTTGACAAATCATCAATCTTATTCAACTTTTCTTCCATTGTAGAGTTAAAAAAAATTGAGTGTTGATAAATTCTTTAATATTATTCTGAATATTAGAGGTGTTCATATTATTATTATTATAAGATTGGTTACCATAGGAATTACCATAATTATTAGAGGAATTACTAGGAAAAGGCCTAGGATTAAAGTTCCCTCTGTAAGCATTGTTATTAAAATTATTGCAAGAGATAAAATTCACAGCTATGGCATCACTATTTTGCTCAATCAAAGTAGACAAAGGCACATCACTAAAATCAATAGGAGCACTTTTACTAGCAACCAATTTCATAAGACCATAAACCTTTTCACTCAAAGAAGAAATTTCTTCAAACGGATTAACCTTTTTACTAGTAGGAGCTCTTTCGGTATGCCATTGGGAATAGTTTGCCATGATATTATTAAGCAATTTGTTGTCTTCACCCAAAGTAATTTCCATAAAAGTACAACCCGCGGCGGAATTTAAAAGATTACGAGAAACAAAATTCAACCCTGCATAAATTTTTGGTATGATCATCCAAAGATTTAACCCATGAGTTGGGCAATTCCTTAGCATCATTTTCATCCTTTCACAAGATTGTGCAACATGCTCATGCTCAAGTTGCTTGAAATTCATGATCTAGGTTCTAGGGTAAATAATTTTTGCGGGCGGAAATTACTTAGTAATGAAAGAATCTTTGCACTTATTCCAAGAATCGATACTATGGTGAGGCAACGAAGAAAACCAATTTTTTGCATGATCTCGCAAAGAAAATGGAAATAATTTCAACTTCACAACATCATTGTCCACCTCTTTTTTTCTTTTGCATATCGCATAATTCTGTGAATGTGTTAAGATGGGACGCGACATCCTCATTAGGAGTACTAGAAAATTTATCTTTCATAACAAAATTCAGCAAAGTAGTATTAATAGCACAAGACAACTTACTAGTGGTGGGAGGAGCAATCGGAGTGCCAATAAAATCATTGTTGTTGGTATTTGAGAAATCACACAACTTGGTGTTCTCTTGAGTCATTCTGACGATGCAACAAGATTGCACTTAAAAACAGATCCGACAAGAAAACGGCAAACTAAAAAGAGGGAGAATAACGGAAAAATTTTGTGAAGTGGGGGAGAGGAAAACGAGAGGCAAATGGCAAATAATGTAAATTGCGAGGAGATGAGATTTGTGATTAGGAACCTGGTAGATGTTGATGATGTTTCCCCAGCAACGGTGCCAGAAAATTCCTTTTGATGTCTGCTAGAACTACGTCGGTATTTCCCCAAAGAGGAAGGGATGATGGAGCACAGGAACAGTAGGTATTTCCCTCAGTTGAGACCAAGGTTATCAAACCAGTAGGAAAATCACGCAACACTACATGAACGACACCTGCACACAAATAACAAATACTCGCAACCCGATGTGTTAAAGGGGTTGTCAATCCCTTTCGGGTAACGGCGCCCGAGATAGGCAAACAGACGTGAGAGAGTTGTAAATATTGATAGATTGAATGCCAAATAAAATTAAGTGCAGCAAGGTATTTTTGTATTTTCGTTTTAATAGATCTGAAAATAAAAGCAAAGGAAAATAGACCGCAAAGGCAAATATAATAAAGAAGAGACCCGGGGGCCGTAGGTTTCACTAGTGGCTTCTCTCGAGAAAAATAACAAACTGTGGGTGAAGAAATTACTGTTGGGCAATTGATAGAACTTCAAATAATCATGACGATATCCATGCAATGATCATTATATAGGCATCACGTCCAAGATTAGTAGAAAGACTCCTCCCTACATCTACTACTATTACTCCACACGTCGATCGCTATCCAGCATGCATCTAGTGTATTAAGTTCATGGAACAACGAAGTAATGCAATAAGAACGATGACATGATGCAGACAAGATCTATTTATGTATAAATAGACCCCATCATTTTATCCTTAGTAGCAACGATACATATGTGTCGGTTCCCCTTCTGCCACTAGGATCAAGCACCGTAAGATCGAACCCATTGCAAAGCACACCTTCCCATTGCAAGATAAATAGATCAAGTTAGCCAAACAAAACCCAAATATCGGAGAATAAATACGAGGCTATAAGTAATCATGCATATAATAGATCAAAGAAGACTCAAATAACTTTCATGGATAAAAAGATAGATCTGATCATAATCTCAAAGTTCATCGGATCCCAACAAACACACCGCAAAAAGAGTTACATCATATGGATCTCCAAGAGACCATTGTATTGAGAATCAAACGAGAGAGAGAGAGAGAGAGAGAGAGAGAGAGAAAGCCATCTAGCTACTAACTATGTGCTACCTCTTGAGCACTGCATTGGATTTCCCCGAAGAGGAGAGGATGGTGCAGCAAAGTAGCGTAAGTATTTCCCTCAGCTTTTGAGAACCAAGGTATCAATCCAGTAGGAGGCCACGCGCGAGTCCCTCGTACCTACACAAAACAAATAGCTCAACGCAACCAACGCGATTAGGGGTTGTCAATCCCTTCACGGTCACTTACGAGAGTGAGATCTGATAGAGATGATAGATAATATTTTTGGTATTTTTGATATAAAGATGCAAGGTAAAATAAAAGCAAAGCAAAGCAATAATAAAGTGATTGGAGATTGATATGATGAGAATAGACCCGGGGGCCATAGATTTCACTAGTGGCTTCTCTCAAGAGCATAGGTATTTTACAGTGGGTGAACGAATTACTGTTGAGCAATTGACAGAATTGAGCATAGTTATGAGAGTATCTAGGTATGATCATGTATATAGGCATCACGTCCGAGACAAGTAGACCGACTCTACTGCATCTACTACTATTACTCCACTCAATTACCACTATCCAGCATGCATCTAGAGTATTAAATTCAAGAAAACAGAGTAACGCCTTAAGCAAGATGACATGATGTAGAGGGATAAATCCATGCAATATGATAAATACCCCATCTTGTTATCCTCGATGGCAACAATACAATACGTGCCTTGCTGCCCCTCATCACTAGGAAAGGACACCGCAAGATTAAACCCAAAGCTAAGCACTTCTCCCATTGCAAGAAAAACCAATCTAGTAGGCCAAACCAAACCGATAATTCAAGAGACTTGCAAAGATAACCAATCATACATAAAAGAATTCAGAGAAGATTCAAATATTGTTCATAGATAATCTTGATCATAAACCCACAATTCATCGGTCTCAACAAACACACCGCATAAAAGAATATTACATCAAATAGATCTCCACGAGAGGGGAGAACATTGTATTGAGATCCAAAAGAGAGAAGAAGCCATCTAGCTACTAACTATGGACCCGAAGGTCCGAGGTAAACTACTCACACTTCATCGGAGGGGCTAAGGTGATGATGTAGAAGCCCTCCGTGATGGATTCCCCTTGATGAACTCGGAACAGGCCCCAAGATGGGATCTCATGGAGTGCAGAAGGTTGCGGCGGTGGAATTAGGTTTTTGGCTCCGTGTCGATCGTTTGGGGAATGCGTGAGGTATATATAGGAGGAAGGAGTACGTCGGTGGAGCTTTGAGGGGCCCACGAGGCAGGGGGCGCGCCCTAGGGGGGCGCCCTCCACCCTCGTGACCGCCTCGTGGCTTTCTTGACGGAGGGTCCAAGTCTCCTGGATCATATCTGATGAGAAAATCACGTTCCCGAAGGTTTCATTCCGTTTGGACTCCGTTTGATATTCTGTTTCTTCGAAACACTGAAATAGGCAAAAAAACAGCAATTCTGGGCTGGGCCTCCGGTTAATAGGTTAGTCCCAAAAGTAATATAAAAGTGGAAAATAAAGCCCAATATGGTCCAAAACAGTAGATAATATAGCATGGAGCAATCAAAAATTATAGATACGTTGGAGACGTATCAGGCATCCCCAAGCTTAATTCCTGCTCGTCCTCGAGTAGGTAAATGATAAAAGGAGAATTTTTTATGCGGAGTGCTACTTGGCATAATTTCGATGTAAATCTTCTTAATTGTGGTATGAATATTCAGATCCGAAAGATTTAAGAAAAAATTTCATATTGACATAAAAATAATAATACTTCAAGCATACTAACAAAGCAATTATGTCTTCTCAAAATAACATGGCCAAAGAAAGTTATCCCTACAAAATCATATAGTCTGGTTGTGCTCTATCTTCACCACACAAAGTATTTAAATCATGCACAACCCCGATGACAAGCCAAGCAATTGTTTCATACTTTAACATTTTTCAAAACTTTTTCAATCTTCACGCAATACATGAGCGTGAGCCATGGATATAGCACTATATGTGGAATAGAATGGTGGTTGTGGAGAAGACAAAAAGAGGGGAATATAGTCTCACATCAACTAGGCGTATCAACGGGCTATGGAGATGCCCATCAATAGATATCAATGTGAGTGAGTAGGGATTGCCATGCGACGGATGCACTAGAGCTATAAGTATATGAAAGCTCAACAAAAGGAACTAAGTGGGTGTGCATCCAACTCGCTTGCTCATGAAGGCCTAGGGCAATTTGAGGAAGCCCATTATTGGAATATACAAGCCAAGTTCTATAATGAAAAATTCCCACTAGTATATGAAAGTGACAAAATGAGAGACTCTCTATCATGAAGATCATGGTGCTACTTTGAAGCACAAGTGTGGTAAAAGGATAGTAACATTGTCCCTTCTCTCTTTTTCTCTCATCATTTTTTTATTCGGGCCTTTTCTCTTTTTCTTATGGCCTCTTTTTTTTCTTTTTTTTTTTAATTTTTCGTCCGGAGTCTCATCCCGACTTGTGGGGGAATCATTGTCTCCATCGTCCTTTCCTCACTTCGGACAATGCTCTAAAAATGATGATCATCACACTTTTATTTTTCTTACAACTCAACAATTACAACTCGATACTTAGAACAAAATTTGACCCTATATGAATGCCTCCGTGATGTACGGGATATGCAATGAATCAAGAGTGACATGTACGAAAGAATTATGAACGGTGGCTTTGCCACAAATACGATGTCAACTACATGATCATGCCAGCAATATGACAATAATGGACCGTGTCATAGTAAACGGAACGACGGAAAGTTGCATGGAAATACATCTCGGAATGGCTATGGAAATGCCATGATAGGTAGGTATGGCGGCTGTTTTGAGGAAGGTATATGGTGGGTGTATGATACCGGCGAAAGGTGCGTGGTATTAGAGAGGCTAGCAATGGTGGAAGGAAGGAAAAGTGCGTATAATCCATGGACTCAACATTAGTCATAAACAACTCATATACTTATTGCAAAAATCTAGAAGTTATCAAAGCAAAGTATTATGCGCATGCTCCTAGGGGGATAGATTGGTAGGAAAAGACCATCGCTCGTCCCCAACCGCCACTCTTAAGGAAGACAATCAATAAATAAATCATGTTTCGACTTCATCACATAACGGTTCACCATACGTGCATGCTACGGGAATCACAAACTTTAACACAAGTATTTCTCAAATTCACAACTACTCAACTAGCATGACTCTAATATCACCATCTTCATATCTCAAAACAATTATCAAGCATCAAACTTTTCTTAGTATTCAACGCACTCAAAAGAAAGTTTTACAAATCTTGATTACCAAGCATATTAAGATTTTTAAGTAATTACCATGCTATTTAAGACTCTCAAAATAATCTAAGTGAAGCATGAGAGATCAATAGTTTCTAGAAAACAAATCCACCACCATGCTCTAAAAGATCTAAGTGAATTACTAGAGCAAAACTATAAAGCTCAAAAGATATAAGTGAAGCACATAGAGCAAAACTATAAAGCTCAAAAGATATAAGTGAAGCATATAGAGTATTCCAACAAATTCCAATTCATGTATGTCTCTCTCAAAAGGTGTGTACAGCAAGGATGATTGTGGTAAACTAAAAAGCAAAAACTCAAATCATACAAGACGCTCCAAGCAAAACACATATCATGCGGTGAATAAAAATATAGCTCCAAGTAAAATTACCGATGGAAGTTGACGAAAGAGGGGATGCCTTCCGGGGCATCCCCAAGCTTTGAATTTTTGGTGTCCTTGGATTATCTTGGGGGTTCCATGGGCATCCCCAAGCTTAGGCTCTTGCCACTCCTTGTTCCATAATCCATCAAAAGATTTCACCCAAAACTTGAAAACTTCACAACACAAAACTTAAATGAAATCTCGTGAGCTCCGTTAGCGCAAGAAAACAAAAGACCACTTCAAGGTACTGTAATGAACTCATTCTTTATTTATATTGGTGTTAAACCTACTGTATTCCAACTTCTCTATGGATTATAAACTATTTTACTAGCCATAGATTCATCAAAATAAGCAAACAACACACGAAAAACAGAATCTGTCAAAAACAGAATAGTCTGTAGTAATCTGTAACTAACGCAAACTTCTGGAACTCCAAAAAATCAGCCAAAATAGGAAGACCTAGGAAATTTGTTTATTGATCAGCAGCAATTAGAATCACTATTTTATCACGTTCTGGTGATTTCTAACAATTGTTTTCGTGAACAGAAAGTTTCAGGAAATTACAGCAAGATCAAATAACTATCATCCAAGAAGATCCTATAGGTTTAACTTCGCACAAATACTAATTAAAAGATAAAACCACATCTAAACAGAAGGTAGATGTATTATTTATTCTTAAACAGAAACAAAAAAAACTAAAATAAAATTGGGTTGCCTCCCAACAAGCGCTATCGTTTAACGCCCCTAGCTAGGCATAAAAGCAAGGATAGATCTAGGTATTTCCATCTTTGGTAGGCAATCCATAAGTGGCTCTCATGATAGATTCATATGGTAATTTTATTTTATTTCTTGGGAAGTGTTCCACGCCTTTCTTTAATGGAAATTGGAATCTAATATTCCCTTCCTTCATATCAATGATTGCACCAATCGTTCTAAGGAAAGGTCTACCAAGAATAATAGGACAAGAAGGATTGCAATCTATATCAAGAACGATAAAATCTACGGGCACATAATTCCTATTTATAACAATAAGAACGTCATTAATTCTTCCCATAGGTTTCTTAATAGTGGAATCCGCAAGGTGCAAGTTTAGAGAGCAATCATCAAAATCACGGAAATCTAGCAAATCACACAAAGTTTTGGGAATAGTGGAGACACTAGCACCCAAATCACATAAAGCATAAAATTCATGACCCTTAATCTTAATTTTAATAGTTGGTTCCCACTCATCATAAAGTTTTCTAGGGATATAAACTTCCAACTCAAGTTTTTCTTCATAAGATTGCATCAAGGCATCAACGATATGTTTGGTAAAGGCTTTATTTTTACTATAAGCATGCGGAGAATTTAGCATGGATTGCAACAAGGAAATACAATCAATTAAAGAGCAATTTTCATAATTAAATTCCTTGAAATCCAATATAGTGGGTTTAGCAACATCTAGGGTTTTATTCTTTTCAATCCCACTTTTATCAATTTCATCATCAAGATCTAAAAACTCCGAATTTCTGGAACGCCTTATAGGTAAAGGTGGATCATATTCAGTTTCATCAAGATTCATATTACAAAACAAATATTTAATAGTGGACACATCAATAACTTTTAGATCTTCATCTTGATTTTCATAGGAATTGGAAGAACACACTTTAATAAAGGCATCTTTTGTAGCACGCATCCTAGCGGTTCTTTCTTTGCACTCATCAATGGAAATTCTCATGGCTTTGAGAGACTCATTGATATCATGCTTAGGAGGAATAGATCTAAGCTTTAAAGAATCAACATCAAGAGAAATTATATCAACGTTCCTAGCCAATTCATCAACTTTAAGCAATTTCTCTTCAAGCAAAGCACTGAAATTCTTTTGCGAATTCATAAACTCTTTAACACTAGTCTCAAATTCAGAGGGCATCTTATTAAAATTTCCATAAGAGTTGTTGTAGGAATTTCCATAATTATTAGAAGGATTACTAGGATAAGGTCTAGGATTAAAATTCCCTCTATACGTGTTGTTACCAAAATTATTCCTACCAACAAAATTCACATCCATAGATTCATTATTATTCTCAATCAAAGTAGACAAAGGCATATCATTAGGATCAGAAGAAACACTCTTAGTAGCAAATAATTTCATAAGTTCATCCATCTTTCCACTCAAAACATTAATTTCTTCTAACGCATGCACTTTTTTATTAGTAGATCTTTCAGTGTGCCATTGAGAATAATTAACCATAATATTATCCAGGAGTTTAGTAGCATCTCCTAAAGTGATTTCCATAAAAGTGCCTCCCGCGGCCGAATCTAAAAGATTTCTAGAGGCAAAATTCAATCCGGCATGAATTTTTTGTATAATCATCCACAAATTCAAACCATGAGTAGGACAATTACGTATCATTAATTTCATTCTCTCCCAAGCTTGTGCAACATGTTCATGATCAAGTTGCTTAAAATTCATAATATCATTTCTAAGAGAGATGATCTTAGCGGGAGGAAATACTTAGAGATAAAAGCATCTTTGCACTTGTTCCAAGAATCAATGCTATTTTTAGGCAAAGACGAAAATCAAGCTTTAGCACGATCTCTAAGCGAAAAAGAAATAGCTTCAATTTAACAATATCATTATCGACATCTTTCTTCTTTTGCATATCACATAAATCAACGAAGCTATTTAGATGAGTAGCGGCATCTTCACTATGAAGGCCGGCGAATTTATCTTCCATAACAAGATTCAACAAAGCAGTATTGATTTCACAAGATTCAATATTGGCAAGAGGAGCAACCGGAGTGCTAAGGAAATCATTGTTGTTGGTATTGGTATAGTCACACAATTTGTTTTTATCTTGAGCCATCGTGACAAGCAAGCAATCCAACACATGAGCAAACAAAAGGCAAGCGAGAAAAAGGCAAACGAAAAAAGAGAGGGCGAATAAAACGGCAAGGGTGAAGTGGGGGAGAGGAAAACGAGAGGCAAATGGCAAATAATGTAATGCGAGAGATAAGGAATTGTGATGGGTACTTGGTATGTTGACTTTTGCGTAGACTCCCGACAGCGCCGGAAATTCTTCTTGCTACCTCTTGAGCACTGCGTTGGATTTCCCCGAAGAGGAGAGGATGATGCAACAAAGTAAGCGTAAGTATTTCCCTCAGTTTTTGAGAACCAAGGTATCAATCCAAAGAGGAGGCCACGCCGAGTCCCTCGTACCTACACAAAACAAATAGCTCAACGCAACCAACGCGATTAGGGGTTTTCAATCCCTTCACGGTCACTTACGAGAGTGAGATCTGATAGAGATGATAGATAATATTTTTGGTATTTTTTATATAAAGATGCAATGTAAAATAAAATCAAAGCAAAGAAATAATAAAGTGATTGGAGATTGATATGATGAGAATAGACCCGGGGGCCATAGATTTCACTAGTGGCTTCTCTCAAGAGCATAAGTATTTTTACGATTGGGTGAGCGAATTCATTGTTGAGCAATTGGCGAATTGAGGATAGTTATGAGAGTATCTAGGTATGATCATGTATATAGGCATCACGTCCGAGACAAGTAGACCGACTCATTTGCATCTACTACTATTACTCCACTCATCGACCGCTATCCAGCATGCATCTAGAGTATTAAGTTCAAGAAAACAGAGTAACGCCTTAAGCAAGTTGACATGATGTAGAGGGATAAATACATGCAATATGATAAATACCCCATCTTGTTATCCTCGATGGCAACAATACAATACGTGCCTTGCTGCCCCTCATCCTTTGGGAAAGGACACTGCAAGATTGAACCCAAACCTAAGCACTTCTCCCATGGCAAGAAAAACCAATCTAGTACGCCAAACCAAACTGATAATTCGAAGAGACTTGCAAAGATAACCAATCATACATAAAAGAATTCAGAGAAGATTCAAATATTGTTCATAGATAATATTGATCATAAACCCACAATTCATCGGTCTCAACAAACACACCGCAAAAAGCATCGAATAGATCTCCACGAGAGAGGGGGAGAACATTGTATTGAGATCCAAAAAGAGAGAAGAAGCCATCTAGGTACTAACTATGGACCCGAAGGTCTGAGGTAAACTACTCACACTTCATCGGAGGGGCTCTGGTGATGACGTATAAGCCCTCTGTGATCGATTCCCCTTCCGGCGGAGCTCCGGAACAGGCCCCAAGACGGGATCTCATGGGTACAGAAGTTTGCGGCGGTGGAATTAGGTTTTTGGCTCCGTATCTGATCGTTTGGGGGTACATAGGTATATATAGGAGGAAGGAGTACGTCGGTGGAGCTTCGAGGGGCCCACGAGGCAGGGGGCGCGCCCTAGTGGGGGCCCCTCCACCCTCGTGACCGCCTCCTGGCTTTCTTGACGAAGGGTCCAAGTCTCCTGGATCATATCTGATGAGAAAATCACGTTCCCGAAGGTTTCATTCCGTTTGGACTCCGTTTGATATTCCGTTTCTTTGAAACACTGAAATAGGCAAAAAACAGCAATCTGGGCTAGGCCTCCGGTTAATAGGTTAGTCCCAAAAGTAATATAAAAGTGGAAAATAAAGCCCAATATGGTCCAAAACAGTAGATAATATAGCATGGAGCAATCAAAAATTATAGATACGTTGGAGACGTATCACTACGGACCCATAGGTCTACAAAGAACTACTCACGCATCATCGGAGAGGCACCAATGGACATGATGCACCCCTCTGTGATGGTGTCGAGATTGGATCTGGTGGTTCTGGACTCTGCGGCGGCTGGAATTGATTTTCGTCGACTCCCCTAGGGTTTCTGGAATATTGGGTATTTATAGAGCAAAGAGGCGGTTCAGGGCACCGAGGTGGGCACAACCCACACAGGCGCCGCTTAGCCCCAGTGCGCGCCCTGGTGGGTTGTCCTCCCCTTGGAGCACCCCCAGGTGCTTCTCCGGCCCACTGGATGTCTTCTGGTCCATACAAATCCACAAAAAGTTTCGCTGCGTTTGGACTCTGGTTGTTATTGATTTCCTGCAATGTAAAAAACATGCAGAAAACAACAACTGGCACTTGGCACTATGTCAATAGGCTAGTACCAAAAATGATATAAAATGATTGTAAAACATCCAAGAATGATAATATAACAGCATGGAACAATAAAAAATTATAGATATGTTGGAGACGTATCAACGTGCTTATGGAAAAGAACTTGCATGACATCTTTTGTCCTACCCTCCCGTGGCAGCGGGGTCCTATTGGAAACTAATGGATATTAAGGCCTCCTTTCAATAGAGTACCAGACCAAAGCATTATCACTTAGTAATATATGAACTCCTCAAACTACGGTCATCACCGGGAAGTGTCCCGACTATTGTCACTCCGGGGTTGCCGGATCATGACACGTAGTAGGTGACTATAACTTACAAGATAGGATCAAGAACACAAATATATTCATGAAAACATTATAGGTTCGGATCTGAAATCATGGCACTCGGGCCCTAGTGACAAGCAGTAAGCATAGCAAATTCATAGCAACATCAATCTTAGAACATAGTGGATACTAGGGATCAAACCCTAACAAAACTAACTCGATTACATGGTAAATCTCATCCAACCCACCACCATCCAGCAAGCCTACGATGGGATTACTCATGCACGACGGTGAGCATCATGAAATTGGTGATGGAGGATGATGACGATGACGACGATCTCCCCTCTCCGGAGCCCTGAACGGACTCCAAATCTGCCCTCCCGAGGAAGAACAGGGTTTGGCAGCGGCTCTGTATCGTAAAACTTGATGGATCCTTCTCCCTCATTTTTTTCTCCCCGAACGTGAATATATGGAGTTGGAGTGAGGTCGGTGGAGGTCCATGGGGCCCACAAGGACAGAGGGCGCGCCCCCACCCTTGTGGCCAGGGTGTGGGGGCCCTTCGGTTGATTCTTTCGCCAATATTTTTTATTTATTCCAAAACTGATCTCCGTGAATTTTTAGGTCATTCCGAGAACTTTTATTTCTGCACAAAAATAACACCATGGCAATTCTGCTGAAAATAGCGTCAGTCCGGGTTAGTTCCATTCAAATCATGCAAGTTAGAGTCCAAAACAAGGGCAAAAGATTTTGGAAAAGTAGATACGATGGAGACGTATCAACTCCCTCAAGCTTAACCCATTGCTTGTCCTCAAGCAATTCAGTTGACAAACTGAAAGTGATAAAGAAAAACTTTTACAAACTCTATTTGATCTTGTTGTTGCAAATATGTAAAGCCAGCATTCAAGTTATAAGCAAATATTACGAACTAACCATATTCACAATAACATTTAGGTCTCATATTTACTCATATCAATGGCATAATCAACTAGCGAGCAATAATAATAAATCTCGGATGACAACATTTTCTCAAAACAATCATGATATAATATAACAAGATGGTATCTCGCTAGCCCTTTCTGAGACCGCAAAACATAAATGCAGAACACCCCTGAAGATCAAGGACTGACTACACATTGTAATTCATGGTAAAAGAGATCCAGTCACAGTCATACTCAATATAAATTAATAACAATGCATAAAAATGACAGCGGTGCTCTCTAACTGGTGCTTTTTATAAGACGATGATGACTCAACAATAAAAGTAGATAGATAAGCCCTTTGAAGAGGGAAACAGGGATTTGCATAGGTGTCAGAGCTCGAGTTTTTGAAATAGAGATAAATAATATTTTGAGCGGTATGCTTTCATTGTCAACATAACAACCAAGAGATCTCAGTATCTTCCATGCTACATACATTATAGGCGGTTCCCAAACAGAATGGTAAAGTTTATACTCCCCCACCACCAACAAACACACTCCACGGCTGGTCCTAAACAACGGGTACCATCCAACTAACAACAGTCCTGGGGGAGTTTTGTTTGCAATTATTTTGATTTGATTTGAGCATGGGACAGGGCATCCCGGTTACCAGCCATTTTCTCGTGAATGATGAGCGGAGTCCACTCATCGTTAGAATAACCCACCTAGCATGGAAGTATATACATCCCTAGTTGGTACATGAGTGATTCGAGCATACAAAACAAATTATCATTTGAAGGTTTAGAGTTTGGCACTTGCAAATTTACTTGGAACGGCAGGTAAATACCGCATATAGGAAGGTATGGTGGACTCATATGGAACAACTTAGGGTTTATGGAAGTGGATGCACAAGCAATATTCCCGCTTAGTACAAGTGAAGGCTAGAAAAAGACTGGGAAGCAACCAACTAGAGAGCGACAACAGTCATAAACATGCATTGAGATTAACCAACAATGAGTGCAAGCATGAGTAGGATATAAATCACCATGAACATAAATATCGTGGAGGCTATGTTGATTTTATTTCAACTACATGTGTGAACATGTGCCAAGTCAAGCCACTCGAATCATTCAAAGGAGGATACCATCCTATCATACTAAACACAACCATTTTAAAGCATGTTGGCATGCAAGGTAAACCATTATAAACCCCTAGCTAATTAAGCATGGCATGAGTAACTATAATCTGTAATTGTCATTGCAAACATGTTTGATCCATAATAGGCTGAATCAAGAACGATGAACTAATCATATTTACAAAAACAAGATAGGTCGAGTTCATACCAGCTTTTCCTCATCTCAATCATTTCATCATATATCGTCATTATTGCCTTTCACTTGCACGACCGAACGGTGTGGATAATAATAAGAGGGCACGTGCATTGGACTAAGCTGGAATTTGCAAACATTTATTCAAAGGAGAAGGCAAGGTAAAATGGGCTCTTTGTTAGATCAACAATAATGCATATGAGAGCCACTCAAAAATTTCATCGTGGTCTTCTCCTCTCGACCCCAAAGAAAAGAAAAGAATTTCAAAGAAACACACTGAAATATTTTTGGAGTTTTTGCTTTTCCGAAGAAAGTAAAACAAGAACGAAAAAAACTATTTACACGGGAAAGCTCCCAACAAACAAAAGAAGAACGAGAAATCTTTTTGGGTTTTCTTTTAGTACTACAACTAAGCATGCATAGGAAGTAAACTAACTACAACTTTTTGTTTTGTTTTTCTTAAGGTTTTTCAAGCACACAAAAAGAAAGCGGGAAAAGAAATAAACTAACATGGATAATACAATGAAAAAGTATGAACACCAACAACTGAAGTGAATCTATGAACATGAATGTAATGTCGGTGAGAAATACGTACTCCCCCAAGCTTAGGCTTTTGGCCTAAGTTGGTCTATGCCCATGGATCAAAGTAGCCCTCTCCGGTGTACTGAGGAGGATCCTGGGGGTTCCACTAGTTAGCGAGCTCCTATGGATCCCACTGATAAATAGACTCATGATATGGATTAGGTGATGGCTCTGGCAAATGAGCTGGGGATCGTGTCACCTCCCAGTATGCATGAATGTCCGCGGGCAAAACAAAGTACCTGCCTGAATGAATATCGAACAAAGTAGGCATAGGCAAGGTAATAATCTGAAAAGTATACTCGCTAAATATCAAGTTATAAATGAGTTTCCTTTCCTCATCATAGCGAATAAACGTATGTGCTACCATGCTGTCATAATCTAAGTAAATAGTGGGTAGCAGTTTCTCCTCTTTTTCATGGTGCCTAATGGGTATCTCGAAGCGTCTAGCAAGGCAGGAGGCGAAGATGCCCCCGAATAGGACCCTTATTACGGTTGAGACTCAACCGTTTAGCAACCATAGCGCCTAAACTGGAAGTTTTATCACGGAGTAAAGCATGTCGCAATATGGCAAGGGCAGGAGCACTAAGGCCTCCACTCTCCCCATGACCAATTAAACATCTCCCAGCAAATAATGAGTAGTAGCGCAAAATAGGAAAATGTAAACTAGCCACTCTCGCTTCTGACACCCTTCTCCTTTCCCTATGGTGACTTCATTAATAAAATCTTCCACATCGCTAGGACGTGGTTCCTCGACGCTACCCTCATAAGGTAATATACAAACCTCACAAAAGTCATAAAGCATCATCTCCTTATGCTCATCATATAAGTGAAACTCTACCGTTGGTGTTGATCTCCTAGCATGAAAATATTAGTGAGTAGGAGATGTTAGAGTTGTGTAGAATATTGTGGACAAGGTAGGTTACAGTTGGACTCCGAGTAGTATTGTGTCTAGATAGGATATGGAGTCGTGTCCTAATAGGACACTTGTATCCTAGGCCTCTCTTATATAGTGAGGGTAGACACATGATGTAACCTATGCCACCATAATAGCACAGGAACACAGGGGGAGTCGGCGGCATGTGCCGGCGTCCAGGGCGACCGGGTGCGGTATTGTGGTGGTGTCATGGGGAGGAGCGCCCATAGTCAGGCCCCGGGGATGTAGCCATATCGGTGAACCTCGTTAACAAATCTCGGTGTCGTGCTCGTGTGATTGCTTGGTCCTCGGATGATCGACGGTATGCCTCAGATTTATTCTAACAAGTGGTATCATGAGCTAGGTTGTTTGGAGGTTGTGGATTGTTGATCTAGAGGAAGTATCGAGTCTGAGATGCAACCGGTTGCGGCGTGGTTCTCGGCGAAATTGAAAAAAAGTAATCAAAGACGGAAGCATCGGCGGCAGCGCGTGTGATTGAGACGTGCGATGGTCGATCCATGGGTTGATCGGGCGAGCGTGCAGCAGCAGGCGGAGGCGGACAAGCGGAATCATCGCGGGTGCTGACTCGCTAGGGCAAGCGTGTCTTTCGGGCGAATTCTCGGCGATGTCGGATGGAGCAGACAAGGTGTCTTGGTATTCTAGATCGACTCGATATCGGCATGATCGATGCAGTGATGGAAGGAACATGGACACTAGGCGGTCCAGTCCGAGGCACGCACGGGTGGCAACGGCTACGCTGGCCCAGACGCCTGTCGGAGCCTGTGGGTGCAGGCGGGACATGTTGTTCGTGGCAGGCTGCTAGCGCATACGTACATGCTGATGCAAACACATGAGATCTGTTTGAGACAAAAAAAGGTCTTCGTGCATACACGAGAGACTACAAAGCAAATAGGGACAAGGAAAAGGAAAATTTGTGTATTGTTCCAACGAATGTTTTTTCTGCTAGGTCAAGTTTGAAGTGAGTGCTTCAAGGTGTGTGCAATAAGGATGGCGACAGGTGTAGGCTTGGAGGAGTCTGCAACGCGTCGTGGCAGAATCATGCATACACACGGCATCCAACCATGCATAGTGCAAGTAGTGATGGTGCAGGGTGGAGCATGGTTACAGTGGATGGAAGTTTGGCTAGGTCGGACTGGACAGTCTGAAGGGATCAACGCAAGTCAGTTGGTACAGAAGACGGTGGTGAGATCGGTGATGACGCCATAGGAGCGTGATGCTGATGGTGACTGACTTCTGGGCATGGAAACACATGGCGCAGGCCTCGAGAGTTTGTGTGGGTTTGACAAGACTATGGCGCAGGGTTGATTCAAGACGGTACACATGAGAGCTTGGAGTCGACGAGGCGTGGGGTGGCAAGTACAACCACCATGGAGCCATGTTGAAGGTGGAGCTGGATTGAGGGGCTACGATGTAAGGATCCAGGGAATCGAAGCCTATTTAGCAAGGGGGAAAAGCGAGTGACACGCAGTTTGGACTAGAGCCCTGTGGTCTGATGGAAGCGTGAAACTCGTCATCGGTCGGTGATGATCGGTGGAACTCTGCAGTGGGGGTTGAGTGGTGTGGGTTCGCGACCCTTATCCAGCTCCACCTTTGGTGATGTAGCCGAACCCACACAAATCTCGGTGTCGTGCTCGTGTGATTGCTTGGTCCTCGAATGATCGACGGTATGCCTCGGATTTATTCTAACAAGTGGGCCACGACAGCAGAGGCTCGACGCGGTAATAGTGGTGAGGCATGCGGTATGCATGGGGCATGGAGAAGGGCCAGGGCTCTGGTGGTCATACATGTGGTGAGACAACTGCGAATTTGACTCGGAATGACTACAAGCAATGGTGAAATTCTTTCAAGTTTCAGACATACGGTCAAGAAAGGAGCGGTGATGTTGAGTTCAGGTAGCTCTTATGTGTGACACCCAATATGTGAGTTGTTCACTTTCATGCAGGTATCAGTGTGTGATGGCGTTGGACGGATACTCTAGAAGTTGGGAGCACAAACTAGAGTAACAAGAAACTTAATTTTGCTCGAGTGTTCCCTGTGGTCAAGAAAATAAGGGACTACAAGTTGCAGGTGGAGTCATATGGAGTCTTTGGAGTAGCAGCAGTGCTCATGGGAAAATCTCAAGTCCAATGTACATAGAAGTTTGACGCATGGACGAATCCAAGGTGGTGAAGAATATTCTCCAAGGTGGAGTTTGTTAGAGTTGTGTCGAATATTGTGTACAAGGTAGGTTACAGTTGGACACTCCGAGTAGTATTGTGTCTAGATAGGATATGGAGTCGTGTCCTAATAGGACAGTTGTATCCTAGGCCTCTCTTATATATCGAGGGTAGACACACGATGTAACCTATGCCAACATAATAGCACAGGAATGCAGGGGAAGCCGGCGGCGTGTGCCGGTGTCCAGGGCGACCAGGTGTGGTATTATAGTGGTGTCATGGGGAGGAGCGCCCATAGTAAGGCCCCGGAGATGTAGCCATATCGGTGAACCTCGTTAACAAATCTCGGTGTTGTGCTCGTGTGATTGCTTGGTCCTTGGATGATTGACGGTATGCCTCAGATTTATTCTAACAGGAGATACTGATCACACTAGTCGAGGAGGAAGTCGGTGATGCCTGCATTCTTAGCCAAATAATAGAAATCTTCATAAATTTCGGCCGCCTGTAAGAATGCATCACATGGCCATTCACACGGCCGAATCTCCACAGCGTGAGGAAGATTGTACTTGGGCTTCTCCTTCTCATCATTTTCCTTTTCCTTCAAACCGCGGCTCGAGGAACCTCTCAACAAGCTCCTCATCATTTTCTTCCTCTGAAAATTTCAGAAATTTTTAGTGACTCAAAGTAAAAGTGAACCAAACTCAACAAGATTGATAGCAACTACTCCTACAAGTGTCTAGAGGCTATATCATGCATCAAAACTACTTTGGACCATATAAATTTGACATGCAAGCTCAAGAATAAGGTCACCACAGCAGCAAAAATTTGCAATAAATAAAGCACTAGAAAAAAACTAATTGGACCATTGGAGGAGTCACATACCGATGAACAATCCCCCAAAGCAGTTTTGCGAATGGAGCTTTGAGCAAGGAGATAAAAAATGGCAGCAAAATGAGCAAGAACACGGGTTTGAGCTATGGAGTGATTTTTTTCGGAGGAAGACGAAGTGGATGGGTGCTGGAATAAGTGGAGGGCATGCACGTGGGGCCCACAAGGAGAGGGGGCGCGCTGATACATCCATTTTGCATCATGCTTTTATATCAATTTTTATTGCATTATGGGCTGTTATTACACATTATGTCAAAATACTTATGCCTATTCTCTCTTATTTTACAAGGTTTACATGAAGAGGGAGAATGCGGCAAGGAATTTCAAGGAAAAGGAGCAGATATTAGAGACCTATTCTGCACAACTCCAAAACTCCTGAAACTCCATGGAAGTCTGTTTTGGAATATATTAAAAATATTGGGCGAAGGAAGCACCAGAGGGGGGCCACATCCTGTCCACGAGGGTGGGGGGCGCGCCCTACCCCCTAGGCGCGCCCCTGCCTCGTGGGCCCCCTGGCAGGCCTCCGGTGCCCATCTTTGGCTATATGAAGTCTTTCGCCCTGGAAAAAATCAGAAGGAAGCTTTCGGGACGAAGCACCGCCGCCACGAGGCGGAACCTGGCGAAACCAATCTAGGGCTCCAGCGGAGCTGTTCTGCCGGGGAAACATCCCTCCGGGAGGGGGAAATCATCACCATCGATCCTCTCATCGGGAGGGGGTCAATCTCCATCAACATCTTCATCAGCACCATCTCCTCTCAAACCCTAGTTCATCTCTTGTATCCAATCTTTGTCCCAAAACCTCAGAATGATACCTGTGGGTTGATAGTAGTGTTGATTACTCCTTGTAGTTGATTCTAGTTGGTTTATTTGGTGGAAGATCATATGTTCAGATCCTTTATGCATATTAATACCCCTCTGATTATGAACATGAATATGATTTGTGAGTAGTTACGTTTGTTCCTGAGGACATGGGAGAAGTCTTGCTATAAGTAGTCGTGTGAATTTGGTATTCGTTTGATATTTTGATGAGATGTATGTTGTCTTTCCTCTAGTGGTATTATGTGAACATCGACTACATGACACTTCACCATTGTTTGGGCCTAGAGGAAGGCATTGGGAAGTAATAAGTAGATGATGGGTTGCTAGAGTGACAGAAGCTTAAACCTTAGTTTATGCGTTGCTTCGTAAGGGGCTGATTTGGATCCATATGTTTCATGCTATGGTTAGGTTTACCTTAATACTTCTTTTTTAGTTGTGGATGCTTGCAAGAGGGGTTAATCATAAGTGGGATGATTGTCCAAGGAAGGGCAGTACCCAAGCACCGTTCCACCCACGTATCAAATCATCAAAGTAACGAACACGAATCATATGAGCATGATGAAAATTAGCTTGACGATAATTCCCATGTGTCCTCGGGAGCGCTTTCCTTTATATAAGATTTTGTCCAGGCTTGTCCTTTGCTATAAAAAGGATTGGGCCATCTTGCTGCACCATATTACTTTTATTACTTGTTACCCGTTACAAATTACCTTATCACAAAACTATTTGTTACCGATAATTTCAGTGCTTGCAGAGAATACCTTACTGAAACCGCTTGTCATTTCCTTCTGCTCCTCGTTGGGTTCGACACTATTACTTATCGAAAGGAATACGATAGATCCCCTATACTTGTGGGTCATCAAGACTCTTTTCTGGCGCCATTGTCGGGGAGTGAAGCGCCTTTGGTAGGTGGAATTTGGTAAGGAAAAATTTATATAGTGAGCTGAAATTTACTGTCACTTGTTACTATGGAACATAATTCTTTGAGGGGCTTATTCGGGGTATGTTCAACCCGACCAGTAGAGCAAAGAATTGCTCCTCAACCTAATGAACCTACTGAGAAAGTTTACTTTGAAATTCCTTCGGGTATGATAGAGAAACTGCTAGCTAATCCTTTTACTGGAGATGGAACATTGCATCCCGATTTGCACCTAATATATGTGGATGAAGTTTGTGGATTATTTAAGCTTGCAAGTATGCCCGAGGATGTTATCAAGAAGAAGGTCTTCCCTTTATCTTTGAAGGGAAAGGCATTGACATGGTTTAGGCTATGTGATGATATTGGATCATGGAACTACAACCGATTGAAATTGGAATTTCATCAGAAGTTTTATCCTATGCATCTGGTTCATCATGATCATAATTATAAATATAATTTTTGGCCTCGCGAAGGATAAAGCATCGCTCAAGCTTGGGGGAGGCTTAAGTCAATGTTATATTCATGCCCCAATCATAAGCTCTCAAGAGAAATTATTATTCAAAAAATTTATGCTCGGCTTTCTCTCAATAATCGCTCCATGCTCGATACTTCTTGTACTGGTTCTTTTATGATGAAGACTATTGAATTCAAATGGGATTTACTGGAAAGCATTAAACGCAACTCTGAAGATTGGGAATTCGACGAAGGTAAGGAGTCAGGTATAACACCTAAGTTTGATTATGTTAAATGTTTTATGGATACCGATGTTTTCCGTGAATTTAACACTAAATATGGACTTGACTCTGAGATAGTAGCTTCTTTCTGTGAATCATTTGCTACTCATGTTGATCTCCCTAAGGAGAAGTGGTTTAAATATCATCCTCCCATTGAAGTAAAAGTAGTTGAACCTATTAAAGTTGAAGAAAAGACTATCACTTATAATGTTGATCCTATTGTTCCTACCGCTTAGATTGAGAAACCACCTTTCCTGTTAGAATAAAGGATCATGCTAAAGCTTCAACTGTGGTTCGTAAGAGTAATACTAGAACACCTACACCCTCTGAGCAAATTAAAGTTGAACCTAGTATTGCTATGGTTAAAGATCTCTTGGTTGATAATACTGATGGGCATGTTATTTACTTCTGTGATGAAGCTGCTAGAATTGCTAAACCTGATACTAAAGATAAACATAGACCTATTGTTGGCATGCCTGTTCTTTCTGTTAAAATAGGAGATCACTGTTATCATGGCTTATGTGATATGGGTGCTAGTGTCAGTGCAATACCTTATTCTTTACACGAAGAAATCATGCATGATACTGCACCTACTGAGATAGAAGATATTAATGTTACTATTAAGCTTGCCAATAGAGATACTATCTCACTGGTTGGGATTGTTAGAGATGTTGAAGTCTTGTGTGGGAAAATTAAATATCCTACTGATTTTCTTGTTCTTGCTTCCCCACAAGATGACTTTTGTCCCATTATATTTGGTAGACCCTTCTTGAATACTGCTAATTCTAAGATAGATTGCAAAAAGGATGTTGTTACTATTGGATTAGGGATATGTCTCATGATTTTAATTTTGCTAAATTTCATAGACAACCCCATGATAAAGAATTGCCTAGTAAAGATGAAATTGTTGGTCTTGCTTCTATTGTCGTGCCTCCTAATGATCCTTTAGAACAATATTTGCTAGACCATGAAAATGATATGTTTATGACCGAAAGAAGGGAAATAGATGAAGTATTCTTTAAACAGGGACCTATTTTGAAACACAACTTGCCTATTGAAATTCTAGGGGATCCTCCTCCACCCAAGGGTGATCCCGTGTTTGAGCTTAAACCATTACCTGATACTCTTAAATATGCTTATCTTGATGAAAAGAAGATATATCCTGTTATTATTAGTGCTAACCTTTCAGAGCAGGAAGAAGAGAAATTATTGAAAACTCTGAAGAAGCACCGTGCCGCTATTGGATATACTCTTGATGATCTTAAGGGAATTAGTCCCACTCAATGCCAACACAAAATAAAACTGGAGAAAGACGCTAAACCGGTTGTTGATCACCAACGACAGTTAAATCCTAAGATGAAAGAAGTGGTAAGGAAATAAATACTAAAGCTTCTAGAGGCAGGTATAATTTACCCATTGCTCATAGTTAGTGGGTAAGTCATGTCTGTTGTGTCCCTAAGAAGGGAGGTATTACTGTTGTTCCTAATGATAAAGATGAATTGATCCCACAAAGAATTGTTACAGGTTATAGAATGGTAATTGATTTTCTCAAACTAAATAACCTACTAAAAATGATCATTACCCTTTATCTTTTATTGATCAAATGCTAGAAAGATTATCCAAACATACACATTTTTGCTTTCTAGACGGTTATTCTGGTTTCTCTCAAATACCCATGTCAAAAGAGGATCAGGAAAAGACCACTTTTACTTGCCCTTTCGGTACCTTTGCTTATAGACGTATGCCTTTTGGTTTATGTAATGCACCTGCCACCTTTCAAAGATGTATGACTGCTATATTCTCTGACTTTCGTGAAAATATTGTTGAGGTTTTCATGGATGATTTCTCCGTTTATGGAACTTCTTTTGATGATTGCTTAAGCAACCTTGACCGAGTTTTGCTGAGATGTGAAGAAACTAATCTTGTCTTGAATTGGGAGAAGTGCCACTTTATGGTTAATGAAGGTATTGTCTTGGGGCATAAAATTTCTGAAAGAGGTATTGAAGTTGATAAAGCTAAAGTTGATGCTATTGAAAAGATGCTGTGTCCTAAGGACATTAAAGGTATAAGAAGTTTCCTTAGTCATGCCGGTTTTTATAGGAGGTTCATTAAAGACTTCTCAAAAATTTCTAGGCCTCTGACTAATCTCTTAGAAAAAGATGTTCCTTTTGTCTTTGATGATGATTGTGTAGAAGCATTTGAAATACTTAAGAAAGCCTTGATTTCTGCACCTATTGTTCAGCCACCTGAATGGAATTTACCCTTTGAAATTATGTGTGATGCTAGTGATTATGTTGTAGGTGCTGTTCTAGGACAAAGAGTTGATAAGAAATTAAATGTTATCCAATATGCTAGTAAAACTCTAGACAGTGCCCAGAGAAATTATGCCACTACTGAAAAGGAATTTTTAGCAGTTGTATTTGCTTGTGATAAGTTCAGACCTTACGTTGTTGATTCTAAAGTAACTGTTCACACCGATCATGCTGCTATTAAATATCTTATGAAAAAGAAAGATGCTAAACTTAGACTTATTAGATGGGTTCTCCTACTACAAGAATTTGATTTGCATATTATAGATAGAAAGGGAGTTGATAACCCGTTGCAGACAACTTGTCTAGGTTAGAGAATGTTCTTGATGACCCACTACCTATTGATGATAACTTTCTTGATGAACAATTAGCTGTCATAAATGCTTCTCGTACTGCTCCATGGTGTGCTGATTATGCTAATTACATTGTTGCTAAATTTATACCACCTAGTTTCACATACCAGCAAAATAAAAAGTTTTTCTATGATTTAAGACATTACTTCTTGGATGACCCACACCTTTATAAAGGAGTAGATGGTGTCATTAGACGTTGTGTACCTGAGCATGAACAGGAACATATCCTACGCAAGTGTCACTCCGAGGCTTATGTAGGACACCACGCTGGAGATAGAACTGCGCATAAGGTATTGCAATCCAGTTTTTATTGGCCTACTCTTTTCAAAGACGCCCGTAAGTTTGTCTTGTCTTGTGATGAATGTCAAAGAATTGGTAATATTAATAGAAATCAAGAAATTCCTATGAATTATTCACTTGTTATTGAACCATTTGATGTTTGGGGCTTTGATTATATGGGACCGTTTCCTTCCTCTAATGGGTATACACATATTTTAGTTGTTGTTGATTACGTTACTAAGTGGGTAGAAGCTATTCCAACTAGTAGTGTTGATCGTAACACCTCTATTAAGATGCTTAAAGAAGTTATTTTTCTGAGGTTTGGAGTCCCTAGATATTTAATGACTGATGGTGGTTCACATTTTATTCATGGTGCTTTTCGTAAAATGCTTGCTAAGTATGATGTTAATCACAGAATTGCATCTCCTTATCATCCACAATCTAGTGGTCAAGTAGAACTAAGTAATAGGGAGATTAAATTAATTTTGCAAAAGACTGTTAATAGATCTAGAAAGAATTGGTCCAAAAAACTTGATGATGCATTATGGGCCTATAGAACTGCATATAAAAATCCTATGGGAATGTCTCCATATAAAATGGTTTATGGAAAAGCATGTCACTTACATCTCGAACTAGAACATAAGGCATATTGGGCCATTAAAGAGCTCAATTATGATTTCAAACTTGCCGGTGAAAAGAGGCTATTTGACATTAGCTCACTTGATGAGTGGAGAACCCAGGCCTATGAGAATGCCAAACTGTTTAAAGAAAAAGTTAAAAGATGGCATGACAAAAGGATACCAAAGCATGAGTTTAATGTAGGTGATTATGTTTTGCTATAAAACTCTCATTTAAGGTTTTTTGCAGGAAAACTCCTCTCTAAATGGGAAGGTCCTTACGTTATCGAGGAGGTCTATCGTTCCGGTGCCATAAAAATCAACAACTTCGAAGGCACAAATCCAAAGGTGGTGAACGGTCAAAGAATCAAACATTATATCTCAGGTAATCCAATAAATGTTGAAACTAATGTTATTGAGACCGTAACCCTGGAGGAATATATAAGGGACACTTTCCAGAACGTTTCAGACTCCGAAAAGGAATAGGTATGTGGTACGGTAAGTAAACCGACTCCAAAACAGTTCTAATGGCAATTTTTCTCCGTTTTGGAATATTTAAGAAAATAGGAAAATAAGAAGCAGTCCGAAAGGGACATGAGGCATCCACGAGGGTGGAGGGCGTGCCCTACCCCCTGGGTGCGCCCCCCTGCCTCGTGGGCACCTCGTGTGCCCTCCGGACTCCGTTTTCTTGCACGATACTTCTTTTGGTCAGTAAAAATTAATTATATAATCTCCCGAAGGTTTTGACTACCGTACCACGCAAATATCTCCTGTTTTTGTTTCGAGCTGTTTTTCTAACACATCTAGATCACCATGACGTCTTCGAGCGCACCCAAGGACAAGTTTTTTGAGAAGGTCATCAACCCCTACCTCGCGGAGGTGATGCAACACCCTCAAACCATTGAGATGCATGAGGGGGTGCTGCACATCCGCGATGTTGAGGGACCAAGGAGGACCGGAAGCGTGGAGACAAGACTCGAACCAATGGAGCAGCAAGTTTTCAAGTGCCAAGGGATGGTGGAACGCAGACTCGACGCCAACCACATGATGATTGCAGAGTTCACCAATAACCACAAGCTGGATGCCAAGAACATTGGTGAGGCCATCTTCAAGCTTCACGAGAAAATCGAGCACCTCCAAGCCCAGATCTATGACCTGCAAAACCAAAACTGTGAGTATGAATATAGATTCAAGAGGATGAGTTTGGCTGCAGATTTGAGGATCCCGGAGACTCCATCATCTTTCTATGATGGTGAGCCTATACCTTGGAAGAGGGACGACAAGCCTACATCATCAACAACTCCATCATCACCACCTCCGAGGAAAGAGACATAAACACATTGGCATGGGCACTCCCCATGGCAACTGCCAAGCTTGCGGGAGGTGCCCCGGTATCGTATCACCATCACATCTCTATCTTTACCATTTTTCTTAGTTCGATCCTTTTAGTAATATCTTGATCTAGTAGAATAAAGTTTTAGTATGATTTAGTTTTGAGTTTTTCTTTATGATCCTTCTATGTAATCGAGTCCCTGAGCTATATATAATAAAGATTAGTTTTGAGTCAAGGGCTTGATTATCTTGTTATGATCTTAAGGGAATAAAAGAAATAATAAAAAAGGATCATACATTGATCTTATGGAGAGTAATGACTTCACATATAAAGAGTATGATGAATAAAAGTTGTTGAGAGTTGACAAACCTAGTTTTTGTCATCGTTGCAATTAATAGGAAGTGATAAAGAAAGAGAGGTTTTCACATATAAATACACTATCTTGGACATCTTTTATGATTGTGAGCACTCATTAAAATATGACATGCTGAAAAGTTGATGTTGGACAAGGAAGACAACGTAATGGGTTATGTTTTCTTATATCTGAAATAAAGTATATTGTCATGGATCATCCAACATGTTGAGCTTGCCTTTCCCCCTCATGCTAGCCAAATTCTTTGCACCAAGTAGAGATACTACTTGTGCTTCCAAATATCCTAAAACCCGGTTTTGCCATGAGAGTCCACCATATCTATCTATGGATTGAGTAAGATCCTTCAAGTAAGTTGTCATTGTTGCATGCAATAAAAATTGCTCTCTAAATATGTATGATTTATTAGTGTGGAGAAAATAAGCTTTATACGATCTTGTGATCTGGAAGCAATAAAAGCGACGGACTGCATAATAAAGGTCCATATCACAAGTGGCAATATAAAGTGACGTTCTTTTGCACTAAGATTTCGTGCATCCAACCATAAAAGCACAAGACAACCTCTGCTTTCCTCTGCGAAGGGCCTATCTTTTATTCTTGTCTTATACTTTATACAAGAGTCATGGTGATCTTCACCTTTCCTTTTTACATTTTATCCTTTGGCAAGCACTTTGTGTTGGAAAGATCCTAATATATATACCCAATTGGATGTAAGTTATCATAAACTATTATTGTTGACATTACCCTTGAGGTAAAAGGTTGGGAGGCAACACTATAAGCCCCTATCTTTCTCTGTGTCTGATTAAAACTCCATACCCATAAGTATTGCGTGAGTGTTAGCAATTATGAAAGACTAAATGATAGTTGAGTATGTGGACTTGCTGAAAAGCTCTTATATTGACTCTTTCTGATGTTATGATAAATTGCAATTGCTTCAATGACCGAGATACTTATGCCTATACTCTCTTATTTTACAAGGTTTACATGAAGAGGGAGAATGCCGGCAGCTGGAATTCTGGGCTGGAAAAGGAGCAAATATTAGAGACCTATTCTGCACAACTCCAAAAGTCCTGAAACTCTACGGAAGTAAGTTTTGGAATATATTAAAAATGTTGGCGAAGAAAGCACTAGAGGGGGCCACACCCTGTCCATGAGGGTGGGGGCGCGCCCCCTGCCTCATGGGCCCCCTGGCAGGCCTCCGGTGCCCATCTTTGGCTATATGAAGTCTTTCGCCCTGGAAAAATTCAAAAGGAAGCTTTCGGGATGAAGCGCCACCGCCACGAGGCGGAACCTGGCGAAACCAATCTGTAAGTGCATCTAGTGCCCCTTAGTGATTTTGGTGTATTGAAGACTTATAGGTTAAGGGACTAATGTGTTTATGAGTGTAAATAGGTCTATAAGTCTATGAGGAGTTTGATATTTACAGAGAAAGTCGACCCCTAAAAATGAAGTTCTTCGTCTGAAGACTTTGGTATTCTGAAGACTTTCTAAAGACTTTGAAAGTGAAGAAATTGGTGTGACCATGAAGACTTGGTATTCATTTGAGGAACATGGAGCATGAAGACTTTTGTTTTCGTAGTTTCGTTTTCTCTTTCTTGAGTCATAGGAAACACCGTACTGTTAAAGGGGGTCGAGGAAATACTAAGGAAAATTTTCCATGTGATGCTAATCTTAAAATCCAAGAACTATCATTCCCTTCGATTTAAGCCTTTGTAAATCTCATACAGTTCAGCCAATTTCTTCAAAGGATGTGAGACGAAGTTCTTCCGTCACGAGGAATTTGTTCTAATCGAGGAGTTAGGAATTCGCCAAAGGCGAATTGCCTACACAAAGGAGGAACATGGTAGCCCCGAGGAATTTGAGAGTCAAATTTCGACCGTTCTTTGTCTTCGCCACCTGTCCCAAAATATCTTATCTACCTAACGGTCATATCATTGAAGGGCATTTATGTCTTATCATGTCGGGATGCTCCCTAGGCTATAAATAGCCGCCCCTACAACCACTAGCTGGTTGGCTGCTCCGAGAGAAACTGACACTTGTCATTTGAGAGCATCCCATCCTCCGAGGACTTTGAGCGAAAATCATTGAGTGAGGAAAACCCAAAACCACACCCCTACAAACCCAAAGTGATTGAGCATCATTAAAGAGATTGATCCTGTGTGGATCCGACGCTTGTTACCTTTGAAGATTGTGCTTCTTCCAGACGGTTAGGCGTCATGGTCTAGAGCATCCAAGAGGAATTGTGGATCACCGAGTGACCTAGTCTGTGAAGGTTTGGAAGTCGCCTGAAGACTTACCACGAGTGATTGGACGAGGTCTGTGTGACCTTAGTTCAAGGAGAATACGGTGAGGACTTGGTGTCCTGAGGTACGTGCTCGGCCGATCGGGTGTCCGGGACTGTGTGTCCTCGAGTTTAAATACTCAACCGCTCCAACCAGACGTACAACTGAGACAGCAGTTGGAACTGGTCTACCAAATCATTGTCTTCACCAACCTTATTGGTTCTATTTCCTCAACTCATTCATTTCCTCATTACTGTGTTGAGCGTTTGTTCATATCTGTGTTTGAAGACTTTGACTGAAGACTTTCTCAATTTCCTCGTTCAATTTCTTGATCTGTTTGTCTTCATCTTGTGTTATCCTCGTGATTACGCTTTTCGTACTTTGTGATTGTCTTCATTTCATCATGATGACCATGCATGTATTCTGTTATGCTTACTCGAGTACTTATTCCGCTGCAAGTAGTTCTTCGCTTAGGAATTTTCTCACCGACAAATTCCTCAGTGAAGAATTCATAAAAATCGCCTATTCACCCCCCCTCTAGTCGATATAACGCACTTTCAATTGGTATCAGAGCAAGGTACTCCCTTGTTACGTGTGATTTTGGTTTAACCACCGGAGTTTTAGTTATGTCGACCGCATGTATGAAGAAAGTGACATGCCCTATCTTTGACGGTCATGATTATCCCAAGTGGAAGGCCATGATGAGTAAGCGCCTCATGGCAATGGACAGCGAGCTGTGGACCGTCACTGGGATTGGTCTTACCGATCTATGCAAGAAGACAGGCGCTGATTACATTCGCAAGTACACTCGACTTGACATCATGGCGAAGGACATCATCTGTTCCTGCCTATCCAGAGAAGAATCCAAGCGCATTATGCATCTGCAATGCGAAGCTTATCTGGGACCGAATCTCTGATGTCTATGAAGGTCATCGAACCCATCATGATCCTTGGTTTGAGGACTTCAAGGAATCTCTCAAAACGATGACTTTCGAACCAGAATCATCATCTTCTGCATCATGTCTCATGGCAAAGGGTGACAAGGTAACCGAACGTTCCTTGTCCGAGTTTAGTGACGATGAATCTGATGATGATGGATCTGATGATGATATTGAACCTAGTTATACCAAACTTGTTTGCATTGCCACTAAACAACAAACGGCCTTGGAAAAGGTTCAAAACATGCTAGACAAAAGTAAAGATATGTTGGGTGAAGAAATGGATCACACTAAAGCCCTGACTGAAAATCTTCAAAGACATCAGTCTAGGTTTGACAGCCTTCAAGGTCATCATAACACTCTCTTATCTGATCATGAGAAGCTTTCTTATGAATTTCTTCAAAGAAAGCAAGATCTTGAGAAGCTAAGAGTGAGTTATGAAGATCTTCAGAAGGAGCGCGATTCACTACTTGCTCAACAAATCAGCGCTTCTCAGGAAGAATTTGTTCCTCCATGCTTAAAGTGCGTGAACGTGAATCGCTAATTCTTCACCTGAATGTTCAAATGCTTCAATTGTTACAAATTCTTCTCCTGCCTCTGCTATCACTAATTCCTCATCTGAGGACATTGCTAGTATCACTGACGATGCAGGGTTGAAGGAATTGTACATGACAGGCATGTACAAAAGCCTCAAAGGGCATCGACTCTTTGTGATGTACTTAAAAACAGATCCTCAATGAAACCCTAGGAAAGAGGGTATTGCCTTTGAGAGGAAAATCAATCTTGATGGTACATACCGAAGCCCGAGTAGTACCCCAAAACCTCATGGGTTCTTTGCAAAGGGACCTCCAGCTTGATCCATCTAACTTATCCGGCTTTACATGTGAATCTCCTCATTCTTCCGATGAGTCATTTGACTCAACTATAAACTGTTCAAAAATCATAATGGTGAAGTATTTGCTAGATATGTTGGCACTAACTGCAGGAACGGTTCTCCTATGAAGAAAATCTGGGTTCCCAAGAAGTGCCTTGAAAGTCTTCAGGTGAATGTCCTCATGACACCGCCTGTGAAGAAAAGGAACCCCAGATCAAACTCTTCATATGGACCAAATACTTCATATGGATTCAAGTCCTCATACGGACCAAATTCCTCACATGGATCAAATTCCTCAAAAGTATCAAAGTCCTCATATGATTATCATCATGCTAACAACTCTGTTTCACAGGGTAGAGCTAAGGGCTATGAATATGTGCATTATTCTTCAAACCATTATGTTCATAAGTCCTCGAAGAATTTCTCTGCTTATTCATATGCTTACCCTAACCCCTCGTATGTGAAACGAAATGGATTGGCTTCTATGCCACTATTCTCATATGGAGCTCATAGAGTGATGAACTCTTTGCCACCCCTTCAGATGTGGGTGGTGAAGAAAAAGAACTAATCTCTTCTGCAGGGCCAGGTCTCCAGTCGTACTTTAACGTCTGAAGAATTTCTTTGGGGCCCGACAATATTGCTGAAAGGACGCAGCGAATCATGAAGAAATGAACTTTCATTTCACACGTCATCATCTTGCTATATCTCGCTTTACTGTTTGATGAATTTCATCTGATGAATTTGATATCATATTCTTCGCTAATGAAGTACATGAGTTCGTAAGTTGCACTAATTCATCTGCAGGATGATCTTCCCAAAGCCACTGAATGGGTCCTCGATAGTGGATGTACAAATCACATGACTGGTGACAAGAATCTATTGATGGATGCTCCTTATCACCATCACATCTCAAGCATATCATCTTTGCCGACAAAGGCGAAAGTCAGTCTTGGGTCTAGGTAAGGTTGCGATCTCTAAGGACATACACATGGACAAAGTCATGCTTGTTGAGTCCTTAGGATACAACCTCATGTCAGTCTCAATGCTTTGTGATCTTGATATGGTTGTTGTCTTTGGCAAGTATCGATGTGTTGTGATTATGGAAGCTGACCATTCCAAAGTCTTTGAAGGCTTTAGGAGAGGAGACTTGTATATCGTTTCTTTCTCTACAGGACCACAACCAGCCGTGTGCCTACTTGCAAAAGCTTCGGAAGGCTGGCTATGGCATCGACGACTTGGTCATGCAGGCATGAGGAATTTGCACACGCTTGCGAAGAAGAAGCATGTCATTGGCATTGAGAATGTCAAATTCCTCAAGGATCACTTGTGTGGAGCCTGTGAAGCTGGAAAATGACCAAGGCCAAGCATCCAGCAAAGACTATCATGACCATCGCTCGTCCATTCGAAATGCTTCACATGGACCTCTTTGGTCCTAATCATTACTCAAATCACTAATGATGCATCTCTATATGGCTTTGTTATTGTTGATGATTACTCTCGTTACACATGGGTACACATTGTCACTTACAAACATGAAGTGCGTGAAGTCTTCAAACGATTTTCCTCGAGGGCTTCAACCAACTTTGGTGTGAAGATCAAGTACATCAGGAGTGACAATGGAACTGAGTTCAAGAATTCCGGTCTTGATGACTATCTTGATGAACTTGGTATTACTCATGATTTATCTGCTCCCTATACTCCTCAGCAAAATGGCGTCGTGGAGCGCAAGAACAGAAGTCTTGTTGAGATGGCTCGCACTATGCTTGATGAATACAAAACGCCTCGTCGTTTTTGGATTGATGCAATTGATACCGTGTGCCACATCATCAACAGAGTATATCTTCAAAAATTCTTCAAGAAGACTGCCTATGAACTCCTCACTGACAAGAAACCCAATGTGAGTTATTTCAAAGTCTTGATTGCTAAATGTTGGATTAGAGATCCACATCACAATACTAAATTTGCAACCGAAAGCACATGAAGGTTTTATGCTTGGTTACGGAAAGGACTCAAGACACCTGACGAGTCTTCAACAACATTCTTCACAAGGTTGTTGAAACTGTAGATGTGCGGTTCGATGAAACTAATGGCTCGCAAAGAGAGCACCTACCTTCTGTGATAGATGAACCAGCACCTAAGGAATCTATCAAGTTCAAGGCGACTGAGGATGTCATTCCTACTGAAGAATCTGCTGAAGAATTCATTCCAGAACGTGAAGAACGTCGAGCTAATGCACCTGAAGATAATGCTGAAGAAAATGGTGTTGAAGAAAATGCTGATGAAATTCCTCGACGACAACCAGCTCATCCTCGTGTTGCAAAAGAAGTGCAAGTTGAAAAGATCATCGATGACATTGAAGCACCAGGTCCTCTCACACGCTCAAAAGCTTCACATTTATCTAACTTGTGGGCACTATGCTTTTGTCTCTACCACAAAGCCCACTAAGGTAGATGAAGCATTTCTGGAGCCTAAGTGGATTCAGGCCATGCAAGAAGAATTACATCAGTTCGAGCTCAACAATGTCCTGAACCGTCAAACGCCCAGATCCTCGCAAGCATAATATCATTGGCACAAAGTGGATCTACCACAACAAGCAAGATGAAAATGGCCTTGTGGTGAGGAATAAGGCACAACTTGTAGCTCAAGGCTACACACAGGTTGAAGGAATTGATTTCGATGAAACTTTTGCACTTGTTGCTAGACTTGAGGCTATTCACATATTACTTGCTTATGCTAACCATCATGATATCACTTTATATCAAATGGATGTGAAAAGTGCATTCCTCAATTGTAAGCTTGAGAAAGAAGTATATGTTCCTCAACCCCCAGGTTTAAAAGATCCAAAGCATCCTGGCAAAGTCTTCAGACTCAACAAGGCCCTCTATGGCCTCAAGCAGGCCCCTTAGGCGTGGTATGATACTTTGAAGGAATTCTTCGTGAAGAATGGCTTCACACCGGTTCACTCGACCCTACTCTCTTTACTAAATCTTATGATGGTGAACTGTTTGTGTGCCAAATATACGTTGATGATATTATCTTTGGTCTGTCTTGACCAACGTTATAGTGATGAATTTGCCTATATGATGAGTGAAGAATATCAAATGTCTATGATGGGAGAGTTGAAATTCTTCTTAGGTCTTCAAATTCGTCAATAGCGCAATGGCATATTCATATCTCAGAGAAATACCTCAAAGATGTTACGAGGAAATTGCATGCAAGATTGCAAAGGCGTCAAAATTCCTATGCCCACAAATGGCCATCTATGCACCGATGAGAATGGTATTGACTTGATCACAAGGTATACCGCTCCATGATGGGTTCTTTATTGTACTTAGGTTCTTCTAGGCCAGATATAATGCTTAGTGTTTGCATGTGTGCCCGATTTCAAGCTTAACCGAAGGAATCACACCTTAAGGATATGAAGCATATTCTTCGATATCTAGCTCACACACCAACACTAGGATTATGGTACCCCAAGGGCTCTACTTTTTATCTCATTGGATATTCTGACTCTGACTATGTTGGTGATCGTGTGGACCGCAAGTCAACATCCGGTACTTGTCATTTCCTCGGACGATCTTTGGTCTGTTGGTCCTCGAAGAAACAGAACTGCGTATCACTGTCTGCTGCGGAAGCTGAGTACATTGCTGCTGGTTCTTGTGTGCTCAATTGCCGTGGATGAAGCAAACTCTCAAGGACTACGGCATCAATGTGAAGAATGTGCCTCTCTCTTTGTGACAATGAGAGTGCCATCAAGATTGCTCACAACCCAGTTCAAGACTTTCGAAGACAAAGCACATTCAGATTCGTCATCATTTTCTTTCGATCATGTGTTGAAGGGCGACATCTTTATTGATCATGTGAAGACCAAGAACAGCTAGCCGATATCTTCACAAAGCCCTTGGATGAGAAGAGATTTAGCAAGTTGCGGTGTGAGCTAAATATCTTAGAATCTTGAATGTTCTTTGAAAAGGACACACATCCCGACACTTATGCAAAATTGATGACTTAGATGTGCAACACATGAAGAAAGCGTTTTCTTCAATCAATGAAGAATAACACTCTAAGTGTGAAGAAATTAATAAAGATTTTGATTCTCGTAACCTCACGACAATTGTACGCTGTGTCTGAAATCATCATTCTTATACGGTGGGTCACGCCACCACCAAAGTTGAAAATCTTCAATTTGAGTTTTTCCTCGCTTTGAAATTCTTCAGTTTTTCAAATTCTTCAACTTTGCAAAATCTTCACTGATTCAGTCGTTTTTCTTCATTGGCTATATATATATATATATATATGGGTTTATGTCCTCTACAGCATTCACTTATGGCTAATTCTTCAATTGCATTTTCTGCTAAGTGAATGTGATCGGACCCTTCCTCCTCTATGCTATACTCAACCCAATCTATTCACAAATTCTTCATGTGCGTTCTATTTGAAACTCGTTCGAAATCTTCACAGTGTCCTTGTCAGCTAAAGAAATTGTGAACGGAACTTTAAAACTAATCTTATCGAAATTTTCGGCTTTGCCGCTCAAACCGCTCCGCTTCCTACGATAGACTTATCTATTCACCCACGATCTAAAATGATCTCCACTTTTCAAGACGTGGGTGACACATGTCAGCGAATGAGAAGGGTCGAGGCACATTCGTCCTAAATCTTCTAAGTAACAGTTTTTCACTAAGACTATAAATACCCCTCTCCCCTTCCTCACTTCCTTTACTCCGCTCGACCGCTCTCTCTCTCTCTCTCTCTCTCTCTCTCTCTCTCTCTCTCTCGCACGAGCTTCTCAAACCCTAGCGCCGCCGCTACTCCATCGTCGACGGTGAGGAAGAGCTTCACTGCCTCGACATCGTCGTCGTCGTACTCGCGCCGGCCGTGGAAATCTTCACTCCGCCGCCGCCGTAGCTGTCTTCCTCCGCCGAGTTAGGGCGGGGAAGATCTGAACTGACGAGCTTCAAATCTACACTTCTCAGTTCGTCGTGTTCTTCATCCAGGGTAATTAAAAGTTACTTTTACTGCCCTCTTTGATTCAAATTTTCTCTACAAAATCTTCAAAGGTGTTTTATTCTTCAAATCCTCACACAAAACACCTCACTAGTCATCTGTTCTTGATTCGTTTCCCAAAGCATCATTTTCTTCAAGATTCCTCAATTGTGTGGATCCTCGATCTATACAACTCTGGAACCTAAGACAAAGAACGCTTAGTGAAATTCTTCAAGGCTCATCTGGTTAAATTCCTCAAACTTGTTCTTTTTGAAAAACCTTCTGAGAACGCATATGACCTCTCCAAATTCCTCGCAACTATACTCATTCACGGTACTCATGTCCATTCTTTGAATCACTAGGTTCTCATCAACTTAACTCATTTGCAGCGTTCCTCGAAGAAAAGTTGCATACTTCTTCGAGAATTCGATTGTTCAAATTCCTCAACTGAAGAATATGGCAGACGGTAAGAAGCCACAGAAAGGAGGAAAGAGGCCTGAGGTCATGACTGCGTTTGAAATACCTGAGGACATCTATGTTGACTATTGCACACCTGATGAGGCTAAGTTCGGAAAGGAGAACAAAAATCAGCGCAAGGTGCGCATACAGAGGATTGAAAGGAGATGGGCAAGAGAATGGAGGGAGTACAAGTATGTTACTCCAAAGTATATGAAGAAATTCGCACTTAATCCTCCATGCCCAAGAGCTCCATTGGCACATGGCCAAGAAGCTGACCCCACCAAAGATCAAGCGTGGTGCGGATTTTCCTGAAGAATGGGCCAAGCGCCAAGCCAAGTTGGCGAGACAAGCCAAAGAAGCAGTGAGGAAATTCAATGAAGACTCTGCAACTGCTACTGCCACTAAGGCCTCTGTCAAGCCTAGAAAATCAATGGCAAAGAAGCCCGCGCACAAGCCAAGTGCTTCAACAACTATGCCCTCACGGCCAAGTTCCTCAGCAATGCCCTCACGGCCAGAATCTTCAAAGCCCTCACGGCCAGTTCCTCATGCTGCTCCTGCTCCTCCCAAATCTTCAGCTCCTCCTCAAGAGTCCTCAGCAGCTCCTCCAAAGTCCTCAGCACCTATGCATCTGGCCACGTGCCAAAGGACTGCAGGCATCTCTATTGCCTCTGGTGTCTCAGCGAGTTCCTCAGCTGCACCAAATTCTTCATCAGGCCCCACACTGCTGAAGACAAAGGCAACGGCTGGACGAGGTCCTCGTCCAAGTCCGAAGAAGAAACAGGTTGCCTTCCAAGTGCCATCTGACGATGAAGCTGATGATGATGAACTTGCAGAAATCATCAGAGACAGGCAAGTTAGGGCCGCTAGAGCCAAAGGCACACCTGTGCCACTGCTTTTGGATCCAAGGGCGATCCTCGATTACATTGATCTCTGGCACAAGGACCAAAACACCCCTATGCCTGATTTTTATTTGACTCCTGGCCCATTTCATCACTGAAGAGAAATGGAATTTTGAGAAGGCTAGGCAGATCAAGAAGGCTCAGTTCAGGAAAGAGAAGTTCCTGAGGAAAAACGTTGTCAAAATGACAACTGATGAACTCCTCAAGATCCAGTCTGAAATCAAAGCCCTTAGGGATGACTTCGATGCTTATTATGCTGATTGGCAAGGAGCCAAAGTCAGATTTGTCAACCTGACTAAGAAGTTCACCAATGTTGCAGCTCCAACGCAACAAGAAGTTCCTCAGGCTGGAGCCTCTGCTCAGCCTACTGAAGAACATGCCAGCACCACTGATGATTTTCAGCCTGCTGAAGAAAATGCTAGTTCCAGGGCTGATGACTCCATTCCACCACCGAAGAAATTGCCGGGGCATCCACTAGTGGTGCGCTGAAGAAAGCTGAAGAAGTCCGCAATCGCATCGCCATGCGCCTGAGGAAATTCAAACAGATTCCTCAGCTCCTCCCGCGCCTACACCAACTCCTATCCTTCCATCCGCATCAGATGTGAAGAAGACCAAGGCTGCAGAGCGAGCTGCAGTGAAGAAAAGGAAAGCATCAGCTGCTTCAGAATCTTCAGCTCCAAAGAAGATGAAGCCTATGACAAGCTCGTTTGAAAATCCGATTGATGTTGTTCCGATTTCCACCATGCCATCAAAGGACCTTGTTCCTTTTGGTGAAGAATATGTGATCCCTAGCGGATCTGATGAAGAAAATCATTCTGCTGCTTCATCAGAGCAGATTGATGAAGAAATTGAAGTGGATGCGATCCCTTCACCACTTGTTGTTTCCTCGCCAATGCCTCAGTTCACATCTGAAGAGGCTGGCGTTGAAGAAATTGAAGATGAAGACGTGGATATTGGATGCACTACGCCTATGATGAATGATGACTTTTGGGAAAGTCAGCATCCCAATTCTCCACTCTTCACCCCAATACAACAAATACCTCAGTCCCCTGCACCAACCGTTCAACTGGGCTCTGAAGAAACTCATCCCACCTCGTCTGCATGCATGAAGAAATTCCAGCCACTAGTCTTTGAAGAACCTGCTTCACTGATCCTTTGAACACGAGATCGCAAATGAAGAGGAACCAGAAATTCCTCACCAAGAACCTGAGATTGCGATTCCCGAGGTAGTGATGCAACTCACCGACACTCCTCCGCCAAAACCAAAGGATCCATTCTCGCAAGCAAAAGTTCAAGGCTGAAGACTTCTTTGGCGAGCATGTTTTCTTCACTGACATAACCCTTATGATTCTGCCGCATAAGGAAGAGGCGTTTACGGACTGCTAGTCAAGTCAACTTTTATTCCTCTGTGCTATTCGACAAAGACAAAGTCTTCGATCATGCACACATTCCTCACGTGGACATGGAATCTCTGCCGGGCTTCGAGCCGATCCTCGCCGTTCTTCACGATCTTTGGATTGCTGAATTTCTGCACTGACATCTGTGATTGGAATGAAGAACTCATTCTTCAAATCTATGCGATGCTGCACATCACAAGAAATTCTGAAGATGTGAACTCATGGGTGCTGGACTGGATGTCAGAAAATACTCACTACAAGGCACCAAAGAATCGAATTGCTTCGTGCCCTCCCACTCAGTCCTCCCCTTGATGGTGCTCGTTGCGTCTACAATGAACCTGAGCTTACAAATGATTACATGCAAGTGCTAATGAAGCCTTTGAAGCCAGGGCAGGCCCCTTGAACCAAATTCCCCATCAAGGAATTACTGTATGTGCCTCGGACTGTCTATCACATTCTGACGAAGACAATGAGTCCTATCAAAGGCCACGACTCAAATGATGAAGAAGTCGTTGGCATCATGAAGAATATGCTCTTCAATATCATTCATGGCGTTCCCATAAACTTCCATGATTTCTTCATGAGGACTCTGGCGAATATTGCTATGTCACCATTTGAGCTGAAGCCTTATGCACCATGGATTATGAGGTTCATCAGGACAAGGTCTTCACTCAATTGCAAGGCTGATACTCTGAACCACTTCAGCTACTTGCCTCCAATTGAAGTCCTCAAACGGACATTTTCCTCACCGATGACAAAGGCAAGGCAATCAGTGATAGATGAAGGCATTCGTCCATTGGATGGTCAATTTCGCAAGGCTGCATCCTACTCCACCAATGATGACTCGCCACACATGACTCTTCCGCCAACAACTCGCCAAGCAAAATCCTCAAGCCACAAAGCACCGGGGTGATGACCGATCGTGAGTTACTCCTCGGTCTTCATCGTAAAGTTGATCGCAATCATAAATGGGTCAAGCGTCGCTTTGGTTCAATTCTTCACAACATGACCTCAACACACAATGCAGTGAAGAAAAACCAATACTACCTCCATGAAACCTTCAACCGCACCTGGGCTGTTCTTTCTAATGTCTACAGCGCAGAAGAACTGGAGACAATGGGTCTCAAGGAAGAATTTGACTGGTCTGTACCTCCACCGAAGAAATTCAAGAAGGTCAAGGTTCCTTCCTTGGTAGCCAGCTCCTATTCTTCATCGCGCGACACTGATGAAAATGAAGACTTGGATGACACTGCGGCAGGCCCTACTACGACAACCGACCCCGACAACGTTGGCGCTCCTTCATCAACTTGAAATTCTTCAGGGGTGTTAGTCCTCAGTTTCAATCTTTTTGGTCATTTGATGACAAAGGGGGAGAAATGTGAGTTAGTCTTCAAGCGGGTCTACTATACTATATGGGTGTTCTTTTTGCTAAGTTACAACTCTCGTTCTTCTGAAACTTTATTGGATCGAGTTGTAATCTTAAACCCGATGGTGCTCTGATACTTTTGATGTGTTCCTCTGCATGCTTATTCCTCATTATATGTTAATACACGCATGTTGAACTACATCAGTCACCATATTTCATCATGCATTTCAAATTCTTCATATTATATGTCAAATGCGTGTATGAATTACAAGATATAGGGGGAGATCTCCATGATTCAACTCTTCAAATGTGCAATGCCTCAAAAGCAAAATTCCTCACTATGCACATCTTCAGGGGAGTTCTTCTATATCTTGCAATCAAATTCCTCAATATCAGTATTTACACTTCATATGTTTATCCCCGTTGAAAACTTAACCTATATTGTCATCAATCACCAAAAAGGGGGAGATTGTAAGTGCATCTAGTGCCCCTTAGTGATTTTGGTGTATTGAAGACTTATAGGTTAAGGGACTAATGTGTTTATGAGTGTACACATGTCTATAAGTCTATGATGAGTTTGATATTTACAGAGAAAGTCGACCCCTAAAAGTGAAGTTCTTCGTCTGAAGACTTTGGTATTCTGAAGATTTTTTGAAGACTTTGAAAGTGAAGAAATTGGTGTGACCTTGAAGACTTGGTATTCATTTGAGGAACATGGAGCGTGAAGATTTTTTTTTTCGTAGTTTCGTTTTCTCTTTCTTGAGTCATAGGAAACACCGTACTGTTAAAGGGGGTCGAGGAAATACTAAGGAAAAATTTCCATGTGATGCTCAACTCAAAAGCCTACACCTACCAATCCCTTCGAGTGAAGCCTTTGGAAATCTCATACAGTTCAGTCAATTTCTTGATGTGAGACGAAGTTCTTCCGGTCGCTAAGGAATTTGTTCTCGATCGAGGAGTTAGGAATTCGCCAAAGGTCGAATTGCCTACACAAGGAGGAACATGATAGCCCCGAGGAATTTGAGAGTCAAATTTCCGACCGTTCTTTATCTTCTTGCGCTGTCCCAAAATATCTTATCTACGTAATGGTCATATCATTGAAGGGCATTTATGTCTTATCATGTCGGGTTGCTCCCTAGGCTATAAATAGCCGCCCCCTACAAACACTGGCTGGTTGGCTGCTCCGAGAGAAACTGACACTTGTCATTTGAGAGCATCCCATCCTCCGAGGACTTTGAGCGAAAATCATTGAGTGAGGAAAACCTTAAACCAAACCCCTACAAAACCAAAGTGATTGAGCATCATTGAAGAGATTGATCCTGCATGGATCCGACGCTTGTTACCTTTGAAGACTGTGCTTCTTCCAGACGGTTAGGCGTCATGGTCTAGAGCATCCAAGAGGAATTGTGGATCGCCGAGTGACCTAGTCTGTGAAGGTTTGGAAGTCGCCTGAAGACTTACCACGAGTGATTGGAAGAGGTCTGTGTGACATTAGTTCAAGGAGAATACGCTGAGGAATTGGTGTCTTGAGCCGCGTGCTCAGCGACTGGGTGTCCGGGACTGTGTGTCCTCGAGTTTAAATACTCAGCCGCTCCAACCAGACGTACAACTGAGACAGCGGTTGGAACTGGTCTACCAAATCATTGTCTTCACCAACCTTACTGGTTCTATTTCCTCAACTCATTCATTTCCTCATTAATATGTTGAGTGTTTGTTCATATCTGTGTTTGAAGATTTTGACTGAAGACTTTCTCAATTTCCTTAGTTCAATTTCTTTAGTCTTTTTGTCTTCATCTTGTGTTACCATGTGATTACGCTTTTACGTACTCTGTGATTGTCTTCATTTCATCATGATGACCATGCCTCAGATTCTGTTATGCTTACTCGAGTACTTATTCCGCTGCAAGTAGTTCTTCGCTTAGGAATTTCCTCACCGGCAAATTCCTCAGTGAAGAATTCATAAAAATTGCCTATTCACCCCCCCCCCTCCTAGTCGATATAACGCACTTTCACAATCTAGGGCTCCGGCGGAGCTGTTCTGCCGGGGAAACATCCCTCTAGGAGGGGGAAATCATCACCATCGTCATCACCATCAATCCTCTCATCGGGAGGGGGTCAATCTCCATCAACATCTTCATCAGCACCATCTCCTCTCAAACCTAGTTCATCTCTTGTATCCAATATTTGTCCCAAAACCTCAGATTGGTACCTGTGGGTTGCTAGTAGTGTTGATTACTCCTTGTAGTTGATGCTAGTTGGTTTATTTGGTGGAAGATCATATATTCAGATCCTTTATGCATATTAATACCCCTCTGATTATGAACATGAATATGATTTGTGAGTAGTTACGTTTGTTCCTGAGGACATGGAAGAAGTCTTGCTATAAGTAGTCATGTGAATTTGGTATTCGTTCGATATTTTGATGAGATGTATGTTGTCTTTCCTCTAGTGGTGTTATGTGAACATCGACTACATGACACTTCACCATTGTTTGGGCCTAGAGTAAGGCATTGGGAAGTAATAAGTAGATGATGGGTTGCTAGAGTGACAGAAGCTTAAACCCTAGTTTATTCGTTGCTTCGTAAGGGGCTGATTTGGATCCATATGTTTCATGCTATGGTTAGGTTTACCTTAATACTTCTTTTGTAGTTGCAGATGCTTGCAACAGGGGTTAATCATAAGTGGGATGCTTGTCCAAGGAAGGGCAGTACCCAAGCACCAGTCCACCCACATATCAAATCATCAAAGTAACGAACGCGAATCATATGAGCGTGCTGAAAACTAGCTTGACGATAATTCCCATGTGTCCTCAGGAGCGCTTTCCTTTATATAAGAGTTTGTACAGGCTTGTCCTTTGCTATAAAAAGGATTGGGCCATCTTGATGCACCTTATTTACTTTTATTACTTGTTACCCGTTACAAATTACCTTATCACAAAACTATCTGTTACCGATAATTTTAGTGCTTGCAGAGAATACCTTACTGAAAACTGCTTGTCATTTCCTTCTGCTCCTCGTTGAGTTCGACACTCTTACTTATCAAAAGGACTACAATAGATCCCCTATACTTGTGCATCATCACGCGCCCTCCACCCTTGCGGTCAGCTGGTGAGGACCCCTAGTGTGTATTCAGTGCCAGAAATTCTCAAATATTCTATAAAAAATCATACTAAATTTTCAGGGCATTTGGAGAACTTTTATTTTTGGGACATTTTTTGTTACATGGATAATTCAGAAAACAAACAAAAAATACTATTTTTGCTTTATTTATTCTAAATAACAGAAAGTAAAAGATGGGTACAGAGAGTTGTGCCTTCTAAATTCATCCATCTCATGCTTATCAAAAGGAATCCATTAACAATGTTGATCAAGTCTTATTAACAAACTTCTTCCGAATGACATGAGACGGGAGAAATTTTTAATAACACTATGTTACCTAAACAGGGATATGCATGCCCCTAATAATAAGAATATCATATTTGTTTTTGACAGTAGGAAGAGGGAATTCAAAACCTCCAATAGTAATCGTTGAAATTTTTCCAATAGAATTGATACTATGAACTTGAGGTTGTTTCTTCGAAAAGTGCACCGTATGCTCATTACCATTAACATGAAAAGTGACATTGCCTTTGTTGCAATCGATAACAACCCCTGTAGTATTCAAAAAGGGTCTACCAAGGATGATCGACATACTGTCGTCCTCGGGAATATCAAGAATAACAAAGTCTTTTAAGATAGTAATGTTTGCAACCACAACAGGCACATCCTCACAAATACCGATGAGTATAACAGTTGATTTATCAGCCATTTGCAAAGAGATTTCAGTAGGTGTCAACTTATTCAATTCAAGTATGTGATATAAAGAGAAAGACATAACACTAACACCGACTCCAAGATCACATAAAACAGTTTTAACATAATTTCTTTTAATGGAGCACGGTATAGTTGGTACTCCTGGATCTCCAAGTTTTTTTTGGTATTTCAACCTTAAAAGTATAATCAGCAAGCATGGTGGAAATTTTAGCTTCCGGTATCTTTCTTTTATTAGTAATAATATATTTCATATAATTAGCATAAGAAGGCATTTTAAGCATATCAATCAAACGCATACGCGAAAACATAGGTCTAATCATTTCAGCAAAGCGCTCAAAATCCTCATCATCCTTTTTCTTGGATGGCTTAGGAGGAAAGGGCATGGGTTTCTGAACCCATGGTTTTCTTTGCTTACCATGTTTCCTAGCAATGAAGTCTCTCTTATCATAACGTTGATTCTTTGATTGTGGGTTATCAAGATCAACAGCAGGTTCAATCTCTACCTCATTATCATTACTAGGTTGAGCATCAACATGAACATCATCATTAACATTATCAGTAGGTTCATGTTCATCACCAGATTGTGTCTCAGCATCAGAAATAGAAATATCATTGGGATTCTCAGATGTATCAGTAACAAGTTCACTAGCATGGAAAGTCCTATCAGTTTTCTTTTTCTTTTTATTAGGTGGACTAGGTGCATCAGCATTAATTTTCTGAGAATCTTGCTCATCTCTCTTGGGATGGCCCTCAGGGTACAAAGGTTCCTGGGTCATTTTACCACCTCTAGTCATAACCCTAACAACATTATCATTATTTTTACTATTCAACTCATTGAGCAAATCATCTTGTGCCTTAAGTACTTGTTCTACTTGAGTTGTAACCATGGAAGCATGTTTACTAATAATCTTAAAATCACTAACAGCTCCACTCATATAATCATCCAAGTGGTCAAGCATGTAAGCATTACGTTTCAATTGTCTACTAACATAAGCATTGAAGTTTTCTTGTTTAACAATAAAATTATCAAACTCATCCAAGCATTGACCAGCAGACTTATTATAAGGAATATCACCTTCATCAAACCTATGGAGAGAGTTTACCTCTAATACCTGTGTCGGGTTATCAAGACCATGTATTTCTTCAATAGGCGGTAAATTCTTAACATCTTCAACTTTAATACCTTTTTCTTTCATAGATTTCTTTGCCTCTTGCATATCTTCAGGACTGAGAAATAGAATACCCCTCTTCTTTGGAGTTGATTAGAAGTTGGTTCAGGAAGTGTCTAATCATTATCATTACTTAATATATTATTCAATAGCAATTCAGCTTGCTCAACAGTTCGTTCCCTGAAAACACAACCGGCACAACTATCTAGGTGGTCTCTGGAAACATCGGTTAGTCCATTATAAAAGATATCAAGTATTTCATTTTTCTTGAGAGGATGATCAGGCAAAGAATTAAGTAATTGGAGAAGCCTCACCCAAGCTTGTGAGAGACTCTCTTCTTCAATTTGCACAAAATTAAATATTTCCCATACGGCAGCTTGTTTCTTATGAGCAGGGAAATATTTTTGAGAGAAGTAGTAAATCATATCCTCGGGATTACGCACACAACCAGGAGCAAGAGAATTAAACCATAACTTAGCATCACCCTTTAACGAGAAAGCAAACAATTTAAGAATATAGTAATAGCGAATTTTTTCCTCATGAGTAAATAGGGTGGCTATATCATTTAATTTAGTAAGATGTGCCACACCAGTTTCAGATTCATAACCATAGAAAAGATCAGATCTAACCAAAGTGATTAACTCAGGATCGACAGAGAATTCATAATCCTTATCATTAACAAAGATAGGTGAAGTAGCAAAATTGGGATCATATTTCATTCTATAATTCAAGGATTTTTCTTTTAGCTTAGCTAACAGTTTCTTAAGATCCTCTCTATCATTGCAAGCAAAAAAGTTTCTAGCAGTTTCTTCATCCATAATATAACCCTCAGGTACAACAGGCAATTCATATCTGGGGGGAAAGTCATAATCTTCAGTTTCAATAATGTCATCAGTTTCAATAATTTCATTCTCTCTAACTCTAGCAAGTTGTTCATCAAGAAATTCACATAGTGGCATAGTATTATCAAGCAGAGAAATAATTTCATCAAAAGCATCATGCATAGCAGAAGTGGCATCATCAATAACATGCGATATATCGGAATCAATAGCAAGTGTAGGTGTCGCAAGTTTACTCAAAACAGAAGGAGAATCAAGTGCAGAGCTAGATGGCAGTTCCTTACCTCCCATCGTAGTTGAGGGAAAAATCTTGGTTCTTTGATATTTCAAATTCCTCATAGTGATCAACGGATATAAATCCCAAGTGAGTCAGAGAATAGAGCTATGCTCCCCGGCAACGGCGCCAGCAAGAGGTCTTGATAACCCACAAGTATAGGGGATCGCAACAGTTTTCGAGAGTAGAATATTCAACCCAAATTTACTGGTTCGACATAAGGGGAGCCAAAGAATACTCTCAAGTATTAGCAGCTGAATTGTCAATTCAACCACACGTGAAAGACTTAATATCTGCAGCAAAATATTTAGTAGCAAAGTAGTATGGAAGTAACGGTAACAGTGGCAAAAGTAACAGTAGCAGTTTTGTAGCAATTGTAACAGTGGCAACAGAAAAGTAACGGACAATATGAAACAAGCTCGTAGGCAATGGATCAATGATGGATAATTATGCCAGATGGCATTCATCATGCAACAGTTATAACATAGGGTGACACAGAACTAGCTCCAATTCATCAATACAACGTAAGCATGTATTTAGAATATAGTCATATGTGCTTATGGAAAAGAACTTGCATTCCATATTTTGTCCAACCCTCCTGTGGCAGCGGGGTCCTATTGAAAACTAAGGGATATTAAGGCCTCCTTTTAATAGAGTACCGGACCAAAGCATTAGCACTTAATGAATACATGAACTCCTCAAACTACGATCATCACCGGGAAGTGTCCCAACTATTGTCACTCCGGGGTTGCCGGATCATAACACGTAGTAGGTGACTATAACTTGCAAGATGGGATCAAGAACACAAATATATTCATGAAAACATAATAAGTTCAGATCTAAAATCATGGCACTCGGGCCCTAATGACAAGCATTAAGCATAGAAAAGTCATAGCAATATCAATCTTAGAACATAGTGGATACTAGGGATCAAACCCTAACAAAACTAACTTGATTACATGGTAAATCTCATCCAACCCATCACCGTCCAGCAAGCCTACGATGGGATTACTCACGCACGGTGGTGATCATCATGAAATTGGTGATGGAGAATGGTTGATGATGATGATGGTGACGATTTCCCTCTCCGGAGCCCCGAACGGACTCCAGATCTGCCCTCCCGAGGAAGAACAGGGCTTAGCGGTGGCTCCGTATCATAAAACGTGATGAATCCTTTCATATTTTTTTATCCCCAAACCTGAATATATGGGGTTGGAGTTAAGGCCGGTGGAGTTCCAGGGGGCCACAAGGACAGAGGGCGCCCCAGGGGGTGGGTGCGGCCCCCACCCTTGTGGCCAGGGTGTGGCCCCCTTCGGTTGATTCTTTTCCTAATATTTTTTATTTATTTCAAAACTGATCTCCGTAAATTTTCAGGTCATTCCGAGAACTTTTATTTCTGTAAAAAATAACACCATGGCAATTCTGCTAAAAACAGCGTCAATCCGAATTAGTTTCGTTCAAATCATGCAAGTTAGAGTCCAAAACAAAGATTAAAAAGTTTGAAAAAATAGATACGATAAAGACGAATCATGCTCTAAATTCAATAAAATATTTTTAAATATTTCTAATAAATCTAACAAAAAATTTAAATGTTCACAAGGAACGTGACTACAACCTCTAACAATTTTAGGTCCAAACTTGAAATACACATTGACAAACAAAAATGAAAATCCAGCATGAATAGTGTAAAAAAAGACAAAGGAAACATTAATACTATTCACATCTAGATTTCATCTTTTTGTTTCTAAATGTGCATTTCAAGTTTGGATCTGAAATTTTTAGAAGTTGTAGCCACATTCTTATGAACATTCACAATTTTAAAAAAAAATTATTGAAACATTTAAAAATTGTTATTTGAATTTGGAGCATTGGGAGTACACCGAGCTTTGGAGCACCTGATACTTTCCCACTAGTGGGAGGACGAGGTTCCACCGCATCCGCCCTGCTTTTCCTCGGGCCCCCACCGCCGCTCAATTCGAGCGCCGTCGCGCCCCCACCGCCGCTCAATTCGAGCGCCGTCGGCTCACCCCGCCGCAGTTGAAGCTCGGTCGCTCCATGATTCAAGCTCCGCCGGCCCACCCCGCCGACGCGTTTCGACCTCGGCCGCCGCCCCGCCACGCTCCTCGTCTCGATTTGAAACTCGGCCGCTCGATTCCAGCGGCCCTCTAACTCGAGGCTCGGCCACGGCCATGCCGGTGAAGAACTACTTTTACATCTTCAAATACATCATTTGTTTGGAGCGCTAGTTTACATCATCAAATATATTAAGACTATTTTTTTTTAAAACACACTTTTTGGTGATGTAAATTATACGACGCTACTTTTACTTCCCCAAATATAACATCCTCTATGGGAGATGCTTTGAAAAGCTAGCTAGTGTATGCTCGCCCGGTGAGCCTAGTGCATGCGTACGTATGTAGGAGTATTGAACATCCGTCGTTACTCGTCCGCACATTATTGATGTTCTATTACCAATGATACTCTTTATTCTACTCTTTATTCTACATTTCCGCAGATCAAACTAGAGTAGTATGAAACTATGAACACGCATACACGCATCAGATTTCGACAAATCAAACGCATACGCACGACGCGCAAGTCCATACGTTCACCCGTGCTGCTCTAGCTAGGTGCTGGCGACGTCCCGCGCTTTGGTGGTGCCCAGAGCGTCCCCGGCCTCGTCCCCGACTCTGTGCCCGACGAAGGCCGGCGCCCCCTGTCTGCCGTGCCGCTTCCCGCTGTCCAACGGCTGCACCACCATCCCGCCCACCCGGCCGGAGTCGCCCTGCGCCAGGCCCCTCTGGACGTACCCCACGACCCAGACGAGCGCCGAGAGCCCCGAGACCGCGAGCGCGCCGGCGGCGGCGAGCCCCGCGACGGCGAGCACGGCGCCCAGCGCAGCGGGCACGAGCACCGGACTGAAGAGCAGGACGAGAGGCGCCGCGAGCGCGACGCCGGAGAGCGTGGCCAGCAGGAAGAGGCCCGAGAGGCCCAGCAGCGCGGCGCCGAGCGGGACGAGGAGCGCGGCCGCGGCCAGCGCGGGGATGCGCGGGTCGCTGCGGAGCGCGGACCTCAGGCTCAGCCCCTCAATGCGCCGCAGCGGCTGGTACTGCTGCTGCTTCCCCCCGTGCTGCTGATGTGCGCGCGCCGACGCCGTCGTGGCCATGGCGAGCTCAGGCGGTGGAGGAGGTCGAGGAAGAAGACGATAATGCCTTGATCTGGCGAGCACGAGCAGAGGTAGTGTAACGGCGAACTCGGTGCGTTGCCTCTGGCTCTGGCTATATAGAGAAGAGCGGTGCGCGTGGGGGCGAGGCGACACGTGGGCTGGGCGCGTGGCGATGCGGCGGACACCTGAGCTGCATGCGAGAGAACGGCGCCATGGCGTGACATGTACTCCCTCGTCCCAGCCTACCTTCCGTCCGGGCACGTCCTGCGTGTTCTGGAGTTGTTGCGTCCGCGGGCCGCGCAGCCTTTGCTGTTTCTTGCGGGGAGCTCTATGCGATGGTTTTTTTTTTTAAGCAACATAGCTTTATTACTCAACGTGCGGGCAAATCACTCAACACACAGGCGCCCACTTGGGCTGGAACATCCGTATGCCACTGCATACAGTGGGATGAATCACATAAACGACCAAGACTAGCAAGTTCATGAGCGACAGAATTCGCGCTACGCCGGCAAACAGCGATGTTAAAATGAGAAAACCAAAGCTTTAACTGGTATTTCATGTCTTCAATCACCGCTGCGTAGGCCGAGGAATCCACCCTACGCAGGTCCAGCGCCTCCTCCAGTAGTTGTGAATCAGTCTCAAACTCCACTCGAACCATACCTAGCTCTGCTGCCAAGTTGATCGCATGTGACATAGCTACAACTTCCGCAACGAAAGCATCACATACGTTGTCAGTCCGTCCCGCACGAGCACAGATTAAGTCTCCTTGTTTGTTCTTGCCGCAACTCCCCAGCCTGCATGGTTCTGCCCGGGCATAAAAGAACCATCGACATTAATCTTGTAATCCATGTCACTTGGCGGTCGCCACCTCTCCGGATTGCTCTTGACAGGGGGATTTAGAAAGATGTGCACATACTCCATCACATTGCTTCTTGTTCGCCTCGCTACTTCTTCTGGCGCTAGAGGCATCTCCCCCTCTCTAAGCTTATTCCTGTTTGACCACCAAAGCCACCAAAAAGTGAGTATTTGGAGCCTCTTTTTCTCATCTAGACCCCAAACATAATCTATCATCGCATGCACGGACGTGATAACTTCCAGCTCCATGCGCTCCTTCTCCAAGCCTAAGTCCCTCCACACTTCCTTTACTGTCTTGCATTTGATGAAGAGATGCGCCCCGTCCTCGTCAGCTCTTCCGCAGAAGAGACATTTTGTGTCTGCAATACTGATCCCTTTGCGTGCTACATTAGTGCGGAGAGCTAGGGAGTCGTGCTTCAGCCTCCACACGAACATCTGAATGTTTTTTGGGCACGGCAATTTCCACAGGCGCTTCCATGAGTCATCCTTTACAGAGTTCAGGTTACTAGGATCTGCCTCACTGCCACCCACACCGGCATTCTGCATGTGAAGCTCGAGCTGACGCTGAAGCTTATAAGCGCTTTGAACGGAGTGAGCGCCTTTGGAATTATAATGCCATGCAATGAAATCCCGAACTCCCTCCCGTAGCGGAATTTGAAGAATATGTTTGATGTCATCCGCCCAGAAGGTGTCTCTCACCAATTGCTCGTCCCACTGACCTGATGCCGGATCGATGAGATCAGATACAGACTGTAAGAGGTTCTGTCCCTTGGGTGTCAAGACACGCCGTGACCAGGGTCGTGGAATCCAGGGATCGGATCAAATATTTACTTGGGTGCCATCTCCAATTCTCCAAATGTACCCCTCTCTGAAAAGATGAAGACCATGTAGGAGGCTCCGCCATGAGTAGGAGATGCCATCCCTAGGAGCCGCTTCAAGAATCTGTCCGTTGGGGAAATAACGCGCTTTCAGCGTTTGGGCACAGAGAGATTCAGGATGTTGAATCGGCCGCCAAATCTGCCTGGAGAGAAGCGCCAGGTTGAAGTCATGCATGTCACGGAACCCTAAACCCCCTTGTGCTTTGGGCTTGATGAGAGTCTTCCATCCGATCCAGTGGGTACAATGGGATTTATCTTGTTGGCTCCACCAATAGTCTCCTATCAATGAACTTAGTTCATCACAGAAATACTTTGTTAGGTAAAAGCAAGACATTGCAAAAGTAGGGATGGCCTGAGCGACTGTTGTGACCAAAGTTTCCTTGCCCGCCTTCGCTACGAGCCTTTCTTTCCATCCATAAACTCTCCCAGCCATTGCGCCTTTGACAAAGGCAAAGGCCTTTCTCCTTGATTTGCCCACATGAACAGGCAGTCCCAAGTACTTCTCGTTCCACGACTCACTTTGGATTTGTAGAGCGTCCTTGACACTCGTTTTTACCGCATCACTAGTATTGGGACTAAACATGACTGCAGACTTCTCCAGATTGATACATTGCCCCGAGCATTCCTCATACAGGTCCAGTATCCTACACAACTCTTGTGCCTCTGTTTGTTGCGCTTTCAGCAGAAGGAGGGAATCATCGGCGAAGAGTAGGTGCGACACCACTGGTGCCTGAGGACAGATCCTAACACCAGTGATTGCTCCGGTCTCCTCCGCATCGTGTAACAGTGCTGACAAACCCTCCGCACAAATGACAAAAAGATACGGCGAGGCCGGGTCCCCTTGCATGAGTCCTCGGGAGTGTTTTTCCTCGTCTAGAGTGCCCGTTTTGGACCGCCAGCAAATATTGCTGCCAAGGGGACCCTACCAGTGATGATTTGTCCTCTTGGCCGGCGGATCCGTCCGGTCGTTACACCGCTCGGTCCACCTATCACAGATTATGTCTTGGAGCAGAGAGGGTGCCGTTTGCCTCTTGCATTTGGAGAAATTGGGCGCTCCTCAAGTGTAAACTCTTTGCCTGGCTGGCGGTGCAGCATCGGATTTGGACGTCGGATAGGAGGGCGAGGCACGGCCTGCAGGAGGGGCCCTCGGCCTGGTATACGTGTCTCCAAGAGGAAGACAATGCGGAACACATCTTGGTGCAGTGTGTGTATGCCAGAGAAGTGTGGCATTATATCTGGAACACGCTAGGACTGCAGGGCCGCATCCCGGAGCCTCATGACACTTTGTTGGATTGGTGGCTTGCGGGTAGGAGCTTCTTTAGGAAGAGTGGGAAACGAGGATTTCACACTCTAGTTATTGCCACAATCTGGGCATTATGGAAGCAACGAAACGCAAGAGTTTTCAACAGGACTTGCCAACAACTGCAGGCGCATGGCCTGTCCATTGCCATCCTGGATGAGCTCAAGTAGTGGAAGGCGGCGGGACTAGGTGGAGGAGGGTTCACTACGTTTTGTGAGAATGTAGGTATAGGCTATAGTGTGGGGTGTAAGGGTGTGTGCCTGAGATGGAGGCTTGTTCCATCTTTTGGCTTCTTGTACATTGGTTTTTCTTCCTTCTACAAAGATAAGGTACGCCGTTGGCGTATTCTTGAAAAAAAAATTGCTCGCATCAGTTTATTAAAGAAAATTGTGCTCACTGGCCTGAAAGCATCTACAACCGGGCGCCGTCGGTCCCAAACACCCCAACGGCAAAACCTATTTGGGGCAGCAGCAGCCGGTTTCTTCGTTTTCCCGCAAACCGCCCCCTGCAGGCGCTTTTGCTGGGCTCGGCCCATTTAGCTCTTTTGCTAGCGTATTCAAAGCGCAAAAAATCACTGCTTCAGGGCGCACAGTGGTAACCACCCCGCCACAGGACCTGGATGCGCTAAGCTCCATCACTTGTTCTACTTATCCTATTTTCTTTTCCTTTTTCTTTTTTAGTTTTTAGCTTTTTTCTGCTTTCTATCTTTATTTTTCTGTTTTATTTTTTATTCTGCCTCGTTCGATGTTTTTGTTTAAATCCACCCACATTTTTAAAATTGATGATTTTTTAAATTTGATAAACTTTTTAAAAATTTGATAAACATATTTTCCAAATTCGATGAAAATTTTCCAAATCCGATGAACTTTTTTCAAGATTGATGAATTGTTCCTTCAAATTTGTGAACTTTCTTTAAAATCAAGGAACTATTTTTTCAAACTCGATGAACTTTTTGTAATCGATGAACTTTTTTCAAAATAGATGATTTTTTCAAATCAAAGAACTTCTAAAATTTGATAAACTTTTTCCAAATCCGATGAACTTTTTTCAAGATTGATGAATTTTTCTTGTCAAATTTGTGAACTTTTTTCGAAATCGATGAACATTTTTCAAAACCGACGAACTTTTTTCAAAACCGATGAACTTCTTGAAGGAAATTTGCCCTAGAGGCAATAATAAAGTAATTTTTTTATTTCCTTATATCATGATAAATGTTTATTATTCATGCTAGAATTGTATTAACCGGAAACATAATACATGTGTGAATACATAGACAAAGCAGTGTCACTAGTATGCCTCTACTTGACTAGCTCGTTGATCAAAGATGGTTATGTTTCCTAGCCATAGACATGAGTTGTCATTTGATTAAAGGGATCACATCATTAGGAGAATGATGTGATTGACATGACCCATTCCGTTAGCTTAGCACACGATCGTTTAGTATGTTGCTATTGCTTTCTTCATGACGTATACATGTTCCTATGACTATGAGATTATGCAAGTCCCGTTTACCAGAGGAACACTTTGTGTGCTACCAAACGTCACAACGTAACTGGGTGATTATAAAGGTGCTCTACAGCTGTCTCCGAAGGTACTTGTTGGGTTGGCGTATTTCGAGATTAGGATTTGTCACTCCGATTATCGAAGAGGTATCTCTGGGCCCTCTCGGTAATGCACATCACTTAAGCCTTGCAAGCATTGCAACTAATGAGTTAGTTGCGGGATGATGTATTATGGAGCAGTAAAGAGACTTGCCGGTAACGAGATTGAACTAGGTATTGAGATACCGACGATCGAATCTAGGGCAAGTAACATACCGATGACAAAGGGAACAACGTATGTTGTTATGCGGTCTGACCGATAAAGATCTTTGTAGAATATGTGGGAGCCTATATGAGCATCCAGGTTCCGCTATTTTTTATTGACCGGAGACGTGTATCGGTCATGTCTACATAGTTCTCGAACCCGTAGGGTCCGCACGCTTAACGTTTCGATGACAGTTATATTATGAGTTTATATGTTTTGATGTACCGAAGGTTGTTCGGAGTCCTGGATGTGATCATGGACATGACGAGGAGTCTCGAAATGGTCGAGACATGAAGATTTATATATTGGAAGCCTATGTTTGGATATCGGAAGTGTTCCGGGTGAAATCGATTTTGCAGTACCGGGAGGTTACCGGAACCCTCGGGAGGTTAATGGGCCTTAGTGGGCCTTTACGGAGAAGAGGAGAGGCGGCCAGGGCTGGGCCGCGCGCCCCTCCCCCCTAGTCCGAATAGGACAAGGAGAGGGGGGCGGCGCCCCCTCCCCCTTCCTTCTTCTCCTCCTCCTCTTTCCCCCTCCCAAGTCATAATCCAACTAGGAAAGGGGGGGAGTCCTACTCCCGGTGGGAGTAGGACTCCTCCTGGCGCGCCTCCTCCCTGGCCGGCCGCACCTTCCCCTTGCTCCTTTATATACGAAGGCAGGAGGGCACCCCATAGACACAACAATTGATCGTTTGATCTTTTAACCGTGTGCGGTGCCCCCCTCCACCATAGTCCACCTCGATAATACTGTAGCAGTGCTTAGGCGAAGCCCTACGTCGGTAGAACATCATCATTGTCACCACGTCGTCGTGCTGACGAAACTCCCCCTCAACACTCGGCTGGATTGGAGTTCGAGGGACGTCATCGGGCTGAACGTGTGCTGAACTCGGAGGTGTCGTGCGTTCGGTACTTGATCGGTCGGATCGTGAAGACGTATGACTACATCAACCGCGTTGTGCTAACGCTTCCGCTTTCGGTCTACGAGGGTACGTGGAAAACACTCTCCCCTCTCGTTGCTATGCATCACCATGATCTTGCGTGTGTGTAGGAATTTTTTTTGAAATTACTACGTTCCCCAACAGTGACATCCGAGCCAGGTTTTATGCGTAAATGTCATATGCATGAGTAGAACACAAGTGAGTTGTGAGCGATATAAGTCATACTGCTTACCAGCATGTCATATTTTGGTTCGGCGGTATTGTTGGATGAAGCGGCCGGACCGACATTACGCCAGACGCTTCTACGAGACTGGTTCTATCGACGTGCTTTGCACATAGGTGGCTGGCGGGTGTCAGTTTCTCCAACTTTAGTAGAACCGAGTGTGGCTACGCCCGGTCCTTGTGAAGGTTAAAACAACACCAACTTGATAAACTATCATTGTGGTTTTGATGCGTAGGTAAGAACGGTTCCTGCTAAGCCCGTAGCAGCCACGTAAAACTTGCAACAACAAAGTAGAGGACGTCTAACTTGTTTTTGCAGGGCATGTTGTGATGTGATATGGTCAAGACATGATGCTAAATTTTATTGTATGTGATGATCATGTTTTGTAACCGAAGTTATCGACAATGGCGAGAGCCATATGGTTGTCGCTTTATTGTATGCAGTGCAATCGCCCTGTAATGCTTTACTTTATCACTAAGCAGTAGTGATAGTCGTAGAAGCATAAGACTGGCGAGACAACAACGATGCCACGATGGAGATCAAGGTGTCGCGCCGGTGACGATGGTGATCATGGAGGTGCTTCAGAGATGGAGATCACAAGCACAAGATGATGATGACCATATCATATCACTTATATTGATTGCATGTGATGTTTATCTTTTATGCATCTTATCTTGCTTTGATTGACGGTAGCATTATAAGATGATCTCTCACTAAATTTCAAGATAAAAGTGTTCTCCCTGAGTATGCACCGTTGCCAAAGTTCGTCATGCCCACACACCACGTGATGATCGGGTGTGATAAGCTCTACGTCCATCTACAACGGGTGCAAGCCAGTTTTGCACACGCGGAATACTCGGGTTAAACTTGACGAGCCTAGCATATGCAGATATGGCCTCGGAACACTTTGAGACCGAAAGGTCGGCGTTAATCATATAGTATATATGATCAACATCGTGATGTTCACCATTGAAAACTACTCCATTTCACGTGATGATCGGTTATGGTTTAGTTGATTTGGATCACGTGATCACTTAGAATATTAGAGGGATGTCTTTCTAAGTGGGAGTTCTTAAGTAATATGATTAATTTAACTTAAATTTATCATGGACTTAGTACCTGATAGTATCTTGCTTGTCTATGTTGATTGTAGATAGATGGCCTGTGATGTTGTCCCGTTGAATTTTAATGCGTTCCTTGAGAAAGCAAAGTTGAAAGATGATGGTAGCAATTACACGGACTGGGTTCGTAACTTGAGGATTATCCTCATTGTTGCACACAAGAATTACGTCCTGGAAGCACCGCTGGGTGCCGAACCTCTTCTTGATGCATGGCGGCGGCGTTAAGAATGTCTGCAGCGAGCAAAGGCGATGACTACTCGATAGTTCAATGTGCCATGCTTTACGGCTTAGAACCGGGACTTCAACGACGTTTTGAACGTCATGGAGCATATGAGATGTTCCAGGAGTTGAAGTTAATATTTCAAGCAAATGCCCGGATTGAGAGATATGAAGTCTCCAATAAGTTCTACAGCTGCAAGATGGAGGAGAATGGTTCTGTCAGTGAGCATGTACTCAAGATGTCTGGGTATAATAATCACTTGATTCAACTGGGAGTTAATCTTTCGGATGATAGCATCATTGACAGAATTCTCCAATCACTGCCACCAAGCTACAAGAGCTTCGTGATGAACTATAACATGCAAGGGATGGATAAGACAATTACCGAGCTCTTCGCATTGCTAAAGGCTGCGGAGGTAGAAATCAAAAAGGAGCATCAAGTGTTGATGGTCAATAAGACCACTAGTTTCAAGGAAAAGGGAAAAGGGAAAAAGAAGGGGAACTTCAAGAAGAACAACAAGCAAGTTGCTGCTCAGGAGAAGAAACCCAAGTCTGGACCTAAGCCTGAAACTGAGTGCTTCTACTGCAAGCGGGTAGTCCTTTGGAAGCGGAACTGCCCCAAGTATTTGGCGGATAAGAAGGATGGCAAGGTGAACAAAGGTATATGTGATATACATGTTATTGATGTGTACCTTACTAGAGCTCGCAGAGCACAGGTATTTGATAATCGGTTACATTGCTAATATTTGCAACTCGAAATAGGGATTATGGATTAGCGAACACCGCCAAGGACGAGGTGACGATGCGCGCGTGGGAAATGGTTCCAAAGTCGATGTGATCGCGGTCGGACACGCTACCTCTACATCTACCTTCGGGATTAGTATTAGACCTAAATAATTGTTATTTGGTGCCGCGTTGAGCATGAACATTATATCTGGATCTTGTTTGATGCGAGAAGGTTATTCATTTAAATCGGAGAAAAAAGGTAGTACTATTTATATGAGTAATATCTTTTATGGTCATGCACCCTTGAAGAGTGGTCTATTTTTATGAATCTCGATAGTAGTGATACACATATTCATAATGTTGAAGCCAAAAGATGCAGAGTTGATAATGATAGTGCAACTTATTTGTGGCACTGCCATTTAGGTCATATCGGTATAAAGCGCATGAAGAAACTCCATACTGATGGACTTTTGGAACCACTTGATTTTGAATCACTTGGTACTTGCGAACCGTGTCTTATGGGCAAGATGACTAAAACGCCGTTCTCCGGTACTATGGAGAGAGCAACAGATTTGTTGGAGATAATACATACAGATGTATGTGGTCCGATGAATGTTGAGGCTCGTGGTGGGTATCGTTATTTTCTCACCTTCACAGATGATTTAAGCAGATATGGGTATATCTACTTAATGAAGCATAAGTATGAAACATTTGAAAAGTTCAAAGAATTTCAGAGTGAAGTTGAAAATCATCGTAACAAGAAAATAAAGTTTCTACGATCTGATCGTGGAGGAGAATATTTGAGTTACGAGTTTGGTCTACATTTGAAACAATGCGGAATAGTTTCGCAACTCACGCCACCCGGAACACCACAGCGTATTGGTGTGTCCGAACGTCGTAATCATACTTTACTAGATATGGTGTGATCTATGATGTCTCTTACTGATTTGCCGCTATCGTTTTGGGGTTATGCTTTAGAGACGGCCGCATTCACGTTAAATAGGGCACCATCAAAATCCGCTGAGACGACGCCTTATGAACTGTGGTTTGGTAAGAAACCAAAGTTGTCGTTTTCTTAAAGTTTGGGGCTGCGATGCTTATGTGAAAAAGCTTCAACTTGATAAGCTCGAACCCAAATCGGAAAAATGTGTCTTCATAGGATACCCAAAGGAGACTGTTGGGTACACCTTCTATCACAGATCCGAAGGCAAGACATTCGTTGCTAAGAATGGATCCTTTCTAGAGAAGGAGTTTCTCTCGAAAGAAGTGAGTGGGAGGAAAGTAGAACTTGATGAGGTAACTGCACATGCTCCCTTATTGGACAGTAGTTCATCACAGAAACTGGTTCCTGTGACGTCTATACCAATTAGTGAGGAAGTTAATGATGATGATCATGAAACTTCAGATCAAGTTGTTATTGAACCTCATATATCAACCAGAGTAAGATCCGCACGAGAGTGGTATGGTAATCCTGTTCTGGAAGTCATGTTACTAGACCATGATGAACCTACGAACTATGAAGAAGTGATGGTGAGCCCAGATTCCGCAAAATGGCTTGAGACCATGAAATCTGAGATGGGATCCATGTATGAGAACAAAGTGTGGACTTTGGTTGACTTGCCCGATGATCGGCAAGCAATTGAGAATAAATGGATCTTCAAGAAGAAGACTGACACTGACGGTAATGTTACTGTCTACAAAGCTCGACTTGTTTCAAAAGGTTTTCGACAAGTTCAAGGGATTGACTACGATGAGACCTTCTCACCCGTAGCGATGCTTAAGTCTGTCCGAATCATGTTAGCAATTGCCGCATTTTATGATTATGAAATTTGGCAGATGGATGTCAAAACTGCATTCCTGAATGGATTTCTGGAGGAAGAGTTGTATATGATGCAACCGGAAGGTTTTGTCAATCCAAAGGGAGCTAACAAAGTGTGCAAGCTCCAAATGATCCATTTATGGACTGGTGCAAGCCTCTCGAGTTGGAATAAACGCTTTGATAGTGTGATCAAAGCATTTGGTTTTGTATGCACTTTTGGAGAAGCTTTGTATTTACAAGAAAGTGAGTGGGAGCTCAGAGCATTTACGATATTATATGTGGATGACATATTGCTGATTGGAAATGATATAGAATTTCTGGATAGCATAAAGGGATACTTGAATAAGAGTTTTTCAATGAAAGACCTCGGTGAAGCTGCTTATATATTGGACATTAAGATCTATAGAGATAGATCAAGACGCTTAATTGGACTTTCACAAAGCACATACCTTGACAAAGTTTTGAAGAAGTTCTTGCCTGTGTTGCAAGGTGTGAAGTTGAGTAAGACTCAATACCCGACTACTCCAGAAGATAGAGAGAAGATGAAAGATGTTCCCTATGATTCAGCCATAGGCTCTATCATGTATGCAATGCTGTGTTCCAGACCTGATGTGTGCCTTGCTATAAGTCTAGCAGGGAGGTACCAAAGTAATCCAGAGTGGATCAACGGACAGCGGTCAAGAACATCCTGAAATACGAAAAGGACTAAGGATATGTTTCTCGTTTATGGAGGTGACAAAGAGCTCATCGTAAATGGTTACGTTGATGCAAGCTTTGACACCGATCCGGACGATTCTAAATCGCAAACCGGATACGTGTTTACATTGAGCAGTGGAGCTGTCGGTTGGTGCAGTTCTAAACAAAGCGTCGTGGCGGGATCTACGTGTGAAGCGGAGTACATAGCTGCTTGGAAGCAGCAAATGAAGGAGTCTGGATGAAGGAGTTCATATCTGATCTAGGTGTCATACCTAGTGCATCGGGTCCAATGAAAATCTTTTGTGACAATCTTTGGTGCAATTGCCTTGGCGAAGGAATCCGGATTTCACAAGAGAACCAAGCACATCAAGAGACGCTTCAATTCCATCCGGATCTACTCGGTGGGAGACATAGAAATTTGCAAGATACATACGGATCCTGAATGTTGCGCACCGTTGACTAAGCCTCTTCCACGAGCAAAACATGATCAAACACCAAGACTCCATGGGTGTTAGGATCATTACTATGTAATCTAGATTATTGACTCTAGTGCAAGTGGGAGACTAAAGGAAATATGCCCTAGAGGCAATAATAAAGTTATTATTTATTTCCTTATATCATGATAAATGTTTATTATTCATGCTAGAATTGTATTAACCGGAAACATAATACATGTGTGAATACATAGACAAAGCAGTGTCACTAGTATGCCTCTACTTGACTAGCTCGTTGATCAAAGATGGTTATGTTTCCTAGCCATAGACATGAGTTGTCATTTGATTAACGGGATCACATAATTAGGAGAATGATGTGATTGACATGACCCGTTCCGTTAGCTTAGCACACGATCGTTTAGTATGTTGCTATTGCTTTCTTCATGACGTATACATGTTCCTATGACTATGAGATTATGCAACTCCCGTTTACCGGAGGAACACTTTTTGTGCTACCAAATGTCACAACGTGGCGGGTGATTATAAAGGTGCTCTACAGGTGTCTCCGAAGGTACTTGTTGGGTTGGCGTATTTCGAGATTAGGATTTGTCACTCCGATTGCTCGAAGAGGTATCTCTGGGCCCTCTCGGTAATGCACATCACTTAAGCCTTGCAAGCATTGCAACTAATGAGTTAGTTGCGGGATGATGTATTACGGAGCGAGTAAAGAGACTTGCCGGTAACGAGATTGAACTAGGTATTGAGATACCGACGATCGAATCTCGGGCAAGTAACATACCGATGACAAAGGGAACAACGTATGTTGTTATGCGGTCTGACCGATAAAGATCTTTGTAGAATATGTGGGAGCCAATATGAGCATCTAGATTCCGCTATTGGTTATTGACCAGAGATGTGTCTCGGTCATGTCTACATAGTTCTCGAACCCGTAGGGTCTGCACGCTTAACGTTTCGATGACAGTTATATTATAAGTTTATATGTTTTGATGTACTGAAGGTTGTTCGGAGTTCCGAATGTGATCAGGGACATGACGAGGAGTCTCTAAATGGTCGAGACATGAAAATTGATATATTGAAAGCTTATGTTTGGATATCGGAAGTGTTTCGGGTGAAATCGGGATTTTGCCGGTGTACCGGGAGGTTACCGGAGCCCCCCGGGAGGTTAATGGGCCTTAGTGGGCCTTTACGGAGAAGAGGAGAGGCGGCCAGGGCTGGGCCGCGTGCCCCTCCCCCCTAGTCCGAATAGGACAAGGAGAAGGGGCGGCGCCCCCACCCCCCCCTCCTTCTTCTCCTCCTCCTCTTTCCCCCTCCCAATTCCTAATCCAACTAGGAAAGGGGGGGAGTCCTACTCCCGATGGGAGTAGGACTCCTCCTGGCGCGCCTCCTCCCTGGCCGGCCGCACCTTCCCCTTGCTCCTTTATATACGGAGGCAGGGGGCACCCCATAGACACAAGAATTGATCGTTTGATCTTTTAGCCGTGTGCGGTGCCCTCCTCCACCAAAGTCCACCTCGATAATACTGTAGCGGTGCTTAGGCGAAGCCCTGCGTCGGTAGAACATCATCATCGTCACCACGCCGTCGTCTTGTGAAACTCTCCCTCAACACTCGGCTGGATCGGAGTTCGAGGGACGCCATCGGGCTGAACGTGTGCTGAACTCGGAGGTGCCGTGCGTTTGGTACTTGATCGGTCGGATCGTGAAGACGTCTGACTACATCAACAGCGTTGTGCTAACGCTTCCGCTTCGGTCTCACGATGCGTGGACAACACTCTCCCCTCTCGTTGCTATGCATCACCATGATCTTGCGTATGCGTAGAATTTTTTTTGAAATTACTACGTTCCCCAACACTTCTTTCGGAAACGATGAACTTTTTCATAATTCTTTCCAAAATCAGTGAACTTTTTTAAGTTTATGAACTTTATATTAAAAAATGATGAACTATTTCTCAAAACTGATAAACTTTTTTGAAGTTTGTGAACTTTTGTCTCAAAATGGATGAACGTTGTTAAATTCAGGATTTAAAAAATAAATAAACAAAAGTGATAATTAAATAACGTGGCCATACTACTTCATCTGATGTTAGCGGTAATGAAAGCACAAGTGTGCTACAGTTGTGTTGTCAGCTAAGCTCGAAGAAGGCTCGCCTTTGCGGGCGACGCGAGTTCGACTCCCCGCCCCAATGGGCTGCACGGACGAGAAAAAAGCATCAACTGAGTTTTTTACATGCAACCCCAATATATGTGCTACCGACAACCCTCATCCCCAGCCCATATGTCAGGAGGACATGAGGGGACCCGGACACCACCGTCACGCCGGACCGGTCCAGTATGGCTCACACCCCCACTGTTCCTAAGCATAATCTCAGCCGCTCGCTGGAACCCTAGTCAAACCCCACTAGCTTGAGTCCTCTCGACCTCTTCACTCCTCTCCCATCTCCTCCCCTTCCTCTCCCCAACCTCTACTGTCCCCTTCGCCATGGCCAAAAGCAGATTCAAGAGTGGCTCCGACGAGATCGACTGGGCAAAGGACGGAATGAGGAGGAGCTCGCGCTCCGCATCGCTTTTCACCGCTCGCAAATGGACCGGGGTGGGAGCTGCTCCTCCATGGTGTCGCCGGTGGCAAGGGTCGGCAGCTGCAGCTCCGCGGCACCCGGACGCCGCGCTACGCGCTACCTGCCTTTCCCGGTCAGGCGGCAGGGCGACCAGCGGTGCTCGGCACCACCGGTAGCTCGCGGTGACATGAATATATTGGGAGCAATTGGCACTAGCTTAGTAGTCATTGAATTTTTTTGAGAAAAAAGAGGGGAGTTTTCTTGACCTGTGCATTGAATGATGCATACAGTCTTTTATTGATTATTCTAAAGTTTATTTGACTTCTTTTCTCCAAAATTTATTATCTGAGTGCAATAAAATTTGACAAATATAGTGTTACAAAAGACTATTGAGCTAGAGTACTACAACATCAGTAGTCATTGCATGCGGTAAATAATGTAGAAATTTCTACCACCGCATTTGTACTCTAGCTTTGCATTGGAAACAAGAAATAAAATATTATTCTTATCTAAACGGTATTGAAATATACTCCGTCTGTCGGGAATTAGTTGCAACTGATTTCGGACGGAGACATGCACTACATATATCAAGATTTTTGCTAGCTTAGAGCATCTCTAGCCGATCCTCTACTCCTTTAAATTGCGCTTAGCTGAAATACTAAATCCTATAAGGGAGTAAAACTTTTTACTCGCCCGAAATTTCCCCAGCGCCTAAAAACACTTGCCCCCGGCACGGCCAAGTAAAACTTCTCCCTCCTCTTTCTCTCGCCCGTGCGGGCTGCATACTTCGCGCCATCGCGGCCCCACGCGCCTCAATCGCCACCGATGACTGCCACCTTCGCTGAGATGGGTAGCCAAGACCCTTTAGCTACCCTGCCGGCGCGTTACCGTGGGAAACCACCCCCGCGCCGCCACCCGCACTGAAAAAAAGATTGGGGATAAAAAATCTTCTCCGGCCACAAGCACCAGCTCCAACCGCCACCAAGGCCAGCGGGGTGGCCACTACCTCTCTGGTGATGGTAGGTCGCCCTCCGCTGCTCCCGCCGGCGGCAAGCGAGCTAGGAAACCGACAGCCGTGGCGTCGACCCTCGTCGAGGAGGCCACGAAGAAGAAGAAGGACAATCCGGCCTCTTGTCCACATCTGGTGCCTCATGCAGCATCTCCAGCCAACCATACGACCACTATTCTGGCGTGTCTGGCCGCCGCGACCGACAAAAAGCGCCGAGGCCGCCAATTTCTCGAATAAATGCCAATAAGGTAAAAAAAAATGCGATCATCAAGGGGAGGCGGCCGAAGAAGATGAGGTTGAGGAGGTGACCCAAACAAGCACCAAGACACCAAGGACAAGAACTCACAACTACAATCAAGTAGAAGATGTTGCTTTATGGTATGCTTGGATGAATATCTCCATGGATGCATTGGCTTGCAAAGTACTACAACAACTCCGTGGAAGTGACATCAAGTTGCACACAGGGGTCTCTTGGGCATCGTTGGGGCACCATCCACGACCAATGCAACCGATGGTCCGATTTGCATCGATCAAGTGAATCATGCACCACCTAGTGGCATGTCGGTCACGGAGTTTGGCCCCATCATCCAAGATCTCTTCAAGCATAGGAACAAGAAGTTTGGCCACAAGACCTTCACTTTGCATCATTGCTGCAAAGAGCTTTGCAGAAACGAGGAGTGGATCAAGAGAGTTGCAGAGACCACTCCAAAAAGACCAAGGTTGGTGTTAAGGAATGTCTCTCTCTAAGTAGTTTTGGTGATTGATGACAACGCCTTTGCGGACTAATCGTGTGCATTGAGTATTTCAGAGATTCATCCTGTGGCACGAGACGTTTCCTTCCCCTCGGAGTTTTATGCGAAGACGGTGTAGCTCTTTCGTTTCAGTTTGGTTGGACTTGTTTCGTAGGGGTCACCGTACTATCAAACAGGGGGTCCGCATTGGATAGGCTAGGGTGGAATCAACACGTACACATCCCCTTTGCACCCACTGAGCCTTCCCGCTTCGTTGGAGGATCTTTCGTTGCCTTCTCTATTAAATCTGGTCCCAGCGGTAGTACCGCGGACACCAGCGGTAGTACCACTCAAGAGCTACAAGCGGCAGTACCGCTCCACAGCGGCAGTACCGCTCCACAGCGGTAGTACCGCCTAGAGCTCTCAGCCGTAGTACCGTTGCTGTTCTGCATGCGCTCATACCACCTCGACTCGGGAGTGTCGCCTCTTGTGTCGGGTTTTGCGGCACTGGCAGCGGCAGTAGAGGCGGTAGTACCGCTCGTAAGCGGTAGTACCGCCCTTACCACCGCTGTTAGTATCGCCATGGGTCCAGATCCTGCTCCGCCTCTGGCGTTCCTCAGTCTGCGTGGCAGTACCGCGAGGGGGAGCGGTAGTACCCGGCACAGCGATGGTACCGCTGCCCCAGTGATGAGTACCGCTTCTGTCTTGAAATTTGGCCAGGGGTAACGGTTGGATTGTTTCCCTCCTTATAAAAGGAGGTCTTCTTCTCCAAGTTGACTTACCTCTTTTCTCCCAAGCTCCATTGTTGCTCCAAAGCTCATTTTCGCCTATTCTCTCTCCCTAGCCAATCAAACTTGTTGATTCTTTGGGGATTGGTTGAGAAGGCCCAGATCTACACTTCCACCAAGAGAAATTTGATTCCCCCACTAATCCCTTGCGGATCTTGTTACTCTTGGGTGTTTGAGCATCCTAGACGGTTGAGGTCACCTCGGAGCGATATTCCATTGTGGTGAAGCTCCGTGGTTTCGTTGGGAGCCTCCAATTCAGTTGTGGAGAGAGCCCTAACCTTGTTTGTAAAGGTCCGGTCGCCGCCTCCAAGGGCACCAATAGTGGAATCACGGTATCCCACATTGTGTGAGGGCGTGAGGATAATACGGTGGCCCTAGTGGCTTCTTGGGAAGCATTGTGCCTCCACACCGCTCCAACGGAGATGTACTTCCCCTCAAAAGGAAGGAACTTCGGTAACACATCCTCGTCTTCACCGGCTCCACTCTTGGCTATCTCGTACCTTTACTTGTGCAAGCTTATTGTGTTGCATCTCTTGCTTGCTTGCGTACTTGTTGTTGTTGCATCATATAGGTTGCTCACCTAGTTGCATATCTAGACAACCTACTTTGATGCAAAGTTTAAATTGGTAAAGAAAAGCTAAAAATTATTAGTTGCCTATTCAACCCCCCCTCTAGTCAACTATATCGATCCTTTTAGTTGGGCATATCCGTTGAGGAGGATGACTAGGTGGATGAAGAGGCCAACAATAAACCGGATGGGAACAATATTGCAAATGAGAGAAATAGGAGAAATGCATTCGGTGGCACATACAAAGAAGAACTTGTGGCCATAATTGAGGCCAAGAAGGTGTTGGTGGTCGAACACAAAGAAGACAAGACGACAAGGTGTAATGAGCTCAAGATGCTAGAGGACAAGAAATCAAAGTCCAAGTTGGCGGCCGAAGAGAGAAAGTTGAAGGCAGAGGAGCGTAGACTTGCACTTGAGGAGGAGAAGCTTCGGGATGCCAGGTCAAAGATCGTGCTATCATGTTCATGAACCCAACCACAATGGATGAAATCGCATGAAAGTATTGGGAGCTCACTCGTGGGGAGATCTTGAGCGAAACGGAGGTCTCTCTTTAGAATGGTGGTGGCCGTGAGGATGGTGGTGGTCGAGGTTATGTGAGCAGAGAGGATGGTGGTGGTGATGATGGTGGGCATGTATATGGTGGTGGTGGTGATTTCTTCGGCGAGGATGTTGTTTGAGTTTGTGCTCGTGCTCGTGCATGTCAATGGTTGGCCTCAATCCACAATATAAAACATGCTATCTTGTGGTGTTTGGATCAAACTTTACCGATGAAGTGATGCCTTTTGGATGAATTATGCAGGTTTTAATTTGAATATCTCGATCCGTGAAACTATATGTCTGTGAATGGTTAATATGTTATGCATGTTTATTTTCAAAATTTTGAATGCTTAATGATATATTGTGTAAGTGTTTGAAGTTCATGTGGCTAGGATAAAAACCTTATGCTTTTTTTACTCCGCTAAGTTTAGGAGATCGGCTACGTCCGGCCACCTATAGAGGAGTAAAATATTACTCCACTAACTTTACTCGGCGGTTTACTCCTCTATTTTTGAAGGGATCGTCTAGAGGTGCTCTTAGACATGTAGTTACATGTCAATCCTCGGTACTAATACTGGTTCCACGCATATCCCATGCTCTCCGATCATCCATCCACAACTTCTACGCTTGGTCATCCATTTACAACTGCAGAAGTTCAAATTTCGTATAAGGGATTGATCCTCACTAACTAACTTTGTTGCGCATGTAGCTCTCCATGATAATTTTTTTGAAGAAATAATAATTTTTGTTGTCGATTCTAGATCTATGGTTTCATTTCTACTCTATGAACCTGTCACCTATTTTCTCAATTGCGCATCCCTCTACCACCCCATGCGCTTCCACTTCTGATAAATGACTCCATTCCACTTATTCCAAACTCTCATTTGCTCATCGTCTTCTTACTCCAAATGCTTCACCTTCCATGTCATCCACAACTCAATGCTATTGGCCACACTTCCCTACCTATGCATCTACTACTTTGAGCAAGAAATTCAAAGGAGCAACAATGCATAAATCCATCAACAAGAAGTCGAGGTTTCGTCACATCTCTTCCTTGCTCTCTAGCACCACAGGTGTCACATTCTTATCCTCACCGGCTTGCTGCATGAAGAATATATATGTACCCTAGTATTCAGGTGATACGTCTCTAACATATCTATAATTTATGAAGTATCCATGCTATATTTACATGAGTTCTACATGGTTTTGATGCACTTCTATACTATTTTATGGACTAACATTTTAATCTAGTGCCTAGTGCCAGTTCTTGTTTTTGGTTTTTACAGAAAAACCATATCAAACGAAATCCAAATACGACAAAACTTTTTGACCTTTTTTTGTAACATAAGAGACCCCGAAAGCTTCGAGGAATGACCAGAAGACCCACGAGGTGACCACAAGTTCATATGGCGCGCCCTATGAGGACGGTAGTGCCACCTGAGCTTGTGGGTCCCTCATAACTCCTTTTGGCGTGATTCCGACGCTGAAAAATCCTATAAATTGAGAAACCCCCAGAAAGATATCTAGAACTTTTACTCTGCCGCCACAAGCCTCTGTTTTGAAGCGATCTCATCTAGAGGCCTTTTCCGGCACACTGTCGGAGGGGGAAGCCACTATGGAGGCCATCTTCATCATCCTTGACGCCTCCATGGATGATGCATGCATGAGTACTTCATCCTTAGGGCTGAGAGTTTGTACTAGTAGCTATATATGTGTTTGATCTCTCTCTCTCTCTCTTGTGTTCTTGATTTGGCACGATCTTGATGTATCATGAGTTTTATCAATATAGTTGGATCACATGATGTTCACCTCCCTCTCTTATGTTCGTGATGAATTGAGTCTTACTCTTTGAGGTTTCTTTATGTTGGATTGAATATTTTGTATTTGAGATCACATGGTGCATGTCTCACTCGTAGATACTTGTGGTGATATTGGGCTACCTAGTTTACATTAGAGTTGATTGATGTGTATCATATGGTGTTGTCGTAGTACGATCTCTAGAACTATTCATGACACTTTGGGCGGCGAGGGAGTCCTGGATAAGGGGGTCCTCGGGCATCCAGGCTATGTGACATGGGCCGGACTGATGGGTCGTGAAGATACAAGATAGAATGATTTCCCCCGTGTCCGGATGGGACTCTCCGTTGCGTGGATAGCAAGCTTGGCGGCCAGATGTGTAGTTTCCTTTCTCTGTAAACCGACTTTGTACAACCCTAGCCCCCTCTGGTGTTTATATAAACCAGAGGGGCTAGTCCATAGAGGCTATCACAAATCATACATGCTAGACATCTAGGGTTTAGCCATTACGATCTCGAGGTAGATCAACTCTTGTAACCCCTATAGTCATGAAAGTCAATCAAGCAGGAAGTAGGGTATTACCTCCATTAAGAGGGCCCGAACCTGGGTAAACATCATGTCCCCTGTCTCCTGTTACCTTCGATCCTCAGACGCATAGTTCAGGACCCCCTACCCGAGATCAGCCGGTTTTGACACCGACAGGCGGTTCATAAGATTGATTGGAAACACAACTTTGAGGTGGTTTACTACCTAAAGGATTTCATCCTACTTTCTTTGATAGGAATAGATACTTTGGAGTGATTCTTTGCCGCACTTTGAGGGATTGTTATGTAATTCAATTATGTTAATGATGTTGAGAGATTGCACTAGTGAAAATATGAACTCTAGGCCTTATTTCTAAGCATTGAGACAATGTTTTGCTCGCTTTTCCTACTTGCTATACCTTGCTGATTTTAGTTGTTCAGATTATAAGAACATGTCTCTATCATCTATGTTACGCTTCTATTATCATTTCTTCACTGAACTAGTGCATCTATATAATTGACAACTATATTGGGTGTGTCGGGCACACAAGAGATTTCTTGTATTTGATTGCATAGTTGTTTGAAAGAGGCCATCTTCGTCATGCACCTCCCACGGATTGATAAACCTTAGGTCATCCACTTCACGAAAATTTGCTACTGTCCTACAAAACTATGCGCTTGAAGACCCAACAGAGTCTATTAGAATAAAGTTGCCTGACAGACATCACCGGCACCAGGCACTGATGTGTTTCAAACGTATTTATAATTTTTATTGTTCCATATGCTGTTATATTATCACACACACACACACACACACACACACACACACACACACACATATATATATATATTTATAGCAATTTATATTATTTTCATGGACCAACCTATTATTTTAGTGCCCAATGTCAGTTATTGTTTCCCGCTTTTTTTTGGTTTTGCAGGAAATCAATATCTACGGAGGTCAAAATACGTTGCAGATTTAACATGATTTTTTGGGCAAACGGAAACACAAGAAGCTTCGGGAGAGATTGAGACGAGTCACGAGGGACCCACAAGGACAGGTGGCATGGCCAGGAGGTAACCACGCCCCTTGTCCATGTGGGGCCCACAAGGACCACCTTAGTCCAATCCCACCGCCTTAAATTCATATAAATACCGAAACCATCTGTCGTCGTAAGCCCTTGTTCTGAAGAGATCCTATCTGGAGCCCTATTCTGGAGCCTTGCCAGAGGAGAAACCATTGTCGGAACCATCTTCATCAACCTTGCTGCCTCCATGACCATGGGTAAGTAGTTCCTTTAGGAAGAGACAACCATTACGTTGGGTTTTCATGTCATTAATTCCTTAAGAGCGGCATGCAAGTTCTATTTAATACGTCAACCAATGAAAATAGCATCATGTAAAATGAAAATCAATGATCGCGGGGAATGAGGAGCTCCTTCAGTGCATGGTGACTTGCATATTTGGAATACTAAATTTTTATTTGACACCCTATGCTCCTGGATGGAGGTAGTACTCGCTTTTTGTTTTGAGTCAACTAGCTATAGTACTAGGATCTTGCATGCATGCGACCTTAAAAAGGTGGACTCGACTGGGTGGCCAAACGGCCCTTTAAGCTCGAACGGAGGTAGTAGTGTCTGGATTATGCAATGACATTGATCGAAAGAGCATTTTCTTGAGTTTCGATTTCTCATTGATTATATTGTTATTTACCTTCACATTTTCTTCAAGAATCTTTGGATTGCTGAAGGTGTATTTCAATGAAGTCCCCAACAAGAATTCTACATAGTATTTTATTCAAACAAAGCACTTTCCAAAAAAATCTTCACAATTTGGTCCCAGGCAGGGGGCGATGGCCCCCTACCTCCACACAGCTTTGTCAATGACGGTTAACTTGTTTATTGCGATAGGTTTAAATGCTCGGGAGTGGTAAGCATATGCATGTGTTGCATTCACATCGAAGGCCTTGATTAAGGATTAACCCTGGTGCAAGCAAGTGATATTCTGACGATGAACACAACATCTTTTGCAGGTTGTTTTGCTAAATGATTGAAGCGCGGGTCCAATATGCCCTTGAGTAAATCATCATCTTGTGATTAAGAAATTGTTGGCAGAGAGGTTAGAAACTCAGGGGGGATGCTTCCCGATCATGACTTCCAATGCAACAACAATGAACCTGTAAGCATTACACTTCTCTGTTACCCTCATTGTGTGTGCAAATTCTGTAAGGAAACAACTAGAATTGTGACTCTGCTAGAGTGGTCTTTCCAGCGGAAATCAATCTATTGGATTATTATGCTGATCGGGTCGATATAACGACTCTGCTGAAGTTGCTCTATCTTTGGTGAGAACTGATAAATTTCGGAAAACCACTTAATGAGAAGAAATTTGTTGTGTTTTGACGTAGAGCTCTTGAATGCCTAAACCACCTTGATTTTCTGGGAGTGCATACAATTCCCCATCATTCTAGCCTAAACATTTTTGCATGTGGTTATCACATTGCGTAAACAGCATTCTGCTGTTTTTGGTAGCTATCAAATATATCCAGGCTAGTTTGACCGTCCGTCGACGGGCCTATTCTTAGAACAGCCTCCATAAAAAGCAAGTGGCCGGCTAAAGAATATGAGGCTTAAGTTGCTCGACCTCTCGAAACAAACACGCACTTAAGCTTCCACAGCCCTCCCTGCTGCCAACAAAAATGCAGCTCATTCCGTCGAGCCATCTCCTCTAGCTCGCCTCACCTCTTCTCCCTTGTGCTGCTTGAACCGGCCGGCATGTCGCGGCTCTCGATGGCGATGCTGCTCCTAGTCTCCCTTGTGCTGGCGACGGCCCCGCGGCTCGCCGTCGTGGAGGCGGTCGTCGTCGAAGACCTGAGGGTGGGGTTCTACAACAGGACGTGCCCGGAGGCCGAGCAGGTGGTCCGCGACGTGGTGATGAACGACTACGGCATGGACCACACCATCGCCCCGGGCCTCATCCGCATCTTCTTCCACGACTGCTTCATCACGGTATGTATGTACGTATGTATGATCGGTGATCACCACGAGCCATGCCAGCCAATTCAGAATGTTTCTTAATGTGTGTGTGTGTAGGGGTGCGACGCGTCCATCCTGCTGGACGAGTCACCGTCGGGCGACGTCCCGGAGAAGGAGTCGTCGGCGAACGGGTTCACCCTGCACGGCCTGCAGACGATCGACGTGGCCAAGGCGAGCCTCGAGGCCATGTGCCCGCGCACGGTGTCGTGCTCCGACATCCTGTCGTTCGCGGCGCGCGACGCGGCGGTGGCGGCGGGGCTGCCGAGCTACGAGGTGCCGGCCGGGCGGCGCGACGGCACGCACTCCCGGATGGACGACCTGCCGGGCAACTTCCCGGTGCCGGGGCACACGGTGCCGCGGCTGACGGAGCTGTTCGCGAGCCGGGGCCTGTCGCAGCAGGACCTGGTGACGCTCTCCGGCGCGCACTCCATCGGGGGCGCGCACTGCTTCATGTTCTCCAACCGCATCTACGGCTTCTCCAAGACGGCAGACATCGACCCGTCGCTGGACCCGGCGTTCGCGCAGCGGCTGCGGAAGATGTGCCCGCGGCCCAAGCCGGACGACATCCCGCAGCAGGCGCCCAAGGTGAACTTCGACGAGCGCACCGGGGAGAAGCTGGACAACGCCTACTACCAGGAGCTGCTGGCGCGGCGGAGCCTGCTGACCTCGGACAACACGCTGGCGCTGGACCCGCAGACGCGGCCGCTGGTGGAGCAGTACGCCAAGGACGACGCGCTGTTCCAGCAGAGGTTCGGGGAGGCGATGCAGAAGGTGAGCAAGCTGGACGTGATCGTCAAGAAGAACAAGGGGCAGATCAGGCGTGACTGCCGGATGGTGAACAAGGCCAGGGGGGTCCGCTGGATGCCCATCCACTTTCTCAAGCCCCCCAAGCACCCCATGCTCCAGATGATCAACTGGTTCATCCGTGGCTTCCAGCAGGACTAACTTGCCTTTGCCATCCATCTCCATCTGCTCTCCTACTCCATGACATATACCCACTCCGGCGCAGCTGTCAAGTATATGTTTCACTGCTGCATTTGGTTTGCATTGGTCGCCATTTTATTATTATTACTGTCTTCGGTCTAATAATGATGAATATGGCTTGAGCCAACCATTGTTGACTTTATAATCCTGTCGCTTGTTAGTTTTGCTTTCAGTTTCAGACTTAGCAAATAAAACGGCGAGAGCATGAGTCTGTTCATGCCTTGACCAAATCTTCAGTAGCAGCTAGGTAGTGTAGGCGACCATGTGCACTTCGTGGGATGGCACGAATCAAACGTGTGCATGGTGGCATCATGGGCGGGGCGAGTGGCTGTGGGATGGCGCGGCCGAATAGCTCGGGCACGACCCCTTCTTTGGTAGTTTCAGGTTTTGCTGTTAATAAAAGGAAACGGCTGAAAACGCTGCAAGTTTTAACGCAGCACAAAATTCTCTCGCCTCTCTCTGAAGTTTTTCTGACTAACAGTGGCATCAGAGCCTCGTTTATAGGATCCGGCGAGTCCGCCATGACTGACGGTGAGAGGACCGAAGAGAACAGCGACAAGGCGCAAGGGGGAGCTGCGTCGAGATCCCCGACGCCAAGACGCCATCACGCTACGCTTCACCTCCAAGCGCCGGACGAAGCCTGGTGCATAGGGGCGGCAACGAGATCGTCGTCCACGAGCGCGTCATCCGGGAGAGCCGCGGCGGCGGCAACATCGTCTACCCCACGCTCACGTCCATGAACTACATCGAGTGGGCGTTGGTTATGAAGATCAACCTGCGCGCGCAAGGTCTCTGGGAGGCCGTCTCCGGCATGGGCAAGCCGGGCGATCGCGAGGACATGGCGGCGCTCTCGGCGCTGCTTCGTGCGGTGCCACCAGAGATGGTGCCGGTCCTAGCCGTCAAGGACACGTCCGCGGATGCGTGGGGGGCGATCAAGATGATGAGGATGGGCGTGCGCCGTGCACGCGAGGCGACGGCACAACGACTGTGCAAGGAGTTCGAGCAGATCGCGTTCAAGGACGGCGAAACGCTCGACGCGTTCAGCATGCGCATCACCAACCTCGCCAAGACCCTGCGCTCTCTTGGGGACGTGATTGATGAGGTAAAGATCGTTCAGAAGTTTCTTCGTGAAGTGCCACCGCAGTACTCATAGATTGCTTGTTCGATCGAGACGCTCCTCGACCTCAACGGCATGCCCGTCGAGGAGCTGATCGGCCAGCTACGGTCGGCTGTGGAGAGATGCGCGATCGGGACCACTGATGGGACCAGCTCCCAACAGCTGTTCACGGAGGAGCAGTTGAAAGGATCGATATGGTTGGCTAGAAGGGGGGGGGGTGAATAGGCAACTAACAATTTTTAGCTTTTCTTTACCAAATTAAACTTTGCATCAAAGTAGGTTGTCTAGATATGCAACTAGGTGGACAACCTATATGATGCAACAACCATAAGCACACACGCAAGCAATGGATATAACACAAATAAGCTTGCACAAGTAAAGGGATGAGATAACCAAGAGTGGAGCCGGTGGAGACGAGGATGTGTTACCGAAGTTCCTTCCTTTTGAGGGAAATGCGTCTCCGTTAGAGCGGTGTGGAGGCACAATGCTCCCCAAGAAGCCACTAGGGCCACCAGATTCTCCTCACGCCTCACACAATGCGAGATGCCGTGATTCCACTATTGGTGCCCTTGAAGGCGGCGACCGGACCTTTACAAACAAGGTTGGGGCAATCTCCACAACTTAATTGGAGGCTCCCAACGACACCACGAAGCTTCGCCACAATGGACTATGGCTCCACGGTGACCTCAACCGTCTAGGGTGCTCAAACACCCAAGAGTAACAAGATCCGCTAGGGATTAGTGGGGGGAATCAAATTTCTCTTGATGGAAGTGTAGATCGGGGCCTTCTCAACCAATCCCGAGCAAATCAACAAGTTTGATTGGCTAGGGAGAGAGATCGGGCGAAAATGGAGCTTGAAGCAACAATGAAGCTTTTGGGGGAAGAGGTAGGTCAACTTTGGAGAAGAAGGCCCACTTATATAGTGGGGGAAACAATCCAACCGTTACTCCCCTTGCAGCCTCGCAGAGAGCGGTACTACCGCTTAACAACCTAAGCGGTACTACCGCTCCCCTCATGATCTTGCCCATTTGACAGAGCGGTACTACCGCGGTGGTAAGGGCGGTACTACCGCACGAGCGGTACTACCGCCTCTACTGCCGCAGCAAGTACCGTAAAACCCGACACGAAAAACGAGCGCCCGAGTCGAGGCGGTAGAAGCACGTAGCCGCAGCGGTACTACTGCTGGGGGCTCCAAGCGGTACTACCGCTGTAGAGCGGTACTGCCGCTTGTGGCTCCCAAGCGGTACTACCGCTCCGACACGCGGTACTACCGCTGGGACAAGAACAGGCACAACGAGGACAGGAACGAGCTCTCCATTGAAGCGGAAAGGCTCGGAGGGTGAGCAAAGGATGTGTACGTGATGATTCCACCCTAGCCTTTCCAAAGCGGACCCCCTCTTGATAGTACGGTGAACCCTACGAAACTAGTTCACCAAACTGAAACGAAATGACTACACCGTCTTCGCTTCAAACTCCGAGGGGAGGGAATCGTCTTATGCCAAAGGATGAATCTCTGAAAAACTCAATGCACACGATTAGTTCGCAGAAGCATTGTCATCAATCACCAAAACACCTTAGGGATAAATATGCCCTTACAATCTCCCCCTTTTTGGTGGATTGATGACAATACGGGATTTGCATAGACGGAAAAAGACACAGGACATAAGCAAACCCCACATCTCTAAAATATAGACGGGCTCCCCTAGATGTGTGTCATCAAGATAAGTGCTTTGGACTGCACGGCACACATACTAGGATCAACACTCCCCCTGTATTTTAGAGACCAATAACCTAAGCGCTAACCATGAGAGCAGGGTATATAACATAATAAGCATGCAACTCATAAGATACCAAATGACTAGAGACATAGAATGAAGATAAATATAAGGTAGAATATGTCTCACACCATATGACTGGAACTTAGGTCTCACTGACATAAAACCAAACAAAGCAAATGGCGAGCAAACACAACGAAACCACAAAGACCACAAAGACACACTCGCAACTCAATGACACAAATCCCTAGACTCTCTCCCCCTTTGGCATCGAGACACCGAAAGGGGCAAAGAGCGACCCTATGGCTCCAGGTGAGAGCAAACTGAAGATCTTGAACATCAGACGGCTGCACCACCATCCTCAGTCGGAAACTTTCGGCATCTGAATCGGTCCACGGACAGTCTTCTGGATCCACTCCTCCTCCTCGGTGATCGACCCTCGAGTCAGCAGTAACTGTCGTGCATCAAGCCGACGATAAGCTCCTTGTGACGTCCCCTTGCCTTCTTCTCGGCCACGTGAGTCATGTACTGACCATGAGACTCCATGCATAATAGCTTCTTCATCTTGTGCTTGAGATTCTTTGCCCAAGAGGGCTCTGCCTCAGAAGGCTCAGAGTCATGATCATTACCAGCATCAGCCTCGCCCTCGGTCTCCATGGCAGCCACAGAAGATGGAACCCCAGTTTGAGGAACGGAGGTACCCCAATTATCCTTCTTCCTCAGACGCTTGATCTCATGAGAAACCAACTCTCAAGTTTCCAGCGACTCCTCGGGATAGGTGCGTCTCCAGGCCTTCTCAATGAGCAACATGATGAACGGAGCATAGATCGGGCACTTGCGCTCAGACACAGCAGAAAGAAGTTAAGACCACATCACATGAGAGATATCCAGGGACTCGCCAGTGTTTGCCTCCTTCTCATGCTGGCAGAGGAGAAGCATGCCCACAAGATAGGAATGAACCTGATCTAGATTCCCGATACGAGGGAAGAGAGTCTCGCGGAACACACGGTGAAGGATATCCAGAAAGGCAGGCAGCTCATAGGTTGTCTTCTTAGTCTCAGGATTGACCTTCCTAGTGCAGTAGGGCTAGAGAGCTTGCTTGTGAGTGGAGGTAACATTTTGGTGAGGATGGAACCCAACTGGAGACTCAAGCCCTTGATCTTCCACCTCAAGCAACTCCATGAAAGCCTTCCACTTGACAACTAGCAGCTTCCCATTCGTCATCCAAGTCAGAGTCCTGTTTTCATCAGTTCCTAGATGGACAGTGGCATAGAATTGAGCCACCAAGTCAGCATCAAAGTCCTTGTTGAACTGCATGATCCTGAGAATGTTCAACTGAGAGCACATCTGAAGGGCTTCACCAAAGTACTCAGGGCCTTTTTCCATAGCATCCGTGTTGATGGAGTGAACATTGACAAAGAGTTTCTTCTTAGACTTGATCACCTCAAAGTAGGTGGCATAATGAAAGCGGTTCCAGAACAGACGATTGACAAAGGTGGACTCTTGGTCTTCATCATAAGGATTGCGGCGACGCCTGTCCCAGAATTCCTTGGAGGACATCTCAGTCACCTTCTTCCCACGAGGCTTTGGTCTGTTGGCTGGCATCTTCTTGGGAGGGGGATTAGTGCTTGAAGAAGCACCCATTGGCGGCAGTGGAGCACTGGAGGAACCACCAAGAGACTCGTGGCGCGGTAGCGCTTTGACGTGGAACGCCTGGGTTGACACGGCGGGCTTGCTGCTCGTGATGTTCATCACCTGGAACCAAACACACAGACACACGAAGCAGCCAAAAAGAACGATCAAAAACCAACAAACAAACCAAACAAAGATCAATATGTGGTAGGATACGATGGAAATGGGCATCAGGCGGTAGTACCGCGACCCTCCGCGGCAGTACCGCTTGAGCGGTAGTACCGCTCTAGTGCCGCTCGCGCGGTAGTACCGCTCGAAATGGGCGGTAGTACCGCTCGAGACGAGGAACAACAGTTCCCTACTGCCGTGGATAGATCCGGCACTACCAGAGATGCCAAATTCAAAAATAAACCTACCAACTATCAATCCAATGAGTCTAGTTGCCTCTCCAACCTACTCAAGCCTAGTTTTAGCCAAAAAACTAGAGATGCAACCACCATTGCCCCTATACACTAGATCTGAAATCTAGACAAGAAAAGAAGAGGAACGAGGGCAATACCGGCATCCATGGCACGAGGACGAGGTGGGGATCGACTCCACCGAAGGAAATGGAGAGGGACGTCCCGGAGACGGAGGGCCACCGGAGCCCTCCCGCGGCGGAGATGGTGCTGGAGAGAAGAAGAGGAATGAGGGGACGAAGCAAATGGGTATGGGGGAGAAACCACCCTGCACCACGACTTAACCTCTGGTCCCGCCCTCAGCGGTAGTACCATGATGGCGGGTGGTAGTACCGCTTATCAACATAAGCGGTAGTATCACACACGAGCGGTAGTACCGCCCAAAGCACAACTCGTAACTAGACAACTCTAAGCTCAAAAAGAAAAGAAAAACCGACGGCAAGTAGAGAAAACCAAGAACAACCAAGGAACACTAGCAAGAGGACAGAAGACGCACCCCTTCAAGAGAGGGGCGATGGCCGAGGCCACCTATGTTTGAGTCAAGAGGTATGGCACCGCGAAGATTTTAACCTTGGGCCCATGACCAAAACTCGTCTTGAAGCACAAGTACCATAAAAAATGGCTAATGTGAAAGAGTTGATCGATTTATGCATAATGGGGGGAGGGAGAGTTCATTGAGAGAACAACACTCCCCCTATGTCCATGCCTACACCTAAACAAGACAACAAGTTGAGTAAGGAGGGGTCTGCACGGGCTCAAGCAACATTGTTATCAACATGAAACCGTGCACAGATTCCCACACTCAACATGATATCCGGTCTAGATGCACAAAGGTAAAGCAAGGATCCAATCATGGAACGATATACCTTTTGATCCACCGCTTTACCATTGGGATCAACGTCAAGTTAGCACTTGGTGGGCATTGGAGTGGAAGCCGGCTTGACATCACTAAGCTTGAATCTCTTAAGCATGTCTTGAGTGTATTTAGCATGGTTGATGAAGGTACCTTCTCTTGTTTGCTTCACTTCGAAGCCAAGAAAGAACTTCAACTCTCCCATGGAAGACATGTTGAACTTTGAGGTCATTAGTGCGGCAAATTCCTCATTGAAAGCTTTGTTAGGGGAACCAAAGATAATGTCATCAACATATAGTTGGCACACAAACAACTCCCTTTGACCTTCTTAGTAAAAAGAGTGGGATCGATTAGCCCAACTTCAAACCCGCGATCTTGTAACAACTCGGTAAGGTGGTCATACCACGCACGTGGGGCTTGTTTAAGGCCATAGAGTGCCTTATCGAGTTGATACACATGATCGGGAAAGTAGGGATCCTCGAACCCGGGGGGTTGTTTGACGTAAACCAACTCATTAATAGGACCATTAAGAAAAGCACTCTTCACATTCATTTGTTGAAACTTAAAGTTGTGATGAGAAGCATAAGCAATCAACAACCGAATGGATTCAAGACGAGCAATGGGAGCAAAGGTTTCACCGTAGTCGATACCCTAGACTTGGGAGTAGCCTTGTGCCACCAATCTTACCTTGTTGTGAATGATGGTCCCATGAGCATCTTGCTTGTTCTTGAAAATCTACTTGGTCCCAATGACATTGTGGTTCCCCGTTGGCCTTGGCACCAACCTCCACACCTTGTTGTACTCGAAGTTGTTGAGTTCTTCATGCATGGCATTAAGCCAATCCGGATCTTCGAGTGCCTCATATACCTTTTGGGGTTCAACACAAGAGACAAACGCGTGATGTTCACAATAGTTTGCCAATTTTCTACGAAAGTGCTTACCCCTTTTGAATGCTTCCAAGTACATTCTTCATGAGATGACCCTTGGTGGAGAGCTTGGAAGCAATCTTGGCGGCATGACGCTCTAATTCCTCCTCGGTGGTGAGTTGAGGAGTGGTCACTTGATCATCTTGAGCGCCGTCTTGAGCTTGTTCTTGATCTTGAACTTGCTCGGGGGAGAGAACTTGACCTTGGGCATCACTTGGTGTGTCAACACCGTCTTGAGCATGATCTCGCCCTTGGTCTTGTTCATGAGGTTGAGGGCCTTCACTTTGTTCTTCGGAAGCGTGTGGGCCTTGGGTTGGTGATGGCTCCACTTGAGTGGAGCATTGTCCTTCTCCTTCGGCCACAAGGGGTTCCTCAATGGGTAGGATAAAGCCAACACCCATTCTTCTTATGGCTTGAGGAGGAATTTCATCACCTACATCACAAGTGCCACTTTGCTCCACTTGGGAGCCGTTATTCTCATCAAACTCCACATTGCACGTCTCCTCAATAAGTCCCGTAGATTTATTGAGGACACGGTAAGCATGAGAGTTTGTAGCATAACCAACAAATATGCCCTCATAAGCTCTAGCCTCAAATTTATACAACCGAACACCTTTCTTGAGAATGAAACACTTACATCCGAACACCCAAAAGTACTTGAGATTGGGCTTGTTACCGGTGAGTATCTCATAAGGAGTCTTTTTCAAGCCCTTGCGGAGGTAGAGCCGATTGGATGCATGACATGCGGTGTTGATGGCTTCAGCCCAAAAGTTGTATGGAGACTTGAAATCCGCCATCATGGTCCTTGCCGCATCCATCAACGTCCGGTTCTTCCTCTCTGCGACACCGTTTTGTTGAGGGGTGTAGGTTGCGGAATATTGATGCTTGATCCCCTCATCACTAAGAAACTCATCCAAGGTGTAGTTCTTGAACTCGGTGTCGTTGTCACTTCTTATTGTCAAGATCTTTGCATTGTGTTGACGTTGTGCTTCATTTGCAAAGTCAATGACGGTTTGTTGGGTCTCGCTCTTCCTCTTGAAGAAATACACCCAAGTATACCTTGAGTAGTCATCCACAATCACCAAGCAATACTTCCTACCGCCAAGACTATCAAAGGATGGAGGCCCAAAGAGATCCAAGTGAAGGAGCTCCAAAGGCCTCTTCGAGTAAATGATAGTCGTGGGAGGGTGAGCCTTCTCATGAAGCTTTCCTTCGATACAAGCACTGCAAGCACGATCTTTAGCAAAACTAACATCCGTTAGTCCACGAACATGGTCCCGTTGAGAAGACTTTGCAAAGATCTCATATTGACGTGGGCTAAACGGCGATGCCAAAGCCATCCCACGTCAACTTTAGCCATTAGGCATGTCGCGGTCTTAGTGGGTCGCTCCGAAAAGTTAATCACATATAGACCGTTCTCGGCATGCCCAACAAAGGCTACTTTAAGAGTCTTGCTCCACAAGAGGGTCACGGTATCAATATCAAAGAAAGTGGCAAAGCCCATGATTGCAAGTTGACGAACGGAAAGTAAATTGTATGCAAGGGACTCTACAAGCATGACCTTCTCGATCGTGAGATCATGAGAAATGACAACCTTGCCGAGTCCCAATACCTTAGAAGATGAGGCATCACCCCACTCGACATTGGTGGGCATAGATGGAATCTTGTGCACGTCCACCACCAAGTCCTTGCTTCCGGTCGTATGATTTGTAGCTCCACTATCGAGCAACCATGATCCCCCACCGGAAGCAAACACCTACAATAGATCAATGCTTGGTTTTAGGTACCCATTTTGTAATGGGTCCTTTGATGTTAGTAACAAGGGTCTTAGGAACCCAAATAGACCATTCAATGTATTCATGAGGAGAACCAACAAATTTGGCATAAACATGCCCATCACTAGCACGGCATAACACATAAGAAGGATTAAAGTCGCCGGCTTTATTGGGAGGGGTGGCATTACCCTTCTTGACATTGCCACCCTTCGCATTGTTCTTCTTCTTCTCCTTGGAAGCACCCTCTCCCTCCTTCACAAAAGTTTGCTTGAGAGGAGGAGGTCGTTTGGTCTTGTCATTCTTCTTCTTGTTCTTGGGCTTGGGCGCGAACCCAATCCCCTCCTTGGCCACAACTTCCTTTTGATTGCTCAAAAGGTCATTGAGGTTCTTCTCACCTTGCATGCATGTCACAAGGCCTTTCTCAAGTTGCTCCTTCAACTTAGCATTCTCCTCAACAAGATGCGCATGCTCACAACAAGGGTTAGTAGCATTTGCATTATCAATCAACACCATATGAGGAAAAGTGGCTTTCTCCTTAGTTAGCTTTACTTGGAGTTGATCATGAGACTCTTTGAGACTAGCATGAACACCCTTTAAGACTTTGTGAGCCTTGTCGAGAATGTCAAACTCCTCTTTGAGTCTAGCAAGATCAACCCCAAGCTTTGCCTTCTTGGAGTTTAGCACACGAGAAACAACAAGAGCATGATCAAGATCTTTCTTTAATTTAGCATGATCATCGTTGCATGACTCCTCAAGAGCCAAACGAAGACCACGCTCTTCCTCAAGAGCATTGGAAAGATCCGAAATCTCATCGGCATAGTCACGACTATGCCCCTCCATCTTAGAGATGGTATCTTCGTGAGCCTCGATCATGTCATTGGCTTCACCAAGTTGTTCCAAGAGAGCAACGAAGTGCTTCTTGGATTTTCCCTTGAGTTTACCCATAAAGGCCTCAAACTCATTCTCCTCCACATTAGTTCCCTCGTGTTCATCAATGCTATCCGTCGAAGTAAGATGATTGATGATGGTAGTTTTGATGTTGGGGGTTACCTTGTTGGTGGCTTTAGCCTCGAGGCACTTGGCGGTGATGCTCTCGTTGGGTGAGTCGAAGAGAGACACCCGTGGAGTCGTTGCAATGGCAACGGAGGCCATGGCAACCGACTCACCATCTTCATCATCGTCATCGTCCTAATTGTACTCTTCTTGTACCACCAATGCCTTGGGAGGAGTCTTCTTGGTGAAGTTGCTCTTGTTGGGGAACGACTTGGCCTTGTCCTTACGGATGAGCTTGCCACCGTTGTCTTCCCTCTTCTCATAAGGGCACTCCGCAACAAAGTGGCTCACATTGCCACAATTGAAGCAAGTCCTCACTGCGTTGCTTGCCCTTTGCGCCACTTGAATTGTTCTTGTTGAAGTTGGGCCTTGAGTTCTTCTTGCTCCAAAATTGCCTTGAAGCAAGTGCCATGTGTTCATGATAGGCATACTTCGTATCTTCGAGGTTGCTCTCCTCTTCTTCCTCCTCTTCCTCTTCTTCGACATGGACCTTGGCCTTCAAGGCAAGGTTGGGCCTTTTGCTCTTTGAGAGCGAAGTACCGCATTGTCGGCGGTCTTGTCCAATATGCTCATAGCCACAAACTCATCTAACACCTCACTTGAGGACAAGGTGTGGAAGTCCGGCCTTTGACGGATGACGGAGGACATGGCTTTGTGGTAGGGCATCATTGCCTTGAGGAATTTGCGCTTGATCCAATTGTCATCCATGTCCTTACTTCCATGATCTCGGAGAGAGACCACAAGCTTGGTTACTCTCCGATAAAGCTCATGAGGTTCTTCATCTTCTTTCATTGCAAACTCATCGGCTTCATCTTGTACCACTTCATAGTTGGAACGTTGAATGCTTGCGCTTCCCCGATAGAGGGAAACCACTTGGCGTAAGCATCTTTGGCCAAATAATAGGGCGAACATGAGGAAGGTCTTCGGAGGATTGCTTCTTGGATGATGAAGAGAGCATTCTCATTGAATTGATCATCCACGGCTTCTCTAGGAGTGAAGTTGCTCCGGTCATGCGGATAAAAACCTTCTTCAATGATTCTCCAAAGGTTAGTGTTCACATGATTTAAATGACGCTTAAAACGATAGACCCAAGAATCAAAATCCTCCTTTTTATCAATCTTTGGGGGAGCACCGGCATGATTCAAGAGAGTAGAAGGAATCGATCCACCATAGATAAGTGGAGGTTCCACATTGGCAAAGATGCCGGTGCCACTTTTACCACTAGAAGGAAGGGCTTTCTCACTAGTAGCTTCCCCCTTGTCGAAGGTAGCATCCGTCACCTTGTTGGCGGGATCACCCACTTTCAACGATGCGGTGGAAAGTTTAAGCCCTTCTAAGAATTCATGACACATGCCTTTGACCTCGGTCGTCATGGAGGTTTTCAATGTTTCCAATGCCACATTGAACTCCTCATGAGAGATCATGATTCCCCATCTCCCGTAGAAGAGACCGGATTTGCACCGGAGTGCTCCTCCGCACCTTCTACGACGTCAACCATACTCTTCGAACGGTAAAGTCCTTAGTCAAGAGACGAGGCTCTGGTACCAATTGAAAGAATCGATATGGTTGACTAGATGGGGGTGAATAGGCAACTAACAATTTTTAGCTTTTCTTTACCAAATTAAACTTTGCATCAATTTACCAAACTAAACTTTGCATCAAAGTAGGTTGTCTAGATATGCAACTAGGTGGACAACCTATATGATGCAACAACCATAAGCACACAAGCAAGCAATGGATATAACACAAATAAGCTTGCACAAGTAAAGGGATGAGATAACCAAGAGTGGAGCCGGTGGAGACGAGGATGTGTTACCAAGTTCCTTCCTTTTGAGGAAGTACGTCTCCGTTAGAGCGGTGTGGAGGCACAATGCTCCCCAAGAAGCCACTAGGGCCACCGTATTCTCCTCACGCCCTCACACAATGCGAGATGCCGTGATTCCACTATTGGTGCCCTTGAAGGCGGCGACCGGACCTTTACAAACAAGGTTCGGGCAATCTCCACAACTTAATTGGATGCTCCCAACGACACCACAAAGCTTCACCACAATGGACTATGGCTCCACGGTGACCTCAACCGTCTAGGGTGCTCAAACACCCAAGAGTAACAAGAACCGCTAGGGATTAGTGGGGGGAATCAAATTTCTCTTGGTGGAAGTGTAGACCGGGGCCTTCTCAACCAATTCCGAGCAAATCAACAAGTTTGATTGGCTAGGGAGAGAGATCGGGCGAAAATGGAGCTTGGAACAACAATGGAGCTTTTGGGGGAAGAGGTAGGTCAACTTTGGAGAAGAAGACCCACTTATATAGTGGAAACAATCCAACCATTACTCCCCTTGCAGCCCAGAGAGCGGTACTACCGCTAGGCGGAGGTACTACCGCTTAACAACCTAAGCGGTACTACCGCTCCCCTCATGATCTTGCATTTGGGCCAGGCAGTACTATCGCGGTGGTAAGCGGTACTACCACATGAGCAGATTACTCGCCTCTCTTGCCGACAAATCGTAAAACCCGCCACGAAAAACAAGCGCCCGAGTCGAGGCGGTAGAAGCACGTAGCCACAGCGGTACTATTGCTGGGGGCTCCAAGCGGTACTACCGCTGTAGAGCGGTACTGCCGCTTGTGGCTCCCAAGTGGTACTACCGCTCCGACACGCGGTACTACCAGGGACAAGAACATGCACAACGAGGACAGGAACGAGCTCTCCATTGAAGCGGAAAGGCTCGGAGGGTGAGCAAAGGATGTGTACGTGATGATTCCACCCTAGCCTTTCCAAAGCGGACCCCCTCTTGATAGTACGGTGAACCCTACAAAACTAGTTCACCAAACTGAAACGAAAGGACTACACCGTCTTCGCTTCAAACTCCGAGGGGAGGGAATCGTCTCGTGCCAAAGGATGAATATCTGAAAAACTCAATGCACACGATTAGTCCGCAGAAGCATTGTCATCAATCACCAAAACACCTTAGGGATAAATATGCCCTTACAGAAGTGGCTGGAACGGGCAAAGAAGAAGGAGCAGGGACAAGGATCCGGCTCCAACGGCGGCAGCGGCAAGGGAAACAGCCGTGGCAAGCAGGAGAACCGTGCCAACCACGGGCGCGGCTCCAACGGCGGCCACGGCAAGCGTGACATGTCCGGGATTAAGTGTTACAACGCAACAAATATGCAGGACACATATCCCGGGACTGCCCCGAGCCTCGCCGCGAACGCAAGCAGAAGGAGCAGCACGTGCACCTGGCCGCAGCGGAGGAAGAACAGCCCGTGCTGCATCTGGCGCGCGTGTGCAGCCTCAGCGACGACGACGGGCCAGCACTCATGATGGCCACCATCGCCAGCGCCGGCACGCAGACGGGGACGCGCGTTGACCTCGTGGAAGAACTTGTCTTCCTCACCTCCGCTGACCACGACGACGACACCTGGTTCCTGGACACGGGTGCCAGCAACCATATGACCGGGCGGCGCGATGTCTTCGCCGACCTGGAGACCAGCATCGGGGGCACGGTGAAATTCGGTGATGGATCCATCGTGGAAATCAAGGGGAGGGGGACGATCCTGTTTGCCTGCCACAATGGTGATCACCGCGCACTCACTAACGCGTACTACATCCCCCGTCTCTGCAGCAACATCGTCAGCCTGGGGCAGCTCGACGAGGACGGTTGCCGCATCGACATCGGCCATGGCATCCTGAAGCTGTTCGACAGACATCAACGGCTACTTGCAAGGGTGCCGCGGGCACGCAACCGGCTGTACATCGTCGACCTCGACATCGTGCAGCCAGCATGCCTTGCAGCAGTGCACACGGACGACTCTTGGAGGTGGCACGCACGGTACGGTCACCTGAATTTTGACGCAGTAAGGAAACTTGGGCGTCTCGGCATGGTGCGCGGTCTCCCCTGCATCGAGCACGTCGAGCAACTCTGTGATGGCTGTTTGGTCGGGAAGCAGCGCCGGGCGTCATTCCCGTTGCAGGGAAAGCGGCGGGCAGAGGGACTGCTTGATCTGGTGCATGGTGACCTCTGCGGCCCATATCGCCGGCGACACCTGCAGGGAAGCGATACTTCCTTTTGCTGGTGGACGACAAGAGCCGGTACATGTGACTCACACTGCTGCAGTCGAAGGACCAAGCCACAGATGCGATCAAGAGGTTCAAGGCGGGAGCCGAGGTGAAGAGCGGGCGCAAGCTGCGCCTGCTCCGGACGGACCGCGGTGGGGAGTTCACCGTGGCCACTTTTGCCACGTACTGCACCGACGAGGGCATCGGGCGTCAACTGACTGCGCCATACTCACCGCAGCAGAACGGCATTGTGGAACGCCGGAACCAGACGATCGCCTCCACCGCGCGCAGCCTGATGAAGTCGATGGGAGTCCCTGCAAGATTCTGGGAAGAAGCGGTGACCACGGCGGTGTATCTGCTGAATCGGTCGCCCACAAAGAGCGTTGATGGGCAGACGCCTTTTGAGGTATGGCACGGCTACAAGCCGGATGTGAGTCACCTGCGTGTGTTTGGCTGTGTAGCTCATGCCAAGGTGACGAAGCCGAACCTGGCCAAACTAGAGGACCGGAGCATCCCCATGGTGTTGCTCGGCTAGGAGCCGGGCTCAGCGGGGTACCGCGTCTACGACCCCGTCAAGAACCGCGTGCATGTCTCGCGCGACATCGTGTTCGACGAAGGCGCGCGGTGGGACTGGGACAAGGCTGGAGAAGAAATGGATGCGGGGCCATTCCACGTCGAGGTGTTCGTCCACACTACGGCACGTGCGGCAGAGAACCCTGCTGGGCAGCACTCGTCGCCGGAAAGTGCTGCCGCAGCGGCGGAGACGCCCCAAGATCCTGTCGCCACGCCCAGGAGCAGTGGCGTGCACTCGCCACTTCAACATGCGGGAGGGACAACGCCACGCTCCGTCCCAATGTTCACTCCCACACCCGCAAGCGTGGAAGAGGAGGACGCTACTCCACCACGCCTGCCGCAGCACCCGATGATCACACGCGCACGTGGCGGCATCGTCAAGCCGAACCCCATCTACAACGACTACGTGATGAAGGCTGATGCAGAGGAGTTTGTCGACGATGAGCTGTGCCCGGTGGCCGCAGAGGAGCCTGCATCCTTGGACGCGGCTCTGAACGAGCCTGTTGGGATCTACGGTAGGGTGCGTTGACTGCAAATTAAAATTTTCCTACGCGTAGAACATGCAGGAACATGCTACGGGAGATGTATCACAATTCGTTACCACTAGACGCGCAGTGTCGTGCAGCGGAAGAAGAGTTGGGGCAGCACGTCCGCGTGGATCGTCTCCTCCTCGTATAATCTCCCTCGAACAGCCGGTCGTCCGATCCCACGTACGAGTTCGCCGGAGCGGTGCAAGTGCACTGCCTCTAACGGTATCCGCGCGTGCAGGAGGAACACCATGCGGCGGACTGCTAGGTCCGATCACACAGTCGGCGGCGAGTGGAGGTGGCTATTCGCAACACATGCAAAACCTAGTCGCAACGCCGAAGCGATCAACCTCATGAGTGTGCCGCACCTCCACTTTATATAGGCGTCCATCGCAGGCTCAACACTTGGGCCTCGCACGGACCCTAAAGCCCAAAGTCTACTCGGTCACGTTCCTAGTCCAGTTTGGATCACATCCGACCAGTGTCCTACGAACCGACCTCGTAGGTTCCTTCCCTTAAGCGCGCGACCCCTTAGGTTCAAGTCGGCTTGGTCACAGTTCGGATCACCTCCGAACTGCACGGTTGGTAGCGGCCTCTAGCAAGGCGTGCCGACCACCAAGCAGACTATAAAGCTGGTTAGGAGAACATGTACAACGTGTCACACTTCTATTCCCTTTGCCACACGATATATGTTGTCGGGCTCAAGGCGAGACTGTCATCCTTGTGCTAGCCCGACCTCTTTCTCGTTCCAGTGATACCGACCACAGACCGGATTATCTCATAATCCTTGTCGCATGGCCATGCTTATCCTGGTCGGATCACACGAGGGGCCTAGAGTATATCTCTCCTGATCGGAGGGGCAAATCCCATCTTGCTCGACCATGTCTCGCAGCATGGGACTGGACAAACCCGAAACCTACCTTTGTAACTACCCGATCCACGGAGTAGCGTTTGGTCGGCCCAAAGCAAGTCTGTCACCATCCAGTACATGCGCCAGCTCAGGTCTTAGGACATGGAATGTATGTTGTACTAGAGACTCACAGATGACATATCGCTGCGTCTCATAGTTGGGTCTGTCCGACTCGGACCTTATCTCGAGCCGACTACGTCGAATCCGACCAGACCTTTCCAAGTCCATATTATCCGGTTAGCATCCAATGCTCCATGGCTAGTGAGACCAAGCCATCAACCGTGTCATATGCCGATCTAGTCATTTCTTGGCGTCCACACAGCCCTTTTGACTAGGGACCTTTTAGGACAGTCATCATACAATGCATAGTCCCACAAACAAGTCACGTACTTGCTGATACACATCATTGATACTGTCCAAGGACTATCTTTATTCATAAACACATAGGAAATATCATCATACATGATTGCCTCTAGGGCATATCTCCAATAGTCTCCCACTTGCACTAGAGTCAATCAAATAGACATCGAATGCCCATAGCTCTAACGTGCCCCTCATGCTTGGGTTGTGGAAGCGGCTTAGTCAACGGATCTGCAACATTTGCATCCGTGTGAATCTTGCATAACTCGACATCCCCATTCTTTACGATCTTTCGTATCAGGTGATATTTCCGATCTATGTGTCTGACCTTGTGGTGATTCCTCGTCTCCTTGGCTTGTGCGATGGCACCAGAATTATCACAATAAAGGTCCAAAGGTTTCACCGAGGCTGGGAAAAATACCAAGATCATCCAGAAAATGCCGGATCCAAACACCTTCCTTTGCAGCTTCACAAGCCGCAATGTATTCGGCTTCTATGGTAGAATCGGCCACCGTATCCTGCTTGGAACTCATCCAAAGGCTTTGCTCCTCCGTTCGGGGCGTACGAATCCAGACTGTGATCGACAATCATCTCTGTCGGTTTGGAAACTAGCATCGACGTAACCCCTTACGACGAGCTCTTCCTCACCTCCATAAACTAGGAACATCTCTTTAGTCCTTTTCAGGTACTTCAAAATAGTATTTACTGCTGCCCAGTGACTCTCACCTGGGTTGGCCTGGTATCTGCTTGTTAGGCTTATTGAAAAAGCAATATCAGGCCTTGTACATATCATGGCATACATGATGGATCCGATTGCCGAGGCATACGGAATCCTACTCATCCTGCTTCGCTCATCAGATGTCGAAGGACTCGGAGTCTCGCTTAGCCTTATACCATGTGAGAGTGGCAAGAACCCTTTCTTCGCCTCACTCATGTTGAACCGCTTCAACACTTTATCTATGTACGTGCTCTGGCTTAGGCCGAGCAGCCTCCTCGATCTATCTCTATAGATCTTAATGCCTAAAATATAGACTGCCTCACCAAGGTCCTTCATCGAAAACTGGCCATTCAATGATCCCTTGACCGAGTTTAGCATCGAAACATCATTTCCGATCAGTAGTATGTCGTCCACATACAAGATCAAAAACACTATCGAGCTCCCACTTAACTTCTTGTATAAACAAGAATCCTCTTCGCTTTTGATGAAACCGAGACCAGTGGATTTACCTCATCAAAACGAATGTTCCAACTCCGAGATGCTTGCTTCAACCCATAAATGGACCTCTTGAGCTTGCATACCTTACTAGTGCTAGTCGGATCGACAAAACCCTCGGGCTGTATCATATACACGTCTCGGTTAAATTTCCATGAAGGAAAGCCGTTTTGACATCCATCTGCTATATCTCGTAATCGAAATATGCAGCTATAGCTAGTATGATCCTCACCGATTTCAGCATCGCTACCGGCGAGTAAGTCTCGTCGTAGTCAATTCCTTGAACTTGTCCATAACCTTTAGCGACAAGCCGAGCTTTGTGGATCTGAACATTTCCATCCACATCAGTTTTCTTCTTAAAGACCCATTTGCAACCAATGGTAGTTATGCCAGGTGGCGGATCAACCAAGTCCCAGACTTGATTTTCATCCATGGACTTTAACTCGGATCTCATGGCATCGAGCCATGCCTCGGAATCTGGGATCACCATCGCTTCCGCATATGTGGCCGGCTCGTCGCTTTCTAGCAACAATACATCACGCACTCTGTGCAATCTTTCTGACCTCCGTGGTTCCGGTGCCGCTTCCACTACAGGTTCCCCGGGACTCGGTATGATCTCATCACCACCGAGCCGTCCCGAGTGGTCCTCGGATTTCTTCGAGTCGAACCGTCCTCCCACCGCCTCCCGACCGAGAAACTCTTTCCCAAGGAAAACCCCGTTCGAGCAACAAACACTTTGTTCTCTTCCCGGTTGTAGAAGCTATATCCCAAGGTTTCCCTCGGATATCCCACGAATATGCATTTATCCGACTTAGGTGTAAGCTTGTCTGACATAAGTCGCTTGACAAATGCTTCACAACCCCAAATCTTTAGAAAAGACAAACTTGGACTCTTCCAGGTCCACATCTCCTGTGGTGTCTTGTCTCTGATTTTGATGGTACCCTATTAAGTGTGAAAGCTGCAGTTTCTAGAGTGTATCCCCAAAATGACAAGGGTAAATCCGATTTGCTCATCATAGACCGGACCATGTCCAACAAGGTCCTATTCCTCCGTTCTGACACGCCCGTTTCTCCGTGGCGTGCAGGAGGTGTGAGCTGAGGTACTATACCTCGACTTTTCAGATGATCATCAAACTCACGGCTCATGTACTCACCTCCATGATCGGATCGCGAAGCTTTATAGTCTTGCCGAGCTGATTCTCAACCTCGTTCTCAAACTCTTTGAACTTTTCAAAAGTCTCCGACTTGTGCCTCATCAAATAGATATATCCATATCTACTCAAGTCGTCGGTAAAAGTCATGAAATCTTGATAGCCACCTCTGGCGGTTGTGCTCATTGGACCACACACATCACCGTATAAGCTCCAACAGCTCGGATGCCCTCTCGCAACTCTTTGCGAAAGGAGACTTAGTCATCTTGCCGAGCAAGCATGATTCACATGTCTCGAACGACCAAGTCGGACGAAGTTAGGAGCCCATCATCATGGAGCTTCTTCATGCATTTCGCACTAATGTGTCCAAGCCGGCAATGCCGTAAGTATGTCGGATTTATCTCATTAGGCTTATGCCTCTTGACATTCATGTTATAGACCGTTCCTGTTCTAGATTCAATATAAATAGCCCATCAACAATGGGTGCATAGCCGTGGAACATACCATTCAAAAATATCGAACAACCATTGTCCTTTAAATTGAATTCATAACCCGACTCATCAAACATGAGGCAGAAATAATGTTCCGACTAAGTGCAGGAATGTAATAACAATTATTCAATTCCAAAATAAATCCAGAAGGAAGCTGGAGCTGCATCTTGCCGACCTCCAACGCAGCAACTCTTGCTTTGTTGCCGACCCTGATGTCAATCTCCCCTTGTGCCACACGCCTAGTTCTTACCAACCCCTGCATCGAGTTGCAAATATGAACAACCGATCCGGTATCAAATACCCAAGAGCTACTAGGTATGTCAACAAGGTAAATGTCTATAACATATGCAACAAGTGTACCTTTGCACGAAGAAGCATTTCCGGCCTTCTTGCCATGCTCTCGCAAGCCACTTGCTGATTCCTCTTCCGATGACGGTCTCCTTGCAGTGATAGCAAACGGTCTTCGAGTCCGGTCCAGACTTCGGCGCAGCGGTGGAGGTTACCGTCTCCGTGCCCTTTGCCTTAGCCTTTTTCTTGGACCAACTCTTTTTGAACTTAGCCGATTTCTGCACCATCAACACTTGATGCATGCCTTTCTTAATGTCTTGCTCTGCCACTTTGAGCATCACATGCAATTCAGTGAGCTTCTTATCCATGCCATGCATATGATAGTTCGAGATGAACGTCCCATAGCTGGGCGGAAGAGAACTCAGAATCGCATCGATGTCAGCTCATCCAAGAGCGGGAAGCCCAAACGATCCAAAGCTTGCACATATCCGATCATCTTGATCACATGTGGGCTCAGTGGATCACCTTCCTTCAACTTGCAATCCATCAAGGATCGCCAGACGTTGAACCTTTCGGTCCTAGCCTGTGTCTGAAACATGCTCTTGAGACTCTTGATCATATCGTAAGCCTCAACATTTTCGAAATGCTGTTGCAAATCGGGCTCCATACAAGCCGACATCGACGGTGATCTCCGTTGATTCATCAACGAGTTTCTGGTAGGCATTCTTAGCTGTGGCACTAGCATTATCAGCCAGTTCCTCTAGAAGTGGATCCTCTAGAACATGTTCCTTTTTATCATGCTTGAGAACAATTCTCAGATTTCTATACCAGGTGGTAAAGTTTGCTCCATTCAGTTTATCCTTTTCCAGAATTGATTTCAATGCAAAGTTGGGTTGAGCAGGTGGTGCCATTGATCTACAACAAAAATTATGCAATCACTAAGCAATGTGTTTATGTAGAGTAATTCTAGCCTAAGCGAAATACTCCCATCAAGTCGGCATCCCTCCAAACTCTCGGTGATTCAGGATCCGACTAGCGCATGCGACTAGTGAGCTTTAGCATCATCGCTAGCCAACATACCTATCCGGTAAGCAACTCCTTGCTAATCGTATCTCTATCGACTCACAGCCGATTAGGAAGGTATCTCATACCCGGCTCCCAACCTTCTTTGCCACAAGGCCCAAAACCGTTTTGATAGCCTTGTCAAGTTAACTTCGATGCGGTGCATGTCCGTGTAATGCGACCACGAACCCTTCAGTTCAAGGACACCCAAAGCACCCCAATTTTATGAGCCCACTACTAGACGTACTTGGCGTGCGAAGGTGCAACATCGGGGATGGCAATTAAGCTTGATATTCATGAGGATCATTCTATCATTCTAACATGCATAGAAACAAAGAAGCATAACAATCACAAATATAACACATATTGTGAAATAGTATGGCTCCTTCATGGACGTTCTTCCAGGTCGGCTCCGACTCCGATGACCATCTATGAACTCCATCTTGTTTGTCACGCCGGGACGCCAAGCCGCCAACCTAATCTCTGTTATCCAACTACTACAACTAGTAATGAATTTACATAGAGTCACAAGTCGACACGCAGGTCGTTATACAATATAATGACAAGACTTTGGCTCTGCCGGTGACAAACATGACACGCAGCCACGTATAAATTACACACATGCATCACATACACATGAGCCATACTATTCACATCAAACCTGCAAAACAAAGTTATGCATAGAATCGCATTCTACCGGTTTGTGTGTCGGGTACGAAATACACGGCGCTATGCACACGGCGGTCCCGCTAGCCGGTTAGCGGGTGGGGTTCGAAGGGGCAGCGCCCCTCACGGGTGCGGGCATCGCCCGACGTTTTCGGAAATCACAGATCACATTGAACTCCGATCACGCCGAATTCTCTGATCTGACCGATCTTTTCGATCATCGCGAATCCGATTCGGATTTACATTTCACTGTTAACCCCGATGGCGGATAACCGACCGGTAGGGGTAGATCGTGTCACGACCTCATCGATCCCGATTTACAGAAAACATAGCCTCAACAATCCCCATGTGTAGTTGATCACATCAACCGTGCACATAGCCGATCTTATCAACGACAACAGATCTCATCTGCCGCCTCCGCATATCTAATATGCATACGATCTGAATCCAAATTCTATAGCAGAGGCTCTGATACCACTGTTGGGATCTACGGTAGGGTGTGTTGACTGCAAATTAAAATTTTCCTACGCGCAGAACATGCAGAAACATGCTACGGGAGATGGATCACAGATCGTTACCACTAGACGCGCAGTGCCGTGCAGCGGAAGAAGAGATGGGGTAGCACGTCCGCGTGGATCGTCTCCTCCTCGTATAATTTCCCTCAAACAGCCGGTCGTCCGATCCCACGTACGAGTTCGCCGGAGCGGTGCAAGTGCACCGCCCCTAACGGTATCCGCGCGTGCAGGAGGAACACCGTGCGGCGGACTGCTAGGTCCGATCACACAGTCGGCGGCGAGTGGAGGTGGCTATTCGCAACACATGCAAACCCTAGTCGCAACGCCGGCGATCAACCTCATGAGTGTGCCGCACCTCCACTTTATATAGGCGTCCATCGCAGCTCAACACTTGGGCCTCGCCACGGACCCTAAAACCCAAAGTCTACTCGGTCACGTTCCTAGTCCGATTCGGATCACATCTCGACCGGTCCTCCGAACTGACCTCGTAGGTTCCTTCCCTTAAGCGCGCGACCCCATAGGTTCAAGTCGGCTTGGTCACAGTTCGGATCACCTCCGACCTGCACGGTTGGTAGCGGCCTCTAGCAAGGCGTGCCGACCACCAAGCAGACTATGAAGCTGGTTAGGCGAACACAGCCTAACGTGTCACACTTATGTTCCCTTTGCCACCACGATATATGTTGTCGGGCTCAAGGCGAGACTGTCATCCTTGTGCTAGCCCGACCTCTTTCTCGTTCAGGATACCGACCACAAACCGGATTATCTCATAATCCTTGTCGCATGGCCATGCTTATCCTGGTCGGATCACACGAGGGGCCCAGTATATCTCCTGATCGGAGGGGCAAATCCCATCTTGCTCGACCATGTCTCGCAGCTGGGACTGGACAAACCTGAAACCTACCTTTTGTAACTACCCAGTCACGGAGTAGCGTTTGGTCGGCCCAAAGCAAGTCTGTCACCATCCCGAGTACATGCGTCAGCTCAGGTCTTAAGACATAGAACGCATGTTGTACTAGAGATTCACAGATGACATATCACTGTGTCTCATAGTTGGGTCTGTCCGACTCGGACCTTATCTCGACTCAGATCCGACTACGTCGAATCCGACCAGACCTTTCCAAGTCCATATTATCCGGTTAGCATCCAATGCTCCATGGCTAGTGAGACCAAGCCATCGACCATGTCATATGCCATTCTAGTCGGCTGCGCGTCCACACAACCCTTTCGACTAGGGACCTTTTAGGACAGTCTTCATACAATGCATAGTCCCACAAACAAGTCACGTGCTGGCGATACACATCATTGATAATGTCCAAGGACTATCTTTATTCATAAACACATAGGAAATATCATCATACATGATTGCCTCTAGGGCATATCTCCAACAGAGCCAAGCTGGAAGGAGGCTATGGACGCGGAGCTTGCCTCCATCTGCAGCAACGAAACATGGGAGCTCGCCACGCTCCCCGACGGGCACAAGGCCATTGGGCTGAAGTGGGTCTTCAAGGTAAAAAAGGACCCTGTTGGACAGGTGATCAAGCACAAGGCGCGGCTTGTCGCGAAGGGATACGCGCAGCGCCAAGGCATGGACTTCAACGAGGTCTTCGCGCCAGTGGCGCGCATGGAGACCGTGCGCTTGCTGCTCGCACTTGCCGCTCACCGTGGGTGGTAGGTGCACCACATGGACGTCAAATCAGCGTTCCTCAATGGCGGTCTCAAGGAGGAGGTCTACGTGCACCAACCACCCGGCTACATCGTCTCCGGCGAGGAGCACAAGGTGCTCCGCCTGCGCAAGGCCATGTACGGATTGCATCAAGCTCCACGAGCGTGGTATGCCAAGATGGACGCGTCCTTGACATCCCTCGGCTTCGAGCGAAGCCCTCTGGAGCATGCTGTGTACAGGAGGAGCACGGGCAAAACAACACTGCTCGTCGGCGTCTATGTGGACGACTTGATCATCACGGGCACGGACGCCAACGACATCGCCACGTTCAAGCAGCAGATGCACAGCCTGTTTGCTATGAGCGATCTCGGCCTCCTCAGTTACTACCTGGGAGTCGAGGTCAAGCAGGAGGCGGGCGCGATCACGATCTGTCAGAGCGCGTAAGCCCGCAAGATCTTGGAGGCGGCAGGACTGAAAGAGTGCAATGCCTGCCACACGCCAATGGAGAATCGGCTCAAGCTGCGCAAGGGAGAGGCTGGCGATGTGGTGGATGCCACGGGCTATCGGAGCATCGTCGGAAGTTTGCGTTACCTATGCAACACTCGTCCTGACATCACTCACGCAGTCGGGATGGTGAGCAGGTATATGCAGGCACCCACAGCGTCGCATTGGGCGGCGGTGAGGCAGATTCTGCGCTACGTCAGGGGCACAGTTGGGTATGGCTGCAGATACAAGGAGAGCTCCGGTGGCGAGCCCAAACTGGTGGGTTTCAGTGACAGCGATCTAGCTGGGGACGTCGATGACAGGAAGAGCACCACTGGAGTAGCTTTCTTCCTCGACTCCAGCATCATCACATGGACTTCGCAGAAGCAAGCTGTGGTTGCTCTCTCGTCTTGCGAAGCTGAGTATATCGCAGCCTGCAACGCTGCATGTCAGGCAGTTTGGCTAAGCAGACTGCTGGGTGAGTTACTTGGACAGCCACCTGCAGCGGTAAAACTGCTCGTGGACAACAGATCTGCAATCGAGCTGGCCAAGAACCCAGTGCACCACGAGCGGAGTAAGCATATCGACCTTCGTTTTCACTTCATTCGTGAATGCATTGAGGAAAGCAAGGTGGACATCGAGCACAGATGGCCAACTCGCTGACATTTTAACCAAGTCACTGGGCCGTGTCAAGTTCTTGGAGATGCGACTGAAGCTCGGTGTCATGGAGGTCTCTTCTGGGCGCCAGGATTAAGGGGAGAATTGTTGACTTTGTAATCCTGTCGCTTGTTAGTTTTGCTTTCAGTTTCAGGCTTAGCAAATAAAACGACGAGAGCATGAGTCTGTTTATGCCTTGACCTCATGCCTTGACCAAATCTTTAGTAGCAGCTAGGTAGTGTAGGCGACCATGCGCACTTAGTGGGATGGACCGAATCAAACGTGTGCATGGTGCCATCGTGGGCGTGGCGAGTGGCTGTGGGATGGCGCGGCCGAATAGCTCGGGCACGACCCCTTCTTTCGTAGTTTCAGGTTTTGCTGTTAATAAAAGGAAACGACTGAAAACGCTGCAAGTTTTAACGCAGCACAAAATTCTCTCGCCTCTCTCTGAAGTTTTCTGACTAACAATCATGTACTCATATATGTCGTGCTTGTGCCGTTTGCACGTTTACTTATCAACTTGGAATAAGATGTACATTCACCGAAACCGAATAAACCATCCTTTGGTACTGATAACAAGTATTGCGTGACTTGTTCTTCAACTAGTACTTCTACCGTTTTATCCATACTACAATGCTAGTATTATCAATGACCCTTGATCCTATATCATTATGCAGGACCTACATATATCTATAAACCAACACATGTACTACATGATTTGCTATTTTCGTACCATCTGTTCTCACGCAGCAGCATAAGGAGCATAACACAACACACCAATGTACATAACACAATGATGCACAATATATAAACCCCGCTAAGTTCCTATCCATGCGTACGTGACTACTTTGCTAGGGTTAGAAGCAACAATTCAGGAACCACCGAGTGAACTACCACCACATTCTGCATTTCAATTTCCAGCGGAGCAGGGAAAACAGAGGCTTCACACGGCAATGAAGAGGTTTTTGCCTATATATCTAGGAGTAGAGTGACAAGTCCACACCCAGTTCATCAATGACTCTCTCAAGCTTGGACAGCATATCTAGGAAAGGCAAAGCACAAAATCAATACAACACAGGGCGGTGAAGCGAGGATTCTATGCAGTGGTAATACAATTCATCGCATGGGTTTCCATATGAGGATTCTATGTAGTGGTGATGAAAATGCTGAGAAAAATGATTTTATGTTTTCCCTTTTGTTTATCTTACTAGTACTGCAAGAAGAGGGGTAGAAAGCGTACCATGGAATGACTCATCAGCCATATATGTCTGCAAAAGTAAAACAATAAACATAAGATAACTCTATGTTGGATTAAGAGGGAAAAACTAGCAGACCAACTTGGAGATTCTCGATGAGAACAAAATACCTTTATCCTTGCCATAATATCACTTGTTGATTTACTAGTATCAATTTCTTTTGTTGACTTGCCAGTATCAATTTCTTTATCAGCAGTATTTTCATTACTGGCAACTGCCATTGAAGGAAATACTGTATACATGTCAGAAAAAATGGAAACGTCAAGACACATGAGCGGCAAATGAAGCTGAATTTTTTGTACCATCATGACAAGTATCTTGTGTGAACACCTGCAAATTTACAAATATAAAGAACATTACTTAAGTAGATTTCTTTTGCAGTATTTAAAAAGACGAGACTAGAGGGGCCAGAATCGCTTGGCTTATTGTTATAGGATGGTCAAAAGAACATAAAATTTGCAGTATTTAGCATACATTACCTCTTGAGGACGGTCAGTTCCACTCAGTTGATGCAGGTCCTCCGCATCTGATCCGCCATACATTACCTCTTGAGGATGGTCAGTTTGATGCAGGTCCTCTGCATCTGATCTGCCATACATTACCTCTTGAGGATGGTCAGTTCCACCCAGTTGATGCAGGTCCACCGCATCTGATCCGGACATGCACAATGCTTTCATGCATAAACCAAGAAAAAACAAAATAAATAAAATGTGATTTAAGTATAACCTAATCAAACAGGAATTCACTAACCATATTCAGTCTCAGTTGACAAATTTGTCAGCATTTCAGTGAAACTAAGAGGGAAACCAGAGTTGATATTGTCAATGTTGGAAGTAGGGAGCCTAGTCGAAAAAATGTTGGAAGTAGGGAGAGGTTCAGAAACAGGCAGGTCTGGTTCCTCATGGTAGCATAATGCTGCTGCCTCTGTCCTGTGATCTGAAGCTGGCTCCTCAAAGCTTGAAGCATCATCAGGCCCATGCATAATAGTATTATGTTATCACAGAGATTATGTCGTGCAACATATAAACCCAAAACAGCTCTAGTGTTTCACCTGTGGGGAAGTTCATTGGAAGCAATATATTCTGATCGTGATGATGAATCTTCGCATATGTAGTCGCATCCAGATGATGTGATATCCATGGTGTCACCTAAGCATTCCTTTTAACCAACAACAGAAATTAATTTAGTGCTTGACAAAGCTCACAAAGCAAAACCGAAACTAGTGAAGATCTTCCTTTCTCTGTATACGATAAATATATTCTATAACTAGCATGAATGGTCAATTTCACAACTGCAGTAGTGGCGTAGCACCCCTGCAATTTAAGTTGTGCAGAAATGCTAAGTGATAACTATCACCACTGCAATTTCTTATTTTCAAAAAAGGTAATTTGGGCACAGGAGCAAATGTAGTGAAGTTAAACTGAGCTGGAGAGCCAAAAGCACCCACATGGTTCCATCCAGCACTGTAACAATATGTAGCCATGTGCGCATATCACATTAGGGATGTACATTCAACATTAGTGAAGAATGGATACACCCATCAAATATTGGTTGTACATAACTCAGAAAAGGTAGCACAAATTCGGTAAATACTAAGGAATTTTTTTAAAAATTGCTGATCCGCACATAATTCTATGTACTGTTGATCTACAACTGCCTGCTGTCCTTTGCATAAGACTAACTTTATTTGGTAGTTGGCATAAAAAATTGATATGATCAAGAGGTTTCATTATGCACATAAGAAAACCTATGTTCCCCAGATTGATATCACATTTTTATTTCTCTGTACAAGCTCACACAAAGAATAAGCAACTACACTTAAAAGATGTCATAATGATATCTCCAACTTTCCATTCTGAATACAAGTATACAGCATGTGTAATAATGTATTACAAGTGACCATGGAAAGGAGCCGGTAAGAAAAGGTGGCTCCTTTGTGGAGGACTCTGCGTTAGACATTGCCAACCTGAAGTTCCTCCTCCTTTGCTTCCAACTGATGTCGGGGCTCACAATCAACTTCGATAAGAGCGAAGTGATGATTCTTGGGTACCCCCCGGAGGAGGCCCAGGCTATAGCTGACCGACTGAATTGTCGGTTGGGTACTTTCCCTACGACCTATTTGGGGATACCCATTAGTGACTCGTGCCTCACCGTGCCTGACCTTCGCCCGACGGTGACCCGGATGCAGCACCGGGTGGAGCCCTGGAAAGGGAGGTGGCTTTCGAAGGCCGCCCGCGTGATCCTCATCAACTCCTTGCTTGCCAGCCTACTTTGGTTTCTCATGAGCTTCTATAGCCTCCATGAGACGCTCCATCGGGAGATCGCCAAGTACCAATCCAGGTTTTTCTAGGCAGGCGAGGGGGATAAGCATAAGTAACATATGGTGAGCTGGCCCGACATTTGCAAACCCAAGGACCAGGGTGGCCTTGGGATCTTGTCCTCTCGGCGCATGAACATTGCTCTCCTGACCCGATGGCTCTGGCGCATCGCCAATGGGAAAGGAGGCCTTTGGCTTACCATCATCCAGAACAAGTACCTTCGGGGCCAGCCACTCGCGTTCTGTCAGCGGTCCGGTGGCTCCCAGTTCTGGCAGGCCGTGATCCAGCTGTTACCCGTGCTACGCATTGGCACGTCCATCTCGGTTGGCTCCGGATCCTCGACCCTGTTCTGGTTCGATCGTTGGATTAGCGACTTACCCCTGGCCGGGTGATTCCCAGGGCTATTCGCCATTCTGGTGGACCCCCGAGTCTCTGTCGAGATGGCCCTTATTGACTTAGGGCGCCTCGCTTTCCGGCGTCCCTTCGGCCCCCTTGAGGTGGCCGCTTGGGATGCCCTCCTCCAGGACGCCACTGACTCCATCTCTTGGCGATTGGAGCCCTCCGGCCGCTTCTCCACTAAGTCCCTATACTCGGCCATCGCCCCCTTGTCGGCCCCTGAGCCCTTTAGCCTGATCTGGGACATCCGCCTGCCTCTGAAGATCAGAATCTTACTGTGGCAGTGGATCCGGGGACGCCTTCCCTCTGGGGTTGAGGTCCTCAAGCGTAATGGACCAGGAGATGGGATTTGTCCCCTGTGCGGCACGGTGGAGGATGCTAACCACATCTTCTTCTCTTGCTCCACAGCCCAGTTCCTGTGGTCCTGTTTTCGCGAGACGGTCGGTGGACAGTGTTGCAACACCAACTTCCCCTACTTGCTTGCTGAAATTCACGCCTCCCCCCTCGCTTCCACCATATTAGATGGCTGTGCGTTGGGGTTCTTGCCTGGACGCTCTGGACCATTCGCAACAAGCTTGATATTCAGAAAGTTCCTCTTCGACGTGCGACTGACGCGATCTTCAAAATGTGTGGTTACTTGCAGCTCTGGCGGCCGCTTAGCCGCTCCAAGGACCAGGACGCCATCAACCCCCTCCTCGCCGACCTTCGATCGATGGCCTTCCGCATGGCGTCTCCGCTGCCGCCCCCTCCTCCGGAGCCCGATTAGTCCTGCTGTTTGGTCTGCTGTGTGTGAGTGTGTTGTTTCGTTTCTAGGGCTTGTTGTGATGTGCCCTCAGCATTAACCCTATTGCTACCTTTGTGTTTGTGAGACTTGTGTGTGCGCGCGTGTGAACCTTGTCGGATGTTTGGCTTGGGCGGTTTGCTTTATAATATAAAGCGGGGCGAAAGCCTTTTTCGGTAAGAAAAGATGGCATAAGAAGTCCCAAGAGTCCACATAACGTCACGGCTTCACATGGTTAGGATATCAGAAAGAGAGGAAATTGCACCTTTACACAATTTAAGAACGACTCCACATCACTGAGCTGTGGGAAACGTAGAGCAAACTTCTGTATCTGCAGTGAGAGTAACTGACGTGATCATGATTGTACACATATTTTTGTTATGAAGAATGTGAAAATGCCATGTGCATAAACATCATATGAACACAACCTCCATCTGTTCTGAATACTTTCGAATTTGTAGGTAATTCAGTGAAGTCACCAAGCCAATGCAGTATAGCACTCAACTAAGCCAGTCAGCAGAATCACATTTGAGTTATACAAGACTTGCCTGCTTGGTTTTATCACAAAAGCTCACAAAGACCACCCTGCTCCCACTTCCTGGGCATTGTCCCCCACATGTGAGCTGAGGCCATGAGAAGCTGAGGATAGACACAAAGTGCTCCTCCTGTGCCACAAGCAAAGGCGACAATGCTAACTAGTTAAGTGAAGAAAAGGGGGTATCCAGCAAAACAATGTTAGAACAGAGACTTCGCAAACTTGTGTAACTTCTGTAGAATAATAAACATAACAATAAATGTGCAATCTAGAAGAAATTGTTGAAGAACTAGATCCCCACCCTAGCTACAAAACGAAAGCATTTTTCACAAAACTTTGCAGGTTCTCAAGGTTATTCCACATATACACGTGGGACTTCTTTTCAGAATTATTTACAGCACCCACTGAGATAAAAAAGAACATCAAGTTAATTTGCTCTGCCTAAAGGCAATGAAAGCATGGCATACCCTGAAGCATATGCATATTATAATTATTACAGTGAATACCTAAGGACCAATAGTGCACACAGCACAGAATGCCCGAAAAATTGGTACAAAATCGATGGTATGGCTGGCAGGACTCAATATAGAAATCTGACCAAAGAAAAAAAAAGTTTATGCAGAACAATTCAAATGATCCACAAACTTACTATAAATAACAACATTATGAACACACAGAAACATCAATATCCCTGACGCCTCACCTCATGTCTGAACACTAATACAGCATTCACCATTTCTTTTCTCAGGCACGATTTGCAGATTAGAGAGGTACAGTACGTGCATGGGGAAAAAATAAATATCTAAAAAATACTAGGATGATAACGAGCCTTGTTTTTACACTTGTTGATTGCATGAAAACATGAATGGATTCCACCTACACAGTGGAGTGCAATACACAAATATCAGGGCATCAGGTATCCTCATTAAAAAAAAGGGGGGGCATCAGGTCCTCTTTCAAAATCCACACCATCACAATCCACGATCACTTCAACGAAACGAAATCAGAGTGCGTGTAGTATCATATCCCAACGCATCCTCACAAGTTCATGAAGCAAATGAATTCAGAGCACATGTAACACGACTCGTCAAAACCACAACCAATCCGTCTGATCCCCAAGTTCCTTCACAAACAAGCGCGCACAACTAATCGCGTTCACCAAACACATAACACCAAGCAGCCACGCAGATAAGAAGAGGGGAAGGGAAGGGAAGGGAGACGGTACGGACGAAGACGACGCCGACGACGGAGACGGTGAGGACTGGGGCCGCGGAGGGGTGGCTGGAGCGGGAGACGCGAAGAGAGGCAGGCGTGGCGGCGGGGAGCCAGGCGCCGGGACGGCAATCCGTGGCGCTGGTGACGTAACGGACGCCGGGCGGCGGCGGCGGCGGCGGCGGCGTCGAGGTGTCGCGCAGGGGGGAAGCGAAGTAGCGGGCGAATTCCACCTCCCATTCCTGCCTCCGCCCCTGGACCTCCGCGGCGTCAGAGTGCGAGGTGAGCCGCGCCCAGCCGTCGTCGCCGGCGCCCACCGCCACCATGGCGCGACGCCGATGCCGAGGTAGTATTTCCGTATCTGCCGCTTTGCTTTGGGGTTTTTGTAGCGCCTTTCGGTGTGCAATGGTGTGAGTGGATGTAGCAGCTGCTATGCCTCGTAACGGCTAGCTCATGAAAGAAAGAGAAACGTAAAGGGAAAGGCTATGGAACAATTGCCTGAATTCAGAATTTGGTTCAGTGAGTTTTGATTCGCCGTTGATTTGTGATCCAACGGACAGATAACATTCATGTATAATTGAAATCGACTAACCCCAATTCAATTTCAGTTGATTTTTCTTAAAATAGTCCAACTCAGCCTAGCCATACAAACATGATAGAAGTCCACCCATCAAAACACTACTTGGGTTTTGATCCTAAAGGAAAAGACACTACTTGGGTTGGACAAAAACACATGCTCGTTAACCCGATAGCAACAATAGAAAGGCTACCTTCTGTCGAGGTACAACAATCTATGGGACCGACAACGGCCCCTTTGCGGTTCGACCATGGATCGACGAACATAAAGAGCAAAATGAACAATCAACACAAGGGATTTACCCAGGTTCGGGTCACCGTGAGGTGTAAGACCATACTCCTATTTTGGTGGATTGATTGTATATGAGCTAAGTTACAGAGGAGCGTATCCAGTTGGATATGAGTGATCATAAGTTATTGTTGTTGACATCACCCTTGAGATGAATAAGTTGGGAGGCGAAATTATGTGTGTGTTTGGTTTGTGCCCAAGGTTGCCCCACCAAAGCATCGACTAGCCAAAATTTTGGTTGAGGTTTTGGTTGCCCATGATTTGGCTAACATTGGCAAGAAAAATGAACTAGAGTTGGCTAGAGTTCATTGGCATGCCAAAAAATTGGCAACCATCCAAACAAAGACCAATCTTTGGGTCATGACCAAAATTTTGGTAAGGTGCACTTTGGCAACAATCCAAACACACCCTATAAGCCCCTATCTTTCTATGTGTCTGGCTGAAACTTTTTGCTCGATATATATGTTGTGAGTGTTAGCAATCACAAACAACTAAATGATGGTTGAGTATGTGAACTTGCTAAAAAAGCTCCGACATGAGAACCTTCCTGAAAATATGATGAATCGTAATTGCATTGTTGACTGAGAACATAGTTTGTTAGTTTTCAAAAAAGTTTATGCCTTATACTTCGTTGTTGTGATGAATACTTGCTCATGAGAAGTTTTATGATAGTAAACGTTGTTGCTATAATAATGATCATGATGCTACTATGTTCGTATTTTGTTTTTTTGGACACCTCTCTCTCTCTCTCTCTCTCTCTCTCTCCAAACGTGTGGTCATGATTTTTGATATCGGCTTTCGCTTGAGGGCAAAGAAGGTCTAAGCTTGGGGGAGTTGATACATCCATTTTGCATCATGTTTTCCTACTGTTACTTATAGTGTTTTTAATCAATATAATACTTTGTGGAGTAATTCTAATGTCTTTTCTCCCATAATATGCAAGGTTTAAACGAACAGGGAGATTGCCGACAGCTAGAATTCAGAACCTTAAAAAGCTATGTCAGAGATACCTATTCTGCACATCTCCAAATGAGTTGAAATTTTACAGAGATTTACTTTGGAATAAATAAAAAATACTGGAGCAAAGAAGTACCAGAGGGGGCCACCCAGGTTCCCACAAGGCACCAGGGCGCGCCTACCCCCCAGGCGCGCCCTGGTGGCTTGTGGGGCCACTGGCCAGCCTTCGGTGCCCATCTTCTGGTATATAAGCACATTTTCCCTAGAAAAAAAATAAGGAGAGGACTTCCGAGACGGAGCACCGCTGTCTCGAGGCGGAACTTGGGCAGGAGCACTTTTGCTCTCCAGCGGAGCAATTCCGCCGGGGATACTTCCCTCCGGGAGGGGGAAATCAAAGGCATCATCATCACCAACAACCCTCTCATTGTGGGAGGATCAATCTTCATCAACATCTTCACCAGCACCATCTCATCTCAAACTCTAGTTCATCTCTTGTATTCAATCTTTGTATCAAAACCTCATATTGGTACCTGTGGGTTGCTAGTAGTGTTGATTACATCTTGTAGTTGATGCTAGTTGGTTTATTTGGTGGAAGATCATATGTTCAGATCTATTATGTTATTCAATACCCCTCTGATCTTGAGCATGAATATGTTATGTGAGTAGTTAATTTTGTTCTTGAGGACATGGGAGAAGTCTTGTCATAAGTAATCATGTGAATTTGGTATTCGTTTGATATTTTTGATGATATGTATGTTGTTGATTCCCTTAGTGGTGTTATGTGAACGTCGACTACATGACACTTCACCATCTTTAGGCCTAAGGGAATGCATTGTGGAGTAGTAATTAGATGATGGGTTGCTAGAGTGACAGAAGCTTAAACCCTTATTCATGCGCTATTCCGTAAGGGACTGATTTGGATCCATATGTTTAATGTTGCGGTTAGATTTATCTCAATTCTTCTTTCGTAGTTGCGGATGCTAGCGAGAGGGGTTAATTATAAGTGGGAAGCTTGTTCAAGTAAGAACAACACCCAAGCACCGATCCACCCACATATCAAATTATCAAAGTACCGAACGCGAATCAAACAAACATGATGAAAGTGACTAGATGAAATTCCCTTGTGTCCTCAAGAACGCTTAGTTTATTATAAGAGATCGTTCCGACCTATCCTTTGCTACAAAAAGGATTGGGCTACCTTGCTGCACCTTTGTTACTGTTATTATTATTTGCTCGTTACAATTTACCTTGCTATCAAACTATCTATTGCCGGTAATTCCAGTACTTGTAGATAATACCTTGCTGAAAACCGCTTGCCATTTCCTTCTGCTCCTCGTTGGGTTCGACACTCTTACTTATCGAAAGGACTACAATAGATCCCCTATACTTGTGGGTCATCACTTGCCGGACTCTACATTGCAATCGACCTTGGTATCATAAAGTTGATCATCAGAGGCGACTCGCAGTTGGTGGTGAAGCAAGTGAACAACAACTACCAAAGCCCGTTGATGGAGGCATATGTGGATGAAGTGAGGAAATTGGAAGCACACTTTGACAATCTGCAGGCCAAGCATGTTCCTCGTGCCGAGAACAACATTGTTGATGACGTGTCGAAGCGTGCCGCCAAGAAATTACCTATGGAACTAGGTACCTTTGTGATCCTTCTGAATCAGCCTTCAGTTGTACCATAGATGAGGCCAGACAAGAGGAGAAAGTTGAATTCCGGCGAGAACTTTCTGGTAGAGCTTCCTACAGTCGCCGGGAAGGGAGTTGCCGGGAAAAACCAGACGCTTGTCAGTGAGCAGTAGGCTCCGGTAGGGCACGAGGCCCTTGCCATCGAGGCAAGCGTTCCTGCGGCAGATGATATGCCTTTAGTACTTGTCCTCGAGCCATAGGCTTCGGCATGGGCACAACAGATCTTCCATTACCTTCAGACATGTCAACTTCCCGATGAACAAAAAGAAGCTGAGAAAGTAGCCCGCCAATCAAGTGTATCAGTTTGCTGATAGAATTCTATACAGAAAGAGGGCGAATGGGGTGAAATTGAAGTACATCTTCCCGGAAGATGGGCAAAAGCTGGTGGCGGAGATACATGAAGGGGGGTGTGCTACTTGTGAGCTGCATTGGGATTTCCCCGAAGAGGAGAGGATGATGCAGTACAGTAGAGATAAGTATTTCCCTTGGTTATGAAACCAAGGTTATCAATCCAGTATGACAACCAATCAACACTGTTAGGACCGAGAGTATATCGACTAGAGGGGGGTGAATGGGAGATTAAAAAATTCTTACGAATGTTTTGAAATGATCCCAAACACATCAGCGGAAATAAGATTTGGTAGATAAGAATTCAAACAAGCATACTATTGAAGAACAAAACCTTCGATGTAGGATGCAGTAATGGTCCGAGCATAGTATACAATAGGCTTGATGATAACAGTGGTAATGCAGTATGCCAACAAAAATAAAATCATGACAGCGAGCTAGACATGAACTGCGAGCAATAATATAAAGGCGAAACTATAATGAGGTAAAAGATCACAACACAGAAAATAACAAGAACTAAGATGGAATAACAAAATGATGAGAGTGCAACACTGCAGGTTACGAATGATAACTGATGCAACAACCGTAGAGCCGAAAGATATGCTACAGAGAATAATAGATCAGATAATCTATGGTCACAGAGCACAAATGAGAACTACCGAAAGTAATGTAGTGAAGTAAATTGAACCAGTGGTGCTCGATGGTGACAGAGAGATTTGGTAGACCGGTTCACCCTTCTGCCAAAGGGCTATGTCTGGTTGGAGGGGCTGTGACTTAACACGGAAGATAAACTCTCTTCACCCTATTCTCCTTCAACTCAAAGCTGATCAGACTTCAGTTGATTTCACTCATGGTGGATACTTGCCGGCGATCTCCAAACCTTCGGTCGACCTTCGCGAACCACAATCATTCTTGGTTGCTAAAGACCTAGTTCGGTGAAGACAATAAATCTTCAACACTCGAGCCGAAACCTATCCGTCTAGAGAGTGCACAGCTGAGTAATAGGTACAAGAACTCTAACTCAAAACTACTGTGATGCTCAACCACTGTCTAAGTCTAGGCTCTTGATTTTTATCTTGGTGGATCTAAAACTCAAATCACTCAGAGAGGGGGTGCTCAAATCAATATTCTCATAAATCTTAAGCGGAGCAGCCACCGGACAAAGCCGGTGCGGGGTGGCTATTTATAGCCGCAGCCTTCCCTGATGGGAAATGACCAAACATGACATCGGGAGAAGCCAATGGCCGAATTACATGAGTCCAACGGTCGGATTTTGAGCACAACGATAACATTACTTGTAGAGCAGGTAATGCCAACTCCTCAGTCTGAAAGATATCTCGTGCAGCACGAAGAACAACGTCTACCACTGTGAGGTAATCATTCAGAGCATAAAGAGATTTCTCTCACATCTTTCATAGGTTTTGGGCTAAGCATCATAGCGGATCTAAGCTTCGAGTACTTATACCCATGTTAATAGTACGGAGGTCCTTTGACTCAAATGAACGAAAGAAGAACAACGAAAAGAATACTACGTCTTCAATGTGTCTTCGAATTCCGTTGGCTGCAGTCAATTTCATTAGACGACAATACCGAACCAATTGATTAGCTTCAGCAGTAAACTTTCGAGGGGTTAATTCCTTCTCATCAATCTTCTCGTCTACATATCTTCACTAGATGTAGCTCATTCTTCTCTGCAACGCATATATACTTCGGTGAAGTTCCTCGAACTTAGCATCGGAGGCAACATTCTCCTCGGTTTTGTATGGACTATTTATCTCTGTATGCACTAGCAAACAAATTAGTCCATACCTGTTTCTGTCAAGAATCTCCAAAATACAGGAAGGCAGATATTGCACCAACAATCTCCCCCTTTTTGGACGATTGTTGGTAAAACAGAATACATCGAAGGATAGATAATGAATGGAATGTAATGCGAAGGATAATGAAAGACGAGAGATAAATACGAAGATAAAACACGCCCCATGAAGATATGCATCATTTGAGTGTGTAGTTAAATCTGAAGGAAGCGACGTGAATCTTCGTATGAGTTTCATTGATTTATGATTTCATCCTTGACTTCTTTCAATGCACTCGACAGTGTCGGAGATAATTCCTATCACACAATCTTTGAAATGAATTAGATATAATAAATACTTTGAAATGGTTTGTGACAAAGTATATGTCGTGAAGGTTTTCTCATAACACATTTTGCATTCACAGAGATGTAAATTCCCTGCAAGATAGATACTCGAGAATTGTCAAAGCAAGGGAAATAAATGATATTGCTCGTAGGAGTTAAGTTTTAGACGAAGTTTTCCTGCAACAAAGTCGATACGAAGAATATATGCGAGGAAAAACACTTTGTTAGTCATATAGATAAATCTCAAGAGTGAAGCTGACTTTCTTTGCCTGCAATGTTAGATAACGAGATATAATAGTCATAGCATATCCAACCAAAAATACATAAAGTTTCAAGGAGTAAAATATCTCTGATTAGAGAAGCTTGATTTTCTATCCTCCTCAAAATAATTTCTTATTTTCCCTGCAAGATTGATAATTTTCGAGGATAATAATTGCTAGGGAATAATCTTTTGATTGCACCTGCAAACAAATAGTTGGAAGAAAACAACATTGCAGGGGGTTATTAACATTACATGGTGACCGAGTATTTCAACACCACAGGCGGTGCGTTAAGTTCAACTAGCAAATTGTTTGAGGAAAACCAAAGCGTTCGACTACGAAAAGCAAATGGCGAATAAAAACACCCTGCAAGAAACCCTGTTCATCTATCACTCAATGTACTTCTCCCCCTTTTTGTCAACAAGTGTCAAAAAGGAAAGAGAAAACATACGAGGCACTACTCGTCCGGAGTGTCCTCGGAATAAGAATTTGCACTGCTTGACGAATTAGAATCCGCAGAGCGAGGGATAGTCGAAGCAGAAGTAGGTGTAGTGGCACGGGTTCTTGAGGAAATGGTGCGATGAACATCTGGCTTGTAGATGAGTGTCCCAGTTGTGTCTTCAATTTCATCATCTGGTCCAACAAACAACAGGTCAGTTGATGCAGAATGCTGAGGGAGCTCGGGGGTTTGCCTTCGAATGCGAGGAATAGCAAATAATTCCAGGTAGTCATATTCCTTCATGATACCCTTGGCATCCAGCTGCTTGCGAGAATAATGCTGCCTCAGAAGAGTACAAAAACGCTTCTTTGCTTCCTTATCATGCAGAAGGGTTTGTCAAGCATAATTATGAAACTAGTTCAATTCAGTCATCAACTCCAACTTTTCTTTTTGATCGAGCTCGATGTGAATTTCTAGTGCTTGTTGTGTGCGAATGCAAATCTCATATGGAGATGGATTTTCTTTACGAGGGATTTCAACCTTAGCCTTCTTAACCTTTGGAGCATTCTCAGATGCAGAAGCAGTAACTACAAAAAAAGACACATCCGTGACATTTTGGCCCGAACAATTTTTTCTGTCATGCTTATGACACTTCTACGACGATAATTGTGACGAAACCACGTATCATCATAGATGTGGCGGCCCCCTACTTCTATGAAAAAAAATCATGAAAGAAAATGGGCTTTTCATCCTGGGCGGACCGGGGACGCACCTACATGACATTCTTTGGGTCGTCCATGACGGAAAAAATCGTGGTAGAAGCAAGGGTGATGCAAATATTGGGAATTCCCGGTTAAGGTAGGTGGTCAGGGCCGAGCAATGCACGGAGGTTTGCGCGTTCCTCTTGTACACGTACGCACGTGTGTGCGCGAGGTGTTGGGCTCTAACTGGACCCGAGCGAGGCGTTCGCTTACTGAACCCGAGCGATTGCACTAGCTACGTTACTGAACCCGAGAGATCGATCCCTTGGCTGTTAACTGAACCCGAGCGATTCCTTCGCTACTGCTGCTAACTGAAACCGATCGAACTTGCTGCCTCTTGATGAACAGTGACCATTGTTGGGGGTTGGATGAACAGTTCCCAGTGGGGGTTGGATGAACAGGACCCCGTGGTAGTATAGGCCATTGCCGCTGGATGAAGAGGACCCCGTGAAGGGATGGTTGAACAGTAGCCGGTGGAGGCTGGGTGAATAGTAGCCCGTGGATGAACAGTAGCTGGTGGAGGCAGGAGGAAGACGTGGTGGATGAACAGTAGCAGGTGGAGGCCGGAGGAAGTTGACGGTGGATGAACAGTAGCAGGTGGGGGTTGGAGGAAGTCGACGGTGGATGAACAGTAGCCCGTGAAGGCTGGAGCGAGGCATTAGACGGTGGATGAACAGTAGCCCGTGGAGTCCCGTTTTGCGGTACGCCACACCCCTCCCAATGAACAGGACCCCGTTTCGACCGTAGGCGCTCCAACACAAGTCCGCTTCCTCCGTTTTGCAGTACGGCACACCCCTCCCGATCGAACGGACCCCGTTTCAACCATAGGCACTCAAACAGAAGGCCGTTTCCTCTGTTCTACGATATGCTAGACCCCGTTTAGGCTGTTTCGTCCAAGTCGATTGGCTCCCGATGAACACGACGCATTCCATTGCCTCCCGATGTACACGACGTAGTTTCTCCGTTTCGTCCCAGTCGGTTGGCTGCCGATTAACAGGACACCATTGCTGCCGTCCGCTGCCGTTCCATGTACACGAGTCCTGACCGTACGTATGCACGAGTAGGCGTTCGAGACCCCGGCCGTATGTACGTATGTGGCCATATTTTTGGCATCTTGCTGTAAATATGTGCACACGGTTTAGACTGGACTGCCTGAACTGCTACGTTGGGGGCTCCAATACTACACGTTTCACTTCTTGCTCGGCCACGAGTCATCAAACCAGTATGTACGTATCGTTGGCGACCAGCCAAACAACACTATGTACGCTTCAACCGGGTGGGTCCCCGCAGGCAGGGAGGATAAGGAGGCACTTCTTTGCGTGCGAAGATATAGCTGGTGGGTCCCAGCTGTCAGGGGAGGAATCATTTTTTGCGCGTAATATGGAGGCACTTCCTTGCGTCCGAAGATGTAGCTAGTGGGTCCAGCTCTCAGCGTCACTGCGTACAGTCGTCTTCTGATGGCTGTCATTCGTTGACCACATTGACCACGCCGCGCCAAGAGCACCAAGGCGTGGACAACGGCGAGGCCTAGGAAGGGATCGATGCGGAGCCGGGGAAGACACGGCAGTGGATGCCCACGCGGAGGGGAGTATGAGGGTTGAGTGCTTCGGCTGCGGTGTGAGGCTGCCGTCGCTGGAGAAAAACAGGAGGTGTGGGTGAGTAGAGGGATGGCATGGCCAGCGGTGGCAGCACAGCCGGCCACGGGAGGCAGTAGCAAGCGGTCTAGCCGGCGCTGGTTTCGGCGGCTGGAGCAAGAAGATCAGAGATTGAAGGAGCAACACGGACGTTGGATGTTAATCCAACGGTCATTGCTGCTAGAATCGTTTGTTGACTAGGTTAACAAAGCCCTGCGTACGTGTCAACTTAGTAGGCCCACAAGTCATCCTGCGAATCAGGCGGGTCTGAGCTAGCAGGGGAGGCATCATTTTTCTTGCGCATAATAAGGAGGCACTTCCTTCCGTGTGAAGATGTAGCTCGTGGGTCCCAGCTGTCATGGGGGGGGGATTTTTTTGCGTAATAAGAATGAACATCCTTGCGTGCGAAGATTAATAAGGAGGCACTAGCTTGCGTGCAAAGATGTAGCTGGTGGTTTCTAGCTGTCAGACTCTTGACGTACTCCATGTTGGCTCTCGTTGTTGACCACACATCATCGAGCGGACCACATTGGTGGATGACGGCGAGGGCTAAGATGGGAACGATCTGGAGTCATGGAACAAGGGGCACTGGAGTCCCTAGCGGAGGGGAGTACGAGGGACTAGTTCAGCTGTCGGGTGAGGCTGCCTTCGCCGGAGAATAACAGAAGGTGTGGGTGAGTACAGGTATGACCTAGCCACCATTGGGAGTAGGGTGGGGCGGCGAGGCCTGCGCGGCAGCACAGCCGGGCACGGGAGGTAGGTGGAGGCGCTCCATTCGGCGATGGTTTTGGCGGCTGGAGCAAGAGCAACTAGCACTACAAAAAAGGACACATCCGTGACATTTTGGGCCGAACGAATTTTTTTCCTGTCATACTTATGACACTTCTATGAAGATATTTGTGATAAAATCCGGTATCTTCACAGATGTGGTGGGCTCCTACTTCTACGACAAAAAAATCATGGCAGAAAATGGGCTTTTCGTCCTGGGCGGGCCGGAGACGCAGCTGCATGACATTCTTTAGGCCGTCCATGACGGAAAAACCGTGGTAGAAGCAAGGGCGAGGAAAATATCGGGGTGTTCCTGGTTACAGTGGCTGGTCGGGGCCGAGCGATGCGCGTTTCTCTCGTACACGCACGCGCGTGGGTGCCAGGCGGTGGGCTCTAACTGAACCCGAGCGAGGCGTTGGGCTCTAACTGATCCCGAGCGATTGCACTGCAGGCTAAGCGTTACTGAACCCGAGCGATCGATCGATGGCTGTTAACTGAACTCGGTCGAGCGATTCCTTCGCTACTGCTGCTAACTGAAGCTGATCGATGCTGCCTCTGGATGAACAATGAGCATTGCTGGGGGGGGGGGGGGGTTGGATGAATAGTTCCCGGTGGGGTGGATGAACAGGACCCCATGGTGTTGCCTCTGGATGAACAGGACCCCGATCGATCGAGCCAGTAGGGGCTGGATGAACAGGACCCGGTGGAGGGCTGGATGAACAGGACCACCCCATGGAGGGTTGGATGAACAGTAGAAGGTGGAGGGCTGGATGAACAGTAGCCTGTGGAGGGGTGGTTGAACAGGAGCCCGTGGAGAGGGCTGGTTGAACAGTAGCCGGTGGAGTAGCGCGCGGTCGAGGCTGGATGAACAGGAGCCCGTGGATGAACAGTCGCAGGTGGAGGCTGGAGGAGGTCGACGGTAGATGAACAGTAGCCCGTGGAGGCTGGAGGGGGTCGACAGTGGAGATGAATAGTATCCCGTGGAGTCCCGTTTTGCGGTACGCCACACCCCTCTTGATGAACAGGACCCCCGTTTCGACCGTAGCGCTCCAACACAAGTCCGTTTCCTCCGTTTTGTGGTACGCCACACCCCTCCCGATCAACAGGACCCCCGTTTCGACCGTAGGAGGTATGCTTCCTCCGTTTTACGGTACGCCAGATCCCTCCCGATGAACATGATCCCGTTTTGAATGTGGCCGGTTGAACACAAGGCCGTTTCCTCCGTTTTGCGGTACGCCAGGCCTCGTTTCCCTCGGCTGTTCCGTCCAAGCCCTCCCGATGAACACGACGACGCATTCCGTTCCGACCCAGCCGGTTGGCTCCCCATGAACACGACGACAATGCAGTTTCTCCGTTCCGACCCAACCATGTACACGAGCCCTGGCCGTACGTACGCGCGAGTAGGCGTTCGAGACCCCGCCCATATGTACGTATGTGGCCGTAATTACTTTCTTGCACCCTGGCCGATGTACGTACGTGTACATGCTACGTGCGCGCCTCTACTACGACACGTGCGCGCCTCTACATCGACCAGTATGTACCTACACGTTCGCGACCAGAATGACAACGCTACGTACGCTTCGACCAGGTGGGTCCTGACTGTCAGGCACTTCCTTGCGTGCGAAGATGTAGCTGGTGGGTCCCAACAGTCGGGGGGAGAATCGCTTTTTTTGCCCGGATGCACTTCCTTGTGTGCGAAGATGTAGCTGGTAGGTCCCAGCAGTAAGGGGGGAAACATTTTTTTCGTGAAATACAGTTGCCCATCCGGTGGGTCCTTGCTGTCAGGTGGAGGAATAATTATTTTGCGCGTAATAAGGAGGCACTTCCTTGCGGCCGCCGTGGACCCAGCTGTCAGCCTCTCCATGTACAGTACTCTTCCGATGGAAGTCGTTCCTTGACCACGTTGACCACGCCGCGCTGAGAGCACCAGGGCGGTGGACGACGGCGAGGCCTAGGAAGGGGACGACGCGGCAGTGGAAGCCCGCGTGGAGAGGAGTTCGAGGGTTCACTGGTTCGGCTGCGGTGTGAGGTTGCCGTCGCCGCAGGGCCTGGCCAGCGGTGGGAGTAGTAGGGGCGGTGAGGCCTCCGCGGCAGCACAGCCGACCACGGGAGGCAGGAGCATGCGGCACGACCGGCGCTGCTTTGGGCGGCTGGAGCAAGAAGACCAGAGGTTGAAGAAGCACTACGGCTGTTAGATGGACATCGTATGGTCACTGGAGTTAGAATCGTTCATATTGACTAAGTTGACAAAGCACTCCATCCTTGTCAACTTAGTAGGCCCACAAGTCAGCCTCCCACCAAGGTGGGTCCCAACTAGCAGGGGGAGTATTCATTTTTGTGTGCATAATAAGGAGGCACTTCCGGTGGGTCCGAGCTGACAGCGGGGGGAACATTTTTTTCACGAAATACGGTGGCCCGTCCGGTGGGTCCCAACAGTCAGGGGGGAAACATTTTTTTCGCAAATATGGTGGCCCATCCGGTGGGTCCCTGCTGTTAGGTGGAGGAATAATTATTTTCCGTGTAATAAGGAGGCACTTCCTTGCGGCTCCCGTGGACCCAGCTGTCAGCCTCTCCACGTACAGTACTCTTCCGATGGAAGTCGTTCCTTGACCACGTTGACCACACTGCGCCTAGAGCACCAGGGCGATGGACGATGGCGAGGCCTAGGAAGGGGACGACGACGAGGCCTAGGAAGGGGACGATGCGGATCCGGGGAAGACGCGGCAGTGGATGCTCACGCGAAGAGGAGTATGAGGGTTCACTGGTTCGACTGCGGTGTGAGGCTGCCGTCGCCGCAGAATAACAGGGGGTGTGGGTGTGTAGAGGGATGCCCTGGCCAGCGGTGGGAGTAGTAGGGGGCGGTGAGGCCTGCGCGGCAGCACAGCCGGCCACGGGAGGCAGGAGGAGGCGGCACGACATGCGCTGCTTTGGACGGCTGGAGCAAGAAGACCAGAGGTTAAAGAAGCACGACGGCCGTTGGATGGACATCGTACGGTCACTGCAGTTAGAATCGTTTATATTGACTAAGTTGAAAAAGCCCTTGGTACGCGTCAACTTAGTAGGCCCACAGGTCAGCTTCCGAAACGGTGCGACCAGGTGTCAGGGGGAGGAATCATTTTTTGGGCGGGTGAAGCTAGAATATCCGAGATTGAAGAAGAAGCACGACATCCGTCGGATAGACATCCAACGGCCACTGCTGCTAGAACCGTGTGTTGACTATAAGTTGACAAAGCCTTGCATACGCGTCAACTCTTTATTTAGGGGATGCGTCAACTTAGTAAGGCCACAAGTGTGTGGCAGAGAACTTATAGCCCATTTGAGATTTGTAAGAATGTGCAGCCAATTTTTGAATTCTAATGGAATTTACTACCAACCGTTCAAAACAGAATTCAATAAAATTTCCCACATTTTGATGGGATCCGAAATATTTTTATCCCGAAATTTCTAGTTGGATTAAATACAGTTTCAATATAAATTTATATTACGTAAAAATCCAACGAAACATTGCGCTCACAACAATTAATGAAATTAAAAATTTCGATATCCAAAAATAATATTTTATAAAGTAATTACGTGTTTGGTGCATTTTTTATAGTTATTGCCCAGTTTTTATAATTACATCCCATTTATTATTTTTAAAAACTCATTTTCTTGTTAAGCCTAATGCATCCCTCCTAGGAAAGATTTGCAGCCCAGCGGGGCGGAGAATAACAACTTGAACTTGCCTGGGTATTCCTAAAAAAAGTATAGCTGGGCTAGCCATGTTCAGCTTGAAAAAAATTAATATCTAGGCTGGATATCGGCACAGGCTAGACGGGCCACAGCCCGCCCAGATTAATACCTGCAGTGATGTTTTCGTTGTTGTTCGGAGGAGAAAAATTAATATCTGGGCTAAACATCGCTCAAGAAAAACTCTGCGGTGCTCACACCTCAAAAACACAACATCTTGCTCGAGCTGCTTGGTCCCGGTATCGGCCGCTTCTTGTGCAATTATCTCGTTTATTGGCTACATAGGTTGACAATGGTGTGGGACCGTGATGTCAGGAAACCAGGAGGAAGCAAAAAAAGTTATGGTTTTATATACTAATAAGGAGGCACTTGCGTATGTGCGGCTATGGCCCTGGTGGGCCCCCACTGTCATCCTCTCCAAGTAAAGTCATCTCCTCATCCTCATGTCCGTTGACCATGTTGACAACGCGAGACGGCGGCGCCACGTCGAGCGCAACAACTCAAAGGACGACGGAGAGGGCCTCGCGGGCCCTACGGATGATCTGATACAGCGCCCGCTGCTCATTTGGGAAGCCAGGATCATAGGGCCACATGTCGGCGACGACATTGTCGTTCGCTTGTTCACCGGTGCTCGTTGAGGAGATGGAGGTTGCAGCACAGGTCCTCCTGCGCTGGTAGCTCTTCCGCCATTAGGGCATCGAAGTGCGGCCGCACCTGCTCTATGGCGAACACGGCATGAACCGGCTTGGACAGTGGCCGGCTCCTGGTCGGAAGCTATGTCCATCGTCTGATTGTCGTCGCTCAGCTCGGCGAGCTAGCTGGCGAGCCAGCATGTCCGGCTGCTGGACCGACCAACTGCCAAGCACGAGTCTGACTATCCTGGCCCACCCAGACCACCTCCCTCGCCCGCGCACGCTTTCCGCCCGAAACGGTCAGTGCCGCCCGCCTCGCTTCCCGGTGTAGGCGATTGCTCCGCCTTCAAACGACACAAGTGTCGTCCATCCGTCCTTCTGCCGCCCACATTAATGATACGCGGTTGCCGAGGCAGCTACTCCGGCGCCACATGTCCGTCCCTCTGCCGCCCACCATTGCTATATAAACTGCTGCGCCAGCCATAGCCGTAGTCATATGCATCCGTTCCCTTTCTCCTATCCACACGACTACTGCCCACCATGGCTTCCTCGCGCTCCAGCACTCTTTGGGACGGGCGGATGATGGACCACAAGGAGATGGCAGCCATTTCTGCCGACTGGCTGGCTGGCAGGCAGCCAGAGGACGACGACGTCTCAATGGAGAACATGGTAGTCGACGATCCAGCACCAACTCCCTCCTACGCGCCATCCTCGCCGGTGCATTGCACCATGACCATCGGCAAGGCCCGTGCCCAATATATGGACACGGTGAGGCAGAAGCGTGAGGAGCAATTCCGGGAGGAGCAGGCTGACGCCGCCTACAACCACCATCTCCTCCAGGAGCACCTGCAGGCAGAGGAGCAGAACGCCGCGGAGTGGGCGGAGCAGGAGGCGCTGCTCGACTCGTACCGCTCCGCCCATGAGGGCCGCCTCGGCCGGGCAAGATCACAGGCGGGTGGCGGAGGCTGTGGCCGCCTACAAAGAGGGCGATGAAGCGGACGAGGCGCTATTTGGTGAGACCGAGGACGAGGCAGAGGACAATGCCGACTCCGACGAGTCCCCGCTCCACTGGCGTCGACGAGGCCCTGCTCCGCCGAGGCCCCGCGGCGCCAACAACGAGGCAGAGGACACCACCAGCTTCGCTGAGGCCCCACCCTGCCGGCAACGAGGGGGAGGATTTCCCCGCTCCGCCGAGGCACCGCACGCCAGCAACGAGACAGAGGACATCGCCGGCTCCGCCGAGGCCCCGCCCCGCTGCCAGTGAGGCCGCGCCACACAAAAAACGAGGAAGAGGTACACGGTAGGTCGCCGCTGCTCGGGTCCAAGTAAGGCCACCGCTGCTACCCTCCGGTTGAAGCCAAGCTAGGCGGGTTGACCACTGACGGCCGGTTAGCTTCTTGGCGGCGACGTGGAGTCGGAGAGCTATGTTGGAGAAGGACGCTGCTTCTACTTAGCTTCTTTGGTGCGATTGGCTTATTGACACATGGGCCCAACAGCATCTGGGCCACATGTCGATTATGCAATCGCACTGTAGTTAAGTCATCAAGCTTCTGTTCGCTCAGTAGGACACAGTGTGTAGCTTCGGTTAATTAATTATACCTCCAGCGCACCCCTTTTTAGTTGAAGAATGTATGAAATATAATGAAATCCGGCATGTTTATATGAAATCCGACCGTGTATGAATGAATTTATTTCGATTAGTTCGAATTCTTGTATCACTGGCATTGGATGAACATGCAAAACAATACGTACTAGCATTATTCCCGGGGTGATCACCTCGTTTGCAGCAGTTTCACATGTACTCCCTCTGGTCCTTTCTAGTCTACATACAAGTTTTTTCTGCAGTCAAAGTATCTCTACTTTGACCAATCTTATAGAAAAAAGTATGCACTTTCACAATGTGCGAAGGAACAGAAGGAGTACAAAGAGTTTGAGCAGCTTTTAGCGTTCCTGTACATTGCAATCAAATACACAGGCCTGGCAATTCATAGAGAACATTCAAAACAATCGATGATTATGCATCTCAGCGATTCACATGTCAGAGCCAATATTTACTTCACAACTAAAGAATAAAGAAAAAAATGGATCGACGCTGCTAACAGCAAAGGGCGTTCCATTCGAAAATATCAAACGCATGTCTTCTTGCTAAAATCAATGAGCAAAATTTGACAAGGTTTTCCCATTCCAAAATACCAAATGCCTACGATTGTGGAATGGGCAGGGTTTGCCATCAGTTCGGACATTGACATGGCACCTCGTGCTAAATAAACCACCTGTTCTTTTTGTGCAGTTCCACCAAAATCAACCAAATTTGCGCGTAGCTTGTATGATTTCGCCCTTATATGTTGCAACACCTTGAACTTATCGGCACCTCCTTTCTTGTGGTGGAAATGAATGATTCGATGTATTCATGAACATTTTGTGAAGTTCCCATTGAAATCAAGCTAAGCACTCCTGTTTGCACAAATACAAAAAAGTGATTAGTATAAAGCAAACTGTACTATGAATTGACAGTTTAAACAGGCACCTACATGGTCCATGTAGAGCACACTTTTAGAAAAATGGAACTCACCGGAAAGAATCGTAGAATAATATTGTACTCGCGTATCACAGCAAGAAAATGGAGATTTGTCAGTCCTTCTGAGCTGAAATTAGTTTGGTCTTGTGGGGAGTAATGTAACCGTCCTTCAACTGCTCCTTCTGATGAGAAGATAGATAGGGCTTCTTCATCCTGGCATAATTGGAACTAGTCACTTCACGTACTCCATATTCTTCTTCAGAGGAGGATGATCCTGTTGTGCAAAGGCAAGAGGACAACTAAATGCTAGCATCCCTGGTTGCTCAAAAAAGGAAAGGAAATATTCAAAACAACACAGATGAAGCACTTCTCAAGGACAATACCACTTTTTCATGACACTATCTAAACAGTAGCACAACACCAATAGAGATGAAAAAGCTCAATCATATGGATGAAATCAGTGGGCGAGTACCAACCTTTTTCAGGAGGCTTATTGTGTAGAGCATACAGATGAAGCACTTCTCCGGAACCATCTATTGCTATCTACTGCGGTGGCCATGCTTACTATATACTCCTCGACTAGTTTAATGTTTCCAACATCTTCTTGTGCAGTTCCACTAAAATATATGGTATCTTCAAAGAAGATCCCTGTTTGCACAAGTAGAGATAATTACGTATTACATTAAGAGTGGCATCAAATCAATGGCAAAACAATTGCTCGTTCCAGCCATAGCAATAAATTAGGATGCAAAACTATATCATTACTCGTGTCATCACAGTTCTAGTGCTTCATTACAGCACCGGGAGTTGATTTTTGTTTTTCTTCCGCTTGTTCTTCCCCTTCATCACTTGGTTCAATAATGCATAAGCTTCGCCTTCAATGTAAGATTTGGCATGTCAATTAGGTTGCACAAGTATAACACTAAACAATGACATTAATTTTCTGATGAAAGTGGCAAAATACAGGCCAACAGTTGTGAAATATCCTTATCTTACCTCGATGGGATATTGCGGTGCACATACAGATTGGAAGTCTTGTCTCCATTTGTGCAGTTCACTAAAATCAAGCAACATTACCGTACAAGTAGCACAACATATGAAAGCACACTGCAAAATCATGTGAAAGAAGGCTAGTACTGACCTCTCATGACGCGGAATTCAAACAACTCACAAGAAGAAGATCTGAACCAAATTTGCCAACACGGATAGGAAGTAAGATCTCCTCTTGTGCAGTTTCACTAAGATCAAGCAATCAAGCAACATTGTCGATTGTGACATTTTGGTTGAACTGCACAAAACACTCTTAAAACAAAAGTGTTTTATGCGGTGCAACAAAAGGTCACAATGGCAACGAGGTGAAGTAGATAACCCTATTTACACAGAGGTGCAAAGGAAACAACTATGGTCAATAACGGTGAATGACATAGAAGCCAACAAAAAGAAGCATCTACCTTATCTAAATGGGAAAGAAAGCAAGACAGTAGCATTTCTCAAACGGTGGCATTGATTTATATTAACAAAGAGATTATATTAACAATAAAGTTCGTTAAACATGTAATTTGCTTTTAAGCGTGGCATTGCATCAATTTTCCAAATGCGGCATTATTAGAGGGTGTTTGTTTACAGGGACATTTTGGTGGAGGGACTAAAAAAACTCTGTGTCAGTCCCATCTAAACCAAACAGGAGGGACTTTTAGGGACTAAAAGTGGGCATTTGGGACTAAAGAAAGAAGACCCCGAGGAGAGTCTTTTTGGGACTTTTTCCAACAGTTGCCCCTGCCACGCATCGCACCTTGTCTATATTAGTTCATTACTAGGGGTAACATGGTCTTTTAGAATGTCATTTAATAACCTCTAGTCCATGTTTAGTTCCTGGAACCAAGCAGGTAGGGACTAGGGAGTTTTTAACCAAACAGGACCTTAGATTAACAACAGCTAAAGAGTTGCACGAGACAGTGGACACACCAGCACCATGTGCATCTACCGATGTACTGGGGTGATGCACAGTTTGTTGCAAGAAAGAACAAACAACCAAGGAGCATATCTGTGTTGGTCCCAGTTTTGTTATCTTTAGACACCTTTCCCTATGTGAGTGCAACAAATCTAGTCCTGCTCAAACTCTACAGCCTTGTCCCCCAAAACAAAAGATCAGTTTGTTACAGATGTGCATACTGTGTTTGTCATTGTTTTTCCTTTTCGACCAACGTAGGTGCTAGATAGCTAGTCTGTACTAGTACTTTCCCCACTTCCTTTCCTCTTTGAACCACGTCCTAGATTTATGCTATACAAGTTTCCCCACTACTTTCCCCCATTCATGTCCTCTTTGAACCACGTCTTAGATTCATGCGATACAACTTTCCCCCTTCCTTTCCTTTTTGAACCACGTCTTGTCGGCGTTCTGGGAACGGGGGTACCCAGACTTGCCTGCCTCCGGTCTGCGGCGTGGCTCAAGGGGTGACCCAGCACGGCCCATCTTCATCAGCACAAGCTCAAGACCCTCGCGAGGGGCCAAGCCTCGCTGGGCGGACGGACGAGGAGCTTCCTCGAGCACGGCCTCGTCGAGGCCCGGCTCATGAGGCGGGAGATCAAGGCGGGGTACCTCACGAGGTGCCCATCACGCAAGACATGAGCGACCAAGGCGCCCGGTAAGGCGCCCGACTCTGTGATGTCCTCATTTCCTCTTTGGTGCAAAGGGGCAAGCGCAGCGAGAGCATCAAGCAAAGGCACCCGTTTGATTGCAACAAGACCAAGACCGTCAGAACGGCAGGAAGGAAGTCATCGTGGAGCCCAAGCCAGCGTCACCACCGTAGCCTTTGACAAAGCGAGGACCAACTTTAGTCGATAAGTGTACTAGATGTTCCCCTTCAAAATGGCCAATTGTTGGCGCCCTTCCCGCTCAATATTTGGGAAGAGGCCCAGGGCCTCTGCCTATAAATAGGACTAGCCACCCACAGGGTAGAGGCATCGAGAGATCAATCTGGGAGAGATCCAGACATCCCGCATCGTCTAGCTTGATCCAATCCGATCGAGAGCCTAGCCACAAGAATACCTCACCCTCGCGAGGCTGTTCTTGCTTGTATTGTTCATCATCAGCCCAAGAGGCAATCCACCACACCACAAACTAGAGTAGGGTATTACACCACAATGGTGGCCCGAACTAGTATAAACCTTGTGTCTCTTGTGTTGTTCCTTTGGTAGTTTAGATCCTAGCGAGGCGACGAGGTGCAGGTAGGTAGGGCGAGATCTTCGCGCACCCCGTAGTTCGAACCTAGAGGGTCTGCGGAACCCGAATCGACATTTGGCGCGCCCGGTAGGGTGCGCCGGAATTGCTTCCGCCGCCACTGCTCTTCGCCGCCCTCGCATCCATGTCGACGCTTGTCGGGCCGCGCCCGGCGCCGAAGCCGCTCTCGCTACCCGCGTCGCCCAGACGGCCCCCGTCGGCGGGTGCCCCCGCCGTTCCCCATCGCCTGCCGTCAACGCCGCCACCGGCCCGGCGGGGAACGAGCAGCAAGCATCGTCCCAGCATCCGTCCGTGAGGCGAGACGGCCGTACCGCTACTCCTTCGCTCGCCCCGGCTGGTTCTTTGTCTCGCCATTCGCTACGCCCATGGAGGCTCGAAAGGCGCTCATCGTGGCAAACGAAGCTCCTGCGCTACCGCCTGTCGATGGCGACGCTTACGAGGAGTGGCTCGATCATGCCGCCGAAGCTTCGCGCCGCAGGGGGCTCCCCCACGCCGTCCTTCTCGCTGCACCGTGCCCCGCCCTGCGCGGGCGATGAAGCTCCAGGGGCGCCTCAGCTGCCTCCCCCTCAAGAAGGCGCCTTGGCCCCAAGGCGCGTGGCCCCGGGGCGGAACCCACTCCGTCCGGTGCCGGCACAACAAGAGCAGAGCTGTCAAGAGGTCCCTCGCCCCCAATAAGCTACCCGAGTGCTCCTCGTGACTGCTCGTCACGACCAAGGCCTCGCTCCAAAGACGCCAAGACCCCGCGCTGCTCCCAGCGGCAGCGCATGGGGACCCGCAAGACCAGGCTCTTCGTCACCAAAGGCCTCCCGTGGCCACAGCAGGCTGCCGCACCTTCACCACCGAGCTGCGCAGCGTCGCGTGGCCCGGCAAGTTCAAGCCAGACCTGCCTCCTCGCTACGACGGCACGGCCGACCCTGCGGAGTTCCTCCAGCTCTACGAGCTGGGCGTCGAAGCCGCCAACGGGGGCGAGAAGGTCATGGCGAACTTGTTTCCCATGGCACTCAAGGACGGGCCCCGCACCTGGCTCCTGGCACGATCTCCTCCTGGGACGAGATGTGCACCCGCTTCATCGCCAACTTCCAAGGCACTCGTGACCGGCCTCCTGCCGTGAGCGACATGTGCCGCATCAAGCAAAGAGCCGGGGAGACCCTGCAGTACATCCAGCGCTTCAACAACGCACGCCTCAAGATTCCCAAGGTGACCGAGGAGGCCATCATCTCAGCCTTCTCCGACGGTGTGCGTGACATCAAGATGAAGGAGGAGCTGGCGATGCATGAAGATCTGTGCACATCCTTGGAGCTGTTCAACTTGGCGACCAAGTGCGCCAGGGCTGAGGAAGGACGCCTTTCCCTCCTCGAGCTGCCAGCCGCAGACCCAAAAGAGAAGAAACCCAAGGCCAAGGACGTGAAGCGCAAGGGGGCTACCGTGCTCGCGGCAGAACCAGACACCAAGAGAGGCAGAGATCAGCCTGAGTCTTCCAAGGGCAGCCGGTACTGTGTGTACCACGACCTCCACACCCACAACACCAACGAATGTCAAGAGCTCCGAGCCGTGCGAGAAGGGAGAATCGGTCGACGCCCCGACCGCAACGACCGAGGCTACGACCGAGGAGGAGGAAGAAACGCAGGACGCTGGGAAGACCGTGGCCCTCGCCAAGGGTGGCGTGACCGACCTCGCGAGGACCGCTGGCAGGATCAGCCTCGTGAGGGAGGTTGGAAGGACCCGCCTCACGAGGGAGGCTGGAGGGATCAGCCTCGCGAGGATCGCCCGCGAGGCAACGCATGCCTCCCTCCACTGCCACCGCAATCAAGGAGAAATGAAGACCATCATCAGGACGAGGGGTTGGGGCTTCAGAGCCGCGCGATCGCTTGCATCCTGGGCGGAGCTCAAGCCCCAGCCTCTCAGCGCATCTTCAAGCAGTTCGCCCGCGAAGTATATGCAGTCCTTCCCAAGCTCGAAGCCACACGCCCTCTCAGGTGGTCAGCGTGCGCCATCACGTTTAGCTCAGCGGATCAGCTCAAGTGCGCAGCCACAGCCGGAGTCCTCCCGATGCTTTGCTCCCCAATCATCAGCAACGTGCAACTCACTAGGACCCTCATCGATGGCGGAGCAGGGCTCAATGTCCTGTCTGTCGAGACATTCAACAATCTCCAAGTGTCGTACAATCAGCTTCATCCAACCAAGCCTTTCTCCAGAGTCACCGATGGCTCCACGGTTCCGATTGGGCAGGTCCGCTTTCCTGTCACCTTCGGGACACGCGACAACTACCGCACCGAGCTCATCGACTTCGACGTCGCCCACATTCGCCTGCCATACAATGCCATCATCGGGTATCCAGCTCTGGCCAAATTCATGGCCGTGACCCATCACGGCTACAACGTCCTCAAGATGCCAGGAAGCGGCGGAGTCATCACGGTGCCTTGTGAAGAGAGAAACGCAGTGTGCTCCCTGGAGCGAGATTTTCAAGCCGCGTCCCTTGATGACCCAGATCGCAGGAGCGGGAGGCTCCCCGAGACTGCTCCCAAGAAGAAGAAGACATCGCCAGGCCCGACCCCTCGGGAGGCAGGCCCCTCAGGGTCCGCTCCTGTTCAGGGGGCACCTCCTTCTGTCACATAGGAAGGCGCGCCCGGCGCCCTCCTCAAGCAAGGCTCGGGGGCTCTCTCCTGGAGGGCCACCGAGCTTGCTAAGGTCACGAGGGAGGCGCTTGGGCACCACTTGGAGGCGTGTTTCAGAGCATGTTTCCCTCAGGAAGGAGCGAGGCAAGGAGGGCCAAACCCTCAGGAGTTCGTCAGCCAGATCATTCAGGAGCTGCAGGAGTCAAGAGTCATGAGTGGCAGCCGCCGCTTACCCGCCGTAGCTCCCCATCCAGGCGAGGATGGTGGGCTGCGCGTCTGCATCGACATACCAGGGCTCAACTGAGCCGCCTCTCAGGAGCGCTTCTGGCCCTCACGCGTGGGGCGCTGCAAAGGTCCAACCCACAGCTACGTTCGCATGCCCTACGGCGTGCCGAACGCGGCCACCACGTGCCAGCGCCTCATGGGGAGCATCCTGGAGGCTCAAGAGGCCAGGCGTTTCGCAGTCCTGGCGGAGATGGAGATGGTCCGCAAGGAGCCACCAGCACCCCCGGAGCCTCCCGGGGCTCCTGGGCCTGGGGTATCGTGAAGATCGGCTTCCGCAGCCCACGACGTCCGCTACTTCAGCATCCCTTCGTCTTCAACGTTATCAGGTGACATCCTTCAAGTTTCATTTCCAGCTGGGAGCGTCCCCCAGCGCTGCATCATTCCCAGGCCGCGTGGGTCCGTCCCTGCGGCATGTATCCCTTTTACTTAATGTTCCTAGCTTACTTTGTTGGGGGCGCCCCTCGGGCTGCATCATCCCCAAGTCGCTCGGGCTAGACCCAGCGGGATGTACCCCTCTCGCGTTTATTTCAGGTCATGCGTTCGACCCATCATGATTGTTATTTGATGCCTGTCCACGGCACCCCTTCTTCCTTCATGTCGGCCGCTTGCACGTTAAAGGGGGGGTACCCGAGAATTGCGACTCATGGGCTCCTACTGGCTCTCCAGCCCTCACCCTCTGGCCTTGTCCATGGCATCGCGACCTGGCATACCAGCGGCATTTACCGAGACCCGCTCGAGGGCCGGGACCCGAGGACGAGAGCGCCGCATCTAACCAAATTTGCAGGAACACGTCACAAGTTAAGGCTCAGTGCAGGCGCAACCCGCCTTGTGGTAGGGCCCGGTGAGTCCAGCGCTGGCTCACGGGTGCCCAGATACACCTCGTCGAGCCCTACCGTGCGGCCCACGTGTCGTATGCGAGGTCAGACATCGCCTGGGCTCCTCCCGGAGGGGAGCCCCCTCCCACGCACCAGTGGAAGCACCATGCTCCGCGCTGGCTGACGACACTGCCGAGGAGCGGCTATGCCCGTACACATATGGAAGCGCTATGCTCCGCGCTGGTGATAAACAACTGAGGGTGGCCCCCGGCCGCATCAACCTCAGGGAGCCCAGAGATCAATGTCTGGCCACATCGCAACGCCTCCCCTCGGGAGTGCCGCGCGAGGGCTGAGCACGGGCTACGCCTGGTCACGCTTAGACGACGCCACCCAGCTGGCCCCTCGGGCCTGGTTCGTCGCATGCCCCTCCCAGAGCGGAGCCAAGGGACGCAGGCCGTTTGTACGTCTAGGGGGACTCCTCGAGCATCGCGACTCAGAGCCTAATCGGTCACGTAGCCCTCACTCCTTAGTTCGAAAGGCTAACGGCGGTTGAGGTATGCGGGCAGGCTCTGCACACGTAGAATGGTAAATTCACCCATGCATCTCACCTACCTACTTGCTGTTCGTAGGCGCTAAGGGGGACTCCTCGAGCATCGCGACTCAGAGCCTAACTTGTCACGTAGCCCCTCACTCCTTGGTCCCGCCCTGGTTTCCAATCGGGCTAATGGCGGCTGAGAGAGCAAGGGGCTCTGCCGGCGTAGAACATAAGCAAGTAGGAAGGAAAAGCGCAAATCTCAAGGAATTCAAAAGCAAATATTACAGTCCATAACTGTTGCCACAACACCAAACGCAAGTTTAAACGCCTCCCCGAGGCATGATGCATGTTGCAGGAGCTGGAAGCAGAACGGGATCCACAAAGGAGTCACTTGTCGACAACGGAGCTGCGCTGAGCGGGTTCGCCTCATGCTCAGACCGGCAGCGCCGCTTCGCTTGGTGTCAAGGCCGAACTTCGCCAGCAGAGCCTCCGCTCGACCCTTCACGGCCTCAGCAGCGGCAGCGGCAAGCTCGCCGCTCACGGGCTCCAGCAGGCTGTCGAGGTCGACGTCGGGATCGCGAAGGTAGACGTGGGTAAGGACGCGCGTCAGCGCTGCAGAAGACAGGACACGCGCCTCGGACTCAGCCGCAGGGCCAAGGCCAAGGATGACATCTTCAAGGGCGCGGATCAGGAAGTGAAGCAGCTTGGCAGGGCCATCCTCGGCGCCGGCCAGCGGGCTTTCTAGGCCGCTGTCGTAAAGCGTCCTCAGCAAGGTGCGAGCCTTCACCTCCATCTCCGCGAAGGCCACGCGGTCCTCGGCAAGGACCCGCGCCTTGCCTTCTAGATCGACCCTCTTCGCCTCCAACTCCTGCTCCAGCGCGCCCAGGCGGTCACAGCGCTTGTTAAGCTTGGCGTCCCGGTCCTTGACGGCCGCCTCGCGAGCCTTCATGTCTTCCTCCTTCTCTTGGCGAATGCGGGCCTCCTTGGCAAGCTGGTCACGCAAGCCCTGCAGCTCGCTCTCCAGCGCCTTGTAGCGACCTCGGACATCGGCTACCTCCCCCAAGGCAGCGTCGCGAGCAGCCTTCGCCCCGAGGACGGCCTGCTTCTCCTCGTCGCAAGCCGTCGCAGCCTGAACCAGCGCCGCTCGAATCGAAGTGTCAGAGCGAACCCAGCCAGAGGCTAGCTCCAAGTGCCCGGCCACCAAACAAGGGTCGGCGCCCAGAAGATCTTGCCGCAGCCGGTCCAGTTCAGCAGCAGCACGATCCAGGACAGTGGGAGGAGTCGGAGAGACATCAATTGGTGGAGTAGGAGGAGAGGACGGCAGCGTAACCACAGCATCCTGAGGCGGGACCTTCCGAGCCCCGGCAGCTGCGGCAGTGGCATCAGGCAAGGATACCTTGGGAGTCGCTTGGGCCATGGGGGCTGAGCTCGCCCCAGCTAGCCCCGCCAGGCCTCGCGAGGATGACCGGCAGGAGAAGCCCGTGTCTTGCCATCACCTTCTTTCGCGGGCGGAGGCACTGCCCCAGACAAAGCCTCAGGAGCTCCCTTCAGCTTCTTCACCACAGGCGCCAGCCTAGCCAAGGAATACATATATCAAGCCTCAGCGACAAAGCAAGAAATAAAACTAGAATCAGGCACTTACTGGTCATCGCCCGTGGGCTCGAGCAACCTTCGGCCATACTTGAAGCCCGAGAGCCGGCTGCAAGGATCAGCGTCAAGAGGCCCGGGAGCAGGAGGCACGTCTGCGGATCGCCTCAGGGCCGGGGCAGACCCGTGGGGGACCAGCCCAGTCCTGTCCTTCTTCAGGATCGGGGGCAAGCTCTCGCCGTCCCGCTCATCGCCATCCTCGTCATCGCTCGGCAAGAGGCGGAGAGCGCAGGACCTGCACCGGGGGAGGGGTGCTCTCGACTCCCCGTCGGTCGCCTCGGAGTCAGGCCCGTCTTCCCGCTCCTCTTCTCCCTCCGCTCCGCTGGAGTCGCCGGAGGACACGTTCACCGTCGCCAGGGCCGCCAGGTCCTCGGGAACCTCCGCGGGCACGGGCCCGTCCCCATTGAAGACGGGCATGGAGTCCACCGCCTGCTCCCAATCATCTCGAAGGAACAGGGGCGCTCCCTGTGCCCCTCCAGCCTCGCCACGTCTCCCCCGACCAAAGATTGGAGGACCGTGGCCAGATCTTCGTCGGCCAAGACTGCGGGGCTCGGGCGGGGCCTCCACAGCGGAAGCGAGGCATCGACGAAGGGCCACCTGGTGCTCCAGAACTCCCTCAGAGCGACGCCCTGCCGCCTTCGCCGTCGCCATGTTGCCCGGCCACAGGTCCGCGTTCATCTTCTCCAGCACCGGCTTCACATGGGGATCCACGAGTTCCGCGCGAGACCAATCGTCGGAGGTCGTAGGCTGCTCCGTGGGCAAAATCTGCCGAGGATGGATGCGCCCAACATCTACCATGACCCACTTGCTCCTAAAGCCCTCAATCCTCTTCCCGGGCTTCGAGATGGCGTTGGAGCTGCCATACGCGACAAAGCTTCACAAGACGCCTTGAGATGGACCCGCGAGAGGTCCGGAGGTAGAAGTAGTGGCGCAGCAAGGCCACTGAGGGCTGCAGCCCGACGTGAGCCTCACAATAGTAGGCGAAGATTGCCAGAAGAAGAACAGAGTTGGGGTGGAGGTGCAGAGCTTGCAGTTTGTAATGGTGGAGGACAGAAAAGAAGAACTCAGAAAAGGGAGGCACCAGACCGGCAGCAATGGCGCTCACGAAGAGTGGATAGAAGGTGCTTCCTTGGCCCTCGGGAAGGGCGGAGCCGGCCCTGAGCATCGTTGCCCCGTCGTTGCCTTGCGCCGCCACCATCCGGGGCGCCCGGGCAAGGCCTTTCTCCGACACATTCGGCGAGTCCAAGGCGGGTGAGTAACAAGCTCCGGCCGGGGTCTGGCGAGGCGCCATGTCTTGCTAGAGCACGCGGTCGAAGTAGATCTGGAGATTTCGGAGGCAGGAAGGAAAGGCGCAAGAAAGGGGATCTGGGCAATGACCGGAGGAGGCAAAGGAGGCAAAGCCTAGACGGGTGCCGCACTTTTGTCGATTCACGCAGTTGCTAAAGGCACCCACGCCCAATCAACCGCCACGCGGCGCCCAAGGCCGCAGGCTGTTAGGGCCCACGGCGCTTCGCACTTCCCCCGTTGCTTCTCTGCTAAGCCAAGTCCAGGCGCGCCTTGGGCCCGGGCTATCGTCGGGCGCTTCCGGGAACGGGGTACCCAGACTTGCGGTTCGCTCTCGCGGCGTGGCTCAAGGGGTGGCCCAGCACGACCCATCTTCATCAGCACAAGCTCAAGACCCTCGCGAGGGGCCAAGCCTCGCGGGGTGGACGACAGGGAGCTTCCTCAGGCACGGCCTCGTCAGGCCGGCTTGCGAGGAGGCGGAGAGATCAAGGCGGGGTACCTCACGAGGTGCCCATCACGCAAGCCATGACGACCAAGGGCGCCAGGCGGGCGCCAGCCCGCGCAGTGTCCTCATTTCCTCTTTGGTGCAAAGGGGCAAGTGCAGGCAAGAGCATCAAGCAAAGGCACCCGTTTCGGTGCAACGAGACCAAGACCGTCGCAACGGCAGGAAAGAAGTCATCGTGGAGCCCAAGCCGGCGTCATCACCAGAGCCTTTGATAGGCGAGGAACAACTTTAGTCAGGATAAGTGTACTAGATGTTCCCCTTCAAAATGGTCAATTGTTGGCGCCCTTCCCGCTCAATATTTGGGAAGAGGCCCAGGGCCTCTGCCTATAAATAGGACTAGCCACCCATAGGGTAGAGGCATCGAGAGATCAATCCGGGAGAGATCCAGACATCCCGCATCGTCTAGCTTGATCCAATCCAATCGAGAGCCTAGCCACAAGAACACCTCACCCTCTCGAGGCTGTTCTTCCTTGTATTGTTCATCATCAGCCCAAGAGGCAATCCACCACACCACAAGCTAGAGTAGGGTATTACACCACAATGGTGGCCCGAACTAGTATAAACCTTGTGTCTCTTGTGTTGTTCCTTTGGTAGTCTAGATCCTAGAGAGGCGACGAGGTGCAGGTAGGTAGGGGGCGAGATCTCTGCGCGCACCCCAGAGTTCGAACCTAGAGGGTCTGCCGGAACCTCTGTTGGAAAAGGCAGTGCCTAGGAGCCGCTTAGGCACGCCTAGGCACTAGGCAATGGCCAAACGCCTCGCCTAGGGCATAAATGGAGGTCTAGGCAGGGCAAGCAAGAAATTGCCTACCCAAGCAAGAAATCATGCCACATACTACACTGATATGCCAAACGGGTTATATTCCAATGGCAGTAGACGACAATTAACTTATTTATATGCCATAAACTAATATCAACACCCATATAATAATCACAAATACATTACGAGTAAAAACTATATTACCGCCTAGGCCACGCCTAGGGCGCTTAGGCACTGCCTAGGCACTAGGCGAAGGCCAACCGCCTCGCTTACGCCTACCGCTTTTTCACCCGGAACCCGAAATCCGACACGTCCTAGATTCATGCTATACAACTTTTCCCACTACTTTCCCCCATTCCTTTCCTCTTTGAACCACATCCTAGATTCATGGTATACAACTTTCCCCACTACTTTCCTGTTTGATCCAACACCTAGATTCGAGTGCAGAAGCAGAAAAAGCCCACATGCAGCTAGAGCAATGCATGTGGAATAAGTAAATTATACCTTAAGGTTCTTGGGGTGTGGTTCGGTGGGCGACCGGAGGCCGTTCGACCCACACTATGTACGGCAGCGAAGAAGAAGGGGTCGGAGGCCCTCCCGTGCCAACGCTGGGTGAAAGTGAACAACTGCGCCGGTAGTGGATTCCCTCCCTCGCCGATGGCGACAGCATTAAGCCTCCTTCCCTTCCCGGCGGACGGATCCTGTCGGCTCTTTGACCAGCAGTGAGGGGAGAGAGAGAGGCCAACGAAGTCTTGTTTAGATCTGGAGAGGGTG